>OX493328.1:14772258-15397258 GCA_950371115.1 Anania fuscalis
TATTAGGTTTACTTCGATGTCTGCATGTCTATCTACGAGTATCAAGATATTTGTTTACCAAGAACGTATGCAAAAACGTCTGCAATCCCTTAGGGCTGTAAAAAATATCAAGTCGGCAATCAAAATTGAAATTGTCTGCAGATGAGAAAATATCATACTTCTCAGTCAATAAAATCAAAAGATATGGCTGTTTGTGCTGCATTTTTACATTCGCAAGAGAATAAAAATCTAAAGGGTCAACGTATAGATTCACCTAGTATCATTAAATCTAGCAAGAAGCAATGTTTTATAAAAGGAAAAGAAAAAGTGCAAAAGCCGTAAATTTGTTTGTTTTTTTAACCATATAGTAGTGCACCAACTGTATTGTAGTTAGTTGCACCTAAACATATTGTAGCATATAGCAGTAGCTCAGCCCTAAACAATCGCTCAAATGTACATACTCACACATTGACAAGAGTTGAAAAGTATTTCGGAAACCCGTCAAATAAAAATCAATCGTTGGTGCTATTGCGTCCGGTGAAATGTCAGTTTTTTTTTTACAAATGGCTAAGTTGAACTACAGGACTTACCGTATATATTTTTCGCTTTAGTAGAGCAGTCAATTAAACTACTTCTATAAATATAAAAGATGATATCCTGACAGACTCAGTTATTTATTCATTCATCCACATTTTACTTTCGTTAAAAACGCCAAGCCAAAACTACTAAAATTTCAAACATTTCAAAGACTATCTTTTTAAACACACTTTACTTGATACTAACTGACTTATGTCATCAAATCCTGCA
Organism: Anania fuscalis; assembly: GCA_950371115.1. NCBI lineage: Eukaryota > Metazoa > Arthropoda > Insecta > Lepidoptera > Crambidae > Anania > Anania fuscalis. The sequence continues at coordinate 14,773,045 of OX493328.1, forward strand.
AGTCAATTTCAAGCTATTTCTAATTGTCGTTCGATTTGAAACTGTGCAAGTACGTTATCCAGACAATGAAAGAATAGAATAGAATTATAACATTATTTCGATACCGTCAAGCTGGTCAGATGATAGAGCTAGTAATTATTGAAACTTGTTTAAGGCTAATTTTAAAGCTTTTAGTTTGGGCTCCCTTATTTAACGAGTCAAGACATATTTCCCTTATTAAATTTTAATGTAAATTAATAATATTTAAAAGATAGAGTTTGAATATACATCGTATGAGGATCTGTTATTTCAACGACAAAACACCGATCGCATTGCCAGCGTTTAGTTTGGACACGTCGATGACCGATACCAGCCATTGCTGCGACTTTCAAAAAGCAATTGATTTCTATCCCCCTAAACCAAAATTATAGTGTGTTAGGTCAAGCTCTTATTTATCTTGTCTTCTCTGAGTTCTACGGGTCGATTGTCTACAAAATTGCAAGTAAACTCGCTGTAAATATCACCTCAGCGATACGGTTCAAATTACTATTGTCGATAAGTCACATCACTGTTAAAGTAACGCGTATCATCTAAGCAGCACAAACAAACACAGACTCTATTTTGTTGTTTCACATATAATATTCGTCAATAAGTCAAGCGAAGGTGAAGTACGTTTATTGTTTGATCCTGATATAATAAAATTAATATACATAAAGTGTCACGTAAATCAATCAACCTACGTACCTACTGAATACTATACGAAAAAAACTACATTTCAAAATAATTTTCATCTCTGAGAAATTCTATCGTTCAAACTTTAACTGGAAACTAAAACAAAAATAACAAATATACGGGAACTGCACATCAATGACTAACGGTCTTTTTATCAGGTTCCAAGAATTAATCAAGTAGTGGACGTTGTTGTTTACGAATATCATTTTAATTCCTAATTATAAAAAAACAAAACTTATAAAGTAGTTGACCAAAAGTGAACATCAAAATCATGAAAAATATGTTTGTTACCCCAAATTATCATCTTCCTAGAATATCAAACTGTGTGTGTGCACTTTTGCAGGTCGCTTCTGACCGGGCGATCTGGAAGTCACTAGGGGAGGCCTATGTTCAGCAGCGGACGTCCTGTGGTTTAAATGATGTGTGTATGGAGAAACGATAACAAAAATCGCGATTCATATTCATAACATAGAAAAATGGGTTAATGTTAATGAACACACTCGCTTCTTTTAAAGTAGCCGTATAGATCTATGGAATTTTGAAAAGAGTCGGGGCTTATTCATAATAACAGTAAATATATCTAAAGAATTATATTATTTACAATTATAACTTCTTGCTATTTTAGCGCTACGTTTACTATGATATGATTAATGTTATACAAGTATACAGGTTGATTTTTTTATCACCATCCAAACTTTCTGAGAAGACTCCCGTGATACAAAGGCACAACTCTTTCTATTGGACCAACTCCCAACTCAAAAATAAAATTTAACTGGTCCATACATTTTGTACGAATGAATATTGATATTTTGTATGGAAGAGCAGATTTTTTTTTTGCAGTTAGTGAGTTGGTCCTCACTAACTGCAAAAAAAACAACGAACGAGTAGTTCGTTTGTATCACGGGAGTCTTCTCAGAAGGTTTGGAGTGACAAGGGGTTTGTTATTTCCCGAAATTCTCGAGTTAAAAGTTATTTTTTCAATGAAGAGTTACAAATAAGGCTTTATAGTTCATTAAAAAGAAGGAGTAGAACACTACAAACTAAAAAGTCAAATATAAAATTAAATTTAAAAAATCAAAAAACCCGACTGCATATGAACCCAATGCCTCAGGCTGCAAATTGATTCTTTAAATCTTGTTTTCATCTTTTAAGTTCAGTTTTTACGCAGTCAGGTTTTTTGATTTTTTTAATTAATTAATTTTAGTTTTGTTATATTTTTATTATTGTAATTGGTTAATTGTTTATGATTCACATTACTTGACTATTATAAATCTATAACCTAAGTAGTTCATTAAAAAGAAGGAGTAGAACACTACAAACTAAAAAGTCAAATATAAAATTAAATTTAAAAAATCAAAAAACCCGACTGCATATGAACCCAATGCCTCAGGCTGCAAATTGATTCTTTAAATCTTGTTTTCATCTTTTAAGTTCAGTTTTTACGCAGTCAGGTTTTTTGATTTTTTTAATTAATTAATTTTAGTTTTGTTATATTTTTATTATTGTAATTGGTTAATTGTTTATGATTCACATTACTTGACTATTATAAATCTATAACCTAAGTAAGTAAAAAGATTTAAAAACAAGTGCGAGTCGGACTAGCGCACGAAGGGTTATCTTTATAAACGGCAAAAAAACAGTTTCTGTTTCTGTCTGCAGTTTTATGGGGCCCCTTTAATAATATATTTGATTTCATTTTAGGGTTCCGTAGTCTTGACAAGTAACCCTTATAGTTTCGTTATGTCCGTCTGTCTGCCTGTCTGTCCGTCCGAGGTGTTGCTTGGAGACTGTTGGCATTAAAGAGTTGTAATTTTGTGGAAGTATGTATGTATCAATTAGGCCGACAAAGTGGTAGAGTAAAATTTTGAAAATTATTTTTTAGAATTAGCTCCCCTACATGTTACGTGGGGATGTTTTTTTTTCATCGTCCACCCTATCGTGTGGGGTATCGTTGTATAGGTCCTTTAAAATGACTTAGGGGTTGATAAGACTATTTTTCGATTTAGGGATCCGTTTGGAAAATATTAAACTTTAAAATCATTGATGTAAAAATTAGCCTGTAAAGTCGGTATACGGGCGAAAGTTTTACGTGACAACGACTTACGCTCTTAGGCGGGCTAACTGTGCTCGAGTGGAAGGGACGCGTGCCTTTCACTTTTTATGTCTGTCTCTCTCGCTCTTAGGCGGGCTAACTATGCCCGAGTGGAAGGGACGCGTGCCTCTCACTCGCTCTCATTGTGAGCGCATAACGTGAGCGGAGCGTAACGCAGTTTCTTGAAGTGTCACCCGGCAAACCAATTTATAAGACGTTGTCACGTCAAAAAGTTATATATAAGACAATGTTTAAACTGCTAATTTTTGTTCGAGTAGGGCGTCCTTATCTAAAAGCCAAACTATTGGCTTGTAAAGTCTGGAAAATTTCATGATAATATTGCTTGTCCTGAACTATTTAACTTCTACTTTATTGGTTCTATTGATTTTAATCAGGTTTAAAATATTGAGCCCACTTAATTATACAGTTACTTCTATGCATCATGATATACAGGAGCAGTTTATCACATGGTTTTATAAAGTGTACCTCCATTCTTTTGTACAACCTGTATTATATTATCCTACAAATTTTGAAGTAAAAGATAAGCATATTAAGCAAAATGTATACTTCAACTGGCGAAACGCGCCCTGGGGAACGTTTCTTCCTCGCTTTGATTGCTGCAAAAGCTGAACTGCTTTCATTACTACCTACAAATGAATATTCGGTCTTGGTAAATATTTGTGATTGTAACAAGAGGTCGGTTAATTTATGTGATATAAATTATTTGTATTATATATTAGAAAATATATATATATATATATATATCGTATTATTTATTAGAAAATTTACGCCTGACTACTTTTAATTGTCAAATTGATTTAAAAATGTGTACCTGATATGCGACGTTTCAGAAGAAATACAATAATTTGTGAGTATTGAGCTAATCCGATGATGTGGTCAGGATGTTGATTTGATGGTAAAAATCTTCAATGCCATTTGAAAAATCCTCAAGTTCCTGACGTTCGGGTTTATTGATTTTTTGTAGCGTGTTTTATAGATTATTAAAGGATAATGTTAAACTTAATTAATGTTATTAACGACAATTATTGCGTAAACCTGTAAAAAATATTTCTAAAGATTGAATTTCCTTTACCCCGCACATTATAAGCTTGAAACACAGGTAAACATAGTAGACTCATACCTGCTACCAAGAGTGGCGATTAAGTAATAACAAATATCCAAGGCATCCAAAGAGTTTGACATTATTTTCTTCAAGCACGATCTAATAACCAACGCTTTCTTTTCAATAACAACCACTCACCATTTACAATAAAATAAAAATCGTCATTACGCAGATGTCTCGAGTTTGCAAAATAAGACGGCTACAAGTGGGTCTTTCAAAAAAGGCAAATCTTAAAGGAAAATCCGACGGGACGTGATACTCTGCAAACAAAACGGGAGCAAAAGGTTTAATCTCTATGAGGTACAAATCGCTCGTTATGTAAATTGAATCTCTTGCAAATTTAAATCGCTTTCATAAGCCAATTCCCTCTGAATAAAAACAATAGGATACTCTTTCAACATTTAAGATATTTCTTGAGACGGGAATTTATCTCTGTTCATTAATTATTCAGTTCTGTATCGAGATAAGATTTTATAGAAGATTTTCCTCAAACTATAACAAACTTTATCCGCTTTGTTTTGGCGCGCTAGTTTTATCCGATGTTAGTGATACTTCAACATTTGCAGTAAATTGCTCTTATAGCAATTTAAACAAAAGCAAAAATGTTTCTAAGTAAGGAACTCTTTGTAATTGTCATATAAATCGCTGAAGCAGTGAAAATTCGGACCATTCAACCATTGAAAGGGTAGATCAAATGCAGTTAGGCCGGCAGTTTCAGTCTCGTGCAATCATACTGCAACGGCAGAGCGCAGTCGAACTACTAATTTTCTTACGTAACTTCACTTTTTCCACTACTTTTGTATCACACGTTCACTAAAAGTTATAATGAGATAATATATATCTGCTCAAAAATATTAAATTAACAGATTGTTAGACAAAACTTCTTAATCTTAATATCCTGAAATGACCGATTCAGCTGGAAATTTCGAGTGAAAAACAACGCGAAAAGTAATCTAGATGCCGACTCGAACTCATTCAACACTCGCATAAGATTAAGTGACAGCAATAAAAACGAAGAAAACAGAGCAGTTGAGTTGCACAATGACGTCGGCAGACACGGTGTCAAGTACAGAAAATTATGTCCATTCAACCAGGCCCGCGCGGATTAACCAGAACGGGGTCGCCTCCTCAGCTGACTTGTGACTCCGCTGACGACAGATTTAAACGTTTCGCTTCGAATCATGACGTAAGCCTGCTAATTAAAATGTTTGTTTCACTCCTTTTATGTTTTTAATTTCTTTCTTTCGCCGAGATAGACTTCTTTTGTTTGCGGTACGCCACTGATTGCTTGCACTTGTAACTTGTTTTTGTGAATAAAAATTTCATATTAATTATACCTGCAAATATATAATGTATTAAAATATGCAGTAAAGACGTGAATGATAAGTCTATGAATTAAAAACTTCCTTCATTTTCAATAAATAAATATACACAGGGTAGGTGCATCGAGGAGGGACATCTTTTAAATTAAATGTAAACAAATTTTACAATAGGTCCACAGTCAAAATTGGTACGTAAAATCTGATGCTACAAAAATAATTCATTGTTAGATTTATAGACAGTATTGAATATTTTTTAAGTCTGCCAATTTCGATTATTGTTAAAAGTTGTTATAACATTCTAACTAAAACCAACATAGGAACTGACTTTTAAGCTGTCGAGTGTGATTTTAATATTTAGCCGAAGTACCTTTAATGCCAGAAAACACCTTTGGCGATCGTGAAAGTTATATTGCGTGTTGATGTCGAATCTAAATTAAGGACAGAAACATTAATGTCAGAAGACAACAACATAAACTAAAATGTTTTTTTTACGTTAAAATTGTATCCTATCATTAAAAAAAATAAATAGACCCTAATAATATTGAAAATTAGTGTATTATTTTGAGTGCCAGCTAAATACAGATTTGTATTTGTATTTAGCTAAAGTGATTGCTTCGCAGGATTTGCGCGATGAATGCGCTCCGTGCTACAGAGTTTTACATTAATTAGTACTTGCAATGCCTTTTAAAGTAGGTATTGCATTTACTTTCACGGATAAGAACTTCTTTAACAAACGAACTGACTACTACTACTGTAGACTGTAAAAAGTTATGTTTATTATTTGAAAAAGTATAAATAATAATTAAAAGTAATTGAAGTAACAGTAATTTAATTAAAAATGATTGTAAATTGAGACTTGCAATGCGGCAGAAAATTACGAAGTTTGATAGGATATGAATACTGATTATCCCCTATAACTCTAACTCCTTTACTTAACATTTCGGAATTCAAAGGTGATACCGGCAATGTTAATCATGATTATAGGTAAGTACCTACAGTTGGTTGCTAATTATGTAGTTATCGTTTATAATTGATCGATTTACTCATAATTCAATTAGAAAAACATTTACATTCGAATTAAATTAATACAATTAAGAGTTTACTCACTGAATTCTTTCTTCTATTTCACATGAAAATCTTTCTACAATTTTCATATGAAAATTAATGTAGACAGGGTTATTTGAAAAAAATCAACAACCTCAAACGACTAGATAGCTAACATCATAAACAACATCACTACGAGTTTTATCATAACTCAATACATTAATTAAAAATGATTACCCAAGCTTTTATTGTACTGTCGTGACATTTGTAGTCTATATAAGGCGACGCGCGCGACACGCTCGCGCCCCGCCCTCCCCGCCCCTCCCGATAAGAACATTCAGACGTGAAATTAAAATTGATATTTATTTTTGTATGAAAGTAAAATGTGTCAAATTATCTAAAAGCCGTAGAACAAATATTGTTTTTTATGATGCAGTGGCGGGCATTGGTTTTATTTCGAGGTAGGCGGTAGATACTTACTAATGTGTTTTATTAATGAAATCTGAGGTTTTTATCAATAGCAAACATTTGTAAGTACCTGCTGCCTACCTCATTTCATTTATCAGGTAGGCACTGCCTTATTGCCTATATGCACTGCACGCACGCCTCTGGTATGATGTTAGCTATCTAGCCGTGCGAGCTTGATGATTTTTTTTCAAATAACCCTGTATAATAATATTTTTTTCAACACAGTTGCTCGTTAATTGACTCTTATAACACCGTTTATAGTTTCATAATTCATCATATTATGCACTTGTGCTGTAATAACATTATCGCACTAGTGCGGTAATGTAAACTTTTTTTTTAAATTTTAGCAAAAGTTTATGTATAAGAACATTGAATATTTTACAAATATTAAATTAATTTAGGGTTAAGAGGTTCATCAAATTGTATATTTATAAACACAAATTAACTTAACTATAATTTTTAGAAACAATAATTTATAGTTTATTTTATTTTTTAAATTTCTACTCCGGCTGATGAGCTGGTTATTCCTGTGCCATTATTGCACTTGCACGCGCATCGAAAGTGCGGCGCGCGAAAAAAACAAAACTTACGTGCCATTTTCCCTAAATATTTGGTGAAGTTATAGCTATGTGGTTAATTACTAACAAAAATGTCTACTTCAAATAGTGAAGACGAGTAAAATGTTAATTCAACCCCGTCGGAAATACTTATCGAGGCACGAAACACGAGTTATAGCCTGTTGCCGCCAAAATCCAGAGAAAAACAGCAAAAACGCCAAGTCATATTCGGAGAAGATATTTTAGATTTTTGTTTGGTTTTTTCCTCGCAATTGTGTTGAAAAACGTCGTATGCAACTCATGTGCATTGATCATTATCACACTCGGCTTCCTCACCGCGCTCGCCTGCGGCTCGCTTACAAGAATGCCTCGTGTGTATAGCACCACCAACTTAGCACACTTGTATCATAATGTACTATATTCGAACTTCTGTCACTGGTTTTTTAAAATCACCGTTCTTCAATAAATATATTTTTTGAATAATACATATCATATATATTTATTTACTGAAACACTAAGAGCACCTGGTGCCTAACTACCAAAACCAGCTAATACAACAGTGTTACTCAAACTGATAGGTTTAAAAAACATCACTAGGTACTGTCAGAGATGGTTAAGCCCCTGTTTAAAATTGATTTGCTGTCTAAATAACTAGCAATTATGGAATGCAAGTTTTTTTTCCTCAATATTGTAACTTTATTTGTATCGTCCACAAAGAAAATAGAGGAGGCACAGTATCGGTTCGGTATGTCATCTCATCTGAGCTGTCATCAATCTTGCTTTCATAACAATGGGCACCATTGACGGAATACTTATATCGTGAAATTGGTTCCATAACTAAGAAATTGAATTTTTTGAACATTGTCTGCATTGTCAATATAGTATTTTTTGAAATCAGCCTTTAGCTGTGTCTTAATAAGCAACTGTAGAGTTAAACCAGTTAAATTGTATCAGTATGTGAAATTATAAATCGAGAATGACAATTAATTTTATAAAATCATAAGTTGTTCGTAAATAATTTTTTGTACAAGATTTTTTTATTGAAACACTTGTAAACTCCAGCGATCTGAAAATTTTGACTTGGTCGTTATTAAAAATGTGCATAATTTACTTTATAATCATAAGATCTGTGTAGATTTCATTTTACATTTAACCTACCAAATAAATGTAGGCGCCAGCGAGGTCGACCCGTAACAACTTGCATCTAATAAATTGTACCCTATAATAACTGTGCGCAAATTATGTAGTCAACCTTTCATCGCTTGCTAGTATACGTCATATTTTAATTTACAGATAGAAGTGTATTTTTTTTAATTTATTATTCTAGGACAGTAAAATCTTTTACATATATTACATATTTATTGCTTAGTCTATTTTATTTTCTTACTAAAAATATATCGTACATGTTTAATTCCTGTGACACAACCACTCATTTTTTAGGGTTCCGTACCCAAAGGGTAAAACGGGACCCTATTACTAAGGCTCCGATGTCCGTCTGTCTGTCCGTCCGTCTGTCTGTGCGTCTGTCACCAGGCTGTATATCATGAACCGTGATAGCTAGAGACTTGAAATTTTCACAGATGATGTATTTCTGTTGCCACTATAACAACAAATACTAAAAAACAGGATGCAATAAATATTTAAGGGGCTCCCATACAACAAACGTGATTTTTTTGCCGTTTTTATAGAAAATGGTACGGAACCCTTCGTGCGCGAGTCCGACTCGCACTTGGCCGGTTTTTAAAACTCAGTAGTCCTTAAAGCCTTGATTTTGCAGTCCCCTATCCTGACGCTAGTCCGGTTAACACTTTTAGAGAACCAATTTATGTCACTATTAAAAAAAATACATTACAATAATAATCCATTTATTTATCTTTAATTAAGTATACATAGAGTATGTATGCTCTGTGTTGTTTTTGAGTTTAAATGACGTTATATCCTATTGGATGACTTTATAATTTTAGTTCATTGTAGAAAGCCTACAGCCCAAGCCTGAAGAATAAACCTACACATTAAAATAAAGGTTTGCACAGAATCGCCATTACACATTACTTTGCTGAATTGCTAACGTTATAATATTTCTTATCTTACTTCATGACCTAAATGAATAGATGAAAATATCGGGGTTTTATCGTATTTGTTCTCATTCGTTTCAATATTGCTATATACGTTATTAGAATCGGGACAACCTCAATCAGAGTCCAATCGTGCGTCAAAAACAATACCGGCTTCCTCAAAGAAGCCGTGATTCGGACCCCACGCCAACTCCATAAGGCATTAAGGCCTTCCGATTTATTGAGTCCTATGTAAAAACATCTGAGCATCATTCTCTTCAGTCATCTTTATTACGGAAAAGTAAAGGTCTACTCTAAATTCTTTGGTGTGAAAAATAAATAAGTAATGTTTAGAAACTCCGGCGTTATAAGAAAGCGCTCGGTTTTCGTTGGACTGATCATATAACTAATAACTACGAACTAGAAAGATGCACACATGTGATAAAATTATATGACTGCCAACTACTACTACAATCTACAAGCAAAGAAAAAGAAATACTGATTAATCTATTTTTTCTTATTCGAAACAAATAACACTGAAATCCCTAAAATCCTCACATGTCATGTCATATGCAACGAGTTCGCAATTTGTTTCGAACTCTGAAAATTATCTAATGATCCCTTTGAGCGTCTTTGTTCAAACCTGATGAAACGAGTATAGAAATGGCATAATTATGTTTAACTTATTAAATGTAATATTAAATCGCACAAAAAGACATCCTTGATGAGTGACTAATATATGTACCTATTTGACTTAGAAGCTTCTAGCACACTAGCTTGATAAGGATTCAAATTTCCAATCCAACAAGTTTTTTTTTATATTTCGGAACAAAATGTCTGATAATCCAACGGATGTGTACAGTTCTAGTTAATTTTCGGTGCGAATCAATTATGTAGCGCGAACTGATCTCACTCCCAATCTGAGCGAGTCATATTCATGTATTAGTCAACATCACATACATTGCTTTAATCTTGAGATAATAATATAAGTAGATAAAGCACCTTTGTTACTTCGTATGACTGCAGAGTGCCGAGCATTCGCCTCATCTGTACGCGAGCGTAAACGCTAACGCTTACTGTAAAGTAAACGGCTAATTTAACATCAGAATGACGTCATTTTCGTATCGTGTCGCCGAAACCATACTAAAGGTCTGTCCGCACCGGAGTAGCATTTCGGGCAAATCTAAAAAGATGTTAGATAACGTCAAAGTTTCACAAAACGTTAATGCGCATTAAAAGTAAAATCGGATATTTCGAAAAGAAGTTCCAAATAGCCGTGTCAGAAGGAAGAAGAGCCTGGATAATGTCCTCTGGCACTAATTAAAACTTTGGAAACAGCGAGAAAAAGGGTTGAGAAATATGGCGTTTGGCGGATAGTAATGACGCTGTGGTCTTGTTTAATACCCACAGTTTTTCTTCCAGTGGCTTCGAATTAGAATATTAAAATCGCTGCTTTATGGCTGACCTCCGTTTTTTATTGTTTCTCTATTTTTCTTTATTGGATTGTGGTAATTGCATGCTTTGATACTTTAGTTTGAAGCTTTATGTGCAAGCTATTAAAATGTAGTTCAATGCATATTACATTGAAATAAATTGTAAAATGTAATCTCATTCTGTCATCTCATTTTAGGGTCTCCTTTGTGAAATACATTTAATCTATAAATATTAAACGTTACTACTTACAAAGACTATCAAAAGACACACGCAGTTTATATTAATTTAAAGACACTTTACTGGATTTACCTTCTTTTATATAGACTTAATCGCACCCTATTCCTAGCGAATTCTAAGTCTATCATTCCGACAATCTCAAATGTCATACCTACACACCTATAATTTATTACGAACGAAATTCATTGCTCAACTGGGTGTGTCATTTAACTCCTCCAAGGCAGAAATGACAGTAACCACTTTTTGATTTACAGGCCCAAATTGTAAAATTATTTTCAACTTAATAAACATCATCTGAATTAAATCATCATTGTGTATCATACCTCATACAAACTAATACTTATGAAGGATAGCTGAAACCAGGCTTAGACTAGATCAGAGAATATACAAGGTGTACAAGAGAATAGGACACTCCTTAAAACCACGTGATCAGCTGGTGATATACAACAACGTTTCCTATGAGAGCAACACTAAAATCATGATTTTATTTTCAGATGCTTCATACATTATCATAGAGGTAAGTTTGTATTGAGGAGCTAAATACCTTAAAATTTTCACCAGCTGATAACGTGGTTTTTAATTAGTGTTCTATACTCTTGTACATTCTGTATAATACTACACTAAATCTAAATTTATGAAGGTTGCACAAGCCAATCTATTAGTCATTAAGTGACCAAAATTCGCATTAATTTCCAGAAGGGCAAATCAGAAATTAGTATTTATCCTCCGTCTTTCACTTTACTTAACGTAGGGAAAGAATCGGCGTAGGTATTAATTAATTTCCTCATCAATCATTGCCCTCTCTTGAACTCTACGTCATAGTGGAAATTCACGATACAGCCAAAATGAATTAATTTAATGGAATGCTGCAGTTTTTAATTAAAATACATGAAAAAAAATAGTTGGAAAATGTTGGTGTATATTTTTTGGTAATAGAATTCGCCTCAACCATATTATCATTATGAACTAAACTCTTAATTCTTTGACTGCTTAAAGCCTTCACATAAAAAAATACACGAGCTATGTGAAAACAAAAAATATATATAGAGCTATACAAGTATAAGCATATCGAAGCACTATTTTTACCATCCACGATAATAAATACAATATATCTATTATTTATTTACAGATATTTTATCTCACCCTGAACCCGAAACCTTGTTTGCCTTCAATATTAGTATGCGACTAATGCGCCGCATACGTATAGTCCTGTACCCTTCGTCTAATCGACAGTCTGGCGATTCGTTTACTGTCCAAACGCAATCTTTTAGCTTCCTGACGGCCCAATAGTCTCCGACGACGCAATTAGGCCCCGGAAGGGTCGGACGACGTGTTAGAATCGAATCGTACACATTTGTCATGGGGCGAGTGATTTGCAACATTTTTTTAGTTAATAAATCGCTTTATTTTTTGATGTATTATGGGAAGCCCTATCGGGAATATTTAAGTAAAAGTCACTTAATTTATAATAGTAATGTCTATTCCACAAACACGGATTTCCACATATAAATACAGAGAGAAAATAGCTACATGAACGCAGAAGGCTAATAGAACAAACAGAGGAAGATACTAGTACGATGGAAGTTAGAAAAGCACTGATGGAATAAACTAGAAAAGCAATGAAATTGATTATTTTCACGGAGATGTTATAAACACACACGCACGATTGTAATCACTGATCATATAATACATGACATGTATGTGTGTCACCACACTACCCCCCTGCTGAGACCGAAGCTTGCTAAGGTCGATAGTAGCCCGGGAAGCGAACTGTTCTACCGCTTCTCGTCTTCCTTATGTGGTCATCATGATTTGGAGGTTGAACCGGTGCTGAACTGCCAAGATGAGTGTCCTCTCTGCGGATCACGTTTTCTTTTCTGACCGCCGACTCGTCCTTGGCGTCTTTGGTAATGTAGGCTGGTTTTACTCGGTCTATGGATACCGTAAGCTGTCTGTTCTGCACGGCCAGCTTGAAGGTCTTCTCTCGTCGCTCCAGCACCTTGTATGGTCCCGTGTATGGAGGTTCTAGCGAGCGTTTGGAAGCGTCTTGTCGTAAAAAGACGAATTCGGCTGTAGACAGGTCTTTAGGCACATAGAACGGCTTGTTGTCGTGGCGACTTACGGGTGCTGGTGTCAAATTCGCCATATGGAGACGAAGTCGCGAAGTGAAGCTCGTCGGGTCGTGATTGGTGTTAGATGCGGGGACGAAAAATTCACCCGGGAGACGAAGTGGCTCCCCGTACACCAATTCTGCCGCCGATGCTTGTACGTCATCCTTCCAGGCGCTGCGGATACCCAGCAGCACAAGGGGAAGGGCTTCCGTCCAGGTCGCGGTGGAGTGGCACATGATGGCTGCCTTCAATTGGCGGTGGAAGCGTTCCACCATACCATTGCAGGCAGGGTGATAAGCCGTTGTGGGACGATGTTGCGTACCGAGTATGGCAGTCATGGTGCGAAAGAGTTCGCACTCGAACTGCCTGCCTCTGTCGGTGGTGATCTTCTGGGGACAGCCGAAGCGAGACACCCAGCCAGCGATGAAGGCGCGGGCGCATGTCTCTGCGGTGATGTCCGGCAGTGGATACGCCTCAGGCCAACGGGTGAATCGGTCGATGGCTGTGAGGCAATACCTGTAACCAGATGAAAATGGTAATGGCCCTACTATGTCCATATGGACATGGGAGAAACGGTGGGAAGGAATCGGAAAGTGGGAGGTGGGAGAATGTGTATGCCGGCTAACTTTGCTGATTTGGCAATCTGTGCATTCTCGGGCCCAATTCCGGCAATCTTTCTTTATTCCCGGCCATACAAATCGTTGCGTCACCAGTTTGACAGTTGCATTGATCCCAGGGTGACTCAACCGGTGTAATGCATCAAACATAGGCTTTCTGAAGGTGGCTGTTAAGTATGGTCGTGGATATTTGGAAACGTCACATACTATCTCTGTCTGCGATTCTGGAGTTCGAACCTTGCTTAACTTCAGCGCTGAGGTACCCGTTGTTAGTAGTTCATGCAGCTCTGGATCAGCATCCTGAGATCGTGCAAGATCATCGTAGTTGATGGGTACGGAAATGGCTTCTATTCTGGAAAAAGCATCTGCGACAACGTTTTCTTTCCCTGTGACGTACCGAATGTCTGTGGTGAACTGTCCAATGTAGTCCAAGTAACGAAATTGCCTTGGAGAGCATTTTTCACGGTTGTATTCGAATACGTACGTCAATGGTTTGTGGTCAGTATACACGGTGAATGGCCTGGCCTCAACCATGTGTCTGAAGTGCTTGATTGCTTCGTAAATGGCCAAGAGTTCACGGTCGTAAGGGCTATATTTCTTTTGAGCAGATGTTAGGCATCGTGAAAAGAATGCCAGTGGTTTCCAGCTGTTGTCAACTTTCTGTTGTAGTGCGGCTCCTATAGCAGTGTCAGAAGCGTCAGTATGTATAGCTAGCTCAGCGTGTGGCTCGGGATGGGCTAACATAGCTGCTTCTGCTAGGCTAGTTTTGCACCTATTAAAAGCTTCGAGCATTTCTGGAGTTAGCAATATGCTATCCGTACCTTTCGTCTTGGGTCCAGACAGAAGAATGTTGAGTGGACTTTGGATCTGTGCGGCATCAGGTACAAAACGACGATAAAAGTTGTACATTCCTAAGAAACGACGCAACTCCTTAACCGTCTTGGGTACCGGGTAGTCCTGCAGTGCTTTCACCTTGTCTGTAGGTGGGCGGATGCCACCAGCGCTGACCTCGTGTCCTAGAAAAGTTATATGTGATTGGCCAAACTCACATTTAGAGGTATTTACGACGATACCGTACTCACTTAAGCGCTGGAAAAGTTGCCGAAGGTGCTGCAAATGCAGATTCTCTGACTCAGAATAGATCAGGATGTCATCAAGGAATCCGTAGCAGAAGGGTAGGCCCCTTAGAGCTTCATATATAAATCGTTGGAAAGTTTGGGCTGCGTTACGCAGACCAAACGTCATAAATGGAAACTCGAAGAGCCCAAACGGAGTAGTGATGGCTGTTTTCATGATATCTTCAGGATTTACCGGCACCTGATTGTAAGCTTTGACGAGGTCTACCTTCGAATATATCTTGCTGCCTGCTAGTTGATGGGCAAAGTCCTGAATGTGCCTGATCGGGTACTTATCTGGAATGGTACGAGCATTTAGGCCACGGTAATCGCCGCAGGGGCGCCAGCCGTTATCTTTCTTGGGCGCGACGACGCGGTGGAGTGGCGACGCCCAAGGGCTTTCTGAACGGCGCGTAGTACCATTAGATAGCATGTCTTCAAACTCTTTTTGCGCTATCTTCAGTTTATCAGGTGGCAGACGTCGTGGTCGAGATGTGACTGGCGGGCCTGATGTCGTTCTAATGTAGTGGACCGTTTGATGCTTCACTGCTTGCTGAGTACCGGCTGGTCTGGTAATATCTGGGTAGTCACGAAGTAGCTGGTGGTATTTGCTGTCTCCAGTAACAGCCTTGACCGACGCCACGTCGTTGGCTGTCCCTTCGGCCGGTTGAGCTGTTGTAGATATTTTCGTCATGCCGTCGATCAGCCGGTGGTTCCTCAGGTCTACAAGTAGATTATAAAATCTGAGAAAATCAGCACCTATGATGGGTTTGGACACTTCAGCCACTACAAACCTCCATCGAAATATACGGCGAAGACCAAGGTTTAGTTGTAGGTGGATCCAGCCGTATGTGTGTATGCATGATCCGTTAGCAGCAAACAACTCGTAGTCCTCTCTTGATCGTGAGTCTCTAAGAGCTGATCGGGGGTACACGCAGAGGTCTGATCCTGTGTCAACCAGAAATGATATTTTAGTTTCGTGATCTACAACAAATAAGCGGCCTGATCGATTGGGGCAGTCGTTAGCCGCTAGTTCCGGCTGCCATTTGCGTTTAACGACGGTGATGTGGCGTACGAACATGGCGTCAAACATTTACGCGCTTTTGCGCCAAATCGGTCATGGTACCAGCAATACCCGTCATTTTTTGTATTTGATTGCGACCGGCTGCGATTTCGGTTTGGTGTCGCACTTCGACCTTCGAATCTACCTCTATTGTTTGAACGTACCTGCTCTTGTAATGAGGATACCTGCCGAGTCAGCTCCTCGATTTGTTTCACCAACTCACTCACGGCGCTGTTGCTGGTACCTGGACCTATGCTAGCCAACACTGGTGCAGGTGGTGCAATTTCGTAGACCTTGTCTGCCAACTCTGCTACGGTTTCGAGCGCTGTATCGGGCTGAGTAGCTATCACCGTTTGAATGTTTTGCGGCATTCGGCTTGACCATAGTGTACGCAAGAAGGAATCAGGAATACTTTGACCTGCCAGCGTCTGTAGGTGTCGCAAAAACTGTGATGGCTTTCGGTCGCCTAGTTCTTCATGAACTAAAAGTTGTTTTACTTTCTTCTCTTGCGATTCCGACAAGCGTTTTATAAGCTCTCTTTTTAGCTTTTCGTACTTGTCTTCCTTTGGCGGCGCGGTAATAATATCTTTCACCTCGGCGGCGTATTGGTGGTCGAGCTTCGCGATGACGTGGTAGAATTTGGTGGTATCAGCCGATATGCCGCTGATGAAAAATTGGCCCTCGATTTGTGCGAACCACAACGCCGGTTCTTGAGCCCAGAAAGGAGGAATCTTCATGCCGACCTTATATACGACCTCAGGCGTCGAAGTATGGTTCGTCGAAGTAGACGAATCGCTCGTTACCGTTGGTGAATCGGTTATTGCGGTATCGTGAAATTCTTCCATCGCGATCCCGAAGTTTCTAGACCGATTTTATTCCGGCAGGCAGGCAGCGCGCGACGCGGTAGGTTGCAGTGGAAAGTTCGAGAACGTTCTATTAGTCGCGTGCTTCTAAGTAGGGGTCACCAGATATGGGAAGCCCTATCGGGAATATTTAAGTAAAAGTCACTTAATTTATAATAGTAATGTCTATTCCACAAACACGGATTTCCACATATAAATACAGAGAGAAAATAGCTACATGAACGCAGAAGGCTAATAGAACAAACAGAGGAAGATACTAGTACGATGGAAGTTAGAAAAGCACTGATCGAATAAACTAGAAAAGCAATGAAATTGATTATTTTCACGGAGATGTTATAAACACACACGCACGATTGTAATCACTGATCATATAATACATGACATGTATGTGTGTCACCACAGTATTACATTGGTAGGTAATCATTTTTATTGGCTGATATAGTCCGTGGAGATCTGTTACTCAACCGCAATCTACTACAACAAATACCATTTCCAATAACAGCAGCAGATCTTTTAAATTAATGTGTAACAATTCTTCGAAATTCATCGTTACATTGTCTGTCAATGATTTGCATGATATTTTAAAAGTGAAACATGAGCACTTTTTTTGTTGTATTGTCATCATTTTATACCGTGTTTTGTGCAAAAAAAAACGATTCATTTATTTATTTACATTGAAGAAATAATTTCTCGAATAGTCTCTCTATACACACGAAAACCCTCATTTAATCGTATTATATATCCATATTTTATCGGAGTTGTGTTAAAATGTTAATGTTCACCTATTTTGTTTTTACGTATGTTTTATTTACAGAGTGGTTTTGGTAGTTTTGTTTTTATACAAATTCAGTGTGGTAAATCCTTACGTGCCGCCTCTTTTTTAAGTCCACACAGCTTAAGGTTCTAGGGATTGTATTTTAAGATAGAGTGTATAATACTTACTCTGTGATATGGTTGACAAAACAGGGTAACGAATGGAGTGCTGCAACGATCTAAAATATTTCAAAATGATGTATGATACTTTAGGATGTTCAACCAAAAAATTACGAAATTATTATGTTAATTTTAAGACCTACTGTCTCCATAATCTGTACGCGGTATAAATAAAGCCGTTAAATGATATCAAGTTGAAAGAAAGACTAGCTCACCTGCAGAAATTTCTAGATTGAAACTTTAACTCTCATAACGTCTAGAAAGCTATTACCTAATTGACAACCTGCGGTCTCGGTTCAACGATAAAGTACATAACGATAGTGAATCCAGTGGGCCATGTTCGAATACTGTTTTCAACTAGTGCTGTACTGTGCGAATGGTAGAGCAATCGCTTTAATTTGCCCTTTTGGAATGGAATTCAATGCCTAAAACCCATGTGGACTACGTAATAGTACATTATTATACAAGTGTGCTAAGTTGGTCATTACACACGAGGCACTATTGTAAGCGCGAGCCACAGGCGAGCGCGGTGAGGAAGCCGAGTGTGTAATGAGCAATGCACACGAGTTGCATACGACGATTTTCAACACAATTGCGAGGAAAAAAAACTAAAAATACCTTCTCCGAATATGACTTGGCGTGTATGCTGTTTTTTCACTGATTGAATCTTTCGTAGTACATATTTTTCTCTGGATTTTGGCGGCTACAGGCTATCACTCGCGTTTCGTGCCTCGATAAGTATTTCCGGCGGGGTTAAAGTAATATTTTACTCGTCTTTACTATTTGAATTAGACATATTTAATAGTAATGAACCACACAATAACAAATTTAGCAAATATTTAGGAAAAATGGCACGTAAGTTTTGTTTTTTTTGCGCGCCGCACTTTCGATGCTCGCACAGGTTCAATAAAGGCACAGGAAAAACCGGTTGTTCAGCCGGAGCGGCAGAAATATAAAAAATAAACTATAAATTGATGTTTCTAAAAATAAAAGTTAAGTTAATTTGTGTTAATAAATATACAATTTCATGAAATGAAATGTTTATTTGCCTTTTTAACCCTAAAATAATTTAATATTCTTAAAAATATTCTATGTTCTTAAACATAAACTTTTGCTAAAATTAAAAAAAAATGTTTAATGTAAATATTATTACAACACAAGTGCGTAATATGATGAATTATGAAACTATAAACGGTGTTATAAGAGGCAATTTACGAGCAACTGTGTTGAAAAGTTCATTATTTTGAAATTGAAAACAAACTCTAAGAAACAAAACAAAACCTAATACGTTTAACATAACAGTTTATAGATTGGACAGAAGCCTAGGTATCGCTTATGTCAAAGGTAAAAAGCTTAAAAAAAAAACTATTAGTAACCTGAATATAATTTTAAACCATCTAACCTACGATGCACAGAGTTGAAGGAAGGAAAGAAGGTTGCAGTTTGCAAGGATTTATTAACATTATAATGTTAATTAATCCTTGCAACCTGCTTTTCTGCCACGTGAGAATAATAAATGTCATTTCATTTTTAACACCAACCTCTCGCGACAATGTTAACAACGCTACATTGTGCAATAAAGAACAGCTATTTAGATATCATATATTATGACAGTGAGACAAATTCACCGTCCGGGTTATTATGCGGAAAATGGCGGGTTTACTCGACAAGGACCCCATAAGGAGCTAAGATTTTACCACCCCCACGAGAGAAACGATAGACGTTATCTAGGAAACGTAATCGGTATATTTGATTTAAAATAGGCAGAATTCCTTAAAATATTTACATACATTCTGTCAAAAAAGTTTCGGGAATTGATGATTTGTTTATGGTTCCAAATTCAAAATTATATTTTTTTTGTTGTTGTTAGATTGGCACAACTGTTTTCCATTTTGGCGCGGAGTCTGAGTTTCATCTGATAATTAGTTTAAATACAGTATTGTTTATAGTTATAGTATATGTATGTAGTATATCATATACACCGTGAATTTTGAGATACCCGAGAAAATTAACTAACATACTCAGATATCGATATACATCGAATTCGGCGAATAAAAATTTTTTTTTTATAAGAAATTTATTTAATAGGTCCCTAACATTCCTTAAAAAATATGCACTATAAAAGTCCTGCTTATTCAAATAGTAATCATTATCATTCCAACATTAACGGAACCAAAATCCACCTAATTTAGTCGCGTAATATTGGCGTACGGAAGGAATAACTATGAATGTTTTTTTTTTCATTCATAGTTATTCCTTCCGTACGCCAACGCAGGACGCCGTTCCGTTTTTTTTATTCGCCAAATTCGATGTATATCGATATCTGAGTATGTTAGTTAATTTTCTCGGGTATCTCAAAATTCACGGTGTATATATATATCTAGTGTGTATTGCGAATTTCATAATGGCCAAAAACATCAAACAAAGAGTTTGTCTTAAATTTTGCATCGCCAATGGGATTTCGTGTTCGGAGTCTCTGAAAATGTTACAGGAGGCTTACAGTGAATCGACTTTATCAAACACACGTGTTTATGAGTGGTACAAAGCGTTCAAAAGCGGTCGAGATATGATGGAAGATTTGCCTCGCTCTGGTAGGCCATCAACGTCTGCTACTGAAGATAACATCGCAAAAGTGAAGGAAATAGTTACTGAAAATCCTCATTCAAGTTTGAGAGAGCTAGCCGTTGAACTTTCTGTGTCACACGAGTCGATTCGTACCATTTTAAATAATCAATTGGGTATGAAACATGTTGCCGCTCGGCTAGTCCCAAAAGACCCCGAATTTTCTCCAAAAACACAATCGCAAAAGAGTCGCTGAGGACATGCTAGAACGAGTCAATTCCGACCCAACATTCATAAAACGCATTGTTACTGGTGACGAGACGTGGGTTTAGTTTGACATGCAAACTAGTCAACAAGCTTCGGAGTGGCGCCTTCCCACTGAAGCGAAACCGAAGAAACCGCGCCAAACTCGATTGAAAGTCAAAGTCATGTTGACTGTTCTTTGACTGTCGCGGTGTTGTGCACTCAGAATTCTTGATAGAAGGTCAAACGATAAAAAAGAGTATTATTTAAGCGTTATGCAGCGTTTAAGAGAGCAAATTAGACGAAAAAGGCCAGATTTGTGGAATGAAAATTGTGAACGAATTTTTGACCAAAAACTCAACAAATACCATCGAGCAGCCACCTTATTATGATATGGCTCCAGCCGAATTCTTTATTTTTCCTAAACTTAAATTACCACTTCGTGGCACCCGGTTTCATTCGGTAGAAGACGTAAAGGAGAATTCGCGGCGAGAACTGAACTCGATTCCGGAAAGAGCGTTTAAAAAATGTTTTGATGATTGGATTATTCGTTGGCGTAAGTGTATCGCTTCTGAAGGAGCATACTTTAAAGGTGATAAAATAAATTTGGATGAATAACTAACATTTTGTGTATTATTAATCTTTTCCCGGTACTTTCTTGACAGAGTAGTATTTCCCTATCGACTATCGGTATATTGACTATAGGTACATCGAGGTGCTGCAGTGTTTGTATAAAAACGCCACCATTCGGTCCGAGTAAGGCATTGGAAGACGCTTTTAAACTCCAATGGGAAGGATTCGGCATCGACATCAATGGCGAATACATTACTCACCTTCGGTTTGCTGACGATATTGTGGTTATGGCAGAATCGCTGGAAAACGACGGCACTATGCTCGATGGCCTTAATAAAGTTTCCCAACTGGTAGGGCTTCAGATAAACATGTACAAATAAAGGTAATGTCGGGTATCCGATCCGATATAACTCCCAACTGGTACTAACCAGTTGGGAGTTATATCCTCGAAATTGTTAACAAATATGTTTATCTGGGACAAGTGATCTAGATGGATAGGTTCAATTTTGAGAAGGAGGTCAATCAACGAATCTAACTAGGATGGGCAGCGTTCGGGAAACTACACAACATCTTCCCGTCCAAAATACCTCAGTGCCTAAAGACGAAAGTCTACAACCAGTGCGTGTTACCAGTGATGACATACAGAAACGTGGCCTCTTACTATGGCCTTATAAGGAAGCTCAAAGTTGTACAGCGCTCTATGGAAAGGGCTATGCTAGGTGTTTCTTCGCGAGATCAAAACAGAAATTAGGAGATCCGTGAACGAATAAAAGTCGCTGACATAGCCCGACGGATTAGCAAGCTCAAGTGGCAGTGGGCACATAGCACGTAGAACTGACGGCCGATGGAGCAGAAAGGTTCTGGAATGGGACTACGTACCGGCAAGCGCAGTGTGGGACGTCTCTGAGGTTCCGGGTTTGATCCACGGTCGGGTCAATGTAGAAAACGAACTTTTCTATATTGGCTAGGGTCTGGGTGTTGTAGTACCGTCGTTGTTTCAGATATCTTTACCACGAGTGCTTTAGCTGGTTACCTTAGGATTAGACCAATGTATGTGATGTTATCCAATATTTATTTATTTATTTAATAACAAAACGATACAAACTCAATTTACAACGGGGCTTACAACTCTTATTAACTACTAATTCGTATAAATTTATTTGTTAGCAAAATTAACAAATTTTACCTTGGTATGAACAGCATCACTACATAGTATATAACAGGAAAAGTTCAATTAAACCTTTCGCTCGAAAACACAAGAAACTCTTCTAAGTTTATTCAAACCAACCGCGGTGCCGTGTGAAATCTCATTTACGAAAATCCTTAGAAACTTGGAGGCTGTTGGCAACATTAAAGTAAACAGACTAGCAATGTGACGGGTATTATTTCTTGACTCTGAGTCAGTACTCGAGTATTTTATGACAAGTATAATATTGTTGTATTTATACAAACTTATTATTTTTCATTGCTTAGAGACTTAGGTTTTTCACATGGATACATCCTGCTACCCTACTTAATAATAATTTTCAAGCTGATATTTCGGAAAGATACGTAAATATCGTTGCCTTCGGAATTTTTAATTCAATATTTAAATTTCTTTCTTAATTCATACAAATTATAGGTTTATCCTCAGATCAGAGAAAGGATATTTCTATGGGTTTATCACACTTTTATAATTTCAATTATTGAGGTAAAGCATTTTTTAACTTATTTATTACCGTGTTTGAACCAATAAATGACTGATTGAATATTGAGAATAGCATAACATAAAAAAATATATTGACTATTAAACCCAATGACTTGGAACGGACCCATTTATTTTATATATATTATTATTACCATAGCACAAAAAGTATAATCGAATTTCATCCTTAGCAATTCCTTCTTTTATAACCTTCTAATAAACCATTTAACCATCATCATTTTAGTTAAACTAATCCCAAAGTAGGTCATAAGCCTCCTCATAGGAGATGTCCTAACGTCCTGTTCTTATTTAATCCAGCCAATTCCCGCCATCCGTATGATATCTAGGAAAAGGACAAACATCATTCTTCTTCTTCATTGCGTGACGACTCAGGCTTTTATATCCCATCCATCCCAGGGACACGCAGGGCATGATAGAAGATGTGCCATTGGTCGGGGGTAAAATACAGCATAGGCCAGCGCTCTCTAAGCTGTAACCCCAACTGTGCATGTTCAGAAAAATATTTAAGTACGTAAAAGATCTAAGTTTTATAACTGTATTAGGGACTTGATGAGCACATCACTAAAGCAGGCGAACTCCTGGAATGCATCACCTTAGCCTGTAATAAACTCACGCGGGAAGAGCCCTCCGTACTTCTTTTATTTCAATTTCCTCTGGTTGTTCGCAAACTTTGAGTATTATTACGCTCTTTACAAATAAAAATGAAACGAGACGCTTCATTGTTTACAGATCATCTGAGTTTTGGCGACTTACGCCAGCTGGCAAATTTTAATGGGTTTACTTTTGTCGTTATTTACATTTTTTTGTCTAACCTAATAGTTCAAACAACAAAATTTCTCAAACTACCTGCAAACTCAGGCAAAAACATTATCTAAAAGGTGTTAAAAGGAATGTGGGATAAAATGATTTAAAAAAGGTAACATCCAATATTGCTGTAAAAAGAAAATGGTCGGTACCTAGTCAGAGATGCAGAAAAATACAAAAGTAGTAAAAAAATATTTAACAGTTCCGTCACAGGTAAACAAGCAAATTAAATATGTTTTTATCTAGATTATTCACATTTTTTGTCTAAACTAATAGTTCAGACTTCTATTAAACGTATGTGATTATTTCACATACGTTTGTTTGTTCTGTTAAATATCATTTTAACTAATTTTGTATTTTTCTGCATCTCTGACTAGGTGCCAACCATTTTCTTTTCACAGCAATATTGGATGTTACTTTTTTAAAATCATTTTATCCCACATTCTTTTTAACACCTTTTAGATAATGTTTTTGCCTGAACTTGCAGGAAGTTCAAGAAATTTTGTTTACCTGAAGAGCCCTAACGAGATCCGTCACACGTCGCACGAGATAAGAGAAATCCGTGCGCGAGATACAATCGTCATAATAAATTATATTAGCGCGAACTGGGAGTGTTCGTCACGCGATCTCTAATGGCGTAATAAAGTTACGAGAAAGAAAACTTTGGAGCCGCTGGGTTTTTTGCGTATTTATTAACCTTACCAGTCTCAAAAGACCCATCAGACGTTCTTCGAGATTCTTAATCGAGGTGTATAACCTGAGGTCTTGGGTAAGTGGTTTTGTTGTGAAATCTGTTTGTGCTAAAGTCGTCACGTGCACCCACTGATGAGCCTTAGACGTGATATCACTCACTCGAACGTGACTTTTGCTTTATTTGCCCGGCGCCTAAACTTTAGTGCGTTCAAATATAAAAGCCAGCGTGGTTGGCCAAGAGCAGCTACCTCTTCTGAATATACCTACAAACTAAGAAATTCTTAACAATCTACTCTGCCCGCGTTCACACTTTGTTAGTGATAAGTCATAAGTGATAAGTTCTTTTGTTAATTAATCAGCTCGCTAAAACTTTATTCGAGCTCATTAATAAGCGCCAATCTGCTCGACCATTTTTATTGTCAGAACACCGCTAGCTACTCTATTACCAATTCGTTTCTCAACTAAAATATTTTAAACCAGGATTTAGCTGAGTTAATATTAAAAATCTAAAATAAGTTAAAAGTTGCATTTTTAAACTGCCATATGCATATGTATTTTGGTTTGTAAAAAAAATAATCGGTACGAATTTTTACAATAATAAATCATACACTACAATACCTTGATTTTGTGAGGGCCGGTATGTCTGAAAAAGGAGTGAATGATACAACGACGAGTGAAAGAATCTCATGGAAAAAGAAAACAAACTGCGCCGACCCCAGATAACCTAGGAACAGGGCAGGCTAATGATGATGTGATGACATACAATACTTTTAAATTAGCTAAGGAAAACCTTTATAACCTTCGCGCTCTACGGGAAAATTCAGAGACTATTTTCATATATATCTACTTAACAATGAGTTACCTGCCATTCAAGCTCACTTTTAAGTTGTCTTCAATTAGAAGTAATTACCAAAATGAGAAATGGGAAAAGTTCATTCTGCGGCATCGAGTTGTGACCAAAATTTTTTAATGAAGTCAGTAATGTCCGCCTTTTTCCTCCTAAAATATTAATTCCCTTCTTAACTTGGAATACAAAAAGTGACTCCGGAGATAACTTGGTAATAAGCACCTAATTTGATAACGTTTTACTCGTTTTCTATTCTGCCAACGTTGTTTTATAATTGGCTAACACAATTTTTAAAGTTTTGTTATTAATTAAATCGAAAAAAAATCAGAAAATTATGGATGACAAATAATATGTTCTATAACCTATGTACAGAAATTGTAGCATTTCTAACTGTGCTGACAATCTTGTAAGTAAATACACGCACACATATTATGATCAATGTCGACCCATTATGTGCGGAATTAAATGGACTAATTACGCATTGACAGTCATAATTAATGATTAAACGAACTTACCAAGTGAAGTTCTATCATAATTATGCGAGGGCTTTGTCCGAAAAGATTAGAAATGATTACAATGTAGTATCACGCACGGTGATGCCAGTTTACGCACTGTTAGTTGAGTTTTTTTTTTTTTTTTTGTGGGTATTTTTACCTTACGCCCCGCTCGATATCGGTACTCGTCGTCAGTTAGTTTAGAGTTATACTTTTGTATTTCTTGCCATCTCACCATAATGGGGTTTTTGTGTTTTAGATATAAGAATTATACACGGGCGGGAGGGTTTCTAATCTCTTCGGACAAAGCCCTCGCATAATTATGATAGAACTTCACTTGGTAAGTTCGTTTAATCATTAATTATGCTCGTGCTTTGTCCTCGAGATTAGAAATGATTACAATGTAGATTTTGAGAGACTTCTGTGAGATATCAATAAATACAAAATTAATGTTAATATTTAGGAAATGAAACGTAATAATGTGACGTCCATGATTATATTTGATGTTAACACAATAATAATAGGTACTTATAGCCATAATTATTAAAGGTAAGTTATAATTAACTGTTACATTATTTATTAATAATGTACAAAATTAATCATCAATTATACTTCTAGCAAATAAGCGTTGATTATCATTATTATTAGACAAAATGATTCTATGATAGAATTTTCCAAAAGTATTTGAACTGCCGCTCCATCCAGCGGTCTTTCTGATTAAATCAAGATTGATCCCTAATTTACATGCTCTGGACGAGGCGGCGTGCCTCGTGCTGTGAGCTGTGAATGTCGAGGTATCAATACCACAAGTCTGCAATGTGGATTTGATCCATCTGCTAAGTGTTTGGGCAGTAACAGCTTTATGAGGTTTCTTTATACTAATGAACAGTGACGTGTGCTTATTTCTCAATTCACGAGTAACACTCAAAAAGGTACACAGTGCACTAACTGGACAAATCTGTGGTTTTTCTCTGAAAAACGGCAATACCAATATTGGTTGTACTGAACCTGGACGGGATGTTTTAATAAGATCGGGAATTTTAATGCAAATTTCATTCGTTTTCAACTCAATATTTTGAACATTTATTTTTGAAAAAGTTTGGACCCTATGTGCGGTCACTAATGCTAATAACGTTGCTAATTTTTTAGACAATTTTTCTAAAGACAATACTTCATTTGGAAACCAGGTAGATAAATGTTCTAAAACCAGAGATGTGTCCCACGTGACGTTATATTTCGGTAGTGGAGGTCTTAGTCTAAAAAAACCTTTAAATAGACGTTTAATTCGATCATCATTCCCGATTTGTCGGCCTAATATAAGTGACAAGGCTGATCTAAAGCTATTTAAAGTCCCATATTGGGACCCTAAATTATAATTTTCGGTTAGGAAATACATAACTTGTGGTATTGATGCCTCAAATACATCAATGTTATTGTTATGGCAAAAACGATACCATTTTCTTAAACAGGTGTCGTACTGCTTAATACTATTATCAGACAGTGATGATAACATAATGTCCATGGATGATGGGGGGACGCGTCTCCTTAATAGCGACTCCCTGATAATATGCCTGCAACCAGGGTAATTTGGTGGTGCAGGGTTCGATTGCTGGAATGGGAAATAATCAATTGTTGAGATGGTTTCAATAAAATATATTTTGACACCAGTAGTCTTTTAAAAAGAGGAAACCAGGGTTGACTAGGCCATAAGGGTACAACAAGTATACCTGTAGCTTCGTCATATATGATTTTTCGCAATGTTTTGAGTATGATGGCAAAGGGTGGGAACCCGTAGAAATAAAAATTCGACCACGACAAGGTAAATGCGTTAATTGCGTATGCGTCTGGATCTCTGTTCCAGGAAATGAATTTAGGGCATTTTTTGTTAAAACGACTCGCGAAAATATCAATTTCAGGTTCACCGAAGTTCAACATAATCTCGTTAAACGCTGAGTCTGATATTTCCCATTCAATATCGGGATGCACGCGCCGAGACTCGGCATCCGCGATACTATTATCTATGGACCTTATGTATGCTGCAAACACAATAATTTGTTTTGCTTCACACCATTGCCATAATTCTTTGGTTACTCGTGTTAGGTGAGGAAACTGTATACCACCCATGCGGTTAATATACGATATTGCCGTAGTATTGTCAATTCTAAGAAGAATTTGACAATTGTGAAGATTTTTAGCGAATACTTTCAGACCAAAAAAGGCTGCAAGGATTTCTAAATAATTAATATGTCTGTCCTGTTCGACGTTGGACCATGGGCCACTGGCAGTTTCCCCATTACACGCCGCCCCCCACCCCGTAGTTGAGGCATCGGAGTAAATCTCAAGGCAGTAACTGTCATTTTTTATTTTATTAACAGAAGTTTTTATTGACTTTGACCACCAGTCAAGGTCAGATTGAAGGTCGTCCGGCAGAGACATAAACAAATCATAGTTTTCGTTATTTGCTTTTAAGTTTAAATATTTTATCCTCTCAAAATATTTGGTATAAAGCCACCCGTACTCTATTGCGGGACAGGCTGAAGTGAGTGACCCAACAAATTGAGCGAAATCTCTAATTTTGCATCTTTTTAATTTTTGAAATTTACAGATCATATTTTTTATTTTTTCCAATTTTTCAAGGGGCAGACTGACTTGAAAGTTCTCCGAATCGAGTATGAATCCCAAAAACTTGCACTTTGTCTTAGGCAAAAGGTCACTTTTTTCTGTATTTATTAGAAAACCTAGAGAGGTTAACAATTTTGAAGTATCTGATACATTTTTTAAACAAGAATGAAATGAGTCAGCGATCAAGATCATATCATCTAAATAAATAGTAGAGAGGTAACCCACAGAACGCAATAATTTTACAACTGGCTTCATAATTTTTGTAAATACGAATGGTGCCGTATTTAACCCAAATGGGAGCACGTTAAACTCGTACAAACCGTTAAAATAAAAGCGTAGGTACTTTTTAGAATTTTCGTGAATTTTAATAAGAAAATAGGCGTCCTTCAAATCGAGGGTGCTCATATAACAGTTTTCTGTTAGAAGTTTTACTGCTGTGCGGAGATCTTCTAATTTAAAATGGTCTGTGTCGATAAATTTGTTAAGATTTTTTAAGTTTAAAATGAATCTGAGCTTGCCATTGGTTTTTGGAATAACAAAAAATGAGGACAAAAACTGACCCGCACAAGGTTTACATTTTGAGATAGCACCTATTTTTAATAATTCATGAATAGCCTGTTCTAATTGTAACTTTTCAGTGTCAGAAAATATTCTTGCATTCTGTGGGTAATTTTGATAAACTGGGCGCGAGATAGGAATCTCATAACCTTTTATCCATCTTAATATGACAGGATCGCTTGTAATAAGTGACCATTGATTGTAAAAGTTAGAAAGCCTACCGGCATATTTTACCAGGTCTAACGGCGGTTGCGGTTCGGAGCTGGCTGCGGATGCGACGTTCTCGAGGATGGCGCGCGCTGACTCTTCTGAGAGGCAGGCTGCTGGGCCCTCGGTGTCCCCGGAGGCCTGCCCTTCGGGGGAGGTGCCTTCCAGTTTAAATTCGTGGAAGGAAAAGGCTTAGTCTTCTTGTCCGTTGGTTTTTTATTTGGATAGGATTTCAAATCCGCTCCGGATTTTGAAATTGCCTTGGCGGTTTTTATTGTTTCGGCAAAGTTTTTACCGAAGAGCATTGCGTCAATTTTTGTAGTTTGCAATTGCTCCTTCATGTCTTTCTTAAGTGTAGCAAGGATAAAGTTCCTTCTGGTGAGAGAATCTAAATATTGGCAATCACATAAGATGCGATTAGCATCCATTAGCAACTTCAATAGTGTAGGATTCTTTTCGTTTTGAGAAAGCAAATGTGTTGTGGCCTGTGCTATGCATGATATCGCATTTGCCACTTGTCTTTGCTTGATCTCTATTCCTTTATCCCTCTTTGCAACAGTTTCCGAAACAGCGGCCTTGATCTCAGGATTTAAGGCAGGAGCGTCGACAAGAGTAGAATTAGCAGGTGGTAAGTATTTACTTTGAAGCTCCTTACGTGTTTCTTTTGTCAGTCCTGTGGTGGCTGTATGTTCTAATCGGACAGCTAAGTCCTTATGGATGTCCTCGCCATATGATTTCTGGACCGATGGGTCATCGCCAAGAATCGCGAGAATTTCAGCATCGAGCGGCGAAACCATGTTATCAGAATCTAATTGATTTTCAGTTTCAGCGGCAGCGGAAGCAGCATGGACGGCGGCGAGCGCTGCGGCGTCTGCACCGTCGGCAGCGGCACTGGTCGAAGGTAAAGGTTCTAAGCACGGCGTCTCTTCGTCAGCTAGCGGTTCAATATTCATTTCACCGTCTGTAATTATGGAAATAAACCCATAAAGGACTGTGCCTTAATAAGCAAAGTGTCGAATGAAAGTAAGTATTCGTAAGTATTATACTTGTTTTACAAGATTGTACCATAACAGTTACAGAACAGTCCTCTTGACCGCCTGGCAAACTGTATAACGGGTAGGTAACAACTCGATACGTTGTCCCGCATGCCCAGTACAAAAATGTTAGCGTCTATTTTTTTTAAGGTAGGAATTACCGCTAAATTTGGTAAAACCGCAAACCTATAGACGAATTAAAGTAGACATAAAAACAGTAAAGTGACAACCCGGTGTGGTTGGCCGCATTACTATAAATATCTTAGATTTTATCTGCATAGTAAGTAATGTCTAGCTTTATAGGTAGGTATTAACTCACAGTTATTAACACCGCAAACCTTTAGACATGAATAACACAACCATCATAACGTGACAACCCGGTATGGTTGCCCGCAGTATGATAGCATTCGTTAAGTTATTACAAAGGTAGATATATGTAGGTACCTTGTGAGATAAACAGCGGTTCGTTAACATCACTCCTAGCGGGCGAAGACGAATCACTTGAACGACGGCTTGCGCGCAGTATCTTCCGTTCCAATTTCTTCATTTTCTTCAATAAATGTTCGTAATCCTCACTAGATTTCTTCCGTTTAGGCATTTTGACGAAACAATTACACTACTTTTAACACTGGATACGTATTTTTAGTAGAAGTGCGAACTGGCAGAGCACTGAATCGTGACTGACGACGAGTACCGATATCGAGCGGGGCGTAAGGTAAAAATACCCACAAAAAAAAAAAAAAAAAAAAACTCAACTAACAGTGCGTAAACTGGCATCACCGTGCGTGATACTACATTGTAATCATTTCTAATCTCGAGGACAAAGCACGAGCATAATCAAAATCTTATAATTATACATCGAGCTTCATTCCTCGAAATTAGAAGAATAATTGTAGTTTCGTGTAACTACTCGCTAATCATACACTGTAGTTTAAAGTTGGTGAAATATCACAGATAATAAAAAAACAAAAAATATCTGTTGTATGGTATCCCTGAGTTTTCGTTACAACAACGGTCGTTCGTTCCTTCAAAACTTCATTCGTGTTTTAGTGCTTCGCTGGTCTACACATATAAAATAAATCGTGTCCTTTTTGTGCAAATTAAAATGCCAAAAAGGAGCAATGAAGACAGTGATGAATACATCAAGCGCAAGATGAGAAAAATTTAAAAGATATTACGCAAAAAGCGTTCTTGTGGATTCAGTACGAGTAGCAGCGACTCGTGAGTGGAATGTGCGTCTACCGTGCTGTCAGTAATCGAAGGTACCCAGTTTTTTGCTGATATAAGCCTACTTTCGTTTTTTTTCGTATTGCCCACACTTTTCAAACATTCAGATGTACAAATACTAGTGCGCAATAAAGTAACAAAGTGACTTTACTACGCCATGTAAATAATTTTGTACGAATGTATTTTATGATTTAATTACTAATACAGCGAGTCAGCTGTTGTAGAGGGAATGTGAGGAATGGAGAGATAAAATAGCTTGATATCCGTGTATGGCCATTTGTCTGAATTATTGATTTTTTACATTGACATTGTTGACATGTCATGTCAGATATTATCTGACATGACATTTTAATATTATTTTCATTTACAAAAGAGGTGACATTAAAATGAATGATGATGAATGAGGCTATACTAGTAATCGAAAGTAGGTTTTATTTAACGTACTTAAACTTACGAAATAAACAAATACTTAGCAAATTTCGCTTTGTAAATAATTTTGTTCTCGTAATTAATGAATCCAATGTAGCTACATGCTGTATTGGATGTACCTAATTTACTAAGTGCAAAATAATAAAATATTCCTATTTTATGCACTTTAGATGGCCAAGAACCGCAGTTGTTTTTGACTGAACAACTAGGCCTACCCCACTCGATGTGGAGGTAGAACCCGGCCCAACGCCTCCTTCGCCGGCTCAGCCTGCTCCCGAGGAATCTTACTCTAGATAGTGATATCCTAGAGCTATTAGGCACTACTCCGTCTGAGTCACAGCGGATAGGAGACAACATCCATAAGGATATTGCGTTAGGATGGGAGCACATTGCAATATCAGGCCTCTCTAAAGACGCCCGAAAAGATCTCCTAGATAAACATTTAGTTCCTGGAAACTGTCCAATGTTGGTGACGTCAACTATTGCTTGCATTGCAGACGACCGTCTGTTGTAGTGGTTCGCGCTTCGGACTACAAAGCCTGGCGGTTGCGGGTTCAAATCCCGCGAGGGGCAAATGTTTGTGTGATTAGCACGAGCATTTGTACCTAAGTCATGGACGTTTATTAAGTGTGTTTATCCGTTATCTAGTCGCCATAGTACTAGCTATGCTTAAGTTGGGATTAGCTTGATTGTGGAAACAATTTATTATTATTTGTTAAGAATTTAGCTGATACCGGCTAAGGCTATTGATAAATCCAGATCTCAAATTAAAGCAACAAAGCCCAAAGTTGGACTTTCACGAGCTCAGCCTCGAGCTTTAAACCCGAGACCTCAGCTGGCGAGAGGCAGGCAACCAGTCAAGAGGAGACAGGAGCCTGCTTCATACGCGGACGCCCCAGCCGCGCTGACTGCCCCGCCTCAGTAGCTCCAGTACCCAGCGCAGCCGCCACTGCTGCCGCCGCCTCCACCGCCACCCCCGCCACGGTCCAAGCAACGCCCGTATCAACGCCGTTAGACCCGGTACGTCTCTCCGGGAGACTTGCTTTATTTTACAATCAATGATCCAAATAACCAATTACTCAACGATATTATTTTGGGTAAGGGTTTATAGTATTCCTTTTTACAAGCCAGTTGTACGAAAACGCGTTCCTCGACCACCAAAATTGGCATAAGTCGAAATGTTTAATTCAATTTAATCAGGAGGCCATAGAAGAACTTTTAGATTCTGGATCTTTTTTTGAGTGCGAACCACGCGAGGACCAATTTTTATACAGCTACTTTCTAATAAAAAAGAAAAATGGAAAATTACCGTTTAATTTAAATATGTAAAACATTTAATAAGTTTATCAACGCTGATTATTTTAAATTAGAGATTTTTTTTATTTTTTTTTTATTCCATCTACTAAATTTATTTATTTAGGATTCATAATCAACTCAAAAAACTTTATAGTTTGTTTACCTGATGCTAAAAGAAATAATATCTTAACAGATTTATCTAAATTGAGTCGTCTTCTGCGTTGCACAATTCGACATTTTGCTCGCGTCGTTGCTCTTCTAACCGCGGCCTGCCCAGGTGTGCAGTGTGGCTGGCTTTACACATAGCAACTGGAAAGATGTAAATATCTTGCTCTGCTGAAGTCAGACGATGATTACGAAAGCTATAAAGATATACCCAGTAATTAAAAGATGATTTTAGATGGTTGATCGGTTTAATTGCAAATGCCATTAACCCAATAAGAGACGATACTTACACCTTAAAAATATTTTCTGATGCCAGCAAAACTGGGTGGGGGGTAGTATGCGATGGAAAGACCGCAAACGGCCAATGGAGCGTGGAAGAGATTTAGCAACACGTTAACCTTCTTAAATTAGCAGCTGCGTATTTTGGTATAAAGATATTTGCGTCCAATTTAAGTAATTGACAAATATTATTGCGAATTGGTGACACGACTGCTATATCGTATATCAATCGTATGGGGGAGGTACGATTTCCACACCTCAACAAATTAACGAGAGACATTCGGAGCTTTTGTGAGAGTAGAAATATTTTTATATTTGCTTCATATATAAGTCTTAAAGATAACGATATAGCAGACGCGGAATCTGGTCGATTACATCCCGACACGGAATGGGAATTAAGTGACTCAGCATATAAAATAATTGTTGATGGTTTTGGAAAGCCTGATTTTGGTCTTTAAGCAACGAGTCTTAACACCAAGTATCCAAGATATGTTTCATGGCATCGTGACCCAGAGCATACGCTATCAATCTTTCACTGTTAACTGGGATAGTCAATATTTTATGCTTTCCCTCCGGTGTCTGTAATAGCAAAGGTTTAAAAAAATATATATAAACGACACAGCTGAAGGTATAGTTGTAGTTTCCTACTGGCCGACGCAGGCCTGCAGGGCTAGCATGCGCGCTTCGGTTATTTTATCGATAGACAAGACAAATTTTGTCTTCGAAGATAATTTTGTCGTATTCCCTAACCTAACGGATCACAGACGTCTCGAATTCTTTTTCTTAATATTTTCTGGGTCTCCCGTTCTTCGTAGCCACTTATTTTTACGTTATAACACTGCATTGCCATGATAGTTTGGTTTTTTATTTGTTATCGTCGAAGATAAAACGACATATTTACGTCAAAAGTCGATAAAATGCCACGACAAAATTTTATCGTGTTGCGCATGCTAGCCCTGCTGGTTTCCACTATTTAATCGACTCCTCTTATTAGGCCCTATTATACTTGAGCCAGCTGAAAAGACGCTAACTTTTAGCCTCCAGCAGTGTGATGGCGCAGCCACAGCTCAGTTTTATGGCCAGAAAATTATCCGGGAAGCTTTCTCTAGCCGAAGTGTGCCAGCGAGTTTCTTGGATATAATTTATGCCTATCAAATAGTTCTATAACGCAATACTCCGTAGCATTCAAGCGCTGGTTTAACCTTTGTACCACTGATAATTGCTACGAGGCGTCAATCCCGAATAACATTTATTTTCTTACAAGTGTTTTCAATTCAGGTGCTCAATACGGTACTCTCAATAGTTACCGTTCTGCCTTATCTCTAGTAATGGGTTCACGAGTGGGTACCGATGACCGAATCCATAAGTTTTTTTTTCAAGGGTTTCTATAAGTTTAGACCTTCTTTACCCAAATACAACATCACATGGGATACTTCCATTGTTCTTGACTAGGTACTTATCCAATCTGTATTCAGATGGAGACCTACCGCTAGAGCAGTTAGTTAAGAAAACACTAACACTATTGGCTCTTTTACGGCACATAGGGTGCAGACATTTTCATTGATAAGAGTACAACATATTGTACGTTGTACTAATATGCTCTCTGTAAAGGTATCCGATACTATTGAAACATTCAGGCCAGATGCCCTTCAGCCGTGTCTAAATATTTCATTTTATGATGTAAAACCCGAAATCTGTCC
This sequence comes from Anania fuscalis, assembly GCA_950371115.1. Lineage (NCBI taxonomy): Eukaryota > Metazoa > Arthropoda > Insecta > Lepidoptera > Crambidae > Anania > Anania fuscalis. Next base: position 14,808,227 of record OX493328.1, read on the forward strand.
TGCCTATGCATTGTTACATTATTTAAAGATCACGAAGTCATTAGAGGCAATATTGATTATCTGTTTATTAACTTCTGATAACTATATTAATCGGTATGTAGCCAGACTTTGATTAAATGCATCAAAAGTACTTTAAATGAAAGCGGAATTGACACTTCAATATTTTCGGTTCACTTTACTCGGCACGCTAGCACCTCCGCAGCTAGCAGGCTCGGTGTAAGCATCGACACCATTAGGAGCACTGCCGGGTGGAGCGGGACGTTCAATGTTTTTGGTAAATTCTATAACAGACATATAGTCAAAATATGATTGATTTTGCTTGATATAATCCTAAATAATAATGATAATTAAAAATGGCTGTGTTTAATATTTAGATATTATTCACTCTAGCTGTTATACTTATTGTATTAAAGAAGATAGTATTTTATCACAGTAAATAATATGATTGATGGTAATTGTATATTTTGATTCGAAAATAACATTTCTTAGACTCTCAAGGTCTACAATTATTCTTCTAATTTCGAGGAATGAAGCTCGATGTATAATTAATGATTAAACGAACTTACCTTAGTGACGTTCTATCATAATTATACGAGGGCTTCATCCGAAGAAATTAGAACCCACCCGCCACATACTTACCCCACAACACGAAATATTATTTTCTACTGTTTATTGGATTTTGTAAACACTGCGACAACATAAATGTGTCTTGTGTAATTCCTATTTGATCTTATCACTTTCAACTAAATGAAGTTTTGAAGGAACGAACGACCGTTGTTGTAACGAAAACTCAGGGATACCATACAACAGATATTTTTTGTTTTTTTATTATCTGTGATATTTCACCAACTTTAAACTACAGTGTATGATTAGCGAGTAGTTACACGAAACTACAATTATTCTTCTAATTTCTTCGGATGAAGCCCTCGTATAATTATGATAGAACGTCACTAAGGTAAGTTCGTTTAATCATTAATTTTAGTACTACCACAATTTCTGCTTACTTCCCTCGAGGTTAATTTGTTTTATATAGGGCCTACAACCGGGTGGACCGCGAATATCATAAGAATTTTATTTATATTTTTAATTTTAAAATTATATTCTAGCTCTACACATAAACGAAGGTTTTTACGAAGACGTAGAGCATTATCTGAATTTATGTTTTTATCTAGACCATAATCTTACTTTTTGCGATATATCCGATTCATATCATTGTTTATAAACTTATAACACTTTACCATTGTATTGATACAATATCAAAAAACGTTCCGTTTTGGTTTTTACTTTTCAATCGGTCGGCTATAGGTCTCTATTTTATATAGGTATCATTTAAATTTCACAGCCTAGAAATTGCGCGTATTTTCAGAAATGGACAACCTAAGTCAAGTTGTGGTAGTAACCGTGATTAATAGGGTAAAGTAAACCTTTGTGGACCTAGCTAGTTGCTGAAATCAGAATTATTAAAAAGGTCGTCGTACCCACTTCAGAGAAGAACAAATATCGCTGAAGTCGCACTTTCAGTCGTAGTCACAAACTTACATCGAATTCTCTTTTATTTGAGTCTGATTCTGCGTTTGACTTAAATCTCACCTGGTGTCAAGTGCTTTATCAGCCTAAATTTTATATTTGTCTTTGAAACAGCGTTTATTAGACACCTACCGGGTAGGTATCTGATAAACTTGTGTGTATGTTACACACACGCGTGTAGGTGTGTGCAGTGTGAGTTGAAATATCATAGCTTGATTGCTCTGAATACGTAACTGCTCACGTCTGAATTTCTTAATTATTATGCTAATGTAATTACTTAATAACTACTTACTACTTGAAGAAAACCTTGATAAATTCAAACTGTCAGTTGAAACTTTATGAAATATTCGAGCCTCAACGTCACGAACAAATACTCCATTTAGCGTTTACTGATCTTTTGCAAATAAATTAGTATCTTTAAGACTTAAAACAATTAAGATGTACTTTAACAGTAAATTAAGCTTTTACCACAAAGTTTTATTTGAAACATATTTCGAAGGACAAGGTAAATACCTTCTCTTACCTTGAATGTGGGAGAGGAAATAGGTTTTAATGAGTGTAAAGTCTTGCCGTTTTGTCAGAATGTTATAAATATTTAGGTCACTTCTTATTTAAACACGAAGGATGTTAACATGTTAAAATATAAGTTAATTAGTAGTTTCATCTCATATTCCTCTATCCGGATTACCTTTTTTGACAGCACTCAAGAATAAGGCTAGAATGAATGGACGTGTACGTTCATCCTGAAATCTTTGCTCGGTGTAATTTTTATATTTAACGAATACATACGAGTATACTATTAACTTACGATAGTGTGTGTGCCCGTTTAGATAAATATTATCTATTCTATGGCTCAGAAGAGAACGAACAATTCCGCAAAGTGCAAGTATATCGTAAATTGCAACCGCAAAAGTCTATTCGATTTTAATTTGTAAATATCTCGCCTCGTAATACTCCAGATCCTTACTAAATTACAAAGATCAACGATGGTAAATTGCAATAAATAAAGTTTATTAATTGCAATTTACCTATATAATTATTTCACTACAAAATTATAAGTATAGAAGAAGACTCATAAATTGTAGGTTAGAATACTGCATACGATACAAAGTTTAAAAATTTACAGAACCCACACATAAACAAGGTAAAGAAGACAAAACTTCTAAAAAGTATAAGGGAGTTCATTTTGCCGTATATAGTCTAGTAAAAACCTCTTGCATCCTAAAATTGCGTTTCAAATGTCTTCCATGATAAATGGCCATTCGTTTTATAAGTTTGCTGGACTACGGTGGGGGGACTTAACCGCCTTAGACACTCCTTGCGACAGACCGGACTGGCCTTATTAACTCTAAGATAGATTGATATGTTTGCACAAGTCCTAAAGCCAGTGTGTTGCTCGATATTCACGCGACTTGACCTGCTGCAGTAAGCTCGATGCGGTAAGCTAGTACAAAATAACGTTAGGACAAATAGCTGACTAACTAGCTAAATAGATAAACTGTCCTATATTTCGAACGTTTTTTTTTCTACTATTAGCAATCACTAATATCAAGCCTCACAGAATCTCGGTAAACAAACAGGAAGGTTTTAAATTCTGTAACCAGTTGGATTGGCACTAACGACCGCTTGCTATTGTAAACCGGTTAGTCAAACATCTCTCTTCAGCTAGGCCATCTATTAGAGAAATTACTGGTACCAATGAATAGGCCAGCGTGATGTGGCGAGGGTACTTAACACAAACCGCTAGGCCAAGACGATTTTCGTTTCGTGTTTTGTATATGATTAATGACCGTGAAGCAATTAATACAAAACATACCACTCTGATGATCGTAATAAGCCATCAGGCTTCAATTGAAACACAACTTACCAAACTAGATTAGAATTTTTTTTGTAACTAGCTGAAACCCTCTCTAACGTCTTAAGATTATCTTAAGCTTTATCACAATCAGATTAATGGTTTATGAACATATAGAGGGCACATATTAAAAAATAGGTATTTTTTTATATAATTTATTTATATAGAATAAGATTGGTCGTGTTGATAATAGTTAAAATTATTAATTTTAAAATAAAGACTAGTTATTTTTTTTATAGTTTACGATTTTCATTTTCCACTATTGATGTGCATTCAGCATTTAACCATAGGATTTATCCTGCATATTATTAAAGGACATATTTAATAACCTATACAAGATAAAATATTATAAGTGACTTTTAAGATTTATGAATACTACCTTTTTGTACTGGCAATCACTATTCATGAGATTTTGCTTAGCAAGACATTTTCCAAAGCCGCAAAGATCGTAATAATTGGAAAGCTTGGCGAGGCCAGTCGTGGTAAAAGAAATGGAAAAACCGGCGTCTATGACCGATCTTTATTTTAAAAAAGCAATATATAAACTTAAAAAAAATTCTACTCTTAAATACCAAAACTGTTTTGTTTTAATGGCCTTTTTCTTTATTAAAGAGAATGGCGCTAAGTTCGCTACAAATAAGTTAAGTTAAGAAAGACCTTGGAAGGAAATAAATATCAGTTTTTCAAACCTTACAATCGTGAACGTATTTTATTCAGTTCAAAAAATTTTTTTAAATTCCCTTCTCTTAACACTTTTCATGAATAAAGAAATAACTTCATTCCTTTACCTCTACTATGTAGAATATGTCTCAAGCAACTTTTATAAGAGTGAAATCGAAATCGCTCGCCATTTACACTACATCGCAGTTTAGTTCCATCGAACAACAGATGTATCCCGGCAAAAAACGGGTCACAAAACACAAGCTGTGCGACCACATTAATAATTTATCAACCACATGACGTTGTTTGCTAATAAAGCGCGGAATCGCTGGAAATATTAATAAAAGCAGCTTGCGAACGGAACCGGGATCGCCCGGCGCGCGCCCATGACAAATGACCAGTTGGAACTTTCATTTAGTTTCCATTTAAATTAAACAAGCAAATCGTGGATTATCTGAGAATTAACAGTGCAATTTTGTCGTTTGGAATGTTATGTTTTGAACTGGATAAGTTAAACTAGGTTTTTAAAAAAGTCAATTTACGTTTTACGTTGTTTCCAATCATGTTACGAAGTTATTGCAACATTATTAGAAAGCGAGAGGGACATTTAATCTTTTTATTCATCATAACAATTAAAATTATAGTACACAGTTTTGTTTTCTATGAAGGTAATCAAATTTCAATTTTTAGGTTTGTACGTAGCGCAATATATTTTATGACAATTAATTTTTAAATAAAGTATTATCAGTCATTACTTGTCTAGCCAATCCTAGCCTTCAGTTGTTTATTTTCTTCTCCGGCATCCATTTCAAATGAGCATCCGTGACAATGGTCTCAAAAACCAAAAGCCAGCAAGTAATTTAAATTTAAAAATTCATGAGCGTAAGCTTTTTTCGTGATATTGCGCGACCATACTGATTTATCTCTTGCGTGATGGTCGCATTGCAAGGAGCTGTCTCCAACGGGAAATATATGGGCCTCTTTGAAGCGCAGAAAGATGGGTAATTTCATTGAATTTATGAACGTATCACCGTTGAAATTGCCAAGTTCGAAATTCAGATGTAAAATTGTGATACACATTGTTCCCCAACCGAAGAGTCTTCCGATGCAGGCTGTTGAATAATTAAATACCGACAATTTTATTTGCGTTGATAGACGTAACAATGAGCTTATGCAGGCAAATAAATTGGTAAAAAAGAGGTCATATCATTCGTCCAGTCCATTGCGTTGATTTTAAAATAACATGCATTCATTTTTTGGACTGAAGCATATTAGTATGACACAAAGGAGTATAGAAATAAAAAAATATTCGTCTTATTCTTAGATACTTTGAACATGAACATCTAGCACTAATGAACCAGATATGAATTATAAAATCAGATATTATGGATTGAATATGGATGTAAAAATGACATCAACCGAAAACACTGACTCGGAAAAATCCGATCGAGTCCTAAGCATCTCCCAGTACGCAAACGGGTAATACAAAAGCAATATATGAAACACTTACAGACGGGATATTTTGTAAACATTTTACTGCGTCCCAGACTGTGGCGATATTGTGGACGCTGTAGAGGCAAAACGCCACTTTTACTACTCTCCAGCCAGAGACGTGCCCAGATACATAGAGGGCCCAAACACGTGTTTGAGAGGTTGTGCGATTTGTAAGCAATTTTTAAAATACATTTATTATTATTTACTGTTTTCTTATCAGTATTAAGCAAAAGGCCAGCTAAGTGCGAGTCGGACTCGCGCACGAAGCCCCCTTATGGGAGCCCCCTTAAATATTTATTTCATTCTTTTTTTTATAGTATTTTTTGTTAAAGCGGCAACAAAAATACAGCATCTGTTAAAATTCCAACTGTCTTACTATCACGGTTCATGAGATACAGCCTGGTGTCAGACGGACAGACGAGTCTTAGTAATAGGGTCCCGTTTTCCCTTTGGGTATGTAATCCTTAAAAAAAGCACAATGTTGAAAAGTTTGATATTTCCATCAAGCAAATAGCCTATCGAGAAGCAATAGTAACAATCTATCTTCGAAACATCTGAGTGATTTTTCACGTATATATTGTATGAACTGATAAGTCTTGTCAACATCCTCCACACTTTAACAGTGTAGTCACAGATTAAATAACAGTTTATTCTTTGTGGTATAAAATGAATGATATTTCTACTTTATAGTGTATGTGCTTCACGGATATTTTATTAAGGCTTATCTTTCACACACTATACTACAAAAAAGCTAAGTAGGAAAGCATTTAGCAAAGACAAAGTGTTCAGCATTGCTTCAGAGGCACAATAAAATACATTGTATCTATGTCGCAGTCGGATCGTATAATCCGAATGCGAATCTAGTTATTATATCTACGGTTTTCATTTCAATATTGCGACGAATATAAATCATTTAGCTGCACTAAAATTGATTTTACAATCATTTAGAATATTTTCGATATTTAAACCAATATCCAGTACACTTTTAGGCACTGTAATTTCTTTGTCCCACGTCATTTTTGTTGTTATGACTGGCAGCGTCGCGAGTGTTGAAAATTGGTACTAATATCTGGCAGAGCGGCGGCTTAATGAATTACAAGACGCCTAGACGTATTTAATAACGTGAAAGCCCGTATTCAATGCGACGGACTTTCATTCAGGCGTTATGCAATCTGCCGTATCGTCGATCCGCCGTATGGCAAAATACCTCCGTTTTGTAAAACAAAACGGAGGTCCCCGTTTTGTTTTGTGGTTTGTACGGCGTATTATGCAATCCGACTGCGACATCTACACAAACTTCTCTGGGTCCCTAGCTGGCCTGAATACGACCCTGCCATCGTGAGTCCACCCCGGTAGGTTATGTCTATATAGTGGCCATAGTTGCCATTATAGAGGAACAGTTTTTAAAATAAATATTCTGTGGAGCCGTAAACATTAACGGTTAGTAATAAAATATTTCAGCAGATAGCACGAAAGACCCGAAAAATGAAATTACTTTCGCCAGCAGCAGTAACTTCGTTGCCATAATGGTAAAGTGTATTTTAAAAATAAAACCAACAGTTTTTTGTATTTTTGTAGGATCTAGTTTTTGGAATACCTACTATTTTTTTTAAATTACTTTCTACAATAAATATCAGAGTTTGTAGTCAGGCTTTAGAATATCATGGTTACATCTATCTCATATACAGGAAAGTAACTTAGTAAGTATAAAAACAACGTGGCTGAAATAATACTTCACGATAAAACTAAGCTATTCCTTAAAATGCGTACAATAATAAGTAATGACACATTGGACGATAGCGAGGAGCAATTTCTCGAAACGCGTGACCCGAAATTCAATTTGTTTCCTTTTACATGTCAATAAACTCATATTAAATATGAAAGAATGGTTCTCAATTGCATTGAACGCCCTACCATTATGATAAGGAAGTATCGTCTTTGAAACTCAATATCGTACATAATAGAGTTTATTTTTCCATGTGTTTGTAAGCAGCTGACTCTACTGTGACTCGTAAAGTTGACAAAACACTTCCTATAGTCTCGGGAAGTACCATATCTTTGGGCAAAGTGCAATTTTCGCACATGTATATTATGGCCATTTGGTGTTAGTATGAAACTTAGATACTTAGACAGTGGACGCTGTTGGAGATTATACGTACATTTGGCCCTAAAAGTCGTAGCCAAACTTGATGAAATACGTTGTATAAAGTTTTAGTTAACGTTTCCGCCAAGACAAATGTATCTAAAAGACTTATATAGGTTGTTAGGTAAATATATTAAGCCGACACTAGCCTATGTTAACATATACATATAAATAGTATGGCTAACTCAGATAATTTACACAGATTGGATTTTAAAATTTTTGTTTAGTATGAAAATAAAAAAAACATATGATTTCAAATATCTGACTTCACCATAATATTTATTTATATGCATAATTATGTTAAAGTAGGCTAATGTCGTCTTGATATACCATTTACCTAACACCCTGTATAGTTTAGAAAAGATTCTGCACTGAAAATTAAGCGTACCTTTGTTTATACCACAAATTACGTATAGCGGCAGGTGTTTATACGTCAAATTCTGTACTGAAAAATCAAAACAAGGTTGAAGTAAGTAATACTTTTTTAAGAGCTTATATGATCCCTAAATCGAAAAATATTCTTAGTAACCCGAACGATTCCCCACAGATGGGGTATACGATGAAAAAAAATCATCCTCACGTTACGTGTATGGGAGCTACCCGAAATATTTTTTTCTACCACTTTGTCCGCATGATCAATAAACATACCTTCACAAAAATACAGCTCTCTAGTGTCAACAATCTCCAAGCAAAACCTTGGATGGACAGACAGACGGACATGACGCAACTATAAGGGTTCCTTGTCAGGACTACATAACCTTACTTTAGAATCTTATACGCCATCCAAATCATAATTGCTGATCGGTCTTATATTGTCTTTTTTTCCGTCTTGGTCTTATTGATAAAGTATTTCTAAAAAAACTCCCCTTTAAAAATGAACACTGTAAAAAACGAGTATACCTAGTACCACTACTCGTATTTACAAATGGTAGGTATAATATTCAATTACAGATTAACATAAGACTAACTTTACGGCACACAACTGTAAGTGACGCGGTCGCGATCCACACATAAAACCTAATTATTTCGCGACACCAACAGTCTGAATAATTCAGTTAGTTAGCGACTGCACGATAGGAGGCGGTCTAGTTACTATCACTTGTGAAGTTATTCGCGCTGGAGTTGAGACCGCGTATAACGGGCTAAGTTGAAGAGGTTAGTTGACAGTTCGCGCAGGTCTTCGGACTAGGTGCAACTGCGCGTGACAGTATCGCCGCGGCAACTTTGTGATAAGACTACTGGAGTGTACAACAACTGGCAGCGCCATTTATCTAACTAAGTGCTTTGTTCAGAGTAGCCTTCCTTAACCTGTTTCAGAGGCAAATACCTAACTATGATCTGCGGACTGCGTATAACGGGCCAAGTTGAAGAGGTTAGTTGACCGTTCGCGCAGGTCTTCGGGCTAGGTGCAACTGCGCGTGACAGTATCGCCGAGGGAACTTTGTAATCATCATCATCACCAGCCTATATCAGTCCACTGCTGGACACAGGCCTCTCCAATAGGAGGATTTTGCCATAATCGCCACGCTTGGCAGGCGGGTTGGCGATCGCAGTTTGGCCAATGGTGGAGAGGAGACGCTGCTGCCCGTCTTCTTGTGGCGGTTCTCCTGTATTCGCCCCTTACGACACCCATAGGAAGAGAAGGGGTGGTGCTATTCTTTTAAAGTGCCACACGGCACAACTTTGTGATAAGACCACTGAAGTGTACCACAACTACCAACGCCATTTATCTAAATAACTGCATTTTTGAGCAGCTTTTCCCAGCCTTTTCAAAGGCGGACCTATTACGCCAAATAACTATTATCTACGGACCCAAAAAAACTCATAGGACTAATAAGCTCCGCTTCTATAACTTTTGTTTTAATCGCGGATCCCCTGAGATGGATCGGTGGCCCCTGGGAATTCAAGGACCACAGGTTGAGAATCACTGGTTAAGAACATTTTAAGGGTTTCGTACCAAAGGGTAAAACGGGACCCAATTACTAAGGCTCCGCTGTCCGTCTGTCTGTCTGTTTGTCTGTCTGTCTGTATATCCGTCTGTCACCAGTCTGTATCTCATGAACCATTATAGTTAGAGAGTTGAAATTTTCACAGATATTTATATAAATTTTTCGCAATAACAACAAATACTAAAAAACAGAATGCAATAAATATTTAAGGGGTTTTTATAGATAAGGAACCCTTCGTACGTGAGTCCGACTCGCACTTGGCCGGTTTTTATAATATAAATTCCTATTTTTATTTAAATTCTTCTACTATGAAATTATTCTACCTATCAAATAAATACTTACTTAGAAAACTTAGAAAAAATACAGATTGCAACTAAAATGCAACCACTTTTAGCGCAGTGCTGAAGTGGTTTTTCTTAAAGTTGCCGCATTTGGCTGTTTTACGAGCGATTTGCAACTACCAAGTCATCACCGGTCGCGATAAGTATAATGTTAACCACCTATGCGTCATTTAGTTACAATTTAAATCGTGCTAGTGTCATTAAGTTAAAATGGTGTTATTGTGGTAATAGACATGACATATTCTACAGCGCGCAACTATGGTCCTTATTTCTCTTTTACATTTCCTATAGTAAATATCTAAAATTATTTACAATTAGCCAATAAACACAGAATATTTCGCATTGTTCCTAATTTATCAAGCATTATCTGTTAAATTATTTTTAAATTAACGCAACTTAACGTTGGGAGACCATTCCGACTATAATTAAGTGATATTTATCGCAAAAATCTCTCCACTGATATCGCTGTATAATAGTCGTAAAGCCAGATCAGAGGCACTAAGCGGCTTAATTGGATCTGACAGTAAAGTTAGATCACTACCTGCCTTACAACAACAATTCTCCATTAATCCGCATTTTACCCAAGTATTTTAGAATTATAGTCATAATCACCTCATAGTTAAGCTAAGGTCTGTGTCCTGCAGTACTACGTACATTCTGTCGAAAAAGTTTCGGGAATTGATGATTTGTTTATGGTTCCAAATTCAAAATGATATATTTTTTTGTTGTTGTTAGATTGGCACAACTGTTTTCCATTTTGGCGCGGAGTTTGAGTTAGATCTGATAATTAGATTAAATACAGTATTGTTTTTAGTTATACCATATCTAGTGTGTATTGTGAATTTCATAATGGACAAAAACATTGAACAAAGATTTTATTTTCTTAAATTTTGCATCGCCAATGGGATTACGTGTTCGGAGTCTCTAAAAATGTTACAGAAGGCTTACGGTGAATCGACTTTATCAAAAACACGTGTTAATGAGTGGTACAAAGCGTTTAAAAGCGGTCGAGATGTGATGGAAGATTTGCCTCGCTCTGGTAGGCCATCAACGTCTGCTACTGATGATAACATCGCAAAAGTGAAGGATATGGTGACTGAAAATTCTCATTCAAGTTTGAGAGGGCTAGCCGTCGAACTTTCTGTGTTACATGAGTCGATTCGTACCATTTTAAATAATCAATTGGGTATGAAACATGTTGCCGCTCGGCTAGTCCCAAAAGACCTGAATTTTCTCCAAAAACTCAATCGCAAAAGAGTCGCTGAGGACATGTTAGAACGAGTCAATTCCGACCCAACATTCATGAAACGCATTGTTACTGGTGACGAGACGTGGGTTTACGAGTTTGACATGCAAACTAGTCAACAAGCTTCAGAGTGGCGCCTTCCAACTGAACCGAAACCGAAGAAACCGAGCCAAACTCGATCGAAAGTCAAAGTCATGTTGACTGTTTTCTTTTACTGTCGCGGTGTTGTGCACTCAGAATTCTTGCCAGAAGGTCAAAAGATAAAAAAAGAGTATTATTTAAGCGTTATGCGGAGTTTAAGAGAGCAAATGAGACGAAAAAGGCCAGATTTGTGGAATGAAAATTCTTGGATTTTGCACCACGATTCCCACAAGGTCGTTGGATTATTGTGAACGAATTTTTAAACAAAAACTCAACAAATACGATCGAGCAAACCTTATTCACCAGATATCCCTCCAGCCGACTTCTTTCTTTTTCCTAAACTCAAATTACCACTTCGTGGCACCCGGTTCCATTCGGTAGAAGACATAAAGGAGAATTCGCGGCGAGAACTGAACTCGATTCCGGAAAAAGCGTTTAAAAAATGTTTTGATGATTGGATTATTCGTTGGCGTAAGTGTATCGCTTCTTAAGGAGCATACTTTGAAGGTGATAAAATTAATTTGGACGAATAACTAACATTTTGTGTATTATTAATCTTTTCCCCGTACTTTCTTGACAGAGTAGTATTTATAGGATAATTTAACTTACCTTAAAATATGTCTATGGTAGTCTTTTTTCTATCGCATACTTATGTTTTTAGCTGGCCAACTTTACTTACAAGGAATTTCAATGCCGGCTTTGCAAAACCTCGCTAAAGTCGTACTAACTGAACTTAGATAAACTAACGAGTGTTTTTATCGCACTAAATACATTTTTGGCCTACTTTCAAACTGTGTGGGTGTTGAAGTAGTTAACTGTGTGGGAACTGCGTCTATGTCGCGATAAAAACGAACATTGCAAAGTATAACCCTCGTTTGGCAGTCGGGTAAAAATAAGCCAGTCTCCTGAATATTAAAAGTTGCTAACTTTAGAACGCTCTATTTGTTCTAGCAGTGATTGTTCGGCTACTTACGTGTTTTTTATAATTTAAACTTTTACCCCCGTTAGACTTGTGGAGAAAGATCTCGTTAAATATTTTAAAAAATATCTAGGAAACGCAATGTGGCATTCAAGTGCGCGGCTACATTTGTAGTCTCACCTCAGCCTAAATATCTTGTTACTTTGCATGACCTAGGTACACCAAAGCAGGCGTTTCTTATTCCACTGTGGCACAATGAAGTGTTGCCCAAAGTTTACTCTTGTCGCGGCGACGCTGCGTCAACATTGTCTTGCGAACTAATTCGCTACACGCACCTATGTTTCCGTTCCACTTTGACACTTAATTGTTTTCATAGTTCTAATCTCACGTAAGTAAAGCGAATTAACGCAGACTTTTAAGTTTAACATTTTGTAGGACTTTGGTTGCTTTTACGGTTGATATTTGCTTAGTAAACTGTTTTGCTTGGTATATTGTATTGTGTCTTAAGTACGCAAATTGTATTTTTATGTAGATTTACTAACTGTATTAGCTTAACATAAATACTATACTAATATGTATATTTTGATATTATATTGAACGTTCTCATCTTAAAGTTTATGAGTTTAATGTTATTAATTAATTTATCAAACACTATTATAAAATTGTAATAACTAAACAAAACAACTAAAGTTGCCGTGCGCAGAGCACATAACATTTAGTACTCACGCCTAATGGGGCAAAAGGTTCTAGAATAGAGGCCACGTAGGTTGTCCACCCACAAGGAGGACAGATGACCTGGTGCCTAAAGGTTGAGGATGCCGCTGGATGCAGGCCGTTTCCAACCAACCAATCTGGAAGTTGGGGGAGGCCCTTTACTTGTAAACGTCTGGATAAAATGATTATTCCACGGCTCCAAAACTAAACGTAAGGGTGTTACCAAACCAATTGATCGACGGCATCGATCGATAGTAGAATGGATAAGTTGACTTCAGTTGTCGTCATTTTCAAAAACAGTCGATCAACTAACGTTTACCGTTGCGTCGATCGTCGATCAATCGATTGGTCTGGTAACACCCTAATCAACCTGAAGTTCATTTGTTAATTATTGTGAATTATTTATCAAAAGAAAACGATAAAATTAAACTTAAATAAATAACAATTTTTGATCGTCAATTACAAATACATAATAAATGTGTTCATGATTTAAAATCGGGACGTAAATGGGAAAATAATTTCTTTTCACAATTTTCATCTTATTTACGTACAAAATACATAAATCTTGTTCAGATCTTTCAGTAAATTGTTTTCATTGCCGGCGAGGGGTCGACGGGCACGTAAGCCCAGCAGTGTTTCCGCGTGGCTCACCACGTCAGTATTGTCTGGTCTAATTCGCATCTCGTATGTTGTCGCTCCACTTAGGGTGTGTAAACATTTACAAATAACATCTTTTTGTTCCTTCAACAAGCTGTGTTCAAAGTTGGTTGCAAAATTAGAGATCTAACTGGTGATGTCAAACAATTAATGTTTTTGTAAAATAAAATTGAACATATATTTTGGCAACAAAAGCTATAGATACTTTTTGATAGTTTCAACATATTAAGACAAAGGTAAGGTAACTAAATGCTTCTGTTATGAGGTCTTCTGCCTGGAGGTTAGCTTGAATTTGCTTAGTGCGTCTCCCAGGACAGTATTTGAGTTTATCTTTTTACCCGACTGCCAAACGAGGGTTATGTTTTTCAAGCGTATGTATGTATGTATGTCTATTTATTTGGCACGCCCTAGAGCCTAAACCGTTAAACGGATTTAAACGTATGATATATCAATAGATTCGTCTCAATTGTGGGAGTTACAAAGGGTATGTTATTTCCCGAAATTCCCGTGGGAACAGAACTTACGTGGAAAAAACGGATCTGCAATACTGATAAACTGATTTTGAAACTTTCTTATATTATCTTAGGGTCACATATTTTCAGTGCTAATAGTATTCAATACTTTATTTCCCAAAATTCCTACGGGAACAAGCAAAAAAATACACTAAAAAATAGGAAGGAAAAAACCGTTTAATGGATTTCACCGTATGATATGTCATTAGATTCGTCTCAGTTATGGTAGTGACATATGTTATTACCCGGAATTCCCATTGGTACAGGAATTAAACGGAAAACCGATTTCAGGTACTACTTACTCGAGTTAGTAACTTTTTTTCAATGAAGAGTTCCAAATAAGACTTTATAGTTCATTGAAAAGTAGGAGTAGAACACTTCAAACTAAAAAGTCATGAATAAAAAATTAATTGAAATAATAAAAAAAACCCGACTGCGTAAAATGTGAACCTAAAAGATGAAAACAAGATTTAAAGAATCAATGTGCAGTCGGAGGCAGGTCAAAACGAATAAAATGAGCCCAAACAAGAAAATTCTATTAGCAGTTAAAAAAGTGTCATTATTTACTTCCTGGGCGGTAACCACGGACTCTTAAAACAATCACAAATCTGTCAAACATTATCATTTCTGTCAAATTTTGTATGAAATGACGTACCAAAATTGACAGATTTGACAACTTTGAGATTGTTTTAAGAGTTCATGGTTATGGCCCTGGATACCATTAAATCATTTGATTGTCATCAGAATATATTACATCACTTTAAAAGTTTAAAAACTATCGGAGAGTAGGAAGAATGTTAAAAAGACTTAGATAAAGAATACTTTGTGAGTGTTAGTTAGTTGCAAGTAGGGTTTTTTAAGAGAAATCAATATTAAGATCGAAAAGAACTAAAATATATTTTAAAAACATGAGCAGTTTTTTTTCTGTTTTACCTCTTCAGATATTATAGCTTTTAATACAGTCATAAAAACTTTATTTTGGAGGTATTTTTATATCCCTATATAAGTATCTATAAAAACAGTCAGTTTTTGACAGAATTTTGGGAAGGGAATCCTAGTTGCAAATAAAACTTATAAAAGTGTATAATAGTGAATATCTTTGTCAGCAGGTGTAGGTGTTGAGGTGCCGGAATTTGGGGAGCCCATCACGAACTTGACAGTACCGATAGGACGCGACGCGACCTTCGAATGTATCGTTGTCAACCTTGGCAACTACCGGGTGAGTATAATGGCCTTAATTGCCAGTCTTAAGTAATTACATTAGTATAAATTCCCTTTGGTCTTGTTAGAATGCTTAATAATTAAAAACATTAATTGACCGTTTCTAACGCGCACAGTAGAATGGTTTTAGAGCGTTGACACTCGCATCCCATCCGATCACTTGAACAAATGCACCAACAGAACTATGTCCTCCGTAGCTCAGTTACTAGAGCAGTCGCTCGGATAATGAAAGTTCGTGGGATCAAATAAACTAGAGGCAGTCATTAAAATGATTTAAAGGGAAAATGATATCCTTGATACCAGATTGGAATCTGAAACATAGGTAGGTACACTTAAACTAGCTTGAATTGTTTGCATTTCACCAGTACATCAAAGGAATCACAAATACAGATTTAAAATACGGATGTAGTAAGCAACTTCTCAGAAAAGTAACTACGGCCATACCGGACCCTTTTTTTAGTTTCGGGTCGAATTTATAAAACTTTTAACAAAACTAAAAAACCGACTTTAACTGAAAAGAGTTTAAATAATAATTTTGAATCCGGCAGACCAAGAATGACGACGAAATATAGACAGATTTTATTTTAAAAAAAAATACACAATTGGACTTCCCAATAAAAACTAGGTACTCATAAAACAAAAAAAGATACATACTCAATAATACGCATCGCAACGAGAACCTTGTTCATTTTTTGTTTTCGTAGGCAAGCAGTGATATTTTTGCGTCAAACTCTATGAAGAAAAACAAAACAATGTTAGAGTAATACTGCTTTAAAAGATCATGGCTAGGCCGGTGACGTACAAACTCTATACCCTACCTTGAGAATACAAAACTGTACAACTCATAGGTTTTAAGTTCGTTAAGATATAAATGTACCAAAGCCATTATCAGCAAATTAGAAAAGTCAATTAGCATCGGTGTTTATTCGATTTGTAAATTTTTAACTAGAATTCCAATTTAGTTGCACCTAATTGCAGAACAGCGAGAAATCCTGACGTCAAAATTAGACTCGTCTTTGTTGACTATGAGGGGGTTACTTATGTTAAAGCTAGTCTAATGTGTATTGTTTATGGAAAATAAAGTAGAATCTTCAGCAACCAATTTACCGTCTTTATAATATTAGCATCGCATATCACATACATCGCTCTAATCCTAATGTAAGTAGCTAAAGAACTTGTGTTATAGAAATCAGAAACAGCGACGATACTACAATACACAGACCGAGACAATATAGAAAAGTTCGTTTTCTACATTGACCCGACCGTGAATCGAACTCGGGACATCAGAGATGGCGATGCCAAACCCGGCGTGCTTGCCTCTTGGCTACGGCGGACGTCAAAAATATTAATTGTAAAGAGCTGTTTTTATTTATGTTCATTAAAATAAAGGGGCTAGGCAATCTCTGAAGCTGACTAATCCAATTTAGGTAATTCTTTCTCTGAATGACAAAGCTATTTACTATTCCTTAATTACTTTAGGCTAGTCAGTAGAATACCTAATTTTTCGTTTAATTGTACTAAGTACCTAAAAACTAAATATGTTAAAGTTGTTTTTTAATTAAACCTTTGACAAGTTATTAACAAAACAATATAAATAATGCTAGTTTTGTTTCTAGTGTTGATAAAAAGACAACTGAAAACCTTCGTCGTGAGTAATACATTTCGAGCAGTTTCAACTTTATAATCCGTAAGATAAATAATACCTTAATAGTCCTATTGATGCGTAATAAGCATTCCAAAACAATTTTCCTCATTTTACAGTCGTACCATGTTATTGGAATTTAAATTTAGATTATTTGAGTTTTGAGTTTAGTTTTTTTATTTACAGTATTATAAGTTTGTCTTATAGAGAAAGATTGAATTTAAAAATTTATTAATTAAAAAAAATTAAGACCTGACTGTGTAAATCAAATCAATGCAAATCTATGTTACTTGATTCGACTTTTTTTACACGGATTTAAATTACTTAATAAGGTACTAACGCAGTGCAAACCAAGTCAATAATAATTAGGCTGTTAATGGATTTGATGCCTCCGACTGCAAATTAATTTTTTAAATCTTGTTTTCATCCTTTAAGTTCACTTTTTACGCAGTCGTATTTTTTGTTTTTTTTAATTAATTAATTTTATTATTAAATTTTTAGTTTGTAGTGTTCTACTACTACCTTTTAATGAACTATAAAGCCTTATTTGTAACTCTTCATTGAAAAAAAAAAGGTTTTAACTCGAGTAAGTAGTATCTGAAAAAGGGGTTTTCCCCTTTAATTCATGTACCAATAGGAATACTGGGTAATAACATAGCCTATGTCACTTATACAACTGGGACGAATCTAATGACATATCATGTGTTGAAATCGGTTTTTCCTTCCTATTTTGTCAGTGTATTGTTTTGCCTGTTCCCGTAGGAATTATGGAAAATAAAGTATTGAATACTATTAGCACTGAAAATATGTGACCCTAAGTTAATAAAAGAAAGTTTTAAAATCGGTTTATCAGTATTGCAGATCCGTTTTTCCCGCGGAAGTTCTGTTCCCGCGGGAATTTCGGGAAAAAACGTACCCCTTTTCACTCTTACAATTGAGACGAATCTATTGATATATTATACTTTTATATCCGTTAAGCGGTTTAGGCTGTAGGGCGTGCCAAAGAAATAGACATACTTACTTACATACATACATACATACGCTCGAAAAACATAACCCTCGGTTAGCGTCGGGTAAAAAGAGGAAAAATGTTTTGGAATGCTTATTCATAGCTTAAATATGTCACTCCCACAACTGAGACGAATCTAATGACATATCATATGTTGAAATCCATTAAACGGCCAGCACGCACGGCCGGCTACCATCCGTTCTTAGTTGATATACCCATAATCCGCACTAAGCGCTTCTCATCATCTTTTATAATGCGCACAGCTAAAGATTGGAATTCCCTGCCTGCGTCTGTATTTCCGAGTGCATATAACCTGACTCTCTTTAAGTCCAGAGTGAATAGGCATCTTTTGGGCAAGCTCGCGCCATCGTAGATCCCATCTATGCTCTAGAGCAAGATTGGGGTCAAGAGTAAGCCCATCTCAAGTAAAAAAAAAAAAAAAGGATTTTTCCTTCCTATTTTTTCAGTGTATTGTTTTGCCTATTCCCGTAGGAATTTTGGAAAATAAAGTATTGAATACTATTTGCACTGGAAATATGTGAACCTTGGTTAATAAAAGAAAGTTTCAAAATCTGTTTATCAGTATTGCAGATCCGTTTTTCCCGCGTAAGTTCTGTTCCCGCGGGAATTTCGGAAAATAACATACTCCTTGTCACTCCCACAATTGAAACGAATCTATTGATATATTATACTTTAAAATCCGTTAAACGGCTTAAGCCGTAGGGCGTGCCAAAGAAATAGACATACATACATATACATACGCTCGAAAAACATAACCCTCGTTTGGCAGTCGGGTAAAAAGCAAAGTCAATCTGGCATAGAGCCATTTTTTTATGGTTGTACACAACGATCCTAGTAGGTATCTATATATATATATGCCGACTGTGTTCTGTCAATACTCGAGGAGGCAACATTGCCGATTGTAAGGTCTTTTGCTACAAAGTGTAATTAAAATTATGTCTTCCAACCGGCCGATCTGGGAGTCACTGGGGAGGCCTATGTTTAGCAGTGGGCGTCCTGTGGCTGAAATGATGATGATGAAAATTATGTCTCCAGGTGGGCTGGGTAAAAGCGGACACGAAGGCGATTCAAGCGATCCACGAACACGTAATCACTCACAACTCTCGGGTGTCTGTATCTCACAGCGACCACTCCACCTGGTACCTCCACATCAAGAACGTGCAAGAGGAGGACAGAGGTCAATACATGTGTCAAATCAACACGGACCCTATGAAGAGTCAGGTTTGTTTTGTTATTTTAAAATTAATACGTAATTCACCTGATGAAAATCGAATGTTTCTTACGGTTATATTTTTATTTTAATTCATCCCAGTGCCATAACCATGAACTCTTAAAACAATCTCAAAGTTGTCAAATCTGTCAATTTTGGTACGTCATTTCATACAAAATTTGACAGAAATGATAATGTTTGACAGATTTGTGATTGTTTTAACAGTTCATGGTTAGGGCCCAGGTAGCATCTAATATCGAAATTTTTGACCAATAATAAAAAATCAGTACGTAATAATTTATCTTTTAAAATAATAACTCTTGTTTACGAACGGCTTGAAAAGAAACTTCTGACTTCATTACCACAACGTTTATAGTCGTCGTGGTATATTTCATAGCTACTCATAAGTATGAGAAACCATCTCTAAACAAATAAGGATTTTTACGCCATTGAGCGAATGTTAGCTGTAATTGCAATTCATCATCATTTCCAATAATTTTCTGTTTTTCTTCGCCAGATGGGCTTTCTAGACGTGGTGATACCACCAGATTTCATACCAGAGGAGACGTCAGGGGACACTATGGTTCCCGAAGGTGGCACTGCCAGGGTTTCTTGCAAGGCACGAGGAGTGCCGCCTCCGAGAGTCATGTGGAAAAGGGAGGATGGACAAGACATTGTCGTACGGGACCACACAGGTGCAAAAAGCAAAGGTAAGACGATTTTGGTTTTAAAATTAAAGTCTCATCAAGTTTTCTTTATAATCATTATTTAAAAACGTGGTATAATTCATCACATTTGTTTATAAGGAGCCGTATAAAATTTGACTTATCACAGAAAGAATCGCATTATAATACTATAAGTAACATGTTTTCTTAGGAATTGAAGTACTTACATATTTGTTTCTGTGTCAAATAAACTTCAATTAACTCACACGTTTTATTGACTACATTTTAATGTATTTAGCTAGATAACACCAAACTAATAATAAATTAGGGAACAAATATTTGTTTTACATGCCACCAGATTAGCATCCTAATGTAAATAAATATTTTAATAAAATTGATGAGATTACTCGTGATCTTAATAGAAACAAATCTTGAGAGTAGGTTTACCCAATATCAAGCTATATCTTGCAACAAGCTCTCCAATCATTTAATCATGATGCTGCAGTTTTTGTTCCAATTCGAGCACCAAGATCACAAAAAGACAATATCGCTCACTTGCATAACCAATCTGTGCGAATTCGTCTCTGGCACAAATGTAAATTTACATTCGCTTGGTGCTAACGAGCTTATGCACTAGTTGGACTGAATGGATAAAATCATTCTTACTTTTTGTCTTACTTAACTTGTGAATAATTCATTCTTTATTATTATCCTCCATACAAAACCAGATTATTTTGTTATTCGATAGTTGCTAAGAATAATTAAGAATAATAAGGCAAATAATATCTTCAAAAAATCTTCTTTTTCGGATATTAGATTAGATCACGGCGGTAACCACGAACTCTTAAAACAATCTTAAATCTATCAAACATTATCAAATCTGTCAAATTTTGTATGTAATGACGTACCAAAATTGACAGATTTGACAACTTTGAGATTGTTTTAAGAGCTCATAGTTACCCCGCAGTAGCTATTCACCTTAATCCACCGAACGAAGAAAAAATATTTTTCACTATTTTGATAAATTTATAAAATCTATCGTGAAGACAAATTATTAGACATTATTTAGTCAATCCCAAATCTTTACAATACCTAAACAGAAAGTAAGTACTTCATTTACTTTAAACCCCAAAAATTTGAATTCTGGGCGGTTACCACGAACTCTTAAAACAATCTCAAATCTGTCAAACATTATCAAATCTGTCAAATTTTGTATGTAGTACTAGTGAGTAATGAAGTACCAAAATTGACAGATTTGACAGCTTTGAGATTGTTTTAAGAGTTCATGGTTACCCCGCCGTCATTTTCAGTTGTTTGGTTTACAAACAACTGAAAATGAGACTTTGCAATTTGTGTATTGATATTGGTTTTTATTGTACATTTACTTCAAACCCAAACATGTATTTACTCGGGTGCTTTAATATCTGATAAGTTGATGGATGAAACTAACTACACAAAGACACGAGACCCGTCAGTAACTAACTAGGATAAATCCGCTTTACAGAATGGCTAAATTACAGCGAACAGGGCATTTAACCTTGTTTTTGGTAAGCATCATTATTCGGTTTATTATGAAGGATTAGGTTAAATCTCAGCAGAGTATCAACTAGAAAATAGTTGGAAACTAGAGTTTCGACGAACAAACGGAATTATTACAACGAGCTTATTATTTTAAGCTTGTATATTAAGTTAATTCATAACTATGAATGCTAAAAACGTAGATTGCTTTTGTGGTTTTTGGTTTGGGACTTTTAGTTCAAGTGGTAAAAGTTCTTTTTATCCTTTTCAGTTTACTTGTTTTGCAATTTAATTGTAGTAACTGATATAATCGCATCTTATTCGTGTCTTGTAGCTACAAGTAGATAAGTAACAAGCTGTCGGCTTTAAACGTAACAACTTTGATATTGAAGAACACCTCGAAAATTTGCCAACAGTTTTCTTCGAGTTAGGTATTAGCATTTATCGTATTATTTTTTTTTTTCTCTTTCTCGTCATATTCAGTTTAGTTTTGGTCATTTGTGTTAAATAAAGTTCTCTGTGTCCAATCAGTCAGTCACGTCCGCTATCTGATGCGGTTTACCCCTTTCCTTTTCTCAGTTCACCCTAACTGGTCACGTTGGGACTATTTCGGGGAAATTTCTTCATAGCACCATTTCTTCTTGTTCGAACAACATAACAGCGGAAGGGTTAATGATTTAACATATAGTGTGACAAGTATAAATAAAATATATAAGATAAAAGGAAACCAGCGCATTTCTCAAGTGAGGGGTTATTCATCCTAATGCTTGGGCTTCACCTGCGTCTAATGTCATTAATTAGTGTGCTATTTGATATAGTACGCAGGTGTGGCCGATCTAAGTGCGCTAATTTGCTCGGACGGCGGTAACTTTTGAAACATCTTAGCGGACTGTAGTGCCTTGTTGTGGCTACACCTACTACACTAAACATGTTAAAACAAGGTCACATTCAAAAACTCTTCGTAAAATAAATGTTAAAGTGCATAGTTATTATTAGGATGGAGTAGACAAAATGAGAAAAGTATTGAGTTCTTGGAAGCGTTTTTTATTACGCTTAAGACTAGTGCTTAAGATCCGCAGATCACACGCTAAGCCGCTAGAATCAAACCTCAAATAAGTGTGGCCATACATTTAGCGCGTAGATTTGTGCATTAATTAATGAACGCTAATAATGCCGTCATTTGAACGTTACGTTACGTCACGCAGGTGAGCATAATATTAACAGTGCATCTTTCACAATGTTTAAACACAATACACAACTAAAAGCGGTATATTTGCAAAACAATCCAACTTTTAACTATTGCAGAATTTTAAATGGGAGGTAGGGGTGGTGATGTTGGCTATTTTTGCACTAGAATGTACCGAAAACCATCCAATATAAAGATATGAGATCTGGCGCTCGGTGGCCGCTACCGCGGCATGCTCGCTCACCTTCGCGCGATGTCAGGTCACAATTCTAACCTAACCTAACCCAGATGATTGGGATCGAGCTAATTTAAAAATGATATCTCATAGCGGGTCGTTAACCTAATCCATATTAATTATTGCCTTGTGATTGTCACTCGGATCGCGCGTTGTTTTGATCAGAAAATTATTTCAAAAACTCAGAGATCCCATCATCAGAATCTGATTTGGTGAAAATGGGACCACTTCGGGAGTATATACCCTTTCAAAAAAAAAAAACGTTCTACAATTGACGGCGTAATCGCATAACAAACATCAAAATAAGAAAACATTCAGTTGAATTGAGACCCTCCTCTTTTTTTAAGTCGGTTGAAAAGCAGTTGGCATATTTAAGTCAAAAAGTGCGAGAGAGCATCACAGAACAAACTATTAAGAAACTTTAAACATACTTTATCTTACTTAATTAAACATATTTTTTGTACAAACACAATAGTTATAAGTATTTATTTTATCCAAAAAACAAAGGCTTGAAAAATACGTCAATTACAAAAAATACTGTGAATTCCACTTTGTTACATACAAAGTGGAATTCACAGTATTTTTTAAGCTGTAGCGAAAAACCTTTCTATTTTTAGTGAAAACCTGGAATATGAGTGTTCGTTCGGTGAACATAATAACAAAACCATAATTTAGGAGAATCTGCTACCCTAATACCCTTTGTTCCATTCTGTATCAACGATCTGACCTTACTACGAGTATTACTACCTACATTTGCAAGTTTTCATTTCGCGATATAATTAAGTCGAAATTCGTAGCACAAGCGCTGAAAAAATATTCCATTTGTCTTAGTTTATTTGAATAGCGCAAGGACGGCATTGTTTTTCCGAATATGTATAATAATACGAGCGTCTGTGTGACCGCATTTGTGGCTCACAATGAGCCGTGCGGCGACCATTCTCGGGATGAGTTTCGAGTCCAGTATTGTTTAAAGTTTGTCGTAATTAGTAGAGTTCCGCGCTGAATAGACTCCTAGATCTTATTGTACTCCAAAACCGTTTTAATGGTTTATTGAAAAACCACGATCGTTGTGAGTTAAACCGGTTTGCTTATGATTTTATTTAACACAAGTATTTTATGTGATGTATGTGACTTTGTCCGTTATACATATTATATATTACTAGCAGCCCGTCCCGGCTTCGCACGGGGTAGACAAATATCGCTAATAGTTTCGGCAGCGCATTCGACGAAAGACATTTTAAGACTCATTTTTCTACACCTTCGGTTACATTGTTCAAATTTTACCAAGTATCCCTAATTTTTTTCAAAATGAAATGTAGCCTATGTCAAATTGGAAGAATGTAGCATTCTATTGGTGAAAGAATTTTTTAAATCGGCCCAGTACTCTTTGAGCCTATTCATTACAAACATACAAAAATAGGTACAAATCTTTCCTCTTTATAATATTAGTATAGATTTACATTTATGAATTGAAAGCTTAAAAATCCATTCACAAATGAGTGCTCTGGGATTATGAATTTAAATTAAAGAGCGAAAATATTATATTCCTGTGTTACAATACTAACGTAATCCATGGATAAAGTTTGTGTGTGTATATTTTTTACGATGACACTATAGAAATAATTTAAATAAATAAAAACATCCAATACTGACTAGACGACCGTTTAATGTAGTGGTTTTCCCTTCGGACTATAAAGCAAGACGGTTGCTGGTTCGAATCTCGCATGAGGTAAATGTTTGTGTGATGAATACGAGCATTTGTACCTAATTTTAAGTCATGGATGTTAATAATATATTTGGATATGTTCAACTGTTATTTAGCCACCATAGTACAAGCTATAAAAATATTTTGGCACTAGATAATTAATTGGGTTGTTGTAAGATTTATTTTTAGCTAAATCAAGAAAGAAAGATATTTTATGCGTTCATGTCGGCCCCAAAAACAAACAATTTTAACGCAAATTTTGTAACATTTATTTATTTATTTGTGGAAGTAAAATCTATATGTTTTTTTAATAATTTACGAATGAGTTCAGAAATAAGAAATAGAGAGCCAGAGCCCTGCTTTTTTGCTTTTGGTGCCATTTTTAATCAGCAATTGATTTCTTACATGCCTCGCAAGTACTACCACTTTCGCACATTCGAATGAGCGGAAATCTTTGTCGATCCAATATCGGCTCACGTCGATGAAAAGAAATGTTCACAAGCCACTGCATAAACCGTCTGCAATAGACGTAAAGGCTTGATTGATCGACCTCCAATTATATTGAAGTGATTGGGAAATTCACAAACCGGGATTATAGAAGAATATTCAGTTATAGAATCGCTTTTTGGAACATTTATTTCGTCCTTATTCATCGCATTTGACTTTATGCAAGTTCCGTGGAACGACGGAAATTCGCGAAATCACATTCATTTCAAGTTAAGCTTTGCCAGATGTTCATTATTATTTTAGCACCCGACTGCAACTGCTTTGTCGCCAAGAACCATATTTTATGATTATTGTTAAATGTATATGAGTTTTACATTATCTGGATTATTTAATACGTCTGAACCCGATCTGCGTTTATCTAAGAATACATGCACGTATTATGGTAAGTTTATAGCCTAATCTCTACGTGCCTATGCAAATATTAATTATGCCAGAGTTCTTAATATTGTCAAGGTTTTCAGACTGAAATAGTACTCGCAAATCCTCTCATGACGCACATTAAGTAGAATCTATTTTTATGCATACGTTATATCAAAATAGAAGATTAATTACATCAAATAGTAGTGTTTATTCATATTCTCATGAATATTTCATACTTGAGAAAATTTTCATTAGATGATGCGTTGATTACTTGTCATTACTACACTCGGTATTTGCAAAATTAATCTAAACATAATCGACCATTTATTTTTCATTTTAAGCACACTTTTATTAATTAGCTAAACTCGAAACGAGCGTAATTATTCTTACCGACGTATCAATTTGAAACTTTATGTTCACATTTTAAAAACACAATAATTTGATATAAGGTGGATATTCAACGACTTCTAAAATCTTCGGTTTTTATATTTTTTATTATTAATCATGTAATTTTAAGCCTTATTGTAAAAATTGACCCGCATAACTGTTTACACAGTTCTTCTGCAGGATCAGGTCATTTGGGGTCATCTTATTTATTTTGACGAGTCCAACAAATATAAAAGTGTGTTTTATTAAACTTTAATATCAATTTATTAATTATTTGTCCTCAGTGCTGACGTATCAAGGCGAAATATTGAAGTTGACCAAGATATCGAGATCAGAGATGGGCACGTATTTGTGCATCGCCGGTAACGGGGTTCCCCCTACCGTCAGCAAAAGGATTCATATCAGTGTTCATTGTAAGTGTATTTGTAATTTTTTTATTAGTTGCTTTATTATATTATTATTATATATTGTAAGTTAAGCCGTCAGAAAAAGGATTTATAGATATCAATGTCGTTGTAGGTTAATTAAGCATTTTTTCGTTTCTTAGTTGTTTTA
The DNA here is from genome assembly GCA_950371115.1 of Anania fuscalis. Classification (NCBI taxonomy): domain Eukaryota; kingdom Metazoa; phylum Arthropoda; class Insecta; order Lepidoptera; family Crambidae; genus Anania; species Anania fuscalis. The sequence goes on from OX493328.1 coordinate 14,834,606, forward strand.
TTTAGATACGTTGTCAGCAACAGGATCCATATCAGTATTTGTTTATAAAATAAATAAAAGTTTGAACAGTTATAGGAGATCGTTCAAGACAGCCCACAAAGTCCAATATTTTTATTGTATCACAAATAGTGTTTTTAGTTAAAATTTGTAAACAAATCAAAATGTAATTTGGAGCTGTAGTTATCATATTTTTACTGAATACTAATTAATCAAGCCACATTGAGAGTCATTTTTGGAGGCAAGTATTATGTTTAATTCAATTTATGAACAAATAAATGTTAATGAGATAAATTGATTACTAAACTGATTATTTATCGGTACAACTATTATTGTTGCCGCTGCAAATATATTTTTCAAAGTAAATACAGTAAACGAGACTCTTATTCCGTGGGCTGCCTTAAACGAACCTTCCTAGAATTTAAACAGCTAATGTACCTAACTTAGTACTGTTTTTAGCTTTAGCAATTTTTGTTAGGTGGAACACCTACTATGAAGTTATACAGTGTAGTATAAAATGAACTCTTTTACAAAAACACGTTTAACTAAATAAGATAAGCAGGCTTTTCTTAAATACCTAGATACACAAGCTTATTTAGAAAGATCGATCGCTTGTAATGGCCTATCAAGGAGATTACTTACCGTAAAAAGTCAAGGCTAGGAGCCTATTGAATATTTGTTCGAAAAATACACGTCAGAAAAGTTTTCCTTCAGATTCTTCTATTTAAGAATATTGCCCTAAAAATCAAACTGGTTTCATCGACACATTTTTATAAATCGGCCTAATTCCATATTCATATTTAAACAGTGATTTAAAAATAATTCTTGGAGTCGTTCGATATTTTGCACGATTAGGCGGGACTTTTCTCTTGTATTTAATTTCAGGTTTGAGTAGCAGAATCAGTCACTTGTACTGTGTACATAAGACGATGATGATGATGTTTTCGTCATACGAACGTTTAAAGCATTTATACTAATTGAAATAAAATCTAGCAATCTCGATCGCTTTATTACTTGTTCTATTTAGATTAGCCTTTCTTCAAGTCACAGCATACAATTAACTATATTATATTTTCCCCGCACAGTTCACCCAGTGATTCAGGTGCCAAACCAACTGGTGGGCGCTCCGCTCGGCACAGATGTTACCCTTGAGTGCTACGTGGAGTCTTCGCCAAAATCCATCAACTATTGGGTTAAAGACCCAGGTAAGCCTCATCCCTTTTACCCTCTTCTCAATCCACAGCACACCCTTGATAAGCAAACTTTCAACATAAATATTACCTGAATCTAAATACTACTTGAATTTGATTAACTCTCTCGCATCCCCGATAAAAGTGAAACAAATTATAAGACCGCCATAAAACTCTAGGTGTCTGCGCAAAGTTTTTACATTTTTCATAAAACTTCGCCGTGAAAAGATGAAATTCTAATATTGAATTTGAAAGCAAGTGTTTTAAGTAATAAATTGTTCCACAGGTGAGCTTATAATACCGTCTGAGCACCACGAGATGACTGTAAGACAGAAATCCATGTTTGAAGCAGAGATGACAATGACCATTAAGAACATAAGGCGGGAAGATCTCGGGAGCTATATTTGTGTAGCCAAAAATTCTCTAGGTGATGTTGAAAGCAAAATTAGACTATATGGTAAGTTTACACTTTAAATGTATAAGTATAGGTTTCCCATAACGTTTCCTAAAGTAGTATCGAAAAAAGCAAATTCTTTCGCAAAAATGTCCCTTTTCTGTATTAAGCTAAAACTTAACCTCCGAAAGCGCCATCTCATTCGAGACCTCCATTCTAATCTGAAGACGATGTTTTTATAACGCGGCCGATTCTTTACAAAAGTATAATAAGAAAAACCTTTCCTTTAAGAAACATAACAGACCGTACTTTATCGTGCAGAAATCCCGGGCAACGATAGACATGTCTACCAATATCCGGACGAAAGGATAACTTCTGATGACGAATACGGAACCGAGATGTACGACGAAGATTTAAACAACGAAAACATTAAAAGCAACAGAGTACCAGACCGAGCCAACAAATGGTATGCCAACGATGGAAAGATTATTGTAACTGGAACCAGCAATGGCCACTACCAGCTCTCAACAGAGATCGTAAAAACGATTTTCTTCCTACACATGTTAAAACTGTGGTATAATTTAAACAACTCATATTAGGAATGCTCCCCAATTATCCTGGCCGTCATTTATAATAGTTTGCTTTACCTATAATTATCTACAATTAGAGCATTTTTTCTTGTTATTACAATATTGTTTTACAAATTGTACCTTGGGGTAACATTGACTTGTTTTCTTTTATTTTCGTAATTCCATCATCGTGTAACGTGATAATAACTAGATTTAATTAAAAATGTAAATAGTTGTCTACGAGAATATCTAAGGCGATGTAACAATTATAAATAACGGTACTATTTAACTCGGATAGCTATATTGTTGGAGACGACTTGTAACTGTCAAGATATAAAAATCTGTTTATATCTATTGAATGTGCCATGTATATTTGCTATTACCTTGAATAGAATATTTATATAATAGAGTTTTTATTGAGTATAGTAATTTTTAAATGTAAATATATTTGGAATGATCATCTGTAACTGTTACTAATAGAAAGCCTATTTACAGCTAGATTTGTTTAAGACGTATAAAAATACGACTAAATTGACGCCCAAAATTTAACTTCTCAATTGTTTACAGTGCTTTCACTCCGATTGCAACTTTGATAGAGGTAAATAAAACATTTCTACTATTCAAAACAATTTAATGTAGACCTCAAAAAAACTCTTCAATGTTACAATTGGGGTTTATTTATGACTTTCTCTAAATAGTGTAGTAAAAGATATAAATAACTTCTTCCGAACAATGTATGTTAATATCCTGATCGTTACAAAAAATAATAAAATCGAAAACATGTAATTACTTTGTTTTTTTATTTATTAATTATTTGTCGAGTTAGATACTTCCCCAATTTAAGGTAAAGTTGTTCATAGTTATTTAGATTTCATAGTTGTGTGCTTTGCTGTTTAAGTTGTTATACAAGCTGACACATTAAATTTAGTATAATAAATGTTTACGTCCCAAAAGATTTGAGCTTTTACCTGGGTTTCGAATACTAGCAATAATTGCGATTCAATACACTGAGCACATTTTCAACATACTAATTAATTCAATCAGCTTGCCTACTCGTAATTGCATCAATTTGACGTCAAGCAATTCAAATTAAGTAATAATTTAATTTACTAGCACCAACTGTGAGATATCATTAATATTAATTTGAATCCTTTTTGACAATGAAGCCGGTGTGGGGCGTTGAATTGCTTTGTTCCTTTTGTGGCATTTGTTTGTCAATACAAATAATTATGACCTCTTTTTATTCCCTAGCAATAATAGTAATGAAGGCAGTCCAAGCCTCTTGAACTTAGAGCATTAAATGCTCTAAGCTCTTGATACTATTTAGTTTTGATGACGTCATATTATTATTAATTTGGTTATCTTATTCTGAAATCTGCTGAGTCACCCGTTGAGTAATTGGACGGTAAATTGGCTAAGCTAAAACTGTCGATCACTACGCAACGCAAAGCCGGATTTAATAAGCTAAAACATCAATGAATTTTCTGAACAATTTTGGTCAACCTGTTTACGTAACGTGAACCTTATAAGGGTGAGGATAAAACAAGAGCATTTAACAACTTAATAGTATGTACGAAATACATTAAAGTTTCTTCTTAAATTGGACACAACTAAGGATAGTCATTACATCATCATCATTTCAGCAATAGGACGTAAACTGCTAAACATAGGCCCTCTCATTGACTTTCAGATTACGGCCTGCATCCAGTGGGTTCTTGCAACCATTACCAGTTCGTCTGTACTACAGTAATTACTTCTAAGTGTAATCATTCTAAACGAAACTGTAGTAAATTATTTTTGGGTAAATAATGCAGAATGTGTATATCAAGACTGTGATTTTGATAGGGAAGAGAATTACAATTATGAATAACTAACCATTCATTATTAATAACCCAAATAAATACTAATTAAAACGTGCGCTGTTTAGTGTTTGATATAAAGAACCCAAAAACAAGCACTCCAGTAGAGTTGAATAATTGGTGTTATTGTTCTCTACCCTTTTCCTAAAGACAAGCTGTCAGAACGCCATAATTCCGGCAATCTAAACAAAGCGTTAGTGATCGATGTACGTCATTTGATCCGGCGTGTAACAAGTGTTTTTACGTGACCGTAATCAGCGCCATTTTCGCTACTTATGATGGGAAAATGGTGCGAATCAACGAGAGCGAAGCGGAACTCACTAATAAATAACGTTAAATGAGACTATTCGGTTTTATTTGTACGTTCTTATAATAATAAATGAGTAGTCCGTTAATGAGTAATGGTGAGTAATAAAAATAAGCTGAGGTTGATTTTAATCACAAATTACGGCGGCGCGCTAGACAGATAGGCCACTCGGAACTAAGCGTCAAAATTGTTACGCACAAATTGACATTTGCGTTTATATGCAATCTCGGACGATCCGGGGCAGTACTACAGCGGACTGTCACTCCCGACAGTTTACTACGCATTGATCATTGTTACGTGCGAAAAATTGATATAAGCGTTTTTATTAGGTACTGCTGCAGTGTGTTTGGATGTTTGAATACAACACAAAATTGTGATTACACGTTCTTTAAATTTCCAAAATAATATTAAACTGTATATAAAACTAGGTGTAGGTTTTCTCTTGTAAGTAAAGTAACGTAAGTAGTAAAGGTAAAAATAAGTTTTTACATTGTCGTTGCTAGGATAAATACGCCATCGCGCCACCTAGAAATGTCAGTATATGTCATAACAGTACCTAAGTAATGTAGTTAGTACGTATAATTTCTAACAACGCGCAGCTGCCGCCGCTGTTAAAAACGACAGTAATTGAAGAAGCCAAGTTGGAGAGAGTAATTATTGCTCTGTCTTCCCCTTTAGGACTGGACGTATGATAAAATGAATGAATAAACTAACCGTTGAATCGGTGTAATATGGCACACTTATTTATTTCAAAAATCAGAATAGCAACCCTAGGCAGTCAGCCCAATTTGGGCAGTTGTTTTCGAGAACGGCGGGAGTGGACCTTCTGTATTTTTTCTATTTTGTGTTTCAATATTGGAAAATGTTTGAAATATTTTAGTTATAAGCGAGCTCACATTCTACAACAAATGATTATTGATGTTCAAGAAAAATAATTTGTTAGTTAGGAAATCTGCTATGGTCAAAAATGGTGTGGCTTCTCCTGTCTTACAGGGTTTTAATGGCAACCTTAATATTATATGATAACTTACCGGGTCTGGGATCAGGGTCACAAAGCCAAAATACGAACAAGGTCTATGGATGATAAAGATGATTCAAATTAGTCAAGAGGCAAAGTAAAGATAATACCTAGTACAAACGCGTGTGTGGGCAACAAAAACGATTATAATCATTATCATTTTAGCCACAAGTTGTCCACTGCTGAACATAGGCCTCCTTCAGTGACTTCCAGACTGGCCGGTTGGAAGACGACCTGCATCCAGAAAAATACTTAAAGATATTATAATATAATTAAACATTCCTATCTATCTAACTTGGGAAACTTAAGTGTTAATTACTTATTTATTCAATATAATAGGCATTTTTTCAGGCACTTACACACCTCCCCAAATATAACTTGCCGCACCACCTCTTCAGGCCTTAGTCTCCCTGTCAAACAGTGTTCCGACAGAATTATCAATTTTAAACTTCATTTTAAAGTTATTAGAAAAGCAAAAAAAATTATACACATAACGTTAATCTATAGTCTGAGATTCAGTCTTTTAAATTACATATAATTTATTTACTTTGATCCTATTTTTAATATCTTAATTAGGCTGCAAACGTACCTATGTTTACGCGCTACGCGTTGAAGGTCTCATTCCGGCTCCCAGAACGTAAAAGATCGGACCAAAACAAGAAATGTATTTAGATAAGACCTTTCTTTAAGTCCTTTACATTAATCTTATCTAGCTTCTTTTTTGAAAATTTGTTTAGTTTCCTTAATCCAGGAGCTGCAAATTTTATAGATTTTGCCACTTCTAAATGGAATCTAATCTCTCCACTTCTAAAAAAAATCTAATTTATCGGAATCAAACATGAACTACGTACAAATGAACTATTACCGAGTCAAATGAATAAAAAAATTTACACAGAAAACTAGTTGAAATACATTTACCAAATCAAAATTTATCGGCCAGAAATCGCCTTGAAAATTTCTTCAGTCTCGCTGCGATTTCGCAGCGTTCGGACGTGTGTCCTGTAGCTCGTTGCTATTTTACCTCTCTCTCACACGGTAGTTCTCTTTCTCTCGTTCCATTAGACAAGGGTGTCAGTTAATGACAGTTTGCATGTCAAAAATACGCATAATCGTGAAAGTTGCTCTACTTTAATTTAATTTAGCATCACAAGTTTCTGAATTTTATTTTGAACATATCTTTTGTACAGATTAATATTTTTGTTGAAGATTGTTTATTATTAGTTGCCAAATTTAAATGTTGTTTATGTAACTAGGAAATCCCGGGATTTTTCAATTCTTCAGCACTAACCAAAAAAACCGGATATTAAAAATAATTCCTATTAAATGGCTAAATTTTTCTAATTTATACAGAAATAAATTTATCGTATCTTATATTATCTTATCTAATTAGTTTACATCTGGGCGCTAAGCGTGTCGGTTTGTCGCCTGTATCATAATGGCACATCATTGGGACAGTTTAATCCCAAAATACAGTACGGCTTCCTTGGAAAAAGGGATGAAAGTCAAAATGTGTACTTAGTTACTAAGGTCCTAGGTTACTAGTGGATACTAAGTAAAACATTTTCGCGTAGTTCCATTTCCCTTGTTCAAGGTTCCGTAGTCCTGACTAGGAACCTTTATGGGTCTGTCAGTCTATTATTTATTTAAACTGACAGACTGTAAGAGTCTGTCAGTTTATATTTTGTGAAAGTATGTATATCAATCAATCCGACAAAATAGTATAATAAAATTCTGAAAGCTAGTTTTTTGTGGTAGTTCTCCACATGTAACGTCAGGATTTGGTTTTCGTCGTCAACCCCATAGTGATGGGATATCGTTGAGTAGTCCTTTAAAATGACTAAAGGTTTGCAAAAAAAATTTGATTTGCGAAATACAAAACTCGATAGTGCTAATTTATGTTCGAGCACAGCATCCCCCATCCCTCTAAAAGCTCAACTATGTACTTTAAACATTTGAAAAAAGCATGATAATAGTGCTTTTAAACTTTTAAGAAAAAATAATAACGGCTGAGAGAGATCGGTTAGTTTAAGGAAATTAGTCATTCAACATATGTATTAGAAAAAAATAAAAAACCTTTGGAACAAAACATGAATTAAAAGTGACTTAGATAAAAACAAAAACAATAAAGACCCAAAAATATATTATGGTCGCGACGGGCATCTTTTGAACCCTTCACTGTCCGTGGCCGGACGAGCACTTGTTTTTGTTAGAAAAAGATTTGGTATAGACAAACTAATGATTGGTGATAATGTGTGGGGTAGCGACTTTTGTTCGTTCACGGATCTACTCATTTCTAATTTGATTTCGCAAAGAAACACCGAGAATAGCCCTTTCCATAGTGTGTTGTGCAACTTTGAGATTCCTTATAGCTATTTTGGACGAGAAGATATTGGGTAGTTCCCCAAACGCTGCCCATTCGAGTTGGATTCGTCGATTGACCTCCTTCTCAAAGTGGACCTACCCAACTAGATCACTAGTCCCAGGTTAACATATTTGTCAACAATTTCGAGCATGCAATATGCAAGCAGACATGCAGCAAGCAGCATGCATAATCAAAATCAAAATCAAAAATCAAAATCATTTATTTCTGTAAATTGGCCATAAAAGGCACTACACTTTAAACAGTCACTATTGTCAGCCTCTTTAAAAATTAATAAATATTTTACAAGATTTGTTGTGAGCTAAGCAGTTTTAAATCCACACATTTTTATCATTTATATAATCACTAACGGTGTAATAGCCCTTTTTCATTAGAGTTCTTTTCAACTTGCAATTAGAATTCATATACAGGCATTTCAACAATGGATTGTGGTAATTTATTAAAAAAAACGAATACAATTGCCCATGAAAGAACTTCCTACCTTGTGCAATCTAAACATTGAAACGGCAAGTTTGTCTTTATGCCTGGTATTATATTTATGTATGTCATTTTTCTTAGTAAACAAGTGCAGATTTTTGCGAACATACATAATATTTTCAAAAATATATTGTGAAGCGACTGTAAGTACGTGAATTTCTTTAAATAGTTCTCTTAGCGAATCTCGGGGTCTAAGATTGTAAATAGCCCAAAAAGCTCTCTTTTGCAGGACAAATATGGTTTCAATATCTGCAGCTGAGCCCCATAACAGTATGCCGTATGACATTAAACTGTGAAAATAATTAAATACACTAATCTTGCCGTTTCAACATCAGTCAGTTGTCTTATCCTTTTCACGGCATAAGCAGCTGAACTAAGTCTTCCCGATAAAGCCTCAATATGAGCACCCCACTGCAAACGGGAATCTAAAGTTATTCCTAAGAACGTTGAGGAATTAGTCGTATCTAGTTGTTCATCTTTTACAATAATATGCGTTGAAACCTGTCTCACATAAGGCATTGTAAATTTAATGCATTTAGTTTTGTTCGCATTGAGCATAGGTTCTGCTCGTATCCGGCGCGAGGACTGCACTCCCTCCGCGCCTCCGGCTTTTAAATTACACTCTAGTATCGGGCAGACAAGTACCACGGCAAAGGACCACGGCCGGTCGGGTTTCCCAAATCGTTTTGTATGACAACTTGGTTTTATTTTGTTTCAAACCCCATGGCCGCTTATGGCTTTTCACAGATAAATCCTAATAATTTAGAGTCAAAATTAATAGTAAACATACATTTGGTGTTTTTTATCAGTGAGTAATATCTAAAAATGTGTTAAATTGTATGTATATAAATGATCTGATTCGGATTCTGATATCAGTTTATAGAACATTTTTTTTATGATATATGTAGGTATATTCAGAATTTCACTACTTATGTTAAAAAATATTTATTACATATATGTTTAGGAATAACAAAAATATGAGATTTTATATTTATAGAAATGAACATTATGACTTAATAATTATCGGACAAATGACTATTAGACAATGTGATCGATTCGGAGATTTGATCATTATGACAAGTGATGATTATGGAAACTTTGTTATGTTAACTTTGTTAGCGATTTGACAGCCCAAGCTGAAAGCTTTCGGGGCAGTTAATGAGGGCCAGAGCGTAGACTTCATCAAACGAGACCTTTCTAGCTTGACGTTGATGTTTTATGTGCCTCTAACCATTCGATGATCGCTGTCGGTTTTCACCCTAACCAAAGAAGGATTACGTTAATATTAATAACAAAGCCTTAATCATCATTACATTTTAGGTGCTTGCAGCACCTGCTTTATTTCTACAATATTTTCTCATTAAGGTTATACCAGAAGCGGAGTATTGTCTTGAATTATGATAAGACTAAATCTAGAATGCGTGTTAGTTAAATTGGGGTTGGTTAAGAGTTATGTATAGGTTTCGAACCAATTTACTATGTATATTTAACAGGGGCCTCCTGCGATATGTTTTTTTATAAGAATAAAAAGCTACAACAATATTAAAAACCATTTTTATAATATAATATTTAAAATTACACAAACCGTTAGATAAGAGAGTATAAGCAGTTAATACTATAATAATAATATAAATCCCAAGTTTCTTATATTGTAGCAAATTTCTTATTGCAACGTAGTGATTACTTGTTTAGTGATGTTATTCCCTAAATTAATATTATTATCAGGTAAAAGACCAACAATAGATAGTAAAATTAAAAAGTACCCCAATGGAAATTAAATCAAAAGTACCAATAATTAAAATTAACTGTAAGGTAAGTTGTATGTGTATTAATTTACTTTATAATCGAATTAAATAAAGTTATAAATAGATAAAAATAGATTTCTGACTTATTGCTAAGATAGAAACAATTTTTACTCAAAGTAGAGCAACATTCACTTCACGTTTCATGTAGATATGAAATTAATCACATAAGAAATTGTCCGTATGGACATTATCCAAAGCCGTAAACTTATTTAAAAAAATAATTAAACGTTCGTGAAAATACAGAGGGGGTGCTGCCCCAACGGGGTACTCAAATTCGAATTCTGTATTTTGCATAGGAAGACGAGGGCCTTCAGATTCCTGGAACTACATATTGGCTGATAATGACAAAATACTGGCCTTTTCATCAACTTTGCCTACATTAAAGGTAATACAATTACAAGCCATGTTTTCAGTAAGTACGAGCTAAGAAGTTTTTACTTCCATGTATTATTGTCGTTTACTATTTCTTTCAGACTGATTGGTTGTTCGATACATTCCTCTTACGAGGTAATAGAAGAGCAAAATTGAAACAACGTAAAAAAAGAACACTGAAATGTTTAAAAATCCTACCAATACAAATTTTGACAACTTATCTAGTAGTAGCACATGAGTAAAGAAACGGAACAGAGACAAAGCTACATACGAATGCGCTGTGATAGGTACATCCAGGTACGACCACTGGCCGCTTGTCACGTATGAGCCGAAACCGCTTCAAACTAGATCAGCCAGTGGTCAATCTCAGGGCTTGCAGGCGTGACACGACGCTCGAATGTCGGGCGTGTTTTGTTTTGTTATCGACTTTCTCACATAATACGTAGTAATATTGTTTTAGTATTTAAAAAGTGTTGTAAATATGGATGTACATTGTACTGTGTGGGATAATACCTCCTGACAATTTTATTGCATTTATTGAATTGCTTGAGCGAAAATTTTGCGTATATTTTGATCTTCATGTACAAATTGTTAATATTGGTAATGACATATTAGCACGTTTGCAAGATTGTACATTTCATATGCCATGTGATTATTTCCCATTGGATTATTTGAAAAAACTTTATATTAGATTTAGAATTTATCATTCGATTAAAAGACAACAAATTATTAAAAACCAAAAGTAATAAAAAAAATATTTAGAGTATGTAATTTTTTAAAAAAATAACCTATTTTAATAAAAAATGTGAAAAAAAAGAACATTTATATTTTAAATTTATTCAATTGTGCCAACCCTACCAAAATAGGTATAAATTTTGCTAGCTCTTTAGAAGCTTTGTCTCTGTTCCGTTTCTTTACTCATGTGGTAGTAGTTGGTAACAAGAATAGATAAAAATAAATACTACAAGTATTTTTTTCAGATTTTTTAGGTTGGTGTGTCAATGTTTTGCAAGTATACTCTTCTTTTACCTCCAAGAAAGAATGTTTTGAATCATAAATCAACTTGTATATTTTAATGAGGATTTGTGAATGTGAATTTTGTTGTGAATTTATAAATAAATAGGAACAGCATTCGGCAAGGTACGTCTTGAACACACGGTAGGTAATTGAAATTCAGTATTTTCAGATTGAATATGTATTGTTTTAATGCAAATCACATTATTTTCTCTCAAAATCAGTACGCCTTAAATGTATGAGCATGTAACGAGTTTTGAATTTAAATATCCTTTCGCTCCAAAAAGCGAATAAATTGGAAGGTGGAAATCAAAATATGTGAACGCCATCGTCTTGCCCCATTAAAGAGTCATTAACTGTGCTGTTCTGCAAACATTGAGGCAATTTAGGCTGCGACGGGAAATATTATTTTAATATTACACTACAGCAATGTAACAGGAACTGGGAAAGTTAGTGGGTACCAGTGCATGAGTAAATTGGGCATTAATTGTAGTTTTGGACACGATGGATCGGTTGATATGAGTATTATGGGGTCGCGTGAAGGGCAGTCTGCTTTTACATGTTTGGTTACAATCATACCAGCTTAGTAATATGGTACCTATTTACATCTCAGTGCGAGAAGGACATCAAGGGTTTATAGGATGTTTTTAAGTTAGAGCCTTAACCTCTCAACTGTTTGCAGCACCTGTGATGCCTTTTTTCGAAGATATGACGTATCTGTGGAACCGATTCCCGGTATACCCCCAGACAAAGCAAAATATATCCCGGTATAGCCACACATATGGGATTCTAACTTTCGTGATGGATTATTTCTAATTCTCAGTAGGATTTTGCTCAGTTACGACTAAAATAATTCTCTTTTTTGTAATTATTTCTATTTCAAAAAGTTTTTCTGCGATATTAGTATTTACACGCAATTAAAACACTACGTTTAATGGGGTTGGGGTGTGGTTTCCCGTTACTGAGTGGTTAGGTAAATAGATACATATTAAGTAAAATTATATTACATAGCTTGATGCCTTAAACAGTTAAACTATTATGTGCCTACACTAACATTATTGCTACCCCACGGTACATTTCCCGAGACGAGTCTTCGCTCGTTAGAGAAGGAAGTTCAACGCTTTGTCAAGCACTGCCAACAACAAGCATTGAAACTAGGATGTTTGTCAAGCAGAACACATAACTCCAAGGACCAGGAAATAACTGTACCTGTAATTATAACTGAATACTTAGTTACAGGTAAATGTATTTCAAATTATGTTTGCTATATTAAGTAAAGCAGCTTACGGCTTAAGTTCTTTCCGTACTTAATAATACCAAAAGCGTGTTTTAAAAATATCTGCGGCGGCTGCAATGCAAGTATTCCTTATATAGATTACGATAGTATAGAAATACGATAGTTCTGAAAAATAAATAAATACTTGCTTTATTTAGCATAACACACTAACATTCACATGTATTTGACAATGCGCAAAAGCGAGACATACAAGCAGGCAAGTTGGGCAGGTGTGAACGATTTTAGACAAAATTAAGCTTAATTTCAGTTTATTTTTTTAAATAAAAAAAAAGCTGCGTCCTCGGCATAAAATTTATTAACAATTATAATCTACATGCGCAATATTTTTATCCATTAAAGCCGTGGCAGATATTTTGATACCCCTTTAGAGTAAGGTAGAGTTACTTTCACATTTATGATATCAGTTTGAATGTAGCATACATTAACAAAATCCATTAAACTTGCTTGCGGCTGAAACCTGCGAGCATAACTTGTTATGTAAGTAATTCCACAGAGCAAATAAAAGTATCAGGTCGGGTAATCAGACAGTAAACTTCATACAATGTGCGCTAAAGCAAGCACACAATAAGCATCGCTCACAGACACGAAATCTCAGAACACCCTGGAACGCCCTAGTATTGCCCAACTTCTAATACGCATAGTATCGAAATCACACCACATAATTCATTTATTTTACTTTTGTTGGATTTGTGCTTGAACTACTATGAAAATCGGCCAATCATGCTCAATTTTTTTTAGTGTCCGCATTCGCTTGTCTATAGTAATTAATAGACTGATCTAATTATTGGCCGATTAAAAAGTTTATACTGTGCTAGCGCTCTTTAAGCCATGTATCTGTCGCAGTCGGATTTCTTAATTCGCCGTATTACAAACCAACTAGTTGTTTTACAAAACGGCGTTTTGCAATACAACGGATCAACGATACGGCGGATCGCATTACGTCTTAATGAAAGTCCGCCGCATCGAATACGAGTTTTTACGTTATTTAATACGTCTAGGCGTTTTGTAATTCAGCGCGTCACTAAGCCGCTTTGGCAGTTTATAGTACCAGTTTTAAACACTCGCGGCGCTGCCAGTCTTAACAACAAAAAATGGCGTCAGACAGAGAAATAGCAGTGCGTAAAAGTGAACTAAATAGTGGTTTAGGTAGCGAAAGTATTCTAATTGATTGCAAAATCAATGATTGTGCAGTTAAATAATGTATATTCATCGCAATCTTGAACTGCAAGCCGTAAGTTATTAAGCAATTATTGATGTAACAATTTGACGTTAACTATGTAAAGAAAAAAAACCCGTTAGCCTACAAAAAACAAATTGTACAATGCGGCTAAACGTGAGACGTCATTTTGGAGAATACATTGTAATGACAATCTACTGTATCGTAGATCCGCCGTATTGCAAAACGTCTCCGTTTTGTAAAACAGCTAGTCGGTTTGTGATACGGCGGATTAAACAATCCGACTGTGACATATCCACTATGTTCGCGAACCTCTTGCGCTCCGCGCTCTTGCAACTGCTCAACATACTGGATACGTTCGCGCTCCTGGAGCGTGCACCGATTTGCGCTCCGCGTTCGGCGATCCAATCGGTCGCAGTCTTTGGGCGAACACAAAGGGGAGCGCGATCCGTATCCATTGAAGCATTTGCAGGAGCGCGGAGCGCAAGAGGTTCGCGATTATAGTGGATACAATAAGGCTTAATAACAGCATACAATAAACCTTACACTGAAAATACATTTATCAACTAATAACTAAATAGAGGTTCAGTTACAGGCTGCTAAGACTTGCAAATATATTATGTGTTTTATACTAATTTTTATATAAAGAATGTGTACAAAAACATGAAAATATTATGTAAAAATACAGCACATTGATAGGAATATCGGAAAACGCATTAGCGGTATAGATCAGGCTGCCCTGGCTGAGCAGGGATAATGCACTTGTCAGTGTCAGTGCGCTGAGGCGCGCCGCGGCTGACAGGCGCACGGGCGCATGTGCAGTTGAGTGAACCCATCTAACTTTATTCAGTCGTTATATAGGATGTCTCAAAAGAGTGTTTATCGGAAGCCTTAAGAGGGAACTGCTCTAGGTATATCAAAATCGCTCCTGCGTATGCGTATGAGCAATGTTTCGTACTTGTTAAAATTATTACATTCATAAACTTCAATCAACTTTTTTGTGTTTTATATTACCTATAATATCCTCTAATATATAATATATAAACATTATATATTAGAGAAGAACAGTAATTGGCCTTACTCTTTGTAAATCCAGTTATGTAATAGTATGGTAAAGGAATGATTGTGGATGGAAATGCACATGGGGTATGTGGATGGAAAAGTTTCGAGCACTCATTTACCATACTATAATCGAACTCATCATATTAGAGACGCGTGTGCGCCTAGCTAACAACCAACCACAGCCGGCGATCGCGCATCGCACGACTAGCCAATCACGTAATCGTAATGGTTTTCTGTGCATCTTTTGCCCAGCGCTCAATATATGTGCCGTTGTAGGTACAGGTCGTTGTTATTCCTCATTTTTTAATTTGAAAACGAAATATAAGCTAAATACATATTCAGTTACAGGCTGCCACGACTAACAAATATGAAAGCTTTGATATACTTATAAATATACAAGTAATTTGTACAAAATTAGGATAATTTTATGTAAAAATATAGGTCATTGATATTAATATTACCATTTATTGAAAAAAACATTATTTTTTTTATATTTTTTACCCGACTGCCAAACGAGGGTTATGTTATTCGAGCGTATGTAAGTATGTCAATTTCTTTGGCACGCCCTACAGCCTAAACCGTTTAACGGATATCAAAGTATAATATATCAATAGATTCGTCTCAATTGTCGGAGTGACAAGGGGTATGCTATTTTCCGAAATTCCCGCGGGAACAGAACTTACGCGGGAAACACGGATCTGCAATACTGATAAACCGATTTTGAAACTTCTTTTATTAACTAAGGGTCACATATTTTCAGTGCTAATAGTATTCAATACTTTATTTTCCAAAATTCCTACGGGAACAGGCAATAAAATACACTAAAAAAATAGGAAGGAAAACCGTTTAATAGATTTCAACATATGATATGTTCTAAGATTCGTCTCATTTGTGGGAGTGACATAGGCTATGTTATTACACGGAGTTTCTATTGGTACATAAATTAAACGGGAAAAACCGATTTCAAATACTACTTACTCGAGTTAAAACCTTTATTTTCAATGAAGAGTTACAAATAAGGCTTTAAAGTTTATTGAAAATTAGTAGTAGAACACTACAACTAAAAAGTCAAAAATAAAATTAATTAATTTAAAAAATCAAAAAACCCGCCCGCGTAAAAAGTGAACTTAAAAGATGAAAACAAGATTTAAAGAATCAATTTGCAGTCGGAGGCATCAAATCCATTAACAGCATAATGATGATTGACGTGGTATGCACTGCGTTAGTACCTAATTAAGTAATTTAAATCTGTGTAGAAAAAGTCGAATCAAGTAACATAGATTTGATGCCTCACACTGCAAATTGATTCTTTAAACCTTTTTTTATCTTATAAGTTCACTTTTTAAGCAGTTGGGTTTTTTGATTTTTTAAATTAATTTATTTTATTTATTACGTTTTATGTGGGATGAATATTCAATCTACCTTTACTAAGTTTTGAAAACAAAGTTGCGGGCTTGCGGGTAGTGCTAGTATTTATTATCTGTTGTCAATACAATTTGTTAATAAAGTAATATAAATATTTTCCAAGAACGTTAGTAAAGTTTTGAATCCTTCCTCGATTAATATTAATTTGATACATAAAGCTCTGATAAAGCAAGAGATGGGTAGATGTATTTTATAGATAGAATTTACGGTGATTTATTTTTAAAAATACCTACCATTTTTAAATATATTTTTGTAATATTTGGATAAAAAATTAAAAACTTTTAAATGTAAAGGACTAATCAAACCAAATTAGGCTAAGCCCCATCTAGGGGACCTAGGACATTAAGTCAAGTAAGTCAATCAAACCAAATTAAAAGAGTTCAAACTAGATTTTATAGTCATTGCAGTTCCACTATCTACTTACATCCTAGTTCCATCATCAGATCGGATCGTTTATATCAAATTTATCGTATTGTCATTTGAATATCAGATACGTACAAATTCAAAACGATACAAAATTGAAGTCATTTAGTAAATAGGCCTTCTTACGTGTACTTATTTATACACGTCACAATAATATAACTAAGCTCTCTCTCTCTGAACTCAGGTAGTTCAACAAGAGTTTGTGGTATTTTTTTTTTTAAATACCTTTCCCCATGAAAGAATAACCAAATTTTTAAACTGAAGCTCGAAACGGCAAGTTTATTCATATTTCTATTATTGTTATGATTTGCATCACCTTTTAGGCTAAAAAAAGATTGTATCTAACATACATCAATTGTAAATAGTGTTAAAACCCTTCAGCCCTGCAAAACAAGACACAATGGAATTGAACTTAGACTCATGAAAACCTCGGCATTCAATATGTTAAAACGTGACTTCTAAGATTTGAGTAGATAGTTACTATAGTTAGTGATTTACTAGTGAAGCTAATAAAACTGTTTTCAATACAGAAAACAATATAATACATAAAATGATACCTTTGCATAACCTAATCATGAGTTTTCAAAACATACACTCTCCAAATATGAAAATCGACCTTGGAGACTTTCTCACATCGTGTTTCGCGACTGGATAGAACGGCTCCAACTTCCACCTCATTAGCATATTTATTTTATCTATAGCCCGACTCGGTAACAACGTTCTCTATACATTTTCCGTTCGGATGAAGTTGTACTGGATGACTGTTTATTGAGAAACTTTTAATCGAATTGAACCAAAACACAAACACGAACCGCTCGAGTGAACTAACAGCACACCTGCGGAAACTTTTGTTACACTTAAATAAGCAGCAATTAGGCACTAGTCTTTTCAGTCTCCGCTCATTGCCACTTTTTGCATTAGTGATCAAAGTTTAAAACTGCCATGGAACTCAAAACAAAATGTCGCAAAAACGCGATGCAGGCGCAAAAGACACCGATTGCGGATTTTAAAATTTGCAGTGTGCCTGCGCACTAGTTTAGTAAAATACAGAAAACAGTTATTTTCTGTATTTAAAAAAAAAGTAATAATAATACTGATATCCTATACAATTCCATAAAGCATTGTAAAAATTTCATCAATTATCGTCATGATCAAAATCTTATCTCATGTGTTGATCATATGCCATAGGATGCATAATAGCATTTGTCCAGGCATTAACAACGTGAACATTAACAATTTAAGCTTCGTTTCACAATTAAATTACAGTCAACAAGCGTGCAGGCCCTATAATTTGGATTTTTAATTTAACACGCATTCAAGCTGCTAATAAGCCACTTTAACTGACTAATTGTCCCTTATTTTGCTTCCACCCGAGTGTCTCTACTACATGTGAATACCATTTTAGTACCTGTAGGTATCCCAAACAATTCATCTATCAACAAGGGATTCATCCCTTAGCTAGTTTTTTCATATGGGGTCTCCTGATACATTTTCGCGACTCTTGGCGGTTTTGCGTCATGGGTGCGTCTCATTTGATATATTTTCATTTCATATAATTAAACTTTAATAACGATCACTTTATATAAGAATCATTTATTATAGCAACACATAATATAATTTTGTTTCTTATAACGTTTAATTTATATAACATTCATTATATATAATGCCATTTAGTATAGCGTTCATAACTTATAAAGCCGTTTGAAATAAAACTCATTTTATATATCAATCATTTGATATAATTTTGTTTGATATATGCATTATTTCATATAACTATTATTTAAGATAATAACGTTTCAAATAATGATTAATAGAAATAACCGTCAATTAATATAACCTTCACTTGGTATAACTTCAATTGGTATATAGTTTTTATTTATTTAATATCATCATCATCTCAGCCACAGGACGTTCATTGCTGAACATAGGCCTACCCCAATAACTTCCAGACTTTATTTAATATACTTATCAAAAATCAGAATAACGTTTACCCCGACTCACCGTGGTCACTTCGCCGTGGTACTTTTCTGTCCAATACTAGAGTGTAATTTAAAAGCCGGAGGCGCGGAGGAAGAGCAGCCTCCGCCCGCTGTAACAAAGCGCAGTTAGTGTGAGCCGGAGCAGCTGAGGCTTGTCACTTGTCACAAATTTCATCTAGGTTAGGTTATGTTAGAACAGTGACCACACAAATTTAGCTAAATTACAATATTAGTTCTAAATTTGTGTCATTAAAATTGGTACTTGCACTCTACTACTATGTACATAACGGTTTACAATGACAACCTTCAGGCACTCTTACTCACCAATCACCATGCGAAACCCAGCATCTACATTTCAAATTATATAATGTTGAAATTGTTTTTATTTTATATGATATTATAAAAAAGTAATCATTATATTTTTTAAATATTATTACAAAAAGAGTGTTATCGTAAATGTTATTTTTTTTAATTATTATATCATGTATTTGTTATATTAAAGGTTGTTTTATCAATTGATTTTAGCTCAATCGTTTGTTGTACGTTCCAAAATTATATCATTTAAAATTATATCATTCCATCATTATATTAAAAGACTGTTATATGAAATGAAATTATATCATTTGATTGTATATGTTGTACACATTATATAATTTGTTGTTATAACATTACACACCCTTGCGTAATTTCTGCCTCTAATCCATCGCCAACATAAATCATTATAGATAGTTTTTGTCTGGTTGTCGGTGAGCGCCCTCTACCCATTTTACCTTCGGTGTTGACCGTCACTTACGAACTATAATGTAGATCTATAAGTTTTTACGCAATCCTCGTCGATCGAGCTTAACTTGCACTTGTTTTATTCTAATTAATTTGATTATTTCTGCAATCCGCATGAACCTATTGACCAAAACCTCTGCAATAAAGTTGGCAATTGTAGTAATTAACATTCTGTGAGACAGCCAGGTGGGCTATCTACTACTGATTACTATCGGATTAGGCTAGGCGAGTGGAATGCGTTATTGCTAATCGAATAAGCTTCCGGCGATTTGCGTCAAAGGTCACCATTTGATAATACCGATTCGAATGTATAATTATAATTACAGTGTATTATTGGAGTTAATGTGAATAAGAGCTTATGTGTATTTCGATGTATAAGCTTGAGGCTTTCCGGTGAAAGGTGTTTAGGTGATTTAAAAATCATATTCCTAACTTGGTTACATATTTACATCACCAGTTCATAATCACCCTTAACAAATAAAGCCTACGCCCAAATACTAAGATGATGTCTGCTTCTTTTGTTTTGTTTGAGTAGAAACTTAGACATTTTAGAGAAAGTTTTCTACGTGACATTGTTTTTCTTATACCGAATTTCTAATACAAATTAAAATATTGTCTAATCTACTCGGTTTATTTCATATTAATCTTGATAAATTAGAGAGTACGCTTACTGAAACGGTGCCACGAGCGGACTCCGCTCTTGTTATCATTTGTATGGAAACACATGTCATCTCCTATTCCAAACAGTAAACAGCTTTATAAAACGATGCAAACCAAAGGGCAGTTATATACGGGTAGCGGGGTGATTGTGGCGCAACTCAAAACCGGTTCTGCAACCGTATGTATTGTGCTTCTAGATTCTGCTTAATGTGCTCAAGCCTGTCGATTATCTAGACAAAACCGTGATCACTTCGACTTCACTTCACTAATCGACGATTAATAATCTGAACCAACTTTGTAACAAAATAGAGTCTATGTTTATTTGTACTGCTTAGGTGATACGCGCTGTCACTGCCACTAAAGTCACTCATAAACAATAGTAATGTGAACCCACTTCTTAGCGAAATACAGGCTATGTTTGTTTGTATAGCTTATGTGATAATTAGAGCGAGCTTATTTGCGTTTTTTTTTTGGAGAAACGATCCCCTTGACTCTATTGGTATTGCTTCTAGATCTGCCTAGGTATGATTGCCTATTAGTTACAACAACCCAGAGCCGCTTGCTATGCTCGCTAAGGGTGTGCGTTATTTAAACTAAACCTTGTAGAAATCACAATCTAAGCAAATGTAGAACATGTTAGAAAATCAAAAGAACTAAACTATGATAAATTGTATTTATTAATATCTACAAGCTGTGGAATCACAGTGGCGTTTATTATGAAGAAGGTTTTACAAATAAGGCTTGCTACCCCTGCAATATGTCAGTGTCAATCTGCGTCCTAGGACTTAGTCACACCGGACTGAGAAAAATAGTTATATATGCATGACTTTACCGACAGACCGTGTGAACTTTCTTTTTCTTAAAACGACTTACAAATTTTTTGCCGATTGATAATAGTGATTAACTTCAAAATGTGATACAAGCCGAACCGAGAAAAATACCGGTTTAAAAAGTTTTAAACACTTTGTGTTGCATAGTTTTCGTTGAAAAACTAAACAAACGTTTTCCAACTAATAAAAGCAGTTTCATGAATATTACATTAATGACGTTACCGAATATTTTATTTTTCTCGCACACAATGGTAGTGCGAGAAAAATCTAACGAAAAACCTATTAAATGTTTTAAACACAAGTTAACACCACAAAAGTAAATGAGAAAATCTATTCATTTTAAAGAAACACTTTTCAAAGGTTTAAATCAAATAACGACTGGTTGCCGCGTCCTTCTGGTAAATATAATTCACGACCGTAATCAAATAATTTCGTCGGAACTATTGTTACACAGCGGTGTAAAAGGTGTCTTAGGTTAATGCCACATGGTACGCATGACACGTTGCGAGCGTCTTTTGTCTAATTGCAGCCGTCGACTTGCTGACGAACTCGGTTCACGACACGGATCTTATTATTATTTTGTTAGAATAAGTATAATGCATCATTTATTTTTTTTTTCTTTTTGCAAGCAATTGAAATTTGAAATCAAACAAGTTATAGCATTTAAGTTTTCGAAATTACGAAAAATATCACAAAAAGTATTGGAATTTGAGAAAATAAACAAGCTAAGTCTTTCGTCACAAAGGCTTAGTATGGCCATAAACCATACAGCTAAGTAACAACATTAGAATTTAAACAAAACTATGTAGAGTTAGATACCTACTTAGTTTTTTCTGCAATACAAAGTAAACCCTTAAGAATTTTAGACATAAAAATTTACTCCTTATTTAATTTTAAAAGTATAATTTACTAAGCAGAACACATAATTTTGAAACTGTTCTGTTGAAAAATCTTATTGTTAACTATGGATCTAGATTTTGCAGAATGGACTTAAAATTGCCACAAACAACTTTACTAACATCAACAATTGCCTAGATTCACCCAATTATTGGAATCATAAAAGTAAATATGAAACAAAATTGCACATGGATATACAGCACATTTGTTCTGATTTTGGTTTGATTGTCACTATGCACCGAAATCAAATCGTTATGCAGCTAGTTCCACGTTTACATAGCAGTGACCAGTGTGCTTTTATTCGATTCCAATGACATTTTAATATTCGAGTTGGGTTAAAATAAATGCTGTATTGGTATTGTATTTTTATTTGGAGTCTACATTCAACCACATTTCAATATGCAGCGATTCAATGATATACAGAGTGGAAGTATTTTTGGTTATCCCGAATAGACGCATTAATTTAGGCGTGTTTACTCGAATAATATTTACCTGCGGTGTCATAAAACATTTTATTTTAACAAAGATAAAATTAACATTTATTGGCATAAATAAGATAATATAAAACATATTTAGTGTTTGAAATTATCATGGCAAATGCGTTATATTGAGCAGCTTGTTAAAACACTATAAAATTGCTTATTACGCCGAAGTTGCTATATTTAAATTTCATGAAACGACATTAATAACAAATTATAACTGACACTCGGATTTCTTAGGTTAAATAAAATAAAATGAATAGAACAATATTATTAAATATGGTGAGCCCAATGATTTCGTATGAATTATTCATTTATTTGGAGCCCATAATAATCCATAGGCGTGTTAGTAACATTTGCCACGTGAATGGATTCTGTGGCCTTCAAAGCTCTTTTCACTTTTAGGACGGTAACCACGAACTCTTAAAACAATCTCAAATCTGTCAAACATTATCATTTCTGTAAAATTTTGTATGAAATGACGTACCAAAATTGACAGATTTGACAACTTTGAGATTGTTTTAAGAGTTCATGTTTATGGCCCAGGGCCCTAACCATGAGCTGTTAAAACAATCACAAATCTGTCAAACATTATCATTTCTGTCAAATTTTGTATGAAATGACGTACCAAAATTGACAGATTTGACAACTTTGAGATTGTTTTTAGAGTTCATGGTTAGGGGGCAGGTGTCAGAGCATATCGGGCTAGATGTTAGATGGACCATACTTTGCGGGCGAATCCGCACTTGTATCAGATCTGAAATATGAGAAAACCTCATCTAGACTAAAATGCTACTAAAATGATACACTCTTTTTAACCTATGGTGTCCCATTCCTATTGATTGGCAAAGGTATCTCCCAAGTCCCCCATATTTTTTTGTTGACGGCCGAAGTCCCAATCACTTGCGTGGCTCTACAAATCGTCACACTTATTGAAATAATAGAATTAATATGTCTTACCGAACTAACATAAGCGTCAAAATACGTTAAGTTATTTCGGTGCTTAGCACAAAGCGAAGTCAATAACATACTCACAAACCTATTTTTCATTACAAAAAAAGCTGCAAAAAATTCCCAATCAATCAGAAATAAACCTTTTTTTAAATAAAAGAGTTAGGCAGTCTTAAATTACCATTCAGTCTACGAATCAAAGGACTTGCAAAACATGGACTTGCAATGCATAAGTAGCAAAACGTTGCAGTCACAGCTGGTACTATTTATGTTTAAAATACATTCAAATTACCTTCCCGTATTATTTGTATTATATTTCAAATTTAGGGATTTGAAGCGAGAAGTGCTGAACATAGTTCGGTGCGGTTAACATTATCAATTCAATAGCAAGGTGAGAGTTCACTATATCAACATTTACATTAGCTTCTCAACTTTTGCTTTTAGCAGGATAGCAGCTTACTGTGCATGAGATAGAATAACTTTTGTTATTTCCGAACACCGAAGAATATCTTTGTGAAATCATATTACTTTGATACACTGTAGAGTCTTTCAAAATTCGAATTTGGCTTGCTGTCACGATGTTTTTATTCTTCATGTAATAAGTTTAACTACACACACCGGCATATTTAGCGGAACACAAAAAAAAGTCCATAATTAAAAAAAATATGGTTTTATTTTAAAATCTACTCACTACACTTCTTTTGTTATTTAAAGTTTCATTTGTTTTAATTAAAATGAGATCACATTAAGAACACATTTTGCGAGTAAAGGCTTTTTGTGAAAAATGGTACATTTTTGAACTTTTTATGTAACCGGGAAAAGTGAAAATTGATATTAAAATAACAATTTATTAAATTAGAAAAATGGTGATTAATATCGCGTAATTCCTCCACGTGCTCTTATTAAAGTTTCTACCCGTCTAGGCATACTGAGAATGATGTTATCGATGGTCTCCTGGGATAGTCTCCGCCATTCCTCAACTACGGCGATTCGCAGTTCACCCACGTTGGCAGGAGCTGGAATTCTGGACTTAACTTTTCTTTTCAGCAAGTCCCAAACGTGCTCTATTGGGTTCATATCCGGTGATCTCGCTGGCCACTCCATTACAGTGATATTCATATCATTAAGATATGCTTGAGTTACCCGAGCGGTATGCGGCCGAGCATTATCCTGCATAAAAACAAAATCGTCACCGATATATGGGGAAAACGGTACGACATTTTCTTCTAAAACTTCTCTGATATATCAGTCTGCAGTCAGACTCCCTCTGTCAATCACTACCAAGTCTGTGCGAGCTCCCAAACAAATGCCCGCCCAAACCATTATTGATCCACCACCGTATGCAACTGTAGTTTCAAAATTTATCTGAATGTATCGTTCTCCTTTGCGTCTGTATATTCTTTGCCTGCCGTCAATTTGATTTAAGAGAATTCTGCACTCATCACTAAACAATACCTTACTCCATTGGTTCGCGTTCCAAATTCGATGTTCCTGAGCAAAAGTGAACCTGCTTCTACGATGATTTACTTCGAGCCTTGAAGCCTTTGCGGGCACAAATGAACCCAAACCAGCTTCTTCGAACCTTCTTCGTACCGTACGCTCACTTACGGTTACACCCCGCACTGCTTCTAACTCATGTCGGGCTTCCTACGTACACGAAGCCGAATGAAACGATCATCCCTACTCGAAGTGCGTCTTTTTCTGCCTTGTCCTGCTCTTTTCACATAAGTACCGGTCTCCCTGAACCGTTGGATACTGTGATGGGTCGTTGAAACTGGTCGACGAAGATCTCTGGATATCACTCTGTAGGTTTGACCATTTCTTCGCATTTCGAGTGCCCTGGCAATCTCCGTTGGGGCTAAGTCAGGCATTATTCAGTCCTCAACTCCAAAAAGATGCGTTATTAAAAAAAAACTAACAAAAAACAGTATTTCAATGAAATTTTAAATCAAACTCAGAAGGAAGAAATACTCGAAGTTCGCTCCAGATAAGGTGTATTTGAATAAAATTAAAGCAATTGCAAAAAAGGTGATGTTCAGTTGTTTTCTTAATTTGAAATTATTGCTTTTTAAATTAAATGACGTATAAACCAGCCAGCAACCATATATGATACTGATATCAAACCTTTTTTTATGTTTCGCTAAATATGCCGGTGTGTGTATAAAATACCTACACTTTTCAAACAATACAATTAGAATTACTATATCGTATTTAAAAAGACAAGTTTTTGGGAAAATACGCGATTTTTCTGTTGTTTTTTTTTTAGATCCGAATGGATCCCTAGCTTATAATGTAGTTCTATTGCGAAACCTAAGATACACACACGTAAGCCCTAATCATCCTAGGGTTCCGTTAATAACGCCTAATAGAAGCAATAATAGACAATGTCTAGCGATCGATTGTCTTTTAGATTGGTTGTACGAGACTGGTATAATTAACTGTCTAGATCTCAGCCCCTTTCGACAATGAGAGCTCGAGCCAGCAAATCGAGCCACACAAAGCCGAGCGAGCTAACGGCGTGTGCGTAATCCGAGCAAGTTCTCATTCATTTATAACTGGCAGTTTTTTGAACTTCAGTTTATTAGCATTAGCGCGTACGCTTAAGTATATTGTCCCGCTAAAACTAAAAAAAACTGTTTCAGGTTGATTAGTCTCTAGTCGTACCTAAATGGTAATGAAAAAATCAACTAATTGATTAAGGTTTTTATTCCTCCTTTTACAGTTTTTTTGCAGTTAGCATGCAGAAAGGATACTATTATTTTATTAAGTAAGATAGCAGAAAATCTTTCAATATTTATTGATTTATCATCAATCACTTACTTGTAAGTAGAACCTATTTGTGAAGTGCTCAAAAATAAGAAATAAACAGATCTATCCGGATCTTATATCTTTCGACCATATGCCTATTGGTTAGCTAAACAGCAAAGCGCACTACAAGAGCGAGCTAACAGTATGCACAATCCGAGCAATGCCTCATTCATGAATAACTAGCAAATTATTTTACTGTAGTCTGGTTAGCATAAAAGCTTACATTTGTGGGACTAAAGCATTGTAAGCTAATTTATGAGTCACTATGTATTGTTTATTTTAACGTACGACATAACCCAACTTTTAGACCGTTCATCTGAGGAAAGTACTTAGTCACTTTTATTTCACTTTATTACATACGCCAGCAGTTAATACCTCGATATACTAAACTCATTACTTTATCATATCTAATGTAAAGGCCCCAAAAATAAAATTATACTATTAAATCTATCCAGATCTTATATCTTTTGACAATAAAGCTAACCAACTCGAGTCAGGAGCGCGCCACACAAAGCCGAGCGAGCTAATGGCGCGTGCATAATCCGAGCAAGACCCCATTCATTGGCAAATTTTTCAACGATAATTTACAAACGCAAGCGTTCCTTAAAATTATTACTTCTATTCATCTTTATTTATTTATTTGTGACTTTTGACCTAAGATTTTTTTTATTTGATCAGTTGAAGCTTCTTGAAAGTCATTCATGTATCTACATATTACCAATCAATTTTTATCCTGTGATTGAAATATAAGAATAGAAATAAATTTATGAAGGAACCATACCAAAATGGCGAAAAAAGTAAGCACCATATCACGCTCCAATTAAAAGACGAACGCGATATTAATTCAGCGAACGAGCACTTCGTCCGAATAATAGTGTTGAATGGAACTTTTTGGTCCATTCAGCGACGTAATCAATGTACTTTCTGATTACACTGTACCAACTGTACGCTATTAACGAAACATGTCAGATTTTATTTTTTTCAGCAATAATCGACTATCGGATTTCGGAGTCTGATACCTGCTGAATGCGCACTTTCAAATTATAAATGACAGAAAGGTATCTTGTGTTTGAGCTTTCTATAGACTTAAACTTGGTTCGTGTACTAATAATATAATGTTACAAAACTAAGAACTAACGCCAGCGTCTCATGACAATGCAAGTATAAATACTCGTTTAATATCATACTAACTTGTAGGTGGTAACGGGAAGGTATATTTGAATTGTACCTATATAAGATTGCGTAAGAATTTTGATGACTGGTGGTGCTTAGGTCGAAAAAAACATCTTTCTCAGGAGTTAATCTTAAAAAGACGAGAAAAAACTCCGCAGCAACAGCTAATAATCATTTTAGAGCTCATTATTTGCCTAAGGCTTTAAAAATGACTGGAGCCGTATCATTCTGCAACATATTTATAGGAGGAAAAAAGACTTTGATAGCCAGACAACTGTCTGAAAAAAACTAAAATTGTGAATTCAATTATACCAAAACTCATTTAAGTAATCCCTTCGTTTGAGACCTATAATAAAATAAAGCCTTTAAAGTAAAACTACTTAGAAACCGAACTTTGAATAGCCTTCATTCGCCATTGTTGAACAGAAGAAAGCTAATCAGTATTCCTCGTCCATCTATTGACAAAACCGAAAACAAATTTATCAAAGGAAAAGCTGTGTATTTTATTTAAGTAAAGGTTAATTAATTCACTCGATAATGTATGAAGATTGAAATTTTGTTACTCCCAAACTATTTCGCTAAACTTTACAGGGTGTATTGTAACATGATATAAAACGAGCATTCATGCAGTCAGTACAGGCAAACCCCCCTGTACTGACTGCACGAATCGCGCATGTTTAAGCGAGGAACGAATCATATTGCATGGATTTTACTACACAGCGTAATTAAACAAACCCATTACTCCGCGTAACGTCAGTCAGTGCCTACCTTTATGTAATACGTTCCTTACTGCTGCTGTCTTTTTTTATTTTAATAAGTTTTTCATAATATTAACTCAGTAATTTGCTTAAACTAATACATATTACATTTTCTCAGGAGCTATTTTGTGTTACACAGTTTTCTCGTAACATTTTGTTGTTTTTAAATTTCCCCCAGCTCGCAATTAAACGCGAAAGAAACGCTGCAAACTCAACTAAAACATATTTTCTGATAAGCGAGGCGCCGCGAAGTTATAATTGATGTGTAAATCTATTATCATAACATCTCGGATATTGAGTTATAAAACCAAGTTGTTAAGATAAATTGGAAAAAATATTGTAGCGTGATTTTTTTATTACCTGCCATAAGCGATTTATGATTATTTGAGCGTTTGAAATGCGCAGTAAAATTTTAAAGCCTATTTTCGGTCAAGTAATCTAGCGAAATTGCTCGATGTAAATTGAAGGGATGTTATAAAACCTGAGGCTAATAAATGTGATATTTCGGGATGTAGCCAGGTAAGCTATAACTACAAGATCATGCCAACCAAGGTAAGGCGTTTCGAAGATCTTCCAAGCCAACAACTCATACCTCAGGTGTAGAACAAACCGGAGGTCGATTACAAAATAAATCATACCTCTACTATTTTTTATTCAGGTTTACGGAGGGTACAATTATTGTTTTAAAATCAATACTTTTAAATATTTGCATTGCATGTTTAATACACACTAAAACAGTCCGTATTTATTTTTATTGCAAACAATAAAGTATACTAATTCATTAAAATATTCAAATATTAAACACTAAAAGTATTCTTAACACTATACACATTAAACAGTACACTAATTACATCGACAATAATTTAGATGTAGATTCTTCTAAAACAAGCTAATATTGTCTTTACTTATACCTAAGTCATAACTTACATGTTAAAATAATAATGCACCTTATTGTTTCTGGCCCCACATAATTACCTGTTGAGACAGCAATTACCTGATAAATAATGCAAAATAACCTAGAAGGGTCCGTCCAAAGGTTTTAAGTCATGTATTCGGGGAACGCTTACCGCAATTAACGGACCTTCCTAATAGAGCAAGATCCTAGGCCCCCCAGACATAACTTATTTTCTCACAAACCAAATGTATGGGATTAAGTAGAGTAAGTATGTACCTTGAGTGTATGCGTATCTGCTAGTTTGCACCGACGGCCAATTAACAGGTACTCGGTGGTAAAGTAAGTAAAAAAATGTTAAGTTTCAGTGCTGGTTTTTACGTATGATTTAGAGAATTTAGTTAAAAATGTATAATTAATACTGCTAGCTACACTCAAGGTACATACTCTACTTAATCCCATACATTTGGTTTGTGAGAAAATAAGTTATGTCTAGGGTCCTGGGATCTTAGAATATAATACAAATTAAAGAAAATAACACGTGTACAGTCAGCAGAGTGGACTTAATTTTCTTGAAATTAGGTGAATGAATGAGTTTATGTGGGAGCATGCCGTAATTATGAAATAATATAGGGTAAAACCACATCTAAATGATTAAAATTTGTATAAAATGCAAATGAGCAGATTTGTTTTTACCAAACTAAGCTCATATTTCCTTAATCCTCTCTAATTTATTTCTACCTACCTATTCTAGAAGTCACACTTGAGTATCCAATCCTATCTTTAAAACTCACCCTGTATCTGAAAATATAAAAAAATCTAGTGTAAGTACAAAAAATATTTTACTTGAAGCACTTTGTATTGAGTGACCCACTTTTTACTTTTAAGGGTCACTTTTATTTTTATTATTTCAAAATATAAATAATAAAAAAACAACTAAGTGCGAGTCGGACTCGTGCAACGAGGAGACCGTAGATCTTGTGCCGTAAAACCCTTCTTGTTGCCCGATTTCAGGATTACAAAGCCAACAGAAGGTTTCTAAAAATTAATAAGCTGCAAGTTAATATCTAAAAAGTAACAAAAATGTTCCTTTCCTTTCATTTTATTACACTTCCTAACGACCATATTGTTGAGCAAAGCATAGCATACATAGAAATAAACCTTAGTGCAGAATCAATCTTAGTCTATTAGGGCTGTATAATATACAAGTCTCATAAAATTCAACGCATTTATATAAGCTCAAATTAGGTAACTAGTACTCGTGTCACATAAAAGTATAGCCATACTTCATAGTCTAAAAATGGGACCAGACAATATTGTGGTCCCTAGAGTTACGTCAATACCGTTGTCGTCGTACAGTCTAAAAATGATTTAGTACTTTAGCCCATGTTTCGTCCTCACATGACAGTTGTTACACAGTTGGTACCATAGACTTAGAATTCGCTACGCTTAAAGCACATGAGTAAAGAAACGGAACAGAGACAAAGCTTCTAGAGAGCTAACAAAATGTATACCTATTTTGGTAGGGTTGGCACAATTAAATAAATTTAAAATATAAATGTTTTTTTTTCACATTTTTTATTAAATTAGGTTATTTTTTTACAAATTACATACTCTAAATATATTTTTTTATTACTTTTGGTTTTAAATAATTTTATGTGTCTTTTAATCAAATGATAAATTCTAAATCTAATATATATATATTTTTAATAATCCAATGGGAAATAATCACATGGCATATGAAATGTACAATATTGCAAACGTGCTAATATGTCATTACCAATATTAAAAATTTGTACATGAAGATCAAAATATTCGCGAAATTTTTGCTCAAGCAATTCAAAAAATGCAATAAAATTGCCAGGAGGTATAATCACAAACAGTACAATGTACAACCATATTTACAACACTTTTTAAATACTAAAACAAAAATATTACTACGTATTATGTGAGAAACTCGATAACAAAAACAAAACACGCACGACATTCGAGCGTCGTGTCACGCCTGCACGCCCTGAAATTGACCACTGGCTGATCTAGTTTGAAGCGGTTTCGGCTCATACGTGACAAGCGGCCAGTGGACACGCACACACACGCGTTGCACTTGTAGTGATGTACCTATCACAGCGCATTCGTATGTAGCTTTGTCTCTGTTCCGTTTCTTTACTCATGTGCTTAAAGACTGACAAAGCGTGCAAAAGAGACATTATATCCTTGCGGACATCCTACAAGATAGAAAAGAGATAGATGTCAATGTATCTATGTGACATAAAAAAATATTTAACTGACTTCATATGTCTCAAATTTCATGCGTCAAACCTAATTATAATAAAATATAAAAAAATACAAAATGAAAATACAACCCCAAAAAACACACATTTCACAGGTAAATACATTTTTGATAAAAATATTTCGAAACAATATTGTGTCTAATTCATAATAAAAATAGACAAATAACTTAGATTTTTAAAAAAAATAGTATCTTTATGGGGTATGTTTGTGTATTTCGTAGTTATAGGCATAATTACAAAAAAATATTTAGTAAAATAGTAAATTGCATGTTTACACTAGGGCTTGAACTAGCGGTGATGTCATAAGTATCGATAAAATATTGACAGCCATTTGTGGGTATGGGAGATTTTTTGCAATTACTAAAGAAATATTTGTCATGTTAAATTACAAAAAAGAAACTCTAATACTGTTATTTTGTGATGACATTATGAGATTTTCGTTTTATTTTTGGTCTTCTAAAAATAAAACTTTTTTATAGTATTATGTATAGTTTCACCAAATATTTAGTATAATATTATATATTTTTTAAGAATACCAACTTAACCGACGTACTAAGTAAATACGTGAAAGGAAGATAAGAGTTATACAGGCTAGAGTGAACTGCGCGAAATCACTCAAAGTTAACAGTTTGCAGTAACATTTTGAGGACAAATGTTTCCTAGAAAGAAATGTTCGATGTACCTATATTAATAAAAGATTCAGTACTTACCTACCTTATTTGTTCTTGTAAGTTTATCATTTTAAGTGTATTAAAATAGCTTTTTATAATATACTCGGACCTTTTTCTTAAATATACGATACGCTCATACGTGATACATAGAGATATTACGTGTAACCAAATCTTACTTTTTACAGATTAAACTTAAACAAAGAAGGTCCGTGATTAATGTTTTATTTGACTTTTATTCATGACATCAAGCGAAAGAATTACTATGTTAGCCACACAGAGTTATTCTTTCGCTTGATTATATCATGAGTTCTTGATTTCGAATCGAAATGACCACTAACAATACATCTTTTCACTAAACATCAACTGTACCTATTTGTATACATTTCCGTAAAACCGAACTTCACCTCTATTTTGTTTAAAGATTAAGTTTAACTTTAGGTGCTTCAAGTTTCGCGGCGATTGTAAGTTCTGCTAAATACATTTTTTTCCCGGTTGCAATTTATCGATAAAAAATGTGGCTTAAACAACACTACTACACACACACATATAAGTCACAGTTTTTGTATCATTTGCAATGAGACATTGTCTATATTGTACATTCTATATCTATGGTTGATAGCCGGCATATGTCAAGTTGCATTAAGAAAGAAAAACTTATTTTGTAATTTTCTGTGACCTATAAATTGCATTTCAATTTAAAACGTACAAACTTGTACGAGTTGTCTCACAAATCGATTTTTATTTATTTACCTTTGTCAATATTTTAAAACAAAGATAAAAACTAAAAGTTCGGTGGCGTATTTACGATTGAAATATTGCTGGGCGACCTGAATTCAGACAGCATCATCAATTTAAAAACATTTATAAGTTAACCAGTATTAAAGCAAGGTTGAAACACAACTTAGTAAAAACTACAATAAACAACAAAATAAAAATATTGATTAAGCATCTTGGTGGTATACCTAATAATTACATAATATGAATGAAAACTAAATTCAAAATTGAAAAATCAATTAGATTAACTTATGTCTGCAATAATTATAGGGATGACGACTGGATAAAGAAAATGAAATTGTATTCAGTCCGTCAGTTAGTTAGTTTGTGAAAAAATTATGGACTCTTTTTTTTCTTTTGTCAAATAAAATTAATGAATTCAAAAAATAAAAAGACCCGACTGCCTAAAAAGTGAACTTAAAAGATGAAAACAAGATTTAAAGAATCAATTTGCAGTCTGAGGCATCAAATCCATGTTACTTGATTCAACTTTTTCTACACGGATTTAAATTACTTAATTAAGTACTGACGCAGTGCATACCAAGTCAATCATAATTATGCTGTAAATGGATTTGATGCCTCCGACTGCAAATTAATTCTTTAAATCTTGTTTTCATCTTTTAAGTTCACTTTTACGCAGTCGGGTTTTTATATATTTTGATTTTTTTTTTTTTTTGACTTTTTAAATCTTTCGAAAGTTTTCAAAATCAGTTAATCAGTATTGCAGATCCGTTTTTCCCGCGTAAGTTCTGTTCCCGCGGGAATTTAGGGAAATAACATACCCCTTGTCACTCCCACAATTGAGACGAATCTATTGATATAAGTATTATACTTTTATATCCGTTAAACGGTTTAGGCTGTAGGGCGTGACAAAGAAATAGACATATACATATACATACATACATACATACATACATACATACACACATACATACATACATACATACATACATACATACATACATACATACATACATACATACATACATACATACATACATACGCTCGAAAAACATAACCCTCGTTTGGCAATCGGGTTAAAATATCAAACATAAAGCGCGTCAAAGTTCGGGAGAGGGGGCTCGTGACGACACTTCTAAGTAAAAATTGTACTTAGGCGTGACGTCATGCGACATTTCAAATCAATATAATTATCTCAGTATATTTTGATGACTTAGGTGTAAAAAAATGCGTGTGCAATACTTTTTAATCTACCTGATAGACGAAGAAAAAAAGTTAGTACTCATCCCTATTAGTTCCATAAATACATTTGTTGACATTGGGAAAACAATGAAACAAAGACCTTTACCTAAAAATGTAATAAAGACAAAAAATATAAGAACTTAAAAATATAATTAATTAGAGATAGGTAAGAGTTCCTTGGGATAAGTTGTTTGTTAGCATGAGTAAACAAACCCCTAAGTATTATAGACACATAAAAATCATCCTAGAGTTTTTGCCAGTTCTTATCTTATTCTAGAAAAAGGATTTCTGAATTTAAAATTATTATAATTTCGACATTCGACATTTCCGTATTTCTTGCCCGAGGCGGCGCGCGGGAAAACGAAACAAAGCGAGATACTCTATGATAGATACAAGAACAGACAGATAGACACGCTCCTGCAACGAAAAAATCACGGCAACAACAAAAGAAATAAGTGATTTTGTAAATGTAATCGCGAAGGTGATGGAGTGTGACAGGTGGCTTAAGGAAAATTATGAATGCCCGCGTATTTTCCGTAAACTTTCGAATTGTTTTAATCTGCAACTGGATATTGAAAAGGAATGCTTTGTTTCTACATAGAAAGACAACACAATAACAATCGTTTTACCGCTTGGCCTACTTTAAGAACTATACAAATATAGTATTTAGTTTTTATATAGTGTTTTTTATATAGTTTAGTTATTATATAGTGTTAAAAAGATAAACACATCGATAGTTAGAACATATTATTATGTATTAATTTCCCGTCATTTATTAGAAGAACGCTTATTGATATGTACTTAATTAAAGATCGATATTATACTACCTACCATAATTAAAATTTAAAGCTTGGCTTGAGTTTGGCTTTGCGAACACTTCTTGTGGTACCGGCCGGCAATCAGCATGGCGAGTGTAGTTATATTAAAAAAAAAACAAATACGTATTTTCTGCTCAAAACCACAATGTAGACAAAACAATACATAAATTAAAAAAATATATTATATAATATAAATAATAATAGATAATTTTAAAATTTATAGCGTAGCTAGGATGTTAGGGGTCATTTTTATATTTAGGAAACCATGTAAGAAATGCCACGAACACGGTGTGTCCAATTATTAAACGCTGATAGAGACACTCAACCTTTAATACAAGAAATGAAAAAAAAAACCGGTCATGTGCGAGTCGGACTTGCGCACGAAGGGTTCCATACCATTATCTATAAAAAACGGCAAAAAATCACGTTTGTTGTATAGGAGCCCCCTTAAATATTTATCGTATTCTGTTTTTTAGTATTTGTTGTTATAGCGGCAACCCAAACACATCATCTGTGAAAATTTTAACTCTCTAACTATCGCGGCTCATGAGGTGACAGACGCACAGACAGACGGACGGACAGACAGACGGACAGACAGACGGACAGCGGAGCCTTAGTAATAGGGTCCCGTTTTACCCTTTGGGTACGGAACCCTAAAAAATTGGTGGTTGTGTCACAGGAATTAAACATGTACGATATATTTTAAGTAAGAAAATAAAATTGACTAAGCAATAAATATGTAATATATGTAAAAGATTTACTTGTCCTAAAATAATAAATAAAAATACACTTCTATCTGTGAATTAAAATATTACGTGTACTGGCAAGCGATGAAAGGTTGACTACATAATATGCGCACAGTTATTATAGGGTACAATTTATTAGATGCAAGTTGTTACATAAATAGTGACATAAATTAGTTTTTTAAAGTTGTTACCGGACTAGCGTCAGGATAGGGGACTGCAAAATCAAGGCTTTAAGGACTACTGAGTTTTAAAAACTGGTTAAGTGCGAGTCGGACTCGCGCACGAAGGGTTCCGTACCATTTTTTATAAAAACGGCAAAAAAAACACGTTTGTTGTATGGGAGCCCCCTTAAATATTCATTGCATCCTGTTTTTTAGTATTTGTTCTTATAGTGGCAACAGAAATACATCATCTGTGAATCTGATGTCTCTAGCTATCACGGTTCATGATATACAGCCTGGTGACAGACGCACAGACAGACGGACGGACAGACAGACGGACAGCGGAGCCTTAGTAATAGGGTCCCGTTTTACCCTTTGGATACGGAACCCTAAAAAGAAATAGGTTTGCTTGTTATGCGCTGCTTAGCATTTTAGACAAGTAGGAGTCTAATTCTGACTAATGAATTCATGAGTCGAACTATATCTATGCAGCTTGTGTTATTCGATTCTATTGTAACACAAAAATGTAATCTTCTAATCATTATACCTCAGTGCGGTCCGCCCTCAACTTCAAAAGTCTTATAAATACGATTTTATCTTTATTAGTGTCCGACTTACTCGCAATTTATCCTACGTTACTGCCCCAACATCGTTGGCACCTGCTGTAACACGTCACTTACCTACATGACGTTGCATGTGATGCAATCTCGATGACAGGTGACGCGGATTGGCGTTGCGCGTCCCTCGCAGTGACAGGCCAACGTCCGATGCTCTATGATGCGTGGTTATTAGGAATGCTGCATTAATCAATATGTTCTGAAACTGATTAACTTTCTAGTTTAGATTTCTAGACATTGTTATTGACCTTGAGGGTCAAGGAGTCATCATCGTCATCATCATTTCAGCCACAGGACGTCCACTTCGTCACGTCCACAATTAGCTAGCCCTAAACTAAGCATAGCTTGTACTATGGCGACTAGATAACGGATAAACATACTTAAATACGTTTATAAACATCCATGACATAGGTACAAATGCTCGCGCTCATCACACTAACATTTGCCCCTTGCGGGATTTGAACCCGCAACCGCCAGGGTTTGTAGTCCGGAGCGCGAACCACTACACCAGACGGTCGTCATCGATTGTCAGATCAGCCGGTTGGAAGCGACCTGCATCCAGAGGCTTCCTGCTACCTTTACCAGGTCGTCTGTCCACCTTGTGGATGGACGTCCCACACTGCGCTTGCCAGTACGTGGCCTCCATTCCAGAACCGTTCTGCCCCATCGGCCGTCAGTTCTACGGGCTATGTTATCCGTCGGGCTATGTCAGCTACTTTTTTCGTTTACGGATTTCCTTATTTCTGATTTGATCTTGCAAAGAAACACCGAGCATAGCCGTTTCCATAGCGCGATGTGCAACTTTGAGCTTCCTTATAAGGCCCATAGTGAGAGGCCACGTTTCTGATCCATATGTCATCACTGGTAACACACAATGGTTTTAGGCTTTCGTCTTTAGGCACTGAGGTATTTTGGGCGAGAAGATGTTGCATAGTTTTCCGAACGCTGCCCATCCGAGTTGGATTCGTCAATTGACCTCCTTCTCAAAATTGGACCTACTTAACTGGATCACTTGTCCCAGGTAAACAGATAGCGTTTTTATATAAACACTTCAGCACCTCGATGTAGAAAACAGAATTTATTTTGGATACTTTTTAACAAAAACAATTTAATATTTCAAAGTAAATATTTAGTTTAAATTGACGTTCACACAAAATATAAATTTCAAATAAACGAACACAGTAAACAAACAGTTTTAAAAACAAAAATCTAAAATTCACTACCCTTAAAACCATATGGTTTCCACGGATAATAATTGTGACTAATTAAAGAACGGACTTACAAAAGAAACTAACGCATTAGAAATAAAGCAGTGCTTTTTTTGGAAAACATAAAAATTTGAGCCGAAATTTATTTTTTCTAAATTGGAAAAATCCATTGCGGACTTTTTCAACCGTAAACAGATAAAAAATAATAGAAAACACTTTTGCAGTGGCTGGTTGACCTACATTTATCTGCGGCGATTCTTGAGTTGGATCTTTGAGCAATACGTCTTATCAAATAACTAGTCTGAAAAACTAAATTTAGGGTGTAGCTTAGATGGTAATACTATACATAAACTAAAACTTAAATTAAAGTACAATTTATAGTGTAAGTAAACTTAGTCTTCTTAATTAATTAATTACTAACTTTTAAAAAATCAGTAGCGTAAAACATTTTATTGCTTAAAGTTCTAAACACACTGGATGCGTCCGCGTAGACGTGCATGTGTCATTGTGGCGTAATGAAAGGATCTGTATGAAACACGTTACACCGCTTGCATACTAGCGAACGCATTTTAAGTTACACGTGTCGTTCCATTACGCATTATTTAATGAAACTGTATAAGACACGTTTGTATCAAATCGACACGCATTCGGTATGTTTGTGACTTAAAAATTACACAATTGAGCTCGCGTAGGTGGACAATCGCGATAGCACCCACTCGTTGGGTGCGTTCACCCTTTCGAGACGTAAATAAAATTGTTATTTATTCATAAGCCTGCGAGATGCCCGCATATGATGTGGGAAATATGACCGCTTTTATGAAAATTATTTTGGAATTATAATATTCTTAACGACAGCCTGGTTATTTGCGATCCGGTATTCAAAGCCAGCGGTCGCAGATTCAAATCCGCTAGGGTGTTTGGGTGATGAACATGACGTGTTTGTAAATACATTATGACATGTTAATATTATTTAGTCACCTAGTAACTCGATTGAAATATAAGCTAGTTTTAAAAAAAAACTTACTATAGGAACTAGTAGTAGTAATTAATGTTTATAATCCTTAACCAATTTTGATTTTAAACAAATTAAATAAAGAAATCTTTTTTTCAAAACTTACAGAGTAGTTCGTTTGATTCCCACACTAGGATTCCCTGTGTTGTAGGAGTCAGTCTCTTCTGCCTAATTTAACAATTATATAATTTAACAGTAACAGTTATATACCAATGATATAGACAATGTATTATTACTTAATACCGTAGACAATATCTCATTATTTATTGCCCAAAACATGGACACGTCAAGCTATTTGATTTATCTAAGATACAAACACCGATCTTTGTAACTTGCTCACACTACCTCAGCAATTTTTAAATATCTTAAGGTATTCTTTAACACTAAAATAAACACTATAACTTTATTAAAATTAAGTACCTTATCTTCTTTTAACTATCACTTGATCATAACACTTGCATAGATCCAATAATATTCTGCTTATGCCTGTAAAACAATTATAAAGGCCGCCATTTTTGTTGAATTACTTAACGTAAATTAATTGTAAATAACGCCCTTTGTTCTTCCGCTTATAAATCTCCCAAAATATGCTTACGGATCGCAGTTCGTAACACCATTCCTATTTGCTTTATTAAATTTTACCCTTAACGTCTTCGGGTAGAAAATTTATTTTTCTGTCTGCGATTGTAGGTGTAATGAAACAACAATGAAATTGAGCCTGCTAATCCTATAAAGCTTGGGTTACGAATAATGATTAGTAGAATCAAGAATTGGGGAGTTATAAATAAACTTTAATTGTTATTCACTTAATTTCGTGTATATTGAGTTGTAAATGATATCATTTGTATGAACAGTATTCTAATATACCTAATGCTTTTTCAGAAATATTGCAGCTTCAAGCTAATTTGCCACTCAATTAAGTTACATTAACTGAATTACACGGGTTATTATAAACCATTCAATCAAACGATTGTAGGAATATTATTAATAAATATTGGACAACATTACGTACATTGCTCTGATCCTATGGTAAGTAGCAAAAGCACTAGTAGTGTTACAGAAATCAGAAACAACGACGGTACCACAAATCCCAAAGCTGAGACAATATAAGAAAAGTTCGATTTCTACATTGACACTGCCGGGAATCAAACCCAAACCTCAGAAATGGCGATGCCAAGTCGGCATGCTCTGCTCGCCTCTCGGCTACGGAGGTGATTAAATATTTTGGCTCTCATTGAAAGCTGGAACCAACGATATAATATCGTTGGCTGGAAGGCTTAAGTCCAGTAGACTGAAATAGGCTCAGATGATGATGAATAAGATTTTATTTTATTATTTTTAGACTACAGATACCATA
This sequence comes from Anania fuscalis, assembly GCA_950371115.1. Lineage (NCBI taxonomy): Eukaryota > Metazoa > Arthropoda > Insecta > Lepidoptera > Crambidae > Anania > Anania fuscalis. Next base: position 14,874,437 of record OX493328.1, read on the forward strand.
ATGGTATATAAGAATAATCCCGGAAAATAACGGTCTCCATTCGGAGGAAAAAGTCATACTCTGTCTCAGTTATTCTTGGAATTTGTAACGGTATAACAAGGCTTCGCAGGAAAAGTATTAACTAACAATTTTACAAAGCAGCTTCCAACAGATATGGCGATGATAAACGTCGTTATTTCGTTTTAAATTATATTTAAAAAATACTATAAAACTGAAACAATATCCATTAAAACGGCCAAGTGTGAGTCGGACTTGCATGCCTTCCGTAAAACTTAAATAGGTATATAAATAGTTCGTCTAAAAGATTCCTAATTTTTATTTTTTTTATTTGCCAAAACTTTCGGTTTAGGTATTTTCTTAACTTGTGTAATAAGCATTGCATCGTGCCAAATTTCATGAAATTGACTTGAAGACTCATGAGTCTAGATCAACGGAAAGTTCGCTATTAGGATTTTTTTAATTTGACTTCGTAGTTTATTTTTTACTTATTCAAAGGATTGCAGACCTGAGTAGGTGCTATCAGGTAAGTACCTGATATTAATTTCATTCTTCATTTTTTCGAGTTCCAGGTATAATAAGGTCTTAACAAACAGATAGATACAATAAATGCATTTTATATCTCGTTTTTAAGACAAAATATTTCAATGCATCTTTGCAATATAGGTACAAGAACTTACTTATAAGATGACTGACAAGTGCATGATTGGCTTGCCCTTTTAAGACCATACCAGTCCGCATCTATTCAACCAGACAATCCATTCATCTATGCTGAGTATGTCGATTGCCTATTATACTATGGTATTATTGTCGTTTTTTTGTTTTATTTATTATGTGAGCTTGCTCTTTATAACACGCTCAAGCACAATACAAACGAAATCATTAAATGAATATTGAACATCATTCAGCATCTGCTCTGACCCTACAGTAACTACTAGGAACAAACGTCAGTACAGTAAATAATATGGTTTTTTACGGGTCGCATTTTCCGTGCCACTAAAAAGCTATTGGGGTTTGGGGACCATGGGTAAGAGCGAGTAAGTGGGTAAGTAGCCAAAACACTTGTGTTATATAAATCAGAAACAATGACGATACCACACCACTCAGACCTGAGAAAATATAGAATTGTTTGTTTTCAACATTGACCAGGCCAAGTATGGAAACTAGGACCTGCACCAAGTGCGACATGCTCGCCTTTCGGCTTCTGAGGCCATCTGAGAAGGAAAGACGTATCTTATGTGTCAAGCTAGATCAATAATTAATGATTAAACGAACTTACCTTAGTGACGTTCTATCATAATTATACGAGGGCTTCATCCGAAGAAATTAGAAGAATAATTGTAGTTTCGTGTAACTACTCGCTAATCATACACTGTAGTTTAAAGTTGGTGAAATATCACAGATAATAAAAAAAAACAAAAAATATCTGTTGTACTGGTATCCCTGAGTTTTCGTTACAACAACGGTCGTTCGTTCCTTCAAAACTTCATTTAGTTGAAAGTGATAAGATCAAATAGGAATTACACAAGACACATTTATGTTGTCGCAGTGTTTACAAAATCCAATAAACAGTAGAAAATGATATTTCGTGTTGTGGGGTAAGTATGTGGCGGGTGGGTTCTAATTTCTTCGGATGAAGCCCTCGTATAATTATGATAGAACGTCACTAAGGTAAGTTCGTTTAATCATTAATTATACATCGAGCTTCATTCCTCGAAATTAGAAGAATAATTGTAGACCTTGAGAGTCTAAGAAATGTTATTTTCGAATCAAATTATACAATTACCATCAATCATATTATTTACTGTGATAAAATACATCTTCTATTATACAATAAGTATAACAGCTAGAGTGAATAATATCTAAATATTAAACACAGCCATTTTTAATTATCATTATTATTTAGGATTATATCAAGCAAAATCAATCATATTGTGACTATATGTCTGTTATAAAATTTACCAAAAACATTGAACGTCCCGCTCCACCCGGCAGTGCTCCTAATGGTGTCTATGCTTACACCGAGCCTGCGAGCTGCGGAGGTGCGAGCGTGCCGAGTAAAGTGAGCCGAAAATATTGAAGTGTCAATTCCGCTTTCATTTAAAGTACTTTTGATGCATTTAATCAAAGTCTGGCTACATACCGATTAATATAGTTATCAGAAGTTAATAAACAGATAATCAATATTGCCTCTCAATGACTTCGTGATCATTAAATAATGTAACAATGCATAGGCAGGACAGATTTCGGGTTTTACATTATAAAACGGAATATTTAGACACGGCTGAAGGGAATCTGGCCTGAATGTTTCAATAGTATCGGATACCTTTACAGAGAGCATATTAGTACAACGTACAATATGTTGTACTCTTATGAATGAAAATGTCTGCACCCTATGTGCCGTAAAAGAGCCAATAGTGTTAGTGTTTTCTTAACTAACTGCTCTAGCGGTAGGTCTCCATCTGGATACAGATTGGATAAGTACCTAGTCAAGAACAATGGAAGTATCCCATGTGATGTTGTATTTGGGTAAAGAAGGTCTAAACTTATAGAAACCCTTGAAAAAAAACTTATGGATTCGGTCATCGGTACCCACTCGTGAACCCATTACTAGAGATAAGGCAGAACGGTAACTATTGAGAGTACCGTATTGAGCACCTGAATTGAAATCACTTGTAAGAAAATAAATGTTATTCGGGATTGACGCCTCGTAGCAATTATTAGTGGTACAAAGGTTAAACCAGCGCTTGAATGCTACGGAGTATTGCGTTATAGAACTATTTGATAGGCATAAATTATATCCAAGAAACTCGCTGGCACACTTCGGCTAGAGAAAGCTTCCCGGATAATTTTCTAGCCATAAAACTGAGCTGTGGCTGCGCCATCACACTACTGGAGGCTAAAAGTTAGCGTCTTTTCAGCTGGCTCAAGTATAATAGGGCCTAATAAGAGGAGTCGATTAAATAGTGGAAACCAACAGGGCTAGCATGCGCAACACGATAAAATTTTGTCGTGGCATTTTATCGACTTTTGACGTAAATATGTCGTTTTGTCTTCGACGATAACAAATAAAAAACCAAACTATCATGGCAATGCAGTGTTATAACGTAAAAAAAAGTGGCTACGAAGAACGGGAGACCCTGAAAATATTAAGAAAAAGAATTAGAGACGTCTGTGATCCGTTAGGTTAGGGAATACGACAAAATTATCTTCGAAGACAAAATTTGTCTTGTATATCGATAAAATAACCGAAGCGCGCATGCTAGCCCTGCAGGCCTGCGTCGGCCAGTAGGAAACTACAACTATACCTTCAGCTGTGTCGTTTATAATTTTTCTTAAAACCTTTGCTATTACAGACACCGGAGGGAAAGCATAAAATATTGACTATCCCAGTTAACAGTGAAAGATTGATAGCGTATGCTCTGGGTCACGATGCCATGAAACATATCTTGGATACTTGGTGTTAAGACTCGTTGCTTAAAGACCAAAATCAGGCTTTCCAAAACCATCAACAATTATTTTATATGCTGAGTCACTTAATTCCCATTCCGTGTCGGGATGTAATCGACGAGATTCCGCGTCTGCTATATCGTTATCTTTAAGACTTATATATGAAGCAAATATAAAAATATTTCTACTCTCACAAAAGCTCCGAATGTCTCTCGTTAATTTGTTGAGGTGTGGAAATCGTACCTCCCCCATACGATTGATATACGATATAGCAGTCGTGTCACTAATTCGCAATAATATTTGTCAATTACTTATATTGGACGCAAATATCTTTATACCAAAATACGCAGCTGCTAATTTAAGAAGGTTAACGTGTTGCTAAATCTCTTCCACGCTCCATTGGCCGTTTGCGGTCTTTCCATCGCATACTACCCCCCACCCAGTTTTGCTGGCATCAGAAAATATTTTTAAGGTGTAAGTATCGTCTCTTATTGGGTTAATGGCATTTGCAATTGAACCGATCAACCATCTAAAATCATCTTTTAATTACTGGGTATATCTTTATAGCTTTCGTAATCATCGTCTGACTTCAGCAGAGCAAGATATTTACATCTTTCCAGTTGCTATGTGTAAAGCCAGCCACACTGCACACCTGGGCAGGCGGCGGTTAGAAGACCAACGACGCGAGCAAAATGTCAAATTGTGCAACGCAGAAGACGACTCAATTTAGATAAATCTGTTAAGATATTATTTCTTTTAGCATCAGGTAAACAAACTATAAAGTTTTTTGAGTTGATTATGAATCCTAAATAAATAAATTTAGTAGATGGAAAAAAAAAATCTCTAATTTAAAATAATCAGGGTTGATAAACTTATTAAATGTTTTACATATTTAAATTAAACGGTGTTTTCCATTTTTCTTTTTTATTAAAAAGTAGCTGTATAAAAATTGGTCCTCGCGTGGTTCGCACTCAAAAAAAGATCCAGAATCTAAAAGTTCTTCTATGGCCTCCTGATTAAATTGAATTAAACATTTCGACTTATGCCAATTTTGTGGTCGAGGAACGCGTTTTCGTACAACTGGCTTGTAAAAAGGAATACTATAAACCCTTACCCAAAATAATATCGTTGAGTAATTGGTTATTTGGATCATTGATTGTAAAATAAAGCAAGTCTTCCGGAGAGACGTACCGGGTCTAACGGTGTTGATACGGGCGTTGCTTGGACCGTGGCGGGGGTGGCGGTGGAGGCGGCGGCAGCAGTGGCGCTGCGCTGGGTACTGGAGCTACTGAGGCGGGGCAGTCAGCGCGGCTGGGGCGTCCGCGTATGAAGCAGGCTCCTGTCTCCTCTTGACTGGTTGCCTGCCTCTCGCCAGCTGAGGTCTCGGGTTTAAAGCTCGAGGCTGAGCTCGTGAAAGTCCAACTTTGGGCTTTGTTGCTTTAATTTGAGATCTGGATTTATCAATAGCCTAAGCCGGTATCAGCTAAATTCTTAACAAATAATAATAAATTGTTTCCACAATCACACCAATTAGCTAATCCCAACTTAAGCATAGCTAGTACTATGGCGACTAGATAACGGATAAACACACTTAATAAACGTCCATGACTTAGGTACAAATGCTCGTGCTAATCACACAAACATTTGCCCCTCGCGGGATTTGAACCCGCAACCGCCAGGCTTTGTAGTCCGAAGCGCGAACCACTATAACAGACGGTCGTCTGCAATGCAAGCAATAGTTGACGTCATCTGTGATTGCTTACTTTGTGAAGCCCTGTCTTTGCCAATCATGGTATCTGACAAGGCTGCTTTTATTTCCGGATTCAAACCGGAGTATCCAACATTGGACAGTTTCCAGGAACTAAATGTTTATCTAGGAGATCTTTTCGGGCGTCTTTAGAGAGGCCTAAAGTTGCAATGTGCTCCCATCCTAACGCAATATCCTTATGGATGTTGTCTCCTATCCGCTTTGACTCAGACGGAGTAGCGCCTTATAGCTCTAGGATATCACTATCTAGAGTAAGATTCCTCGGGAGCAGGCTGAGCCGGCGAAGGAGGCGTTGGGCCGGGTTCTACCTCCACATCGAGTGGGGTAGGCCGAGTTGTTCAGTCAAAAACAACTGCGGTTCTTGGCCATCTAAAGTGCATAAAATAGGAATATTTTATTATTTTGCACTTAGTAAATTAGGTACATCCAATACAGCATGTAGCATGTAACATTGGATTCATTAATTACGAGAACAAAATTATTTACAAAGCGAAATTTGCTAAGTATTTGTTTATTTCGTAAGTTTAAGTACGTTAGATAAAACCTACTTTCGATTACTAGTATAGCCTCATTCATCATCATTAATTTTAATGTCACCTCTTTTGTAAATGAAAATAATATTAAAATGTCATGTCAGATATTATGTCAACAATGTCAATGTAAAAAATCAATAATTCAGACAAATGGCCATACACGGATATCAAGCTATTTTATCTCTCCGTTCCTCACATTCCCTCTACAACAGCTGACTCGTTGTATTAGTAATTATGTTCCATAATCTCGTCCTCGTTTTGTACTATGTAGTAGGCACCTTTGTGTAACTACGCGATCTACAATGTTTAAAGTATAGCGCATTAGAGCGCTATTTATACTGAAAAAAAAATAAAAAACACAACCAATGGCATCCTGTCCCTGGTGTCACGTTTGACATCTGTCAATCTTAATGTCATTGTACTTTTTTGTACGCTGCGCGATCGTACGTAAATTTTTTCACACGCGTTTATTTTTAGTATTTTACTGGATTAGTAACGTGTTTAGACTATAAAATATTGGCCAGTAAGGTTGACGAAGTCTCAAGAAAGAAAGAGTGCCAATTGGAGATGTTTTATTACTATTTGTGATTCAAAACGACGTCGACACTGCCTATCTATTGCAGTCCCGCTTCTGCTTGGCATACAGTTTCTTTTTCAGCCGTGTTTCTGAAGTCGTCGGTCCGTGGAGTTAAGAGAAGTCCTACACTACGTTTGCCGAAACGTGACCTCCATAACCTGCAAGAATTTAATCAAGAAAACAAGGGAGTGCTGCTATGCTGACTTGACATCGGGGCTTTTACGAGGATTTCCTCGTAATCGACAGCCACAACCAATCGGCCGTGATGATAGTATGATCATTTTAGCTGTTCACCCCACATTCAACATAGCCCGTGAGAAATTAATCAAGAAAACAACGGATGTCAACTCAGAACCAATGATCAATGACGACCCGGAGCCTTCAAGGGAGGTTGGCCGTGGTGATCGCATGTTCATTCTAGCTGCTGCGTTGTCTCAGAATGACTACAAAACAGAGCCTTGATGGTGGATTGGGCTATTCATTCTAAAGTTTCGTCACAAGATATTGACCTGAGACTTAACATGACATTTGCTCTAGTAGTCTTCATGAAGGGTTGACTATAAGACCAAAGCCTGTGAGAAATTAATCAAGTAAACAACGGAAGTCAACTCAGAACCAATGATCAATGACGACCCGGAGCCTTCACGGGAGGTTGGCCGTGGTGATCACATGTTCATTCTAGCTGCTGCATTGTCTCAGAATGACTACAAAACAGGGCCTTGATAGTGGATTGGGCTATTCATTCTAAAGTGTCATCACAAGATATTGACCTGAGACAACATGACATCGGCCCTAGTAGTCTTGATGAAGGGTTGACCGTGAAACGAATAAATGTCTTGCACCACAAATATACTACAAAGGATTAATAATATCAGCAGGTAAGCTGTAAACATCACACATTTATTCCAGCTTATTTGATGTCGCATAAATAATTACCAAAAGAACAGTATAATTACCTTTTCTATCTCGCAGCAGAATTTTACCACTTCCACTTGCTTTCACGAGGGGTCAGCTTGTGGCTTAACATTATTAATTAACATATTGTGGATCTGCAATTCATTATATAAAGCAATCATAGACTGACTTCATCAATTGAAATTGAATATATATTTGAATACAAAATGTCAAGGTGACACTGCTCCTTGAGCACCACTGAAGCTGAAGAAAAAGAGGAGGGGGTAAATATTGGTACTGAGACACCAAGACAGTGTCCACCCTCGATCTTAGCAGTTTTTTCTACCCAACATTTTGACTCAAGAGAAATCACAGAAAGAAGCTCCTTTATCAGCTGATATTAAAGGCTAAAAGACTTCTGAGTAACCAAGTCACAGACTCATACCTAGACAATTTCAATTAGATTTTAAATTTTTGACATTTCATATGTTTCTAATATATTTACTAATTTAGAATTGGGCCTTCCACATATATAAGGCTACCAAGTCTCAGATACACTTGGCCTTTTTTGCTGCATTCACATACATACAAGACAATGAAATAGCACTTATACCAATTGTGACTTCTCGCAGTGTGGATTTCCATCTCAAGCATTTAATATTATTGATGTACATCTTGATGTTGGCCCAAGAGGAAGAACATTATAAAGCATAGCCAGTTTATAATAGTTGGCATACACATACTTAAAATCTAAACCACAGTTTTGTGTTTTTTAATATATATATATATATTTTTTCTTTCATAAAATTGCAAGTTTGAATAAATAAATAAACATAACTTGCAATCACTAAATAATATCTGTAATTAAAGGATATTCTGTTTACCAGATTGGTGTAGTGGTTTAACATTGGAAGTTACAGGGTTTGATTCCCAATCGGGTCGGGCATACTGCCCTTGGTCATATGCATAATCTTGTACCTTGTAACATGGGAATGCTAGGTCCTTGCTTGAAGACCATTACAATTGGTCTGTTAACTAGTGCATATTTGTGTTATTGTTTCCTATGTTTCATAAGTTATGTGAAATCCCTTTTTTAGACTTACATTAAATCTAATACATTAAGTCCTAAACAAAATTCTAAGTTTTCATAATAACCTATAAATGCACTTAATAATACCTATTCTAATAGTCTGGCTGAAAGTCAAGGCTAGGCTACTTGCCTTCATCAAGTGTGAACAATTCAAGAGAAAGGCACACTCATCTTATTGGTTACAAATAAAAGGTTTATTTACTTTTTGGCAATAATATAATGTAACCATTCTAAAAAGCATTTTATAAACACTAATCACTGTATTCCAAAATTTTTAGAGTCAGTCAAAAATCCATGGCAAGATTTATGAAGCCTTATTAATAGGCATTTACAAAAATGATACACTATTATATGACCCTTTACACTTGTTATATGGTTTTGTAACAAATAATTTTATTTTACAGTTAAATAGACCATGGAAGACTAAGAAACATTTTTAAATCAGTTCAGTTTTTGTAATTCCATTATATGACCCTTATACACTTGTCATCTGGTTTTGTAACAAATAATTTTATTTTACAGTTGAGTAGACCATGGAAGACTAAGAAACATTTTTAGATCAGTTCAGATTTTGTAAATAGAACATAAAACATCCCAAACAAGTTAAAATTGTCTTAATATAATACCTACTAATTATGTTTCATAAAAACTACAAGCTATTATTAAGCTCCAAACTTAAGAGTACCTACCTGTATGACATGTTATTTTATCAAAGTAGCAAGTATATGGAGATGATTAATATAAAATGAAAATTTCAACTGAAAATTTGGAAATAAACCGAATACAATTGACAATCAAGGCATTGGTGACAGCTGGCAGTAGTTGACAAATATGTTCACACTCCTCGTTATTGGATTGAGGCTGTCAGGGTACCAGACTGATGTCTGGACCACAGAAAAATTCAAGTTTGAATATTTTTTCTATATTATTAGATGAGACTTATTGGTAAGTTTTTATTTTTTATTTTATCAGTTGAACAAGCATTGATCAGTTAAGTGTTGAATCTTTCTCTTATTAGGTTTCAGAAACTGTGTTGTTTCAGTAACCTATTATTTCCCCCCTGGAGATCCACATACAGTGCAGGAGTTTCACACTGATTTCCAGTTGTATATTATTAATTTGTTTTCTATCAATGGTTTTCTAACAAGATTAATCAAAAATTAATCTCATTAACTATAATAATGTTGAAACCATTGTTAACTAAAGGAAACTAATCTCAGTCTACGCGGAATCGGTGGGTTATTCCTTGCCAGTAAATATGTATGTGAATCCCTCTCCGACTGAATCAATACTTGCAGTATTTCTATTAGTTTTATTTTTTATTTAATAACACATAGGTAACGAAGTATTTGCCATATTAAACACTAATATTAATTATTTTGAACCATTGATAAGTACAGACAACAGCTCGTCGACCTACCACAAATCATCGTTTTTTATCAATTGAAAATGATTTCTACAAGTCAGGCTTAAAGTTAAAAATCTGTTGAAGAACTTTTAACTTTTTGTGTGGTAACTATAAACGTGCTGTTTACCGTACATTGAACAGATGGTTCATTAAAGTTATTTACCAAGATTTCTATTTGAATATAATAAAATAATCATTTTTATAAAATTATTACCATATACCACTTGTACTGGGGTAAAGTTACCTTTTTAAATACCTACCCATTTACTAAGTATGTACATTTATTTAGATAAATGAGACTAGGTTTAGCTTAAATCATTTTCTTGTTTTCATGATAACATTAAGCAAGCTGATGCCCGCGACTCCATTTGTGTGAACTTTAGTTTGTGCAAAAATAATTTCTATTGCGAAAATCGCTATTGCGTCAGTTTCATTTCCCATTTCCATTTAGATTACTTTTTTCGAGTTTATGAGTGATTTGCTTCTTCTTCTTGGTTCACCTGTAAGTATGGTACAACGGTCGTCGGTGTCATCAGTTGACTGCATCAATATACAGAGTTATATTATCATACGGGGCTGTACCTCCATACAGGGTGGTACCATCAAACAGGATTGTACCATCATACAGGGTTGCACCGTCATACAGGGTTGCACCGTCATACAGGGTTGTACCACTATACAGGGTTGTCCCAGCATACAGGGTTGTAACATCATACAAGGTTGTATTATCATACAGGGTTGCACCATTATACATGGTGGTTACATCATGCAAAGTTATATTATCATACAGGGTTGTATAGATCTGAAGATGTTTTGATATTCAGAGTTAATTGATTAATTCCAATGATGAATCAAACAACTACACCCGCGTTAGATAAAATTTGAATGAAGTATCTACTTACTAACAGATACTTCATAAAATAACACCTAAAATTTTTTACATCTCAAACTTCAGCAAATCATTAGGTATGTGATCATAATAAATGATTTATTGATTTTGCAACACAACTTTCCTCTTTGAACATCTACATAGTACAAAACGAGGACGAGATTATGGAACATAATTTATTGATTGGACTAACTTACCTAGTGACGTCCAATCCTAATTATGTGAAGTAATCTCGTCCTCGTTCTAATCCCAGCCCAGCCCTGATTCTAGGTTTTTTAGAAATATATATATACGAATGTATATATAATTATATATATAGTCCTTAATATATGTATACGCTTTTATGACCCCTTTTTTGATGTTGAAAGTTGTGTACCTATTCTTTGAAATAATGACATTAAGATTGACAGATGTCAAACGTGACACCAGGGACAGGATGCCATTGGTTGTGTTTTTTATTTTTTTTTCAGTATAAATAGCGCTCTAATGCGCTATACTTTAAACATTGTAGATCGCGTAGTTACACAAAGGTGCCTACTACATAGTACAAAACGAGGACGAGATTACTTCACATAATTAGGATTGGACGTCACTAGGTAAGTTAGTCCAATCAATAAATTAAATCATAAAATACATTCGTACAAAATTATTTACATGTCGTAGTAAAGTCACTTTGTAACTTTATTGCGCACTAGTATTTGTACATCTGAATGTTTGAAAAGTGTAGGAAATACGAAAAAAAACGAAAGTAGGCTTATATCAGCAAAAAACTAGGTACCTTCGATTACCGACAGCACGGTAGACGCACATTCCACTCACGAGTCGCTGTTACTCGTACTGAATCCACAAGAACGCTTTTTGCGTAATATCTTTTAAATTTTTCTCATCTTGCGCTTGATGTATTCATCACGGTCTTCATTGCTCCTTTTTGGCATTTTAATTTGCACAAAAAGGACACGATTTATTTTATATGTGTAGACCAGCGTTGAAGGAACGAACGACCGTTGTTGTAACGAAAACTCAGGGATACCAGTACAACAGATATTTTTTGTTTTTTTTTTATTATCTGTGATATTTCACCAACTTTAAACTACAGTGTATGATTAGCGAGTAGTTACACGAAACTACAATTATTCTTCTAATTTCGAGGAATGAAGCTCGATGTATAATTTACAGTTGAAACCCAATTAACGCACATCCATTATTCTCAAATATAGAGCTTTTTGTATAGGACTAATTAAAATCGATCTTATGATGAGAGTTAAATTAAGGATAATTACATTCAGCCGTCAAAGCTTTATTATGTAGCAAACATACTAAAACTTTAACTATATCAAAACGACTATTACACGACCCTAGTCGCAGTTTTGTGCGAGCAAACAATATAATTTTAAAAAAGGTTTTTTAGAAGTTGTAAGTCATTTTCCGGATTTACGCACAGAATTAAACACATTAAACCAAATATTGTATTCTTCACATGACCGGATTTCAAAGATAATGCTTTATACTACTCTGTCAAGAAAATAACGGGAAAAGATTAATAATACACAAAATGTTAGTTATTCATCCAAATTTATTTTATCACCTTCAAAGCGTCCTTCAGAAGCGATACACTTACGCCAACGAATAATCCAATCATCAAAACATTTTAAAACACTTTTTCCAGAATCGAGTTCAATTCTCGCCGCGAATTCTCCTTTATGTGGTAATTTCAATTTAGGAAAAAGAAAGAAGTCGGCTGGAGCCAAATCTGGTGAGTAAGGTGGCTGCTCGATGGTATTTGTTGAGTTTTTGGTCAAAAATTCGTTCACAATGATGGCCTTGTGGGAAGGTGCATTATCGTGGTGCAAAATCCAAGAATGTTCATTCCACAAATCTGGCATTTTTCGTTTAATTTGCTCTGTTTAACGCCGCATAACGCTTAAATAATACTCTTTTTTTATCGTTTGACCTTCTGGCAAGAATTCTGAGTGCACAACACCGCGACAGTCAAAGAAAACAGTCAACATGCACTTTGACTTTCGATCGAGTATGGCGCGGTTCGAATTGGAGAAAATTCAGGTCTCTTGGGACTAGCCGAGTGGCAACATGTTTCATACCCAATTGATTATTTAAAATGGTACGAATCGACTCGTGTGACACAGAAAGTTCGACAGCTAGCTCTCTTAAACTTGAATGAGGATTTTCAGTCACTATTTCCTTCACTTTTGCGATGTTATCTTCAGTAGCAGACGTTGATGCCCTACCAGAGCCAGCCAGAAGATTGGAATTCCCTGCCTGCGTCTGTATTTCCGAGTGCATATAACCTGACTCTCTTTAAGTCCAGAGTGAATAGGCATCTTCTGGGCAAGCTCGCTCCATCGTAGATCCCATCTATGCTCTAGAGCAAGATTGGGGTCAAGAGTAAGCCCATCTTAAGTAAAAAAAAAAAAAAGGCAAATTTTCCATCACATCTCGACCGCTTTGTGTGCTTTTGTGCTTTCTTTCAGTCGCAAGCGCTGTCGCGCACCGGTTGTCGTCCGAGCTCCTAGTTACCTTTACGTGTGTGTCGGTCGGTGACGTAGTGAACAAGTTGTCTCACTCGCTTAGTGCGTGCGCTCGGTCAACCTATTGTGCACTTGACGCAGAGTAGCCTGTGATTCAGAGACTGCAGTTTGAGTTCACCAATAACATGACATCGAAAAACAGCACCTTTACAGACGGGACGGAAGATGTAAGTCAGCGTGGTGGAATGAGCATAGATGAATCGCTGATCGAGAGAGAATCGCCTCCACCTCGCGTTACTTTCCGGAAAGGTCAAGAATTGGAGTTTCGACATGAATTTAAGACATTCCAAGACAGTATGTCGACTATGATGGAGAAGTGGTTCGCGAAGCAGAATGCAAGTCTTTCTAGATTGCTAAATAAATTTGAGGAAGTGAAAACATCCATCAAATACCTTAGCGACAAATATGACAATCTCGAAAAAAATACATCAGACGTTATAAACCGAGTCCAGGCAATCGAAAGAAACGTGCAGTCAAATGAACCACGGATTATAAACCTGGAGGCAAAAATTGAGGCTTTGGAGCAAAGAGCGCGTAACTGTAACCTCGAAATTAGTAACTTGCCTGAAAAACGAGGGGAGAAGTTAATATGAATCGTTGAGAATATCGCTCAGGTCATCAAACAGCAAATATCTACGCGTGATATCATCAGCATTCACCGAGTACCACAGAGCCACCCGAATAATACTCGTCCAAAAAACATAATCGTTAAATTTGCTAGTCAAATTATTCGAGATAATTTCATCGCTGCAACACGCCTGAACAAAGGGCTCAAGTCCGACCAGATAAAGATCCAAGGCCCCTCACAGAAGATATATATCTATGAACACTTGACACTCAATAACAAAAAACTTTTTCGTCAAGCCCGAGACCTTGCCCATGATATTGGATATAAATTTGTCTGGATCAAACACGGAGTTATCCTGGCCAGGGCCGAAGTTACCACCCCGGCCATCGCTATTCGTACAGAAAAAGACTTATCTAAACTTAAACCCCGCACGCCTGCAAAATAGTTTTACATTACTTTTAATAACTGTGTATTCATTTTTCGCCAAATATGAGAGTGCAGTTACCGCATATAACGTTATACATGATTTCAAAGCACCCTATTATGTTGGTTGCAAAGTGTTGTGTCTGCGCGCTCTGTGCATCGCAGTGCTCTGTGCGCTGGCTGGGTCTGCAGGTATAATTCGCTATCCTTTTAGACTGACCGCCACTTATTTTCGTAATGAATTAATAAGCAAATCAAACTGGCTTGCTTTTTTAAAACCATACTTCTTTATAGATACTGATTTTTATTATAATACAATAAGACACTATATTTTATTACATAACTTGTTTGACAGACTAAAAGATATTTCGTCACTATTAATGAGAAAATTATGGCTTAGCATTCGATTTTTTCACGTGACTTGCAGGGAGCACGGTTTTCTTGAGGTTTTTACGGTAACAATTGTTATTTTTAATCAGTGCTATGGCTAATAACTTATCATTGTATTATCAGAACTGCAGGGGTCTTAGAACCAAATTAAATACTATTTACAATAATATTATGGCCGAATGCTACGATCTTATAATTTTATCAGAGACATGGCTAGTCCCCGAGATCGCGGATGGCGAATTCATCGACTCGAGGTATTTTGTTTATCGATGTGATAGAAATCGTGCGTTAAGCGGGAAGTCCGACGGTGGAGGATTATTGGTGGCGGTGCGCCGCGGACTGTCTGCAACACGCTGTGAGATAACGACTACTCTTTGTCACGACGGCTGTTATTATAGCATGCCGCACAATATCGATTATGTACTACTAAAGTTTTACTCCAAGACTTGCAATGATTACGAGACCGTATGTGGCGTGTACGTTCCACCAAACCAGACACTGGATACCTATCAATCGCTATTTAACCTGCTTGAACATGAAATATTGTCCCTTACCTCTAGTAACGTTTACATAATTGGCGATTTTAATTTACCGCATATCGAGTGGGTTGACTCGGTGAAACCTGCACTAATGCCTCGTATACATAGTAACAGTAACTCACTCGATATACTAGTTCTTAATTTTCTTTCCACCATAAATTGTAAGCAATACAATAGTATTAAAAATCATCAAAATCGTACCTTGGACTTATTAATATCTAGCGACGTATGCTCATGTGAACCTGTGCCAATTGCCTTAGTACCTATTGAGAACTTGCATCCTCCTTTTTTAGCCGTGATTCCGTTTAAAATAATACTCAAACCTATGCCTCGGAGTTCTGAACCTAGATATCATTTCATTGAAGCAGATTTTGTCGCCATCAATAACGACATCGATTTGGTGGACTGGCACTCTCTTTTGTACAACACCCCATTGGATTCAGCTGTCGAAACCTTTTATGAGACTATTTATAAAATAATCAAGAATCATGTTCCTAGACGACCGGTTAAATCGAACGAATATCCAGCTTGGTTTTCCCGACCCTTGATACACGTTTTTAAAAACAAAGAAAAAGCCTGGATAAAATATAAAAAATATAAAAATATAGCTGATTATGAGCAGTTTTCCTTATATCGTAAAAGATTTAAGTTACTCTCAGCTAAAAACTATAATTGTTATCTCGAGTACATTGAAACTTCCATAAAAAAAGACATAAAAAAATTCTGGTGCTTTGTAAAAGGAAATAAGAAGAATTCTGGCATACCTGATACGATGTCATTCCGTAATGAGGTATGCAGCGGACCTGCAAGTGTATGTAAATTATTTTCTAAATTTTTCAGCTCAGTTTATGAACCTACAGATACAAATGCTTTAGTGAACCTTGAGTCTCCGCCCACCAATCAAATAATTATTTCCGATGTTACTCTTTCTAAGGAAAGCATAGCTACTTCTCTCAATTGCTTGGATGTTGCTAAAGGCCCTGGACCGGACGGTTTACCTGCTTTCTTTTTAAAATATACAGCCGAGTCGATGAGTACGCCATTATATTGTTTATATAACCGTAGTCTTAAAGAAGGGATTGTGCCTCAAGCGTGGAAGATTGCGAATGTTATTCTTGTATATAAAGGTGGTGTTAAACACGACGTTTCTAATTATCGGCCAATATCCTTGCTGTCTACCTTGTCAAAAGTCTTGGAGAAATTAGTTCACAATGCAATCTATCCTATCTTACATAATAACATCCTCCCCGAACAACATGGATTTGTGCGAAATCGTTCTACAGTAAGTAACCTTATTCTATATTCTAATTATTTGTTTGAAAATATGGATAATAGACAGCAGGTTGACTCAATCTACACGGATTTCTGTAAGGCTTTTGACAAGGTGGATCATACATTACTTTTACAAAAAAATGCATATAACGGTATCCGAGGAAGTTTACATCGTTGGATCACGTCTTATGTAAAAAATAGAACTCAGAAGGTTGTAATCCAAGGGTTTGGCTCGGATGTGATCAGCGTGACCTCTGGTGTAGCGCAGGGGTCGATCTTGGGTCCTCTACTGTTTGTACTCTTTATAAATGACATAGACACATGTTTTAGACATAGTAACTTCTTGTTGTATGCAGACGATCTTAAGGTGTATCGTAAAATAAGTGTCATTGACGATTGCGTTAAATTACAGGAGGACCTAGACCGTTTAACTGCTTACTGCTTAGCTAATAAACTGCATCTGAGCACACCAAAATGTAAAGTTATCTCCTTCACTAAAAATATTAACTTAATCCAACACAACTACTTGCTTTGTAACACTCCTTTAGAGAGAGACTCATTAATCAAGGATTTAGGTATACTCTTCGATTCAAAACTGCATTTTGATGCTCACGTTGATCACATCACTGCTAAAGGTTTTCAAATGTTTGGGTTTCTAAGACGTAACTGCAACTCATTTAAAAAGCCATCTACTAACCTGCTCCTATACAAGTCACTCATAAGACCTCAAGTTAAATATGCTTCATGTGTTTGGAACCCATTCTACAATAAATACAGTGACCAAATTGAATCTTTACAACGTAAATATCTACTTAATCTAAATTACAGATCTGTAAGGGCACGGTCATCATATCGTTCCCTTTTAGTTAAATACTCAATTTCGACCCTCAAACAACGTAGATTGTATCTTGACCAATCGATTCTTTTTAAAATTTGTCGTAACGGATTTGACTGCAACATGCTTATAAACCAAATTTACCTGCGCATACTCGTTGTCTATTTGCTCCTAAGCCATGTCGAACCAACGCTGGTAAACGAGCTCCTTTACAGCGATTAATGAATGCATATAATAAATACTTCACTAAAATTGATTTATTTGTCTTGTCACCAACGCAATTTAAAAAGTGTATCTTTCATACCTCAGTGAATATTGGTTAACTGATTTTTCGTTTCTCATTAATTTAAATATGTAAAGACAATGTTTGTTTGCTAAGTTTGCTTGTACTTAATAACTACTTATTGTTCTAATATTATTTTGAGAATAATGGTGCTGGTTGCGTAATTATATAAGTTTTTCTAATACTAATGTAGTAGTATTAAGCATTATTGCGCAATTGTTTGTTATTCCAAACAAAAAAAAATAAAAAAAAATTGTACCACTCATAAACACGTGTTTTTGATAAATTAAATCCGTGTAGTAAAAGTCGAATCAAGTAACATAGATTTGATGCCTCCTACTGCAAATTGATTGTTCAAATCTTGTTTTCATCTTTTCAGTTTACGTTTTACGCAGTCGGTTTTTTGATTTTTTTAATTTATTAATTTTATTTTTGACTTTTTAGTTTGTAGTGTTCTAATACTACTTTTCAATGAACTATAAAGCCTTATTTGTAACTCTTCATTGGAAAAAAACGTTTTAACTCGAGTAAGTAGTATCTGGAATCGGTTTTTCCCGTTTAATTCATGTACCAATAGGAATTCCGGGTAATAACATAGCCTATGTCACTCCCACAACTGAGACGAATCTAATGACATATCATATATTGAAATCCATTAAACGGTTTTTCCTTCCTATTTTTTCAGTGTATTTTTTTGCCTGTTCCCGTAGGAATTTTTGAAAATAAAGTATTGAATACTGTTAGCACTGAAAATATGTGACCCTTAGTTAATAAAATAAAGTTTTAAAATCGGTTTATCAGTATTGCAGATTCGTTTTAGTAAGTTCTGTTCCTGTTCCTGTCACTCCGACAATTGAGACGAATCTATTGATATATTATACTTTTATATCCGTTAAACGGTTTAGGCTATAGGGCGTGCCAAAGAAATAGACATATTTACATACATACATACATACGCTCGAAAAACATAACCCTCGTTCGCAGTCGGGTAAAAAAAATATAATTTTGAATTTGGAACCATAAACAAATCATCCATTCCCGAAACATTTTTGACAGAATGTATTTTGCATCACGAGATTATTTTAAAAAGTTCTTCTGGATTGAATTGATTTTTAGAATCAGAAACAGATACTTAGATTAGAATAGTTTGTTACGGGATTGCTACCATGTACCTTATTTTTGAGTTCCCGATATTTCGGCACTGTTGCAAGCGCCATGATCACGGAGTAACTGAAGATCTTGCGGGTAAGTTGTTAAGGGCAAACATATCGGTCTACCCTCTTTCGTTGTCTTTTATTGCACGCGTCGGTACCATTGTCTACAAACTCACTATTTTCTCGCACCTGTTCTCGACACACAACACTAACAGTATCTGACCGCGATACAGCAGTTTGTTGTTTTATCCGGTTTTTGCACATACGAATCACTGGATTCCAGACACTTGAAAAAACAAAAAAACGTGCAAAAACCGGAAAAAACAACAAACTGCTGTTTCGCGGTCAGATACTGTTAGTGTTGTGTGTCGAGAACAGGTGCGAGAAAATAGTGAGTTTGTAGACAATGGTACCGACGCGTGCAATAAAAGACAACGAAAGAGGGTAGACCGATATGTTTGCCCTTAACAACTTACCCGCAAGATCTTCAGTTACTCCGTGATCATGGCGCTTGCAACAGTGCCGAAATATCGGGAACTCAAAAATAAGGTACATGGT
The DNA here is from genome assembly GCA_950371115.1 of Anania fuscalis. Classification (NCBI taxonomy): domain Eukaryota; kingdom Metazoa; phylum Arthropoda; class Insecta; order Lepidoptera; family Crambidae; genus Anania; species Anania fuscalis. The sequence goes on from OX493328.1 coordinate 14,893,611, forward strand.
AGCAATCCCGTAACAAACTATTCTAATGTTAGTGACCATGAAAGTTTAAAACAGATACTTAGAATTACTTCATTAACTTATCATAAGTTCTTCTATGAGTGTGTGCGTGCGAAATTATTGGTCTTACCACCTCACACATTAGCTATTAATTTTATGTAAAAAACCTATTCACTCGTAATACTCTGTTTTTAATATAAACTTAGAATAGCTCATACATAAGCCTGTTTTTTTTTAAATTTTATCACATAAGCACACTGTGTAATGTTTGTTTAAATAATAAATATACGAAAAAAATTGCGTAGGTATTAAAAGATATAATACGTGCGAAAAACATCATTTACATCAACGAAATTTAAAGGTCAGATACTAACTTACTACATAGGTTAACTACAATAATGCAAAAAAAATGTGTAGTCGATCAAAATCGACATCTGAGATGCAAGTCAGATACTTTATTATTTTCAACCCAATTCTCAGACTTGAGAATTGAATGAGTTTGCTCTCCGCTGTATAAACACTTTCTCGTAGCGTTCTTGTCAACTTGCTTTATTAAAAGACGGTAGAGTCACTGGTTCCCTATCGGAGATTATTTCAGAAAAGACGGACCTATAACAAAGTTAAACTAGGTCAGTTAATATAATAACTAAGAATAAACATTTCTTGGCCGATCCGATCGGCTTATTGACACAGTATTTGGCTTGAACGCAATGGATCATGGGTTCGATTCCTGGCTTGAGTCAACTTAGAAACGAAGTATTCTAAATTGGCACAGGCCTAGATGTGCTGGGCGTCTCCTAAAATTACTTGTATAACTCCTCGTAACACGAGGTTGTTAATTCCCTTCCTTCAAAGAATGAAAACTGGTGTGCCATCTGCTACTTAATTATAAAAAAAAACGTTTTTCATAATAATACGAGTGCGGTCTAAAAGTCACATAGACAAAATTCTCTGGACTTCAATTCCGAGCATTATTCATTTGTTTTCAAGAACCATCTAGACAAAAAGTCACGATCTCCGAATGCATTTAGCAATATAGGCGATCCATAAAACATGCAGGCAGACAGCGGGCGAGCGCTGCGGCTCCAGAATTGCGCCAGAAATTATTCCTGGGTGCCATCTGTCGCGGCGGTACCTGTCCAGCGCAAACGGTTTACTCTGTAATTGATTCACTTTTCGTTTTTACTGAAGAATCAAAAAGCGCATATTTAGCTGATTTCTTATAAGTGTAATACATATGTTCTTGAGGGTTTGTATAAACTCATGATTACAAATAACTTTGATCAACAAGAGACAAAGTTACCTATATCAAGTTAATTTAGTTGTCGTTCATGTTAATGCTATGAAATAGTTAACTTACGTACACAAACACAGTAAAGTTGAGATCACTACCTAACTAGTTTTTTGACGGCAAAGTAAGGATGATGTCGGACTTCAGACGGATTTCCAGTATTTTTAAACATAAATTTTTGTCTTTATTAATAATAAAATTCAAAAATGTTTCACCTCGCTTCGTCTTTGATGGCTGATTTCAGCGAATAATTTCGTATGAAATACTACTTCTTTATTATTATTATGAAAGCTAAGAGTCTAGCGCATTCTCTGAAGCTACTAAAAAACTAAAAAATTATCAGTTTAGATTTTTAATTTTAGGTTGAAAAAATTTAAATAATAACTCACTTAACATATAAATTCTCAACTTTAGGTTAAATTTATAGTAACTTCCATTAAAGTTATGAGGCTGTTTATGTTATGAGTTATAGTACATAAGTGCACAGTTCATAGAGATTTAGCTTCAAGAAAAAAAAATCAAAGAAACATTCTACTTATTTTTTTAGAATTTTTTCAAACGGATCCATTTGCAAATTTGCAAAAATTAAAAGAAAAATTGTACCTCGAAAACTACGAAAAATCGTAGAACATACATAGGGATGATTTAGATAATTCACAACACGAGGCACCTAAAAAAAATTTTGAACGTCACTTCTCTGGCCACCCTGTATACATGCAGGATGTAGATTTCAATCTGAGCAGTACAGAGGTGATTTTACACCTCATACTGATCACGAATCACGAAAGAAATTAATGATAAAAATTTTCTTCAATTTTTAATTATTAAACTTCAAGAATAACACGGACGGCAGATAAAAGTTTTTAATGCCAGCAAGCTTCCCACGATATTGCGCGTGATTTCTACTCACGCAGTGCCAACTTATCGCAGTATCTTACGCCACAATTCCGTAAGGATTTTACAAAAAATATTTGCTTAAAAAACCTTTTTTTATTTTATTAATAAGTACTGAATTTGTGTTCTGTAGGGCAGCTTACAGAGGAGTGACAGTATGTCGGCGACAAATTGCGACGTAAGTCGGCGACGATCAGCGACAGTCGCCGATAACCGCCGACGACACTTATTCAATTTACACGAGAGTCGCAACGCGTCGGCAGGGACTGTCGCCGTCAGTTGCCGACCGTCGCCTACTACTATCGCAAGCAGTCGCCGACATACTGTCGCTCGTCTGTGAGCTCTCTAAGTGGTCATACGTATTGTTAGTGAATACTGCTCAGAGAGCTATGGAAAAGTTGATGCTTGGGATTTCATTAAGGGATGAAATCCGAAACGAGATCAGGGCCCTAATTATGAACTGATAAAACAATCACAAATCTGTCAAACATTATCATTTCTGTCAAATTTTGTATGAAATGACGTACCAAAATTGACAGATTTGACAACTTTGAGATTTTTTTAAGAGTTCATGGTTATGGCCCTGATGATCTCGTTTCGGATTAACTATGTCCGTTAATTTAAAATTAACGGACATAGTCCAAAAATGTAGCAATTTAATATGGCAGTGAGCTGGCCACATTTTTGGACTACCGATGAAAGGTGGAGTAAACGGGTTCTTCAGTGGAGACCACGCCTTGGCAAACGTAGTGTAGGACGCCCCCCAGCCCGATGGACCGACGAGCTTAGGACGATGGCTGGTAGTAGCTGGATGAAAAAAGCGGGGTATCGTGCTCTTTGGCGCTCTTTGGGGGAGGCTTACGTCCAGCAGTGGACTGCAATAAGCTGATAAGATAGATAGAAAGCTCGGTCATCCAAGTACTCATAATACAGGAAAAACAAAATAATGACATTATACTTCTGCAGTTTGGTAGCTTATAGGTAGGACTCTTGACTGCCATTTGTTGTACTTGTTTGTGCTTTGATTTATCATTTTTGTTAGAACTATCTTAACTAACATTGAAAAAACTAAGCTCAAAATAAACTAAGCTAGCACGTGGCTCCGTTATTTATCAACATCGGTTTATTTTTTAAATTAGTTTAAAATCCAAAGTTATCAATTTTTTTAACGAATTAAATATCAAATGAAATGTTATCACCCCTTCCCCAAGTTTGATTAAATAATAGAACTCCAAAATCTTTTTCAACAATTAAACCCGAATGAAGGTTTTTAACACTCTGTTAGTATTTCCTGTGTTATTAAGCAGTGAAACAAACGCCAATCTCATTAAAATGAATTATTCTGTTAAAGGTATTACTAAGTACGCTTCGACGGTATCTCCATAACAACTTCCCCGTGCATAAATATTTACACAATTAGGTATGGAAGTAATAGGTACACATACATTCTAAAGCTCCTTATGAAGCATCCAAGTAAAATTACCTATGTATATTTATTCAATAAACTCCCGAAAAATGTTCACTGAGGTTGCGTGGAAGACACTGATGCGATTTTCCCCTTTGTTCTCATTTTCCGTCCCATATTTTTGTTTTCAACTTCAGTGAATATTTTTATTACGTTTTCTTGTCTCTCAACACATGAGTTATTTTCACGTGCTCCTTGCGGTTTTTGCGGCGACCGGAGGCGTTCGGGCGTGGAAAGTTATAAAAACTACACTTTAAGCTCTACTTCTGTACTTGAATGAAATATAAAACTTGCTAACAACATTATCGGGTTCATTCGAAAACGGTATGTTTGCTTTGTTTTTTTTTATAAAACGTATTTACTGACTGATGCGCTAGGTATATAAATGTGTCAAGCCGCAAATTGTTGTGGCTAGGCTTGGCAGGCATTTAAGCATAGCACTTTTATAAAGAAAAAATTGTCAGCTGCATTTTAAAACGTAAATTGAAATAACAATAATTGATAAAACAGGATGAACACTAATAAAATCGGACGTTATATAAGGTCCGATTTTATTAGTGTTCATCCTGTTAACCTGTGACTATATATGGTATTATGTATATGTATTTCTATGGTACACATTTGAAAGTTGGTTTTTACGATTGCTTTTCACCTATATAGTCACAGGTTAACAGGATGAGGGTCGATCTCCAAAACGGGCTTATTCGTGTGATCGCTCTGGTGCTTTTCAGATATTAATATTTGATGGGAATTATGCATCTCATTAAAAAGTGAGATGTTCAAATAGTATATTTTTTCTATTGGCCTTCAATTTTTACAGACGGGTATAAAAATATTTAAGTTTTAAAAAATTCGCGTCCAGAGCAATCATAATTAGTGCCAGAGCGATCATAAATGGTGAAATCAGTGAAACAAAAAATAAATCTGATAAAATGTTATTTATTTAGCTGTTTTAGTTATTGATTTATATTACAAAAGAACATAGTAGCCCTTTAAAGGTAACATAAATGTTATTTACTAAAAATTCAGAACAGAACTAAAACAATCACATTTACCTCAAACACATCATACGTGTGACAAGAAGTAATGATACACGTAAGAGGCCGAGCCATATTATCAATTATACATATTAAAAAAAACAGATTACTTTACACGAAATAATAGCAATAATAACTAATTAACATAATTATAAGATTTTTTTTTTTTGATAAATCGGTTTATTTTTTAAATTAGTTTAAAATCCAAAGTTATCAATTTTTTTAACGAATTAAATATCAAATGAAATGTTATCACCCCTTCCCCAAGTTTGATTAAATAATAGAACTCCAAAATCTTTTTAACAATTAAACCCGAATGAAGGTTTTTAACACTCTGTTAGTATTTCCTGTGTTATTAAGCAGTGAAACAAACGCCAATCTCATTAAAATGAATTATTCTGTTAAAGGTATTACTAAGTACGCTTCGACGGTATCTCCATAACAACTTCCCCGTGCATAAATATTTACACAATTAGGTATGGAAGTAATAGGTACACATACATTCTAAAGCTCCTTATGAAGCATCCAAGTAAAATTACCTATGTATATTTATTCAATAAACTCCCGAAAAATGTTCACTGAGGTTGCGTGGAAGACACTGATGCGATTTTCCCCTTTGTTCTCATTTTCCGTCCCATATTTTTGTTTTCAACTTCAGTGAATATTTTTATTACGTTTTCTTGTCTCTCAACACATGAGTTATTTTCACGTGCTCCTTGCGGTTTTTGCGGCGACCGGAGGCGTTCGGGCGTGGAAAGTTATAAAAACTACACTTTAAGCTCTACTTCTGTACTTGAATGAAATATAAAACTTGCTAACAACATTATCGGGTTCATTCGAAAACGGTATGTTTGCTTTGTTTTTTTTTATAAAACGTATTTACTGACTGATGCGCTAGGTATATAAATGTGTCAAGCCGCAAATTGTTGTGGCTAGGCTTGGCAGGCATTTAAGCATAGCACTTTTATAAAGAAAAAATTGTCAGCTGCATTTTAAAACGTAAATTGAAATAACAATAATTGATAAAACAGGATGAACACTAATAAAATCGGACGTTATATAAGGTCCGATTTTATTAGTGTTCATCCTGTTAACCTGTGACTATATATGGTATTATGTATATGTATTTCTATGGTACACATTTGAAAGTTGGTTTTTACGATTGCTTTTCACCTATATAGTCACAGGTTAACAGGATGAGGGTCGATCTCCAAAACGGGCTTATTCGTGTGATCGCTCTGGTGCTTTTCAGATATTAATATTTGATGGGAATTATGCATCTCATTAAAAAGTGAGATGTTCAAATAGTATATTTTTTCTATTGGCCTTCAATTTTTACAGACGGGTATAAAAATATTTAAGTTTTAAAAAATTCGCGTCCAGAGCAATCATAATTAGTGCCAGAGCGATCATAAATGGTGAAATCAGTGAAACAAAAAATAAATCTGATAAAATGTTATTTATTTAGCTGTTTTAGTTATTGATTTATATTACAAAAGAACATAGTAGCCCTTTAAAGGTAACATAAATGTTATTTACTAAAAATTCAGAACAGAACTAAAACAATCACATTTACCTCAAACACATCATACGTGTGACAAGAAGTAATGATACACGTAAGAGGCCGAGCCATATTATCAATTATACATATTAAAAAAAACAGATTACTTTACACGAAATAATAGCAATAATAACTAATTAACATAATTATAAGATTTTTTTTTTTGATAAATCAGCCATAATTAAAAGTCTTATTGAATTCAACTATTAATATTAGTCTTTTCAAGTTATAAAATTGATTTAGTTAGACTAATTAAGCCGTTACATAAGTCGTAGCTTTTAAAAAGGAATTAAAGAAAACAAAATTTTAGAAAAAAAAGGTGATAAAAAATGAGGTCTTCACTGACAGGCAAAAAGTCACCTGACAATTTAAAGCTGAAAACCTCGGATGGCAGAATCGGTTCCGGAGATTCTGGCCGAAATCGAAGGCTTTTACGGCCGATTGTACGCATTGCATTCCCTACAACCGCAGCCCGACGCGAACGACCCAAGAGCCAAGCTTACCCGCCACTTCAGTGAAGATCTCCCAGACGTGGAGGAAGATGAGATTGAGGCGGCCTTCGGACAGCTTAGTAATGGGAAGGCTCCCGGCGAAGACGGTATCACATCTGAGCTCTGCAGGCCAACCTGTGCTTGGCGAACTTAAGAGGCTCTTCAATTCCGTCATAGCCAATGGGACAACTCCGGAAGCGTGGAGTGGGGGCGTGGTGGCATTGTTTTTCAAGAAAGGAGACAAAAGTCTCCTGAAAAACTATAGACCAATCACGCTCCTGAGTCACGTTTACAAGCTGTTCTCGAGTGTCATCACAAACCGTCTTTCCGCAAGATTTGACGCTTTCCAGCCACCGGGACAGGCTGGGTTTCGCAAAGGTTACAGTACCATAGATCACATTCACACGGTGCGGCAGGTTATACAGAAGTCCGCAGAGTATAACCAGCCCCTGTGCCTAGCCTTTGTGGACTATGAGAAAGCCTTCAACTCAGTCGAAACCTGGACTGTTCTGGAATCTTTGCAGCGATGCCAAGTTGATTGGCGGTACGTGAAGGTGCTAAGAAGCCAAGTACAAAACCACCGAACAAAACCCATTCAGCTGCTCCGAGGTATTAGACAGGGAGATGTTATATCTCCGAAACTGTTCACCAACGCACTGGAGGATGGGTTCAAGGCGCTGGATTGGAACGGACTGGGCATCAATGTAAATGGCGAATATCTTACGCATCTTCACTTTGCCGATGACATAGTTATTATGGCAGAATCGCTGCAGGATTTGCAAAAAATGCTGCACAGTCTTAACGTTGCCTCGAGACGTGTGGGGCTTGGAGTGAATTTGGACAAGACAAAGGTAATGTTCAACGAGCATGTCATCCCGGAACCAATTTCCGTCGAGGGCACTACGCTCGAGGTTATCCAAGAGTACGTCTACCTTGGATAAGTACTACAGATCGGTAGAGACAACTTCGAACGGGAAATCGCCAGAAAAATGCAGCTTGGCTGGGCAGCATTTGGGAAATTGCGTCATATCTTCACGTCGACACTGCCGCAGTGCCTGAAAAGCCGGGTATTTAACCAATGCGTCTTTTGCGAGTTTTAACCTATGGAGCCGAAACGAGGAACATGACAGTCAAGTTGGCCCACCGACTACACGTCACTCAGCGTGCTATGGAAAGGTCTATGTGGGGGATCTCATTAAGGGATAAGATCCGGAACGAGATCATACGACATAAGACTAAGGTGACTGATATTGTCCAAAAATGTAGCAAGCTAAGGTGGCAGTGGGCTGGCCATGTCTGTCGCAGAACCGACGAGAGGTGGAGCAGAAAGGTTCTCGAATGGAGACTACGCTTAGGCAAACATAGTGTAGGACGCCTCCCGGCTAGATGGACCGATGACCTGAAGAAGGCAGGAGGCAGCGACTGGATGCAAAGGGCGGGAGATCGTGCGCTGTGGCGCTCCTTGGGGGAGGCCTTTGTGCAGTAGTGGACTGCAACAGGCTAATATGATGAAAGGTAACTATAAGGTATACATACGCATCGTTTGTCATTGTTACAGTCAAGTAATACTACTTAGAACAGATTTAATAATGTAATATTAATGCAAAATATCATCGCTCTGGTCTTTTTGGACAGAGCAATCAAAGCCATAGCGATCATATAAAGTCACAAAATCATAAATATAGCCGAATTTAAAAGCAACAGAAAGTTGTGATTACGTCACATAAAAAACACCATTGCGATCACTTAATTCACACAACAAACACATTCACAAACTTACTATTGAATTTAAATAACGTGCAATAGCAATCATAAAATTCGAGAACCAAAACCAGAGCAATCATAAACTTACCTTCGTTATGTTGGAACGCGGGAATGTAAAACATAGGTGTCCTCCTCGGTGGTTAGACTACTGCTGGCGTTTCCCCGTGGGAGGGGAATTTAGGGTCTATAATGCCTAACTAGGATTGTGCGCGACGTTTTGTCTCGGCGCAGAGCGATGATAAAAAAGGCCCGGTCACGATTTTAAATTCAAATTGTGGCCGAAGTATTGTTAATATAATTAAAAATATTTTATTGCTTTGAAGACTTCCTATTTGTTATGCTATTTAAGTAAGTTGTTTAATATTGATCCTTCTCATTACAAAGTTAAAAAATATTTTTTCATTTAATCGGGAGTTGGGTCAACCCAGAGCGATCAGGATTTTTGAGTTAATGATTTTTTTAAACATATTTAAAACAAACTTATGCATAAAATTAGCTTTGTACCATTTAGATATAACACCGAACTCTCTATGAATAAATATTTTAAATAGGTCTTCCGATTAGAAAATAGTTTTATCCCGTCCGACACGAAAAAAAATGCCTCTGGAGATCGACCCATGAACACTAATAAAATCGGACCTTATATAAGGTCCGATTAGTTTTTATGATAGACATTTGAAAGTTGGTTTTTACGATTGCTTTTCACCTATATAGTCACAGGTTAACAGGATGAACACTAATAAAATCGGACCTTATATAATACATTGCTGCACGTCCTGGTATAACGCTTTAAATTGACATAAAGGTCAACAAACTGATAGTACTGCCAATAGGTACTTACGTTACCGTTGAACTAAGCCATGAGATAGTCGTGGTGCCAGTTACTGGTGCTGCCTAACTTGACCATTTAATGTCACTCAATCACCTATCTGTTGGTCATATCTGATGGGTATACTCTCTCATTCCCAAATATAATATTATAAACTCTACAAACAATACATTTAAATTTCCCATTTTCCACTACTTATCTCAAACAGTAACGCATTTAATTATTGAAGAACTGAAAGAAAAAAGTTTGACATAACGACGCATAAAATAAAAAAAAAGCTGCATAAAGTTATTTTATATTTTTTATTTTAAAATCTTTAGTTGGTTAGAAAGTTCTTCTTCTTATTTCGGTACGCTCTTGACAGAGCGGTCGTGATCGTCAAGTACTCGTAGCAGTAGTGGATGGGGCAGATGTGATGCGCTTCACGACATTTCGCCACCGCTGCCTGCTAGAGGTCATCCTGCTGCACTCGTTAAGAGAGCCGCCAATGGCAGATTTGATCTGGTCAGTCCAACGCGTGGGTGACCTTCCACGCGGTCTAGTGCCCTTAACCTTCCCTTGGACAACAAGGCGTTCTATGGACTGATTGTCACGCCGGGAAACATGTCCAAAGAATGTCAGGGTGCGAGATTGTACTATGGAAAACAGACGCTGCTTTATACCGAGTTCTTGAAGTATCGAGACGTTCGTGCGAAACTCGGTCCACGAAACCCCAAGCATTCTTCTCCAGCACCACATTTCTAAAGCATCTTTTTTCTGCCTTTCCCCATCTCGCGTTTCAGCCGCGTAAAGAAATATGGGGAATATAAGCGTCCTCACGAGCCTGGTCTTCGTAGCTTTGGTTATGTTTCTATTCCTCCATATTTTCTGTATCTTGTCCATTGCTGTTCTCGTGATGCCCATACGTCGTTTGATATCATCGATTCACCCGCCATTGTTTGTAATTAGAGCCCCAAGATAAATATAAGATTGGACCACGTTGCAATTCGCGATTCGGGTCACTTCAGGCGAATTATTCCTGGCACGGTCAACAATCATCACCTTGGTCTTGCTGCGATTGATTTTTAGTCCAAACTCATGGCTCACTCGTTCCATCTTTGACAGCAGCTCAGGTTAGAAAGTTACAAAAATTTAAAAACATGTATTGCCTATATTATATAAGGCACTGTTTTTTTTTTACTATCCTAAGTATAGGATCCTGGAAGTAACAAACAAGTTCTCTAGAACCGTACAACTCCTTCATTAGGATATCTACAACAAAGTACCTCGCAAGTTCCTGCTTTATTACCTAAAGATACATAAAACTGAAAATACTCTTGTACCTAATGTACGTACATTAAGAAAGTTCTGTTAAGAATTGAACAGTTGCAACTTTTATCAGATGTATGTAGAGATTTCTGGGGACGCCCAAGGGAGCCACTATGAATGGCAAACTCAGCACGACTCTGATACAAAATGAGGCTTTTTTATTTATAATACAGGGTGAAACCAAAAACATGAGTATTGTCAAGTAAACAGAGCTAAAGTAACTCAGTGGTTGACCCTCGCCTTATAATAATTAACGTAAGCGAAACCACAACCCAGCCGCACCAGCAGTTTTTTTTTAATCTAACGGGTTTAGTAATCAATGCTACAACTTGCATAGTTGCAAATCTCGTGAGGGAACCTGCACTCTCAGTTAACACCACACTTTTATTTATGATCCAAATAGTCTGGTTCTCCTCAAGTTCTTAACCGAAAAACCAGACCAGTCCTGAATGGCAATCGCTCATATGTATTTCTCTGAAATGCCCATTCTAGGCTATCATTGCTACAAGAAACAGGACTAAGCGTTGAGGTAGGAAATATCCAAATAAGAGCTCTTAAATTTATATTTTCAGTATTTATTTTAAGAATTATGACAGTCGGAAAACTCTGAAAATAACAAGGTTTAATAATGTTTGATTTAAAAGGAAAGGACATATATCTATGTCCTTACAGTTTATCTTATTTATATTATTCCTACTTTTAAAAAATAATTAAACGGTTTTCTGGATGAATTACAAACTTTATCACTAGTGAACGTTCCAAAAACACAAAAATACATTTAAACGAGATTGTAGAGGCACAGGCGGAGGTCCGTATAGTGAAAAAAAATAACAACAGACAAACTTTGGTATGATAATTCATTTACAGCTTTACAATAGCACGCAATAGTAACCGCACCGTCATATCTCGCCAAAAAGATCCCAATTAAAATATTTCAACGGTAGTTGGCCTCGCACCTAAGGCGGGTCGACCCTTATCAAGTGGCTACGATTAGCCCGGATTACCCGGACAAATGGAATGTGTAATTATCTCCGGGTAACTAATCGCGTTAACGTACGCGTACAGGTGAAAATTTCACAAGTTTCGACGCAATTTCTTAGTAAACTATGCTAGTGTGATATCATTTTACATTAATATACATTGTCCGAGTGTTTCAGCCCGATGAAAAGGTATCACACATGTGTGTTTGGTTATCGCAACAATAACATATAGCGTATGTACTCGTACTTATTCTTGATTTAATGTACACTGTGCAAACACAATTTACTGAACTCTAATCACTTTCTAGGGGGTAACCATGAACTCTCAAAACAATCTCAAATCTGTCAAATCTTGTCAAATCTTTTTGGTTTTACGTAATGACGTACAAAATTGTCAGATTTGACAGATTTGAGATTGTTTTAAGTGTTCAGGGTTACCCCGCTGTCAACATAATTCAACTGTACCTACCTGAAGCTTGTCTGGATAAGTTCGCTTCTAATTAGAAGACTGCCTTAGTTGTGCAGTTCAAAATATAGGGAGGTACTTCCAAATGCTTTTTTAGTTAGTGTTTCTAGTTACCTACCAATTTATCGATATGTGTGAATGTATGTTTGTAAGGTTTTTCAGGGACTAGTTCCCTCTATCCTAGATCCGGATAAAATTACGGGCCGTTTTAATTTTAAAACAATTGCCCAAAATAAGAATTAAAAGCAAGGAGAAGGTCCTTTTTGCGACAATCTGTCAAACGTGTCCAGTTGATTTAGCACTTCTTATACTGTACTCGTGCAAACCGATTGACTAATCAAATCGTAAAAAAATGTGTTATGCGTTTTCAGTTTATAAAATGATATAAATAACTTTTTTTTGTCCTTAATTATAATATCAAAGCAACCGCATTATGTATAATTAGAAAATATATTTGTTAATCTATTCTTATTTTTCGGTAACTATTTTTCGGTTACTAAATGTAAGTACCTAAAGTCAAGTAACTTCAGTAATACTCAATTTATTAGAAAAGTATAAGTTGAATTTCAGGTTCAATCAAATCTAATCTCATTTGTGATCAATATTCAGTTACATTTAATCCGCCATGTGAAATTGATTATTTATTCAAAATCTCCAACTTTTATCAGAGATAAATTAAACTGATTCTCTTTCAGTTCAGTGAGGTCATTTATTTGGCAACATCTAGAAATGTAAATATAATTAAAAAGCTGAGTTACTTCTTAAATAACTCAGCAGATAGGCTTAGTCAAATCTAGTGGTAAAAACTTTGAATAGGGCTATGTTGATCTGATACAAAGATTTAACTAAATATGATTACTTGGGACTAATGAAATTATATCAACTGATAATTAATTAACTAGGCTTTTTTGGTCCAAGCCCATTACTTTAAACTATTATTAAAAATGGATATTACTTTTAATTCAAACAATAAACATTTGTTATACCATAGACGTAAGAATTAACATAATTGTGTTACCACGTACCTACCAAACAACGAATTTTGCCAGAGTCTCCAAGCATAGATACCCAGACCCGAACCAATTTGGAAAAGTTCATGTTGTGAACTGAATTGCACCGGCAATCGAACCCGGGACCTATTTCGTTCAAATAATATTAATTATCTGCCGTAACCGTAACCAATAGTAATACATTGCTAAATTAATTAATAGAATTTGATTTTGAGGTTACCCTTTCAAAATACAGCTGCTTGACCGAATTTGAAAGTTACTCCGGCCTGTTCAGATTTATGACCAGTCGAGATTATACAGGCTGTCCCTGGAAGTATGGATTAAATCAAACAGGCACATAGCGGGGGTGATTCGATTTTGATTGTTATCAAATTGTATGAACTTTATTTAATTAGTTTTTTCTACGTGATCTTCAAAATGAGCTCTGTGTGATGGGTTGATCCCAGTAAAAATAAATGCTCGGGCGTATGTAGTTTTGTTAAACATAAACGCCGAATAAGTAGTTTTATCCAGGCGGCGTGATGAGTAGTCGAAGGGTATGCCAGATTTATTTATTTATACACACTGTAATGCGATAATAAAGAATAAATCAGATAATAGGGCACATGAAAACTAACCTTAAAATACCTCTTAGACTATTTTTTATATAATAAGCTACTATTTTGCTATATTATAATATTAAAATACATAAATGAAAAAGATTGCCCTCATAGATAAAGTGAATAGAGTGAGTGAACCAATACTATAATTATTTTTAAAATCTGAGAAAAAAAGGGTAAGTAAATCCTTCCTTTGTCTCAAATTGTTAAAATCTATTCCAAGTAACGTAGCGGGCATCTACTATAGTTATTCATAAAACACATCGATCATGCTTCAGACACCGAGTAGATTGACTTTCCACTTGTAGTTTAGTAAATGATGAATCACTCAATGCTTCAGTGCCTCGAGTTTTTCTTATGAAAAATCTGATTACGTGCTTGGGGTTCTATTAAACGAACCTGTGATTTATAAGTTATTAAAATCAAATCATATTAGATAGATGACAAAAAAGATTAAAGAAAAAACCTTTGTCATGGTAAGAATATTTTATATAAAGATGGATGGATGCTCTTTTTCTACTTTCATAATACCATTTGTCAAATTATTATTGCAGAGGAGAACGATAAACAGATACGCTATATCCACACCACATAAAATAAACAAGAAAAACACGCTTAGTACTACCGGTAGTGAACTAGTAGTTGGTACACTTGTGTGGGTGTGTGTTTGTGTGTTGGTGGTGCTGCTAACTGCAAGTCTATTTTATTTTTATACATAGGCACAGATTATATGACCCTATTCGCTCTACAGTTACATTCGCTCTGTAGCTGGTTCCTCAGTCCACAGTTGACTATTCGTTATGTTGGCTAGCGTGAGTGCTAGTGCTAGTGGGTTTAGCATTTTACATGCTGGCCAAGGGTACTAGGACGCAACCAGGCTAGTGTTCAATGAGCGTTACGGGAAAAGGAAATTTATGAAGATTTCTTTCCAGCCTAGAAAACGGAACGTCTTGCATTTGGCCTAGGCTACTAGGTCCACAGGAAGCTGGTGTTCAGGGGGTGTTACGAAGTTAGAAAATGAAGTTTAGAGTACGCTCGGTTCTGGCATCTTGAGGCTGGGAAGAGTTGGTGTTTTTTATTTTTAGAAAACACTTAAGATTTCTTAGAAAAATAGCATGGTGTACATCAAGTAGGGTTAATCGTATCGTATAACTATATAGAACGTGATCCAACAACACACACATATTCACTTACAAAATAAATGTATCAGCGAAAACATATGGCTTAAACTATCGCTATGGTCTTGCTAAACAATAGCGTTTATGATAACCAGAATATTCGTACAGTATGCTAATTTCATAAACGCAGGCTCGTTTATTATTTTGTTCGTAACTGATAAGGCTTAAAATATTTAGGACTGTCAAATCAATGTGTTTTATGTACTACTAATTCTAAAGTTAATTAGCGGTTGTCTGAAACAACATTACTTAACGCAAGTGTTTTTGCTGTGTTGTGCTTACATAATTTTTTGAAAAAGCTTAAAACTACTTATTTCTCTATATTTTTAACAAATGATATTGCTATTATATTTTCCATTGTATAATTACTTACTTTAAAAAACAGCTTTTGCATTTTCTGATTACATTAAATAAACCTTCCGTTTGAGCTTTTTAATTATGAGTAAGTTCCTCTATTATTGCAAAATAAATAAAATTATCAAAATTATATTTTCACCTGCCAACAAGAGAGGTAGGTACTTTCACGCATCAACGATTAACACGTGATAATTAATTAACCGTCACAGGGCACAGGTAGGTAATGTAGAAAAACTCAGAAGTCTTGCAGCGCTGCTATAAACGGTAAATAATAATAAATGATTATCATTTTTAAATAATTATAATAGTACGTAAGCAGTACTTTTAAAGAGAATACAGAAAGAACTAAAAAGAGATCATTTTTAACCCATTGAGTGTGAGACTGCGATAGGCAACTGTAATCCCTACTTACGAAAAAGACGCTCATTAAGACATTGATGCATATGTAGTGGGACAATAAGTTAGTACCTATAATTTGGACGTTACACACTACCAATTTTCATTAAACATCACACTATTTTTGAAATTGATGAATCTAATGGTTTATAGTTTTCACGTTTTGTGTGATCAGGCAATCATACTCATTGTCTATGGGATGACGATAGATGTACGGTCGACGCAGTTATTGGGGCACCAAGTTATGGAGTGAGCTACAGCGGCGCACGGTTTGCATGCTATGTCTAATTGTCTACTGACACTGTACGGCACCCTAATTGCCTAAAAATTTACAATTAGCTATAATCGCGCAGTCATCGCCCGATTGATGCTTAGTGTCAAAACCTATTGGCAGCACTGTCAGTATTTTTGTTATTCGCTGTCTATTTGCGATTTTAAAGACAGAATTTCTCAATTTTCGCTATCGCATTGCTTTTTCAAGATACGGAATCAGGGTACCGAATCCTATTAACTTGTGGCAAGAGGGGTCAGAGGGAGGCGTGAGGTAAGGATAGCCCAGCCCTGTTAATAGTTAAATAGTGAAGTTTTTTTAGAATATGTTAATAATTAAAATGCTAACAAATATTTTATCTAAAATGTGTAAGTAGATGGTATTTAAAATTAACTTATTTTTGTTACGCAGATTTTGCAGGTTCGGTAAAAAAATATCTAACTCTTGAAGCTAGATGGGTTAAGAAAACAGCTCATTTGCGCTAACACCCTGACTCCCATTGAGGATACCATAGCGAGGTAAAGCTATTAATGGTCCTACTGTTAGTATCTTTTTTGTGGCGATAGTGACCCATTTTAAATTCGCGACCGGCCACAAACCGGATCGAGTGCACTCTACGCCGGATCCGAACCGGAAAACAAACAGAACGGTTGAAACTCAATTTATTTACATCCGTACTGTATCAATTAACCATCTATTTAACAGGTTTTATTTAATCACCAACTATTTATTGTTAACTTTAAACTATGGTTTCCACTCCGCGAAGGGATCGAACTTTAACGTTCTTGTAATAGTATTTGGATTTAATAAAATGTAGACACTAAATTAAACCAAATTGTACCCAACAATGGGTGAACAGGTGACCTCTCGTAAAAGATTTAAATAAATTATCGTTTTTAATCGTTTTCAAATCAAGTTAACATTTAAATTATAGATACATAGCACTAAGAACAATACATTATTTATTATTTCTCTAAAACACCTTTATTTTATGGCACTAAATTCCAAAATGATATTACAATTATTAAACGATACGAACGATATCGCAATAGGTATGAGTGAAACTTTAGAAGTGTTGAATTTCATTATCATCCTGGATACTGTAGATCCAAATAAGGAATGTGACATATTTAAGTAGAAATGTTATTATACTTTACTAAATAAGTTATATATATTGTCACCGGCCAGACAAACAATTACTCAGTTAATATAAAATAATTAAGTAGTTGAACAAAACAGCATCCTACGTAAGAAAATAAGCTTCTGGTTCTCGAAATAAGGATCAAATAGGCCCAAAATTAAGTATAAAAGAGAGTTAGAACAAAACTTACTCGTACCTAAAAACACATTTATGTGAATAACCGAATTTCATTTTTCGATGAACACAAAAAGAGCTAATTCAAACAACAAGACAAAGTTCGCCAGGTCATACTTTGTGGACTAGAAGGCCTACTACGGAAGTGTTTCGTTAGTTCGGACAAATATAATCGAATATGAACAACTCGAAATATATATAGGGGTGTAAAAACCCGACCATTTTAATTGTTCATAAGCTACCAAAGGTTTGACACAAGTGAATGTTTTTTTTATTTATTTATAAGGCTAATACATCAAAATGGACGAAATGTTTTCGTAGTAGGCCTTTGTGAATTTCGGGGAAGCTGACGCGACCGCCCTAGTCACAATTAACTCTCGACATGTTTCAATTTCCACTCCCACTAAATCCTCAGTTAATATTCGACTTGGCATTCGCAGCGTACACACTAAGAATTGTTGGCTTAAGTTAAGTAGGTAATTATGTGGGGTTAAATTTGAGAGACGCTATTTACGACTAATCAAAACATTATGACTCGGTGACCTTTGTTGCACATAACAAAGTTTGTGTCAGAATTTACCTAAAGGGCGCCAACAGGGCCCTATCACTAAGCTTACGCTATTTTTCTGTTAATCTGCCAATCTGTAGTATTTTAAAAACCAGCTTTGTGTGACCCAGACTTGCGATAAAGATTATTATTGTGTTACCGCGAACGTAACCCTCGGTTCGCACTAGGCCTATTTTTTAAGCGTCCACCTCTTTTGTTAAATTATTTACAATTAATGTTATAATAATAAAAATGTGTTAAAAACAATACCCAACTTGTTCTTGCTGTATTAGGTAGAAGTCTAGTATCTGTTTCCATTTCCATTTTTAGACCATTCTTAGTCAATCAGTTGACCGTGCAATTTTAATGGAAGAGACAAAATTCCTATTCCGACATTACTTATTATTCGATAGTTGAACCTTTATGCTTCAATTTTTTTTTAGAAATAGATTCCTAGAAAGCGGTAAAAATAGCTACCTCGCAAGCGATTGGGATCTAACCAGCTGATCTACATCTTCAGTGACGTGATCAAGTACGCATGACGTCTGTCGCATAAACTAGTCGGAATTATGGGGCTCAGACATTGTAATGGAGAGGCCTTACATTTTACTGCACCGAGGCACGGGAGCCTTGCGATGCTTTCCGCACACTTGTAGGGCTGAAACAACGACATTTCAATTAATATTTGCAATTACAACAGCTTTCATTGTATATTCAAATAAAAAAACAATTCAATTAACTTTTTTCTAAAGAGACGGATTTCATGTTGTAACAGTTGTGGAAATGGATAAAGATTTGATATTATTTCAGTTGACGGCCTCAAAGTTTTATTGTACAATTGCTGCTTTAGTTATGAACTTTAACAATTAAGTTTTATTTTAAATTTTAAAAATTCAGTTTTTGCTGGCTGCATCTCTACAGGTTTAATCTCTGAAACTACCATAGTTATTTTAAAAAAAAAAACGTAGTTTAGAAATATTATTTACATAGAATTTATAACCATATTCAGTAATGCTACTCGTGCAAAGGCGTGAACCTAATAAATCCACTTTTTGTACAGTCCACTAATGACTGCAAAATAGTTTTCTTCCCTTAATTTACAAATAATACTGAATAAGTCCATTTACTACTAAAATAATTACAAAATCATACAGCAGACGACATTGTCACTGGAACCCAAAACATTTTGGGTATGGATATTCCCACTGTATATAAGACAAATGGCTTATTAAGCATCGCATTTTAATATCTTCGATCACCCTCTCTTGCTTACTCCGGTCATAAACAACAGATGCCAATATATAAGGTCCGATTTTAATAGTGTTCATCCTGTTAACCTGTGACTATATAGATGAAAAGCAATCGTAAAAACCAACTTTCAAATGTCTATCATAGGTAAACTGTTTACAAACCTAGAAACTCGTATACTTACAAGTGTTAAATAAACTCCGCACAAGGAGCGGGCGGACTAAGGGCGCGGATGATCCGGGCCCCACGGGTCTGGACGCAATTAACTCTCGACATGTTTCAATTTACACTCGCAAATACGCGACCCGACAACTGGCCTATTGTACCCGTTATACCGGCCGATACATTTAGTCCCGAATATGGGTCAACGTAAACGCCTAGCGCTCAAATAACGACATTGGCTCAATACGAAGCCGAATTGCGATGAGCCGGTGCGATATTGGTCGACAATGATGACGCACGGAGAAAAAAATATTTTACAATACTACCAGAACGACTTGTAAAAACAAATCTAGTAAAAGTTAACAAAAAATTGCGAGCTATATCAGCATTAGTCATAAGGATAAATAGTCGCTTATTTGCGAATACTAAAAAAATCTGGTAAATAAGTTTAGTGTACTAAACATTATAAAAAGTATTAGTTATTAATTTCTTAGTAAAGAATAAAATAATGAGTTAGTAACAGGCACGAATATTTTATGGTTACAATCTACCAGAAGTTATTGTTATCTGTACCGCTCTCTTTTACGAATTACATGACATATATTTGACTCTAATATTAAAAAAGTATTTTTAAACAGAAACAATGGTTTCCCATAATGTAATTTATCTGATACGAATTACGTTATAATATTTTAGTACTAACAGCAATTATTATTATATTAAAATATTACTTTGTAAAGTGAACGAAATCATTTAGTGTTTCCGGGCGCGGGGCAAGAAGAGAGGGTATCGACGACGGACCAGCATCGACTTGCCGCGTTAATTAAGTGTTTTGACTTGTTGAAGTGCGCGTCCCTGTTCTGTATTCGTAGGTGAATGGTGATAATGTGAAAATGTAAATTCTTGAATTGACGGTGAAAAATACAGTCGCCATCCAGATCACAATTTAAAAGCATTCACTGAAGAATATTTGAATATAAGTAAGTAGTATTTAATTGTATTTACAGGTGACTTTAATGAGTAAACTCATTTTAATATAGTGTTCTACTCATGATTATACAGGTTGACTTTTTTATCCCCATCCAAAACTTCTGAGATGATTCCCGTGATACAAACGAACAACTTTTTCTATTGGACCAACTCCCCAACTCAAAAATAAAATTCTACTGGTCCATACATTGTGGTCAAATGAATATTAATATTTTGTATGGAGCAGCTGATTGTTTTTTGCAGTTAGAGAGTTGGTCCAATAGAAGATTTGTTCACGGGAATCTTCTCAGGAGGTTTGGACGGTGATATAAAAGTCAGCCTTGATATAATTTTTGGTAGGTATAGGATTATTAGTTTATATTCAAGAAGAACTCTATAAATACTCATTGAGAATACTCATTAAAAACTCAATCTGTATAAGTGTTTAGATTTACATTATTATTTAGTATAGTGTACAAATTAACATTCTATGTCGATTTTCAGAAATAGAAGACCGGAACTCCAGCATTGCAAGAAACAACATCTATATATGCCTTCATGTTTCTGCTGCTTCTTCTTGGCAATCCAGTGACTAAAAATACGAAGAAGTCTTGGTGGCCATCAAAACAGGAGTGACGAGAGGCATTTATAACGCACGTAAAGGCCGCGACAGAATTGCAAGAAACGATATTCACGGAGAACATGGTTTGACATTTCAGTTCACAATTTTCATAGTAGGTAATATTTTAAATAATAAGATTGCGTCTTTTGATTTTGAAACCTCGAAGTTTTTGTTCTGATCATTTACGCGCAAATAATTTGAAAATATCAGCTTCAGAACTTATTGTATTTGTGAGGTATATCGGATTCATTGTTGGTGATTTAGTTCCTTATGATGATCATGTATGGCAAATATCTTATTAAGAAAAATAATAAATATTTTAATGTCTAGTGTTAAAAACAAATGTAAAAGGAATCCATTATACAAGAAATATTTGTTACTAAGTTTGTGAGCATTCCTTATTCAGAACTTTATGTTTTAATGAGAAAAATTACTGTTAAAAGGTAAAACACATAAGTAGAAAACATCAGTAATATTTTTTGTTATCAAGAAACCCTTTGTAGTTGATTATTAAAATTATGCTTAATGTAACTATAAAAACACCCTTTCCAAATAAAGCAAAACATTTAATTATACATTTATTGTTTCATTTTAATTACAGCAGGTTTACAATGTTATTTGTTTTTAGCTTCTTCAGATTTTTGTAAGCGTATAGTCGTAGTTGCCGTACCTACCATGGTTTTTAGTTGATTTTTAAAATCATTTTGTGGCACGATGGTTCCGGCTATACGTTTTCAGGAAGCCTGAAGGAGCTGAAAATGAGTAACGTCAACAGCCCAGTATAAAAAGAACACAATGTTTTCTGGTTATGCCAACCAGAAAATATTGTTGATCTCACATCAGATTTGTGAAAACCTAAGCAATACTTCATTGCAGCTACAACATTATCTGGTAGATAGTACAGAAAACAACGTTGGGTGGTTTATATATTCTAGTAATCCTTACAAAACTTTCTGTTGTGGTATCTAAACAATATTTTTAAACTTATAACCATTCTAGTAGATAAAACAAAACGTTAAGTGGTTTATATGGTATAATCTAGTAATCTTAACAAAACTCCATATTGTGGTATGTGACAACCTAAATATTTACAGCTACAACTATAATTCTAGTAGAGATAACACGAAATTACGCTAAGTACTATAAAAGTTCTAGTCATCCTTACAAAACTTTTGGTGTGTAGTGTCCTAATCTTTTTAATAATGACTAAATATCTTGTAATTTTTACAATTTTCTACGGCAATTTCAACCAATCCCTGTGATTTTAATTTAATATCATGATTTGTTGTGTTAAAGAAACACACATTAGTGAGCACAATTCATGTATTTGCTAGCAGTACATATGTGCTGGTGAAGTGTACCGAAAATTGTGTTCAATATACCAGAAACTTCTTGTTACTAAAAACTAGATTTTTTAAATATCATTTACAAAATGCATAGTTGTCACGTATAGCACTATGCGTTCTAGTTAACATCCTCAATATTCTGGTAAATAAAACTAGACTTTTTTCTCCGTGCGGGTCTGTCTTGGGCTATTGCTGGGCGTAGTCTACTTTTTTTTAGAAATGACGTGAGGTTCTCTATTTTATTTTTAGTATTCATGTATTTTTTGTACTTTGGTTTTGGTTTGGTTTGGTTTTGGTTGATATAGTGAGAACTGCCCCCTAACCATGAACTCTAAAAACAATCTCAAAGTTGTCAAATCTGTCAATTTTGGTACGTCATTTCATACAAAATTTGACAGAAATGATAATGTTTGACAGATTTGTGATTGTTTTAACAGTTAAAATGTCAAATCACAAATCTGTCAAACATTATCATTTCTGTCAAATTTTGTATGAAATGACGTACCAAAATTGACAGATTTGACAACTTTGAGATTGTTTTAAGAGTTCATGGTTATGGCCCTGAATTCAATTCCGTTCTTTAGTCAAAGACATTTGACGATCAAACTGATGCGCACTCCAAATCAGAATTAACAAATGAACAGCAAAGCAAATTTACTAGACCTAATCTTACTTCATAAGACTTTATTTTTACAGAGCCACAAAATACAGCTCAAGAAATAAGAGACAAAACAGAATAAGGAATGGCACGGCTAAATACAGTGAGCGTTCATAACCGCGCGGATCCGTATCCGGGAGATAACACGAAATAATCTCGACAAGAATAATGTTGTTTCCATTTCATACACTTTTCTTTTAACAACGCTTCCATGCCGCCGAGGAATAATAACTCATAAGCAAAATTATGTACCGCCAAACGTTATAATGTAGCTGTAAATGCACAAAATAACTCGAGATCGGTATATTAAATCTTGTTCCTCTTTTCGGGCAGGCAACTCGAAAGCAATATTGTGACGGATACATGGAAAAAGTTATTAACTTAAACAAGCCTTATACATTTTTTTTAATCAACTGGTACTTCATCATTATAATCATCATTAATGCCATAGGATGTTCACTGCTTGACTAGTTGGGAGTGACCGAAGAGAGATCCTAGGCTAAGTTATAACTCAAATACCTACCTTAAAATAGAACTTAATAGGCCTAATAACGGCATAAGCCCAGAACAGAAATGGTTAATAGATAGGTACCCTTTCACTGCTATACCTCAGAAAACCGTATAAATTGTTGCACATAAGCCGACACGAGATAGATAGATACTCTTTATCGCACACCAAACAAAGAAGTTACAGTTGATATTTACAGAAAGATGTACAATTTAGGCGGTCTTACCGCTAAAGTACATCCACCATACATAAAAACTACATCCAACATACATAAAATACCTATGAAATATATATAATTACTATAATAATTTACTATCAACACGCATAGACTTCAGACCCACGCTTGACTTAATGTACGTTCGAGTGACTATGACATAGCACACTGCTGAAAAACTCATTTACCGGCATTCCATACCTTGCATTACAAAAATATCAGGGAGCCACCAGGCATACATTTTAATATGGTAATGCCTCTATATATTCACACAAACAAAATAATGGAGTCAATTAGAGTCCGTCCCAAATTCCGTAAGTCGGAAAATTATTTTTAAATTTAAATGTATGAAAGTGGAAAGTCCATAGTTTGTTATCCGACGAGACAGTGCCGCCGGCAAAATAAAACGACGCAGGTAATCCACGCGAGAATAACAATGTTTTCACTTTATTTTCGGTGTTTTTGCTCATTCCCATGAATGCTCCGAGGGGACAAATGAATACAACTGGGACCTTTGCCATATTTACCAGTCGGTTTTCATGAAAAAACGAGGGTTGTTTACGCAAACTTTTATTGGTATTCTACAATTACAATTGACGTATGCGTGAGTTTGCATCTGTTTTTAAATGAATCTAAAAGCTGCACGTTCGATGAACTTTTTTATGTTTGTTTGGTGTGCAATAAACAGTAACACTACTCATTTAGTAGGTAAGTTAGAATTTATTGTAAAGAATACTTATAATAATTATTTTTAAAAAAAGTATTATTAATCAGATTTTTAATCATTACCTAGTGCCAAAAATTTTAATATCGATACATGAAAAATCTGTAATATTTTGGGCGTAAAACGGCTAATATCAAGCTCGGGAGAGTCAAAGAGGACGGGATGCGAGTAACGAACACTTCGCCTCAAAGGCCGTACAGAAATTTTGTATCACTTACGCCGGAACCCATTTTCAGACTTTCCAAGATATTCTGACGAGAATGGCGCAGGTCCTTGGCAGAGCCGGGCTCAGGACACAATTGACAAATATTCCAAAATAGCTTCCACTTTACCTTGACTATTACTTCGGGCAATGTTTAGCTTAATAAATTATGATTAGTTATGAAATTTTATTTTCTTAATGCAATTTTATTGATTTAAATGGTAAGTATAAAAAGTGTGTGTTTTTTTTTTTCAATTAAATAGTTCTTTTAACCTCAGCCCGTCACTGGTTAAAGCTAAAATTACTTTCACGAAGACCGTGCACAGCGGTCCGCTTTCGCTCGATAATGTGTATGATATATCGGTTCAAGTATGCTTTGTAATCTTACCAGCTAGTACTATGTATAGAGCGCCCTACTCACCATAAAATATCGCTCAGGGAACCATTATTTGTTTATTTATTGCCACAGGAACTGCGGCCGGACGACACGAAAATATAATTGCCCGTTATTATTCCCACTGTACAAGTAAATCAATTAGTTAGACGTGAATAATACGAGAAACGTAAAACAGAAAAATGGCTGTTATATTTTAATTAACTTTTGGTAAATACCGAATAGGTACCTACCTAATATGTAAAAAACCGGCTTAGTTTTTATCGGGTTGTCGTTTCGAAGGATTTGACACCATCATAATTAAATTATTTTATCTACTTAGTTAACAGTGCAAACAGTTGTGTTTTAAGAACTCTTTTTTAAATACGATCAAAACAAAACAAAGCTAGCGATTTCAATGGCGTAAAGATAGATGGATCGCCCGTTTTACAATCTTTATGTTTTTCTTTTGATTTGTATAGCAGCGTTAAAAGTTGTGGGATAAATATTGTTTCGGGATTTCTAACATGCACGGGTATTACCTTGTTCTTATCGGCATTGTTACAAGCGACATGATTAAGGAAGAACAGAACTACTACAGAAAACATAAAACAAGATTAAAATAATACTGTTTAAGAGCTCTGGTTAGTAAATTTCAGGAATTGTAACAAATTGTTCGCGCCCACCAAAGATATATGGCAAATTACTAGAGAAACTTATTACTATATCTTCGAGAATATGAATTGGTAGAGAACACTAGCTATTTTAGTAGAGTCGACTTGCTAAATGTCCCATTGATAATATAGTGGACTCGTAAGTACTTATTGTCCAGCATAAAAGTTATGTAGCGCAGCCAGCAATCTCAGTCATTTTGCAAAATATTCATGCGCAAAAGTTTCAGGCATATAATAAATTCGTTGAATTGACCACTACGATATCACGATATCTTCAGCTTTAGTCCACACTTTCAGTAGCATAATTGGCACACAAAAAAATCATGGATTATTTGTTTCAAAACCAGCATTATTTCTAAAATTTGTCAATTAAATCCTGTTTCGGCAAAACTTAGACTAAAATTTCAAACATCATAAACCTATTAACTTGATACCAGGAATGGAATGAAAGTTATTATTCAACGCCGCTGTTGGGAGTTCACTCAATCAAAATTTGAGTTACGCCGAGTTCCGCGCAGCAGTCTAGCAGGCTTTGTTATTCGAAACTATTCCGGCGACGACTGGCGTGTTTGTTACAGTCGTCCTCAGCTTAGAACTTGGATTAGAAAATGTAACTATGGTCCGACTAAACGCGGTGTGATTTAGTAACACAATAATTACCTACCCTTACATAATTATGATGA
This sequence comes from Anania fuscalis, assembly GCA_950371115.1. Classification (NCBI taxonomy): domain Eukaryota; kingdom Metazoa; phylum Arthropoda; class Insecta; order Lepidoptera; family Crambidae; genus Anania; species Anania fuscalis. Next base: position 14,919,750 of record OX493328.1, read on the forward strand.
ATACTGTCGTATGTATATTGCACAAACTAAATTTCAAGATTATGATTGGATTTAACTTTTCAAAAACTGCACACTATTTGGTGTATCAAAAACATATTTTTCTTAATAAAAGTTTAGTTTTAGCTTGCTTGTTTGTTTCCCGTTCAGGTGGAATAGTACAAGTGTACTATTTCATCTGAACGGGAAACAAAAAAGCAAACTTTTCTTAACATTTATATCCTTGTTATTAAATTATTTTACAAATAGTTAACGCCTGTTGTATAAGACGTATAAGTATTTCCTTTAACTAAAAATTCTCTAGTCAAACTCCAAGTTTTAAAAGTCTTAAAAGTTTAATGTTCAAACTAAAGTTTAAGTTACGATCGGGGTCAGTTCCACGCGAACTATCAGAACTTTCAAAACAGCACACAACATAAAAGCTACTAGGGCAAACGAGTTAGGTCTAGCAATTTTTCAATAAAATATTACCAAAGTGTAAAAGGTTACATTAAACGCCGTCCATTGCCTCTTTATGTCAAATCATACTAATCATCATCTCAGCCTATTTCAGTCCATTGCTGGACGTAGGCCTACCCCAAAGAGCGCCAAAAAGCACGATCTCCCGCTTTTTTCATCCATCCATAGCCAGCCATCTTCCTAAGGTCGTCGGTCCATCGAGCTGGGGGGCGTCCTACACTACGTTTGCCTAGGCGTGGTCTCCACTCGAGACTCCATTTACTCCACCTTTCATCGGTTCTGCGACAGATGTGTCCAGCCCACTGCCACTTAAGCTTGCTACATTTTTGGACTATGTCCGTTACTTTAGTCCTCTGCCTGATGATCTCATTTCGGATTTTATCCTTTAACGAAATCCCAAGCATTGACTTTTCCATAGCTCGCTGAGTGACATGTAGTCGGTGGGCCAGCTTTACTGTCATATTCTACGTTTCGGCTCCGTAGGTCATACATGACTTTGGTCTTGTCCAAGTTCATCCCCAGGCCCACGCGTCGCGAGGCAGCGTTGAGACTTGGCAGCATTTTTTGCAAATCCTCCAGCGATTCCGCCATAATGACAATATCATCGGCAAAATGGAGGTGCGTGAGGTGTTCGCCGTCGACATTCCAGTGTCTTGAAGACGTCCTCCAGTGCGTTTGTAAACAACTTCGGAGATATGACATCTTCTTGTCTCACACCCCTGATCAGCTGGATAGGTTTCGTGTAATGGTTTTGGACCGGGGCCCTAGCCATGAACTGTAAAAACAATCACAAATCATGATCATCACAAGAAATGATAATTTTTGACAGATTTGTGATTGTTTTAACAGTTCATGGTTAGGGCCCTGACCAGTCATCGATGCCAGTTTATACAGGCTCCTCAGCACCTCTACATACCACCAATCGATTTGGCATCACTGTAAGGATTCCAGAACAGCCCAGGGCCCTAACCATGAACTTTTTCACGACCGAGATTGTTTGGCAGCACTTTGATATGAGCACAAAATTTTGGTCACGTGATTTGGTACCATGAACTACCTAAAACGATCTTGTTTAGTGGTGTGAAAGAACGAGTGAACTGTAAAAAATTGTCTATGCGTTGAAATAATGTCAAAAAATGATGCACGCGGTCCGAATTAGATAAATTAAATGAACGAAATATTATTAAACACAATAAATACCTGTGTTTGCTTGCTAATTACTTGAAAATATAAAAAAAAATGTATTTTGCTTGTACTAGGAGTTATTTTTGTAGAAATGTTACCTATTTTTAGCGTAAATATCAGCCTTTCTTAATGAGCTATGACTGAGCTCTTGATTTTTAAAAATCATTTCGGACCAAGAGTCATACGTCATGAATGATCAAATTCAAACGTAGTGGTTCCATTCTCTTTGGATATAATTAGAAAAAAGTTAAAGTCAGTATTTGATGTAATCACTCGTATTTACAATTTATTTTACAATTATTTTTTTCTAGACTCGAAAGCACATTTCAAGAATGTGTTCTGTTAATTTATGTATTTACTTTATTTATATGTAACACTTATAATAGTTCAATTGTATAACGATGTTTGCATGGACAGCATAACACAATAAATTATCATTTTAATGGGTTTCTTGATTCATTTCGAGAAACTTTAAATTAAGTACCTTAAATATACCAGAGGGGAAAAAAGCTAACAGCGTCTGGATAAGGTACCCCTGGTACCGGAGCAGAAGAAAGCTAGCAGTGTCATGATTAGGCATCCAAGATACTAAGTCGTTGAAATCAGAATTCGATGAAGACAGAGCCTCACAAGTGTTTATTATCCGTGTTTCTAAAAATATTCTGAAAGCCAATCGTTAAGAATAAATAGTGTTAATAAATGTATACCCATTAAATTATTTTAATAATACAAACTGGTACACAAGGTACTCTGAAATTATACTAATCCACAGCTACTCACTTTGTCTTTTAGTACTTCACTTGCTATTGAAAAAAAGGTGGCATTTACTAAACTAGGTATTCAATGAATTATCCGCAACGGCCACATCTTAGAGGCATAGGAAGCGGGGTGCTTCATCTTACGCAGCAAAGCTGCTCGAGCGATTGCTGCTTCGAATGTAGGTACTTGTTTATCTTGACTTCACCACTCTCCAGCCAGCAAGCATGCTCCACCATCTCAGCAACCAGGAGCAGAGCGATACGTCCGTCACAATTTTGTTTCCCGAACCATGCGGATCTCGCCGGTAAAGGAATAGTAAACTAGTTTGGCGCGTTGCATGTTCGATTGTAGGTGGCCCTCTACCATCTCCTCAACATCACACTATTACATGACTGGCCACCGGACGATAGTCGGTGTGATGAGCCCAGCAGGTTCACACCGACGGGAGCCGATTTGTATGGCGTAGATTTTTATGGGAAGTCCGGCCAGCCAGTCTATACATACTGTCTATCTATTCAGCCTTTTGCAGTCCACTGCTGGACACAAGCCTTGACAATGCCCAAAGAGTATCACCCGCATTTTTCATTCATCCACTGCCAACCATCGTCCTAAGGTTGGTCCATGTGGGGCTGTGGGGCGTCCTACACTACGGCTATCTCTCATTTATATATAAATAGTTCAAAGTATGTATACTACCTCATAACGATACTATTTTTAGGGTTCTAAAAAATCTAAAAACCAGCCTAGTGCACGTCGTGCCACGCGCAGTATAGGGTTTCATAGTTGCCCGTGGTAGTTCCCACGATATATTGCAGCAATTATTTTATTAAGTCTTCATTTAAGTCACTTTAAAAGTTTCCCTTTAAGAAATTTTCGAACGACGACATAATTAAATGATTATTACTCGTAAAACTAACAGGTCTATCTTAACCGTTATAATTTTCCTTAAAAATTCATGAAAAGCACTATAACCATGTTTTTTTCCAGAATATTAAAACCAATAGTTTTATTTACGCCCTACCCGAACAAAAATTGGCATTTTAAAGTTTAATATTTGGCAAACGTAACTCTAAATCGAAAAGTAGTCTTAGCAACCCCTAAATCATTTTAAGGGACCTATTCAACGATGGGTTAGACGATGAAAAAATAATCACCCCCACGTTACACGTATAATAAATAAGTATTGGACAATATCACATACAATGCTCTGACCCTCTAGCACGAGCAACAAAACACGATACGATATGATATGATATGATATAGCGATTTATTGCCTCTTTTCTTTCAAAATATAAATATATATATGGATAACATAGCCTCCAACTTGATCTTTTATTGAAACAGTGAGCATGTCCTTGCCGGCGACGTCACGGTTATGTTATACGCTTTTTCGATAAAAGTTCATATTTTGACAAAGGATATGCGATAAATTGCTATATCATATCATGTTTTGTTGCTCATGCTATAGGGACAGATCCTAAGGTAAGTAGATTAAGCACTTGTGTTATAGAAATCATAAACAACGACGGTACCACAACACCCAGACCCGAGACAGTATAGAAAGTTCTTTTTCTCCATTGACCCGACCGGGAATCGAACTTGGAACCTCAGAGATGGCGGCGACATATCTTTTCGGGCGTGCTTGCCTCTCGGCTACGGAGTTCATCTAGTATCGGAGCTACCCTAAAACTATATTTTGCAAAATTTTATGCTATCATTTTGTCAGCGTGATTGATTTACAAATCTTCACAATATTACAGCTCTCTAGAGTCAACAGCAAAATCTCGGATGGACAGACAGACACACAGACGGACATGACGAAACTATAAGGGTTTCTTGTCAGGACTACGGAACCCTAAAAGCCGGAATAAAATAAGTATTTAAGGGGGCTTCCATATAACAAACTCGATTTAATTGTCCATTTTTATAGATAATGGTGCTCGAAGGGTTCCCTTCGTGCGCGAGTCCGAATCGCACTTGACCGTTTTATAAAGTGAACTATTTACTAAAACCTACTCACTTAACCAGGACCAAGGTGCTTATCAAGGTCTTAATCTTAGTCCCGGACCAGCAAATGCACTCTGAATAAGACGTGTTTAATATACAGGGTGTTAGGTATATCAAGCTGAAACTAGCCCATGTTAACATTATAATATGCATTAAATTCTATCGTGAAGACAGAAAAGACCATGCAAAAAATCGACCCCACCCACCAGCAGACTTCAAATGTATCTCAGTTAATAGATCTCGACTGCTGGTGATTTTATACTATGACGGCATCTCTCGTAGGAATGAGGTTTTCATTAAAAAAAACTTTGCAATATGTTTTTTTTTCATTGATTTTCCGTATTTTTCTATAATATAGTGCAGTTAATTCTTGTAAAGAACGTACTTAAGCACACTGTGGCAAACCATACTCCGTTGTAACGTTAAAGGCTGCGACCAGCCGGTCGATTCTCTAAGAAAAACGCAACGGACTCGCTTTAAAACTCGACTTAGCCGTACAAACGAACATAGCCTCTATCTTGTTAGAAAGAAGGTTCATATTATTTATCGTTTATGAGCGAGTGCAGCGACGAAGTGAGCGCGGTTTTGTTTACAGAATCGACAGGCTGACTACATATGGTCCAGATCTGGCGAATGCGCCGCGAACACGAAGCTCGCGCGCGGCGCGCGGACTTTTGTCCCTATAGCTAGTGTATGCTAGTCTAGGCCTATAATACTCAAATTTTAATATTGTCATTTATTGAAGGTTAACACAGGGTTTCATTGTTTTGGTTTTCGTATACCTACAAGAAAACGTTTACGTGTAATACAGGGTGTCCCAGAACTCAACGTTAAGCCGAAACGGGGTGACAGGATTGATTGTAACCATCATGAGAAAAATCAGAAAAAAATCTTTCCCATGCAGTTTGAAAATTATGGGCATTTAAGAAAACCCTAGAAATTTGGTCAAACTGTAACCATTTTTCGGTTACTGTGGTTAATTTTTATTATTTTTGTTCATTTAAACTTTGGAACCGTAACCCTAAATAACATTTCTAGAATCACAGTCAAAAATAATGACACAATTGCCCCAAGTTTCCGAGAATTAAGACTATTTGTTAAACTATGATTTTTTTTTTTTTTAATTTGTCGACTTTGGAAGGCCCCCTCCTTTAACCTGTATACTCAAACATTTGTGCGCGACCCGAGCTTATTGCTTAAAAAAAATGTACTAGAGTGCCTTGACTCCTCTCAAAATTATAAACTTGACTTGACTGAAGTAACCCGATTTTTGCTAACCCATTTTACCCAGTTAAAATGTTTTTAGGGTTCCGTACCCAAAGGGTAAAACCCGGACCCTATTACTAAGGCTCCGCTGTCCGTCTGTCTGTCTCTCCGTCTGTCTGTCCGTCTGTCACCAGGCTGTATCTCATGAACCGTGATAGCCAGAGACTTGAAATTTTCACAGATGATGTATTTCTGCCGCTATAACAAAAAATACTGAAAAACAGGATACCATAAACATTTAAGGGGACTCCCATACAACAAACGTGGTTTTTTTGCCATTTTTATAGAAAATGGCACGGAACCCTTCGTGCGCGAGTCCTACTCGCACTTGGCCGGTTTTTTATTCGCCCAAGCTCTTGGTAGGTTCTTAATTTTATGGCAAAATGATGAGAGAGAAGGATAGTGGACATGTTTGCCATGAGTAAACAAGACAGATAGTGACGCCACTTTTACCAAAGTCAACAAAAGTAAGTAAAATTAATAAAATAATGAAATATCTTGACCTAGTTTAGTTTAGATTTATTGGAATAAAAGTCAGATAGGAATTATTGTAATAGGATATGTTATTTCCCATATGACTATGAGAGTATGAGATTGGACTCCCTTTTCCGCACTTAAACTCAAAGTCGGTCCTTTATACGTGGGGGATGTGATGGTTACGGTTGCAACCAGCCTAGCTCCGCCCAGAAGCGCAGAAGTTTCCTGGGTTTTTCACAGACTTCGCGGAGCGACCTTCGGTTTTAAAGGATTTCATTACTATGTGATGCTACCGCCTCGCATTCCAAGACTACGTGGGCGGCGGTTTCATCTGTAGTTAGACAAGCCCTGCAGAGAGGGCTGTCTGTGTTGCCTATGGTGTAAATATGTATGTTTAGGAGACAGTGACCGGTCACTGTCCCCACGATTATCCGCAGATTTTATCTATCAAGGTTGAGTATACGCCGTCCATTTAGGTGTGACCACTGAGAGGGTCAGTTTCGATTGTCTGCATGCTGTGCTCAGAGTCCATCGTTCGTTATGTTGGGATAAAGCACTGTGTCTAATCCAGGCGCGCAGTTGGGAATATGGTAAGGGGAGGATCGAGGGTGGCCCCTCTATGACCATGTCCGAGCCCCTTCTCGCCAGTACATCTGCGGCATCGTTGCCTAAGGAATTACTATGCCCTTTTATCCACGGCAGTGTTACCTTGTTGACCCTTCCAATCTTTTATATTTGAATGAATTTGTTCTTAGAAAATTATTTACAAAATGTCAAGCGATTGCCTGTGGATCCGTACTCTTCGGTTTGTAACAAAACACGTACCCGGTTACCTTAAACCCAAAATAAAATATCGTTATTATATATATAAGTAAAATAAAGTTAATGATCAATAAGGTCCTAAGATAATAAAGATATTAATTGACTTCCTCTTAGGGGATAGGGGATAAAGCCTGTCCCAGACAGACGCGGCCTGAGGTGGCGGCCGCGGCCGCGGCCTGTTGTGTAGTATGAAGGTCTTATTTACTATTCAAATCCACGTAGCCGCGGCCGCAAGCTGCGCCCAACAAAAGGAGAATTTTGTCTTCTAAATGACTTAGTTTAGACATCCATCCGCGATGACGAGTAGGCAAGAAATGGCGGTCTCGGCCGTGGCCTGGAGAGTCATTTCTTTATATCTTACTATGCGAGTGTGTTTCATAATGAAACACCGAACGACCGACGAACCTATATTTTAAATTGGCCGCTGCGGCTAGTTGTAAAAAATTGCAACTGGCCGCACCCCGCGCGAGCGCACATACCGGCTGCTGAGCAGAATCGGGCGAAGCTTGCGGCCGCGGCTAGCCGCGCTCCGGCCGCGCAAATCGCGTGGATTTAAATAGTACTGAGACTTTCATACTACACAACAGGCCGCGTCTGTCTGGGACAGGCTCTCTTGCTCCCATACAGCAACTTTTTCGACAGAAGATAATTTAAACCTTAAAAAAAATTACATTGTCATACGAAACTGCCGACCAGATTACATCAGTTTTTACAATATAAAGTTTAAAAATATAATATAGGTAGGAATGCTAAGGGATGTTATGTCTCAATGATGAGTAAATGCAGAATGCATGGAAGAGAAAACAGATTAGAAACTAGTGAAAAAAGACTTGGAACATGGCACGCGAACGGTGATGATGATGATGGTGATTGGTGATGCCAGGAAGGTCATGATTTATCTATGCACCGAATTTCATCGAGAGCGGATAGGTATATCATTTCAATACTTGACTATGTTTAAACAACTTCTTTATGTCTTGTACCAGATAAATGATTTTCTATTAGAAATAAAATAGAATTTATACAGTTTTAAGACAAACATCCAAATGTTATGGATTTAAGAATTTTTTGCCTACCTTGCAATGATAACTTTACATGTAACTTGCTTGTTGGGCTATTGAAGCGTTTCTTTTTTGCTCACGCTGTTCCCTTGAATCGCATAAAATATACATTAAATAATCACTTTCTCTAGAGAAATTCAACACACGATAGGTACTACTCGTAAAATGCGTACCTATCTGATTTTGCATAGTGAAACGTACCTTGTATTTATGGTATTACCAAGGAGTAATCACTACGTATTACTACTAAGTTCTATGGTTTCCAAAAAGCCGGTAATTTAATAAATTTATGTAACGGTTATTGATTTCAATTCAAAATTTTGGTAATGTCATAATTTGAAAGCTGTCACAAATATAGAATAAAAGTTGACTTTTTAGTCTATTCCGAAACAAGGTCTCGACGTTGGTCAAAATGTATAGCTCAATTAGCTCTTTGTTCGAATTCAATTTTGTGCCATGCAAAAATTTCTAGCACCTGGCATGCAATCTCAGTTTTTAAAACCATAAAACCTTAACATAATTGCATTACCTCTCGCCTAAAATTTTTCATTTCAGAGTGTATTGCTCTATTCGTTTTTTATTTAATTTTGGTTTCGGACAGCTGCTCCGTGTTTTTCATGGATATGACATTAGGCATAGACAAGGCAGATACAACAATAGAAAGAGACAAAGTTATCTGTTGACAGTAGTTTTGGATATTGCGTTCCTTTTCTACTGACGACCAAGATATAGACAAGTCGTTCATTCTTTCACATCACTAAACAAACACATTTAAAGCAGTTCATAGTACGAATAAAAAAAAAGATAAATCAAAATTGCTAAATAGCATAATTGCTTTTACGATTTCCGGAGAGTCAAGCGAAGTATCATAATGTTTTATGCAAATATATACATATAATTAATCCTATTTTTGTATCTTGCTACTATTTTTACAGCATTCATTTAGAAATTTAGAAAACAATAAAAAAAAAAATCCATACAAATTATTTTGACATATGAAATCAATTTGTGGCTGTCATTAGTGTCATAATAAACGTCATTTGTACTGAAATGAGTGAATGATAGGCAAAATTGTTTGTTGTCAAAATCCAATAAATGTGATTGTTTTTACGACTTCATGGTAGGAAATTGACAGATTTTGACAGATTTGTGATTGTTTTAACAGTTCATGGTTAGGGGGCAGATCTCGACGGAGTCGAAGGCTTTTTCGTAGTCCACAAAGGCTAGGCACAGAGGCTGATTATACTCTTCTGTATTCTGTATAATCTGCCTTACTGTGTGGATATGGTCTACGGTACTAGCCTTTACGAAACCCAGCCTGCTCCGGTGGCTGGAAGGCGTCAAATCTTGCGGCTAGACGATTTGTGACGACTCTTGAAAACTAATATTGATGAAATAATGTACATTTTATGTATGTACATTAGTTCAAAGGGCAACTTTTAATAGTAACAGTGAATACTTAAGTACCTATTTGACTATGAAACTTTAGACAGAAACAATAATACTTCAATAGGTATTCCAAAATAGATTGAAGGTGTATTTGTTTGATCATATATTCCTCTTTTGAAAGGTAAAAGTAAATAATCCTCATAGAAAAATCGGAAAGAAGTCTTCCGTGATGACCATTACCAAAAATAATACCGATGGTTTTATTTATTCATTATTCCATCAAGGACTTATTTATACAATAGTTAATGGCGCTGAGAAAAAAGATCTTCAATTGACAGATATCGAACTAAATCGTTCTATTATGTAGTTGATATCGTAAAGTTCTAAATCGAATAATAGTAACGATAACAATAACAATGTATGCGACGTTGTCCAATATTTATTTATTATTAATCTATTTATAGTTGATAAGAAATAATAGTGAAACTTGTTGGAATAATAAAGGGTAATCACTTCTTAGAACTAGTAAGTAAGTTGAGTAACGAAATAAATTTCATTTTTTAACTGTAAAAGTAAGTAGAATGTGTTTAAGTACTCGTATAATGTTGTGTTCGCTCTCAAAACCGTAAACCATAACAAATATTCAGCCTCTTACAATTTTATCAACAAAGTACCATTGAATGAGTTTTCCATTACTAGCAGATGACCCCTCCATCCCTCCCGTGTTCCGGGCAATGTCGCAACATTTATGGGATAGCTATTATATTTTAAACTAGGTGGAGCCCACAACGTTGCCTTTCGTCTTTGTTGTTAAAATGATTAAGTTAGCTAAGAATCTAACGTATCCTAATATTTAGATGGAAAGTTAGATAAATAAGCTTTTAATGTACATGTTACAGAAAATGTATGAAATCCGCCATTGTATACAATTCCTAGGAATTGTATACAATTCCTAGTAATTAATTACAATTCCTAGGAATTGTATATAATTCCTAAAATCACCCGGAAATGTGTGATGTAAATTATATTAGACACATTTCCTAGAACATTTACACATTTCCTAAACAGCAATCGGAAATGTAATATTGTAAAGATTTTAATGAATACGCGTGGACATGCGGTGTTTTGAGCTTTATATAAAAAATAGTAGGTTTTGTGATAAATGGGCCTTAAGAATTGATAAATAGTTGATTTATTAAGCTTAAATTAGTATATTATATAATACCTTATGATTGTAAATTGTTAGTCTCAATGAGAGCCTAAATAAAAACTGTGTTTTCTTAATTATCAAGAATTATTTAAAGGATTTTTTTTAAATTAAAACCTAAAATTGGACAACATCTGATACAATGCTCTGATCCTAAGGTAAGTAGCTAAAGCACTCGTGACCCGACCGGGGATCGAACCCGGAACCTCAGAGATGGCGGCGCCATTTAAAACCCAGCGTGCTCGCCTCTTGGCTACGGTTATAAACCGTATGGTTGTTACTTGATTGTCTCAATGAGAGCCTTAATAAAAACTCTGATCCTTGAATTAGTAAGAAGTAAAGATATTATATTATACTGTATGATTGTTACATAATTGTCTCAATGAGACTCTTAATAAAAACTCTGATCCTCATTTAAAACGTTTTATTTATGTTAATTACACATAGCGTTCGTTTTATACATTTCCTAATACGATATTGAAACTCTATAAAATTCCTAGGAAATGTATACATTTCATAGGATATGTGCGTATTAAATAATCTCTAAATCAATATTTTATAAATTTCCTAAATAGCTTCGGAATTGTAAATATTTCCTAGGAGTTGTATACAATTCCTAGAATTCATACATTTCCTGTAACATACACAACACAAAATAAATGAATAATAAAAGTATTAAAAACTGAAAGTCTACCTACAAAATATTAAGAGCAAGTAGGAAAGCCTTATAATGTTACCTTATATACAGTGTGTGGCCAAGAACCGGGGTAATATATCAATGTTTATGTGGTATTGAGATACCAATGACCAAGTATTAATATAGGCCAGTCTTGTTTTTCGTTGGACTGATAACTATTGACCCGTAATCATTAATAACTAATATGGCGTTCAGTATATTTATGGCGAAATAAGGAAACTCACACACATAAATACATACCTACTTACCTAAACCCTGAAAACATTGGATTTTTTGGACAATCGAGACAATGAGGTAAATCGGAAAGCAGGTAGACAAAGTTAGGAATAACAAATGAAAATGCTTTTATCGGGATGTGATGTGTTGTATAAAGGTCCATCTATATTTTCAGTGAGCGAGGGTTTAAACATGAGTGTTAAAACAGTACAACACGTAACAAGAGTTTGACGTAGAAACAAAACTGCATAAGTACATCCTCCTCCATAGTCGGTCCCTAAGAGGCTGAGGATTTGCCTACGTTTTTACCTGGATTATGAGCTGTTTCCAGGCATATCGATCCTGCGCCCGTCTGAATGCTTCGTAGAACGGCATTTCCAGGGTTTTCACAAATAGATACTGTTAAAGATTATGGTTAAGCCCCTGCTCTATGTTTATGGGTATAAAAAAGTTAAAAAAAAACAATGTATTATTACGGACAAGCAAGATAATGTTTATATTAAGATTGGTGTGGAATTCACGGGCGGCCACTCCTAATGAAGTAACAGGGTAATGTCATTAATATTCTCCATAGCCGGCCATGGAAGGGGCGGGAATTCAAACTAGTGTAATGGAGTAATTTGGTTTAAAAGTTTTAGTAATTGTTACAACCCAATGGATTCACAATTTAGATACTTGTACTAAACATATTTCAATACAAGTATCTGATTACTTAAGGTTCCTCGACAAACTTTGTAAATGTGATGTTAAAATACCTTTATGTAGCAATTTTAATTTTTTTATTTCTTAAGCGTCGCTTTAAGAATGTATCTTTTTAACGTATCTTTCTTCATTTTTAGGTTTTATGTCTTAATCGGGCATTCTTAGGTTTTAAAAAAGTTGTCCCACGTTTTACAGCGTGGGTTTTGAAATAGTTATTAAATAAAATTGATGAATTAAGCTTTCAAAGCCAAACTCTGGAAAACACACTGGCAAAAAAAAATGAAAAGTAAATGCAAATCCTTAGAAACACGGTTTTGAATGTTCAAAGGAGGAATTGGAAATTATAGGGACAAAAGTTGAAAAATGAGCTCCCCATGCTCCTGTTTAATTTGACCGTTACTTCCAGGAAACCTTCCAGGTGCCTATTTCTTCAAAATATAATCATAAGCAGCTGGAACGTTTTCTTTTCTCCACTGCTCTTTATTAATTCTGGTAGGTCGGTAGCCGCAGTTTATTCGGGGAACATGGATTTAGAAGCAATTGCTATGGTCATCATCATCAACTTATGCATGGTAGCTCTTTACGTGCTCTGCTGCTAATCGGTGACTTTGGTTCTTCTACGTATCTCTAAAACATGGTCAACAATAAATATACCGCTAGCACTGCTTCGGTCATTACCAAACCCGGTGTGTAATTAATGTAATCATAACAATTATGAGAACAGCGCACACCGCGGGCCGTAGTCGGCGCACGTACAGCACCGGCGCGGGTCTGCGCCAGTCAGTAAATAATTCAATCACTCGGCCCCTGCGGAGCCGCGGCTTAAACGCACAAATATGCAAATTCTGAGAGGGATGTTCCATAGAAGGGAGGTGCTAAGGATATCTTTAATCGAGAGACCGAGAAAACAATCGAGAGTGGGTCCTAAAATATTGTTTCAATGTGTTTTGGATAAAAAATATTATGGCGTACACGTGTCGTCTTTAATCCTTAGTCCTTCGTTACGCTCGTGTCACGATTCAGCGAATAATTTCAAAATTAGTGGCAATTCTATAAAAAGTTTTTTTTTTTATCGGATAGCATAAATTTTGTCCATGCTAACTTGTTTTTTAATAAACTCAGAAATGAAATCTTTTTTTTACGTAATGGCGACGTTACTGAGAGACTGTTGTACAACAAACAACACTAACTTGGATATCGTAACAGACGTTGCTTGAAATGACGCTTTGACTAAATACGAGCCTGGTCACGCACAGCACAATTTGAATAAATGTTTTTTACTTAACTTTAGCACCGGGTACCTGTTAATTGGCCGTCGGTGCAAACTAGCAGATACGCAATACACTCAAGGTACATACTTACTCTACTTAATCTCATACATTTGGTTTGTGTGAAAATAAGTTATGTCTGGGGGTCCTGGGATCTTGCTCAATACGGCGCTCTTAGTAACCTAAACAGGAAGCGCGCAATGCAAACAGTACTTTTGAAGCCGCGTTTCATGCTCCAGATCAAAATGGATCTAACGTCGTAAGCACAGCTAATTGAAAACTTTTTAGGTAAGGGAAATCTAACAACCAAAAAAACTGAATACTATAGAACAAATCGAGTGAGATACCGATTCTGGTATTGGCACATCGCTACCCCAAGACACTTATTCGAAAACTTTAAAATTAAATTGCGCAACCCGCGACACTGATAGCTGTTGAATATTTTTAATTGTTATTAACGCGGAGCTGGAATATGAATGTTTATTGTTTAATTCGCTTAAAAGCGATACACTTTAAACATTGTCGGTTTCGCGAGATAAAAAGGATTGGGCGTTTATTATAACGACAGTTTTATTGTTCGGAAATTAATTCTGGGGTGATTATTCATTTAATACTTACAAGCGATGTAAAAATCTTGCTGGTGTTCCCTGACACAGACGATGTAATGTGCCACCAGCTATTAAGGACAAAGAACTACCTTTGTCGTCAGTTAAGATTTACACAAAAACGAGAAGCGCACGTTCTCGGTTTTGAAAGGATTTGACATAGGTAAACTACCAAACGCGAGATGACTTAAGGCGCTTATATATATATATATATATATATATATATAAATAATAAATAAATAAATATTGGACAACATCACATACATTGCTCTGATCCTATGGTAAGTAGCGAAAGCACTTGTGTTATAGAAATCAGAAACAACGACGGTACCACAACACCCAGACCCGAGCCAATATAGAAAAGTTCGTTTTCTACATGACCCGGCCGGGGATCGAACCCGGAACCTCAGAGATGGCGGCGCCATTTATAGTCCGGCGTGCTCGCCTCTCGGCTACGGAGGTCGTCAATATATAAACATATATATATAGATTGTCGGCCGAATGCAACGTTTGCATACTGTTTACTCGAATTCGTTAACCGAATGTGTTAACATTGATCAGTGACCGAATGTATTAAGTGCTTTATACACTAGTCCTTGTCCGAATACGAGCAAGTCAAATACAGCCTAACCGAATAAAATAAACGTCACAATTCGTGGAATCGTCTCCACTAATTGTCACGTTTATTTTTTTCAGTATGATAATATATGAAAATAGTCGTATTGGTGGATTTCATAATTTCATGATTAGCAAGAAGTTTACGTGCAATAATATTGCATGTTGTACACAACAAATTACTTCCGTCTGCTAAACAGGGGTGTAAAAACTTCAAAATTACAAGTAATAAACCTATTATTGGGCGCGGCGAGATATCAAAAAGCTATAATATCGTAACGTCTAAAGTTGTTGTAAAATTTTATGTTACGACCCTGTTCTGCTAAACCAAACTTTTGTGACGGCGATACTAACTTATGTTGTACAGGTATACTCGTACACAGCTTGTCGGTTGGATGCGAATAAATTTACTTAATGATACTCATCCACTCATAATCTTAGGTAGTGCACTCTTGCATGCTGTAGTTCAAGTAAAATAAATGAAATATTATTATGAATGGCGAATATTTGCTGCAAGTATATTAACTTAAAAGAAGCTTAGTTAAAAACCAATTTAAATATACAACTACGTGTACTTATAGGTATACCGTGGTACTACTTTTATATTTGTTGAACAATCAGTTCAAATTAACAAATTAGTTTAAAAATGCTGTTTTTTTAATTGTGTTCATTAATTTATTATCAACGATTTTATAAATTAACTCCACTATGGTTCGTGTTTATTATTATGGCATCAAACGAAATTTAGGTGTGCGAAATACCTTCTTAAATGGAATTAGTACTCGTAATAAGTAACTGTTGAGAATTGCGGGATTAAAGCTTTGAGAAGCTTATTGTTGTGACACTTTGTAATTATTTTGTCGAATACTTTTGATATTAATTAATATTGTGTGATAAGTTAGGTAAGCATTTATTTGCGAATAAAAACCATCAGAGCAAGATTTTCTGGTTTAAGTCAGCATCTGTAATAACCTCGTTTATTGAGCGTGGTTTGGTTTATACAGGGTGTCCCTTAAAGTATGGATCAAATAGAACCGGAGCGTAGCGGGGTTAATATCAGAACTTTTTGGCTTAATAAATTTATTTTATTTTTGACAAATGAAAAGTTTGAAAAAAATATAATCATTTATGTCACAAATTTTTTCTAGTTAATCAAATTAACTTTCAAATCTGAATTCCAAATCGTCCTATAAAATTCTAAACAAACAATGAAACGATAAAAAAATCTTTGTAAGTTTGTTTATTTATACTCTAAGCGATGTTACGACAAAATGAAAAATTAATCACAATTTTTTTCTCGTCGAAAATGGAACCCACATTCATGGAGCCAAAAAGCTCGAGAATCATCTCCGGTATGCGCCTGTTCGATTTGATCCATACTTCCAGGGACACCCTGTATATCTCAATGGTGGCAGAACTTTAGCTGTTGTCAAAGTTAAGCAACCCACGAGCTACAAGTAGATGGGTGACCATTCCGACCATGATGCTTAAAGTGGTGTTTATCACAAGCATCTTTGTGCTTACGAAGCACAATAAAAGTCGGTTCCGGTTGATATTGTTTGGGTGCTAGACCTTAAGTCTAATCAGAAGGCCTACTATAAAAATGTTTCTTTCGTTCGGACGCATTAACCCTATTCAATTATAATGACCTTTCATTTGTGTCAATTCATTGGCAAAATATGAACAACTCACACTAGTCGTGTAGAAAAACCAGAGCAGTTTCAAATGTTCATAAATTGTCAAAGGTTTGACACAAGTAGAGTTTAATTTATTAGGTAACGTCCGAACGAACGAAACACTTTCGTAGTAAAGTAGGCCTTCACAGACAGACAATGTTTGTCACTTGTATTACAGACAACTGTTCACCAAACCGCACTAGGCCCTCGTGGAGGAGGGTGACCCAAACAATTTCAGGTTAAGCCTGCAGTGACTGCAGTGCAGTATAAAAATTTTTTTTTTTAAATATTGGACAACATCACACACATTGCTGCAAATCAGAAAAAAACGACGGTACCACAACACCCAGTCCCGAGACAATATAGAAATGTTCGTTTTCTACATTGACCCAACCAGGGATCGAACCCGGAACCTCAGAGATGGCGGCGCCATTTATAGTCCAGCATGCTCGCCTCTCGGCTACGGAGGTCGTTGTTGTAAGTATTTGAATTCCAAATGTTTTCCTTAAAACGTTGTACGTATTTGGAGTAACACTAACCATACTTTTTTTATCATATTTAAAATTAAATGTTTTTTGTTATTCAAAATAGCTATAAAGTAAATTGAGTTTATAATATCATTATCCAAATATTATACCAGCTTATCGACAACTGTTATTGTTTGATAATGGGGGAAACATGGCGTGAAAACAGTGAAAATCGTCATAATGACTTGAATCAGTAAATAAATGACCGGAAAATGTTGCAAATACATTCAAAACATGGCAATTCGTAGTGTTGCCGTACTATCGATAGTAGTTGACCTCGGAAATCATCTATAATATCGATAGGCCTATCGATAGTATCGATATTGTCGATACTATCGATAGTATCGATAGCTCCGTAAGATTCAATACTATCGACACAGAGCAATACTATCGATAGTATCGAAGCTGAATATCGTATGCACTATCGAGTAATATAACTACATCCGTGTTCTTTTATTTTTATCTTTGAATAAAGGCAACAGAGTCTATCCCAAACAGCCTTTGCACAGAACTCTAACTGATTCTGAGAACGGTCGACGAAGTACGACGTCGGAGCACAGCGCAGCCAAAGATATTACTTACGACAAATCCCGCACTAAACGACCATTAAGTAAGCTCAGGGGAATAGCAATAAAAATTCCAAAGTAGCTGATTTAATTGCGAGTTTTAGAGACGTTTCAAAAGTGCATAATCAGCGTGCCAGGAGGCATCTTGCCAGGGGCCTGTAAGTATAAATCTTGCGTCTTCCATTGAATAGACTTGCGCAAATTATTAACGCCCCATTAGTCACAGCCGAACGTCTTTATTTGTACAGGGATTCTTTCTTCGTATGTGTGTTCAAGGAAATTCTATAAGATACGAAATAGCAAGCGATATCTAACTAGACTTTTGTTCTTTTAATTTTACTACAGTTTTAACTAAGAAAACCTCAAATATTTTTAAATAGAATCCAAAGATGTTTGTATAATGTTGTTCACATTTTGAAACCTTTTAATAAAGCCTTGGCTCTCAATTGTATTGAAACTTGGCATCATTTTAATGAGGATTCTGTTAAAAATACCCAGACTTTCTAAAAACAGTATAAAACGAAATATCTTAAACATCAAATTCTAGCTAAAAGGTAATACAAGTTTAGTCTCAAAAAAGTAGCTTTGATAATTAAATCTCCAGAAATTTTATATAGATACTTTCAAGTCTAAACTATCATAACATTAGTCCCTATTTTATACCCTATACAGACAGAGTTGATGCAGTCCATAAAGCGTCCAAATGTTTGCCCGAGGGGCCCGTACTGTAACAGGTTGTAAGGATATAAAATGTTTAATAGCAGACACTACTCAGAACAAAACAAAACGTACGTAGCAGTGAAATTTCACATCCATTTTTGGCAGCAATACTTTTTTAACGATCAACAAAGATGTGGGCGAGTAAAAAACCTGTCCGCATAAAAACGTCTTCGGAAACAACGTCTTAGTTTTATTTAGTCCGCCATTTCAGTAAACTCTGAGCCTGTTAACTATATAACTACGAGTACTGAGTATAACCGTAAACTTATATTAATAGTAAAAAAAAAAATCTACATTGAAAGCTATGACTATATGTAGAGTACTGTCATACTCTGTACTAATATTATAAATTAAGGCAAAAGTGACTCTGTCTGTTACACTTTCCTACAAAATCATTAAACCGATTTTTATGAAATTGGCTTGCACCGCATAACGATTGTGAGTTACCCTACGTAGGCACGGCTTGTTTGTTAAAAAATACAGAAAACAACAAGAAATTAACTTGGTTCAGATCTAGTACAAAGCAAGTACCTACGTGCGTACATAATTGCTACTTTTCTTAAAATACTGACTCTGTTCATTTAAGTTTCAAGATGATCGTGATTAAAGTAATTTCCCGAGAATTAACACCACAGCAACAAAATAAAGTGTGAGAATAATAACATTATTACCAGAACGCTATTATTATTTTTTAATTTGTAAAGTAAAAAGCAGCAGCAAGTGTCTTGCCGAGAAAATAACTATTTGCAGAAAACAGCAAAACCTGAATTTAGCTTTATTTTAATTGAAAAATAACATTTCGTCTTTTATCAAATGAACAAAAACATTATCGTAACGCGCCCAATGTAATTTGGAATAATGTTTTGTGTAATGGTTGCGCTCAGTAGAGTAGAGAGGGCGCAGTAGGCTTTTTGCCGAATTTCCCACGCCCCGGCCGCTATTACAACCAAAGCAATCCACAAAAAGATAAATTGAGAGTGAATTTATTACAACAGAGTGCTCTCAGCACGACAGATATTCTTCAAGAACACTCAGGTATACGCTCTTTATCGTGTTTTGTTAATTCTTTCTCTTTTCTAATGATAAAAATATTTTTTCGGGCGCCTGTCAAGTACATAAAATAGGAAGCGCGTGTATTCTAAAATCGTTCAAAGATTATATTATGCTTACAGCAATAAAATGAGAAAGAAAAATATTTTTGCTGAAGAATCAGTTTTTTGGGGGAATCGTCAATCGTAATTTATTTTTTGATTACGATTGAATACACGGGTTGATAAAGGCACCTATCACTAAGCAACAGTAACACAATTCTCATTAGGTTTTATCCAGTGATATTTATTCGCGCATTCAGCTGTTGATTGAGTCAAGTTAATTGCTCACTAATTGTTGCTAGCTGTAGCTTTCCTGAGATGTCAAAGGGCGACACATGAGACGCTCTTCATTACAAAAACGCTTTTCACGTTGTTACTTACTTTATGTTCAAATCTTTGTTCGTTTATGTTGGAGGTATCGAGTGTCTTAGAAATTAGAAAAGCCTGAATACATACCATCTGTCATGGTCTCAAAGTATGGAATACCTACCCTTTTACAAGGTGGCAGACAATCCCTTTTTCAGTGGCCGTCTTTTATTAAGCTAAAACTGGCAAATTATTACGCTTAAACACTACACTAATAAATTGACTGTCAATTGTTTTAATATTAGTCTATTAGTACAGATACTAAAAGTATTGTAGTAGTTGTCTTACTCATGAAATCTTGGCTTGTCATTTTAAAGAAATCCTCATATTTTAATCTTAAACTATTGCAGTAAGCTGAAATAATTTCACATGAAATTATTTCAGCTTACTGCAATACTAATACTAGATGTTAGTAAGAGTCGAAAATGTCTCATCATTTATTCACCACCTACTAAGAGATTACATTTTCATTCTATTTAAAAGTGGTAAATTATATTATTTATACAACTTATAGATAAATATTGAATAAGTGTCCTTTGAAAATGAAAATTTGAACATCCATAATCTCATAACTTAATTAGCAGAGTCTGCTCAACGATGGCAATTAAAATTTAGCGTACTTGAGAATCATCTTGAAGTCATAGCTTTACATTGTGTAAGCAATTAGTATGCTCATAGTACGTACTCCAAGCAATCTTTAGTCGAACTAAAGGCATAGATATAGCCACGCGTCCTCTTTCGCATGTTGGACAAAATCAACCGGCACAATATATATTTTTGATAATTTTTTGGGCATCAGAAATAAAAACAAGAATGATTTCAACATATTTAATAACGGTGAATACGATCATACGACAATAAATGAAAAATAATTGCTTAAATAAACTAGTCAAAACTGTGTTTCAGTTCGATAAAAAACAAAGTCGAATGAAATTAAATAGTTAAGTCATTTCGTACAAAGTCTAAATATCTTAAGCTCCTGTACCTCCACAGGAAAAAAAACCCCTTATGACTTTGCTGCCGTCCGTCTGTTTGTCTGTAAAGCCACTTTTCATCGGAAACGCGACTTTATGTTAAAATTAATACTAAATATTTAAATATCATATTCAGCTCACGTCAGTCTTCTGCTAGACAATTACGAGCGCGTCATTGGACACGACCATATGCTGTTCTCTCCGTCTGCCAGCAGCTTTGCACTCTGCAGTTGTTCCACCTTATCAGAAGGGTTTTGTGCTGGCTGCTATCCCTTAACTACGCCCGAGACATATCCTTCTAATGGGGTCTTCGCTTAATCTCATCCTCGATACAAGGAATGCTTACAAACTATTTAACGTTTCAACGGATGTAGGACAAGCCGGACCTCTGTCAAGAGCCCTTATTACGCGGATTATCTCCACTTGCCACGCGTTTACTCAACTTCAGTCGGTTTAAGTGGATATACGGGACGAGTATTTCTTTCTTATCGTACGCTATTTTGAAGCAAGATCCGTATAGACAAATAAAACTAAAACCATCGAGGATAGAATGAAACCTTTAAATAAGAGACAAGATAAGTAAACGTATTGATATTTAGTAAGCTGCAACATTATATTGGACTTAGTATCCTTGTACGATGACAACGATGTCGTGAATATAAACCAACTTTTTTTTTATGAGAGCAGCATCGAAATCTTGTTTTTTTTTCAGATGCTTTATATTTTATCAGATGAACATAGCACCTGCAAATGTATGATGTTGCAACCCATAAAAAAAGTTTTATAATATGATCAGGATCTCGTTTTAAGGAGAGTCCTATTCTTTTGTAAACCCTGTATTTTATGACCAATACAAAATTAAGTAACTGAAGGATTACAAAAATGATGCATGGTGATAAAGTTATAAGGGATAGATAAAAATATATTAGCATGTACAATTGTACATAATCAGGTGCTGTTTAACATAAAATCTTAAATACTGTGATCTCAACATCTAAATAGCAAGATTTTTTTTTAATATCAAATCTTATGTACTTCCATATTAATATATTAGCCCCATAGAAATGGATGCACACGATTGCATCTTCATTGATAAAGCACATAAGTAGGTACGTGTAGAATTTAAAAACCTATAAGATCGAATTCAAAATTAAATGCGCACAATACGTAAGGCAGCGAACATCAATCCCTCGTGTCCTAATAACCGTTTAAATAGCTCGTGGATTTATGGAAAAGCCCAACAAAGGCTGGATCCACCCTAGCCGATAAATCTGCCCGAAATAATACGATCCCGACGATCTGTTTCCAAGACAGACACTGTTTTGTCAAATAACATTAAAGAAAGGATTGAAGGATCATACGACCAGGTTCCATCGTAAGGGTAAACACGCCAACATCGCGTGATTGAAAGTTTTGCTCTTAACGAGATGGGAATGTATCGCCAGAAGTAATTGAGTGTGGGTAGTAAATACTTACCTTTTGGACATTTTCTGCATATTTTATTGTCACCTTTGTAAACTTAGTAACTTATTAAACCTTCTGTGTGTAAAAAGTAATCTTTGAAAGTTTGTAGCGATTTTGATACGATTTCTACTAATAGATGGACAGATACACAACACAAGTCCCAAAGCAGGTAGTTGTGTGTGATAGCTATCGGTAAACTGTACAATGCTGTATTTACACCGGTTCACCATAACGGCTCTTTGCTTCTTAACTTGCTTATGTGCTTTACCTATAGTTTTGCAATAAATTACTGAAAACTTGATCTCATAATAGCATTTTATAATATTTCTCGATGTAACATGTACCTACTTACATATTTGACCCGATTTGAATAGGTACGTAATAGATAAAGAAGAATGCAATGTTTTATACATGACCTAGACGAGTCCTGCGGGGTAACCATGAACTCTAAAAACAATCTCAAAGTTGTCAATCTGTCAATTTTGGTACGTCATTTCATACAAAATTTGACAGAAATGATAATGTTTGACAGATTTGAGATTGTTTTAAGGGTTTGTGGTTACCGCCCAGTATTCCTAAATTCGAACGTTGTCGTTGAACTCAAAATATAAAGCCATATTCTTCTCTCTCATCTTTCATGTTCTCTATTAAATTGGAGACGGGTCTTCTTACACTTTTGGGGCAAGTCGTTCGATCTTAAGTTTTCGCTTCGAGTGATAATATAATTTTTCTTCATTAGCAAAACGCGTTTATCGTCGAATAGTATATTATGTCATGAAACAAATGTTTATATGTCGTATTTCTGTCTTTGCCATACCTTGTTGTTGGTTCCTTTGAGACGAAAAACCAATTACGCAATTTCAAAATTTTACAAATATCACATACCTACCTGTCAGATTATCTTCAATAATCTCCCAATCCTTAGCAAAATCTTAGCTCTATGGACATTTTATGTTCTTTAAGCCTACGGACTCCGTATAGTAATTTTGTTTTTGATATAGGTATCCGTCTGTATTATGGACACAATAGATACTCTTACTACATAATCATTTATGATTCCTAACCTGTATAATTCACTATTGATAAGTCGTCGACAGTCGTTTCGAATAACTCAGAGTTAGACAATCTTTTTTTATAAAAATGATCCAAGAGTCTGGTGAAAAATCGATGTCTTACGACGTAAGGTTTCACTATAAAACCGTTTTATGCATTCGTGGCATCTCCTAAACTTTATTGACTAAGCGCGCGCAGTCAGTTGCACCTGATATAAAAATGATTTCTTTTTACACGTAAAACTGTTTTGGCTAACCGTTTGCATCGAAAACTTACGTAAATAGTATTGCAAATATTGTTGGTTTATTCGGCCTTGTTTGTACAATATACAAAAGGTTACCGGACAAAATAATTTGATGAACTTCCGATACGATACAAGAAGACAGCTTAACCTACAAAACAAAATATTTTCCGATATGCCTGCCTTGACCCCTACACATCAATGCCCGACATAGGATCGACATACCGCCCGCCGACTGCCTAAAAGTATTATCTTTTACCTACCTCACCGGTACTTACTGACAACCCTTTCTAATGCATATACCGGCCTAGATATGTCTTACAAATCGCTCTTCCACTCACAAATGAACGACAAAAGAGTTGAGACCACCTTTTTTATCTTCCTCTTTTCGGTTGGCCGAACGCTCTAAGCAAGGAAAATTATTGCCTCATAGAAAACCTGTAGAGTTGGCAGAAGGTCAGGGATGCGCATACAAAGACCGGATTGCTAAATTGAGAACGTTCCCGAAATAATCAAATAGTATCTCTCCTCGTCAAACAAAGCGGTGTCATTTGTCTTTCAAAGTACTTCAAATAAAAGGGTTTTTTCTCCTACCTGTTTTTAGGTATAAAATGTTGTGCACTGAAATTAATGAGAGATCATTTTGTCTTGTAATAAAATGGCACCTTTTTAAAGAAAACGCCTATAGCCTGTTTGCAGTCTAGGCTCTCGTATTAAATAATCTGGTATATTATTTATTTTGAATCTTGGTCATGTTATTTTCTAATAAATAGAGTATGCGTAAGAGATACGCATAGAAATTTAATGACTTGCTAACACATGAAGAATAGCACTAGTAATTGGCTGCCTAAACAATATTTTTAAGGACGTGTGACGAGGGCCAGTGACATCGACTTAATGTACACGTAAGGCATTCTCAGAGAACATATACATTTCTGTGTTCTGTGGACACCCCTAACGGATAATTACTATCGACTATTAAGTATAGAGGAGGAGAAATATTCGATATCACTATAAACCTTTTCCACTATATTTTGATTACTTTTTTGTAAATGCTGTAGGTGACTAAGAAACTAATCTTAAATTACGAATCAAATCAAATCAAATATTTATTTGCAAGAATATAGTTTTACACTAAGGTCTTATTATATTTGATAAGTCAAAGCAGATGCGTAAATATTAAATTATTATTTTAGACAGGCCTAAAACCTCTCCCCTCTTGGGCGGTAATGACCGGCAGTGGAACAGTTAGCCGGGATCAGGGCAAAAGAGAGAGAAATCGGCGGACGACGCATGCGGTATCAAGCACCACCGCCTTCTGCATCTTTACTGGAAGCGAGCCACCGACGAATCCCAGCCTTTTCAGGTTTACACCTAATGTGGTTGGGATTAACCCGTTTGCCGATATAACAATTGGTATGATTTCAATGGACGCCACTTCCCACATTTCGGTAACCTCGTATACTAGGTCCAAAATACTTGCGTTGCTTTTCGGTCTCGGCCTTCACAAGGTTCTCGTCATGAGGGATAGTGACGTTCACCAAAAACACCTTCGATTGCTTCCGGTCCATCAGCACTATATCAGGCTTATTCGCAAGAATAGTCCTGTCAGTGATGATGGGCCGGTCCCAGTAGAGCCGGATACTGTCACTTTCGAGTACTGGCTCCGGCGAGTACTTATAATAGGGTAGTCTTTGGCTCACGAGACCGTACTTGAGGGCGAGCTCTTGGTGGAGAATATAGGCTGCTTGATTATGCCTGTGCAGATACTCAGTGTTAGCAAGAGCCGAACAACCCGAAACTACATGACGGAGTGATTCTCCGGGATGGCGACAGGCCCGACAAACTGTGCCATCCTTTATGATGTATTTTCGGTAATGGTTCGTCCTGATAACCTGGTCTTGTATCGCACAAGCAAATCCCTCGGTTTCCCCAAAGAGGTCTCCAAAGCGCAGCCAATGCTCGGAAGCTTTCCGGTCCACGTGAGGCTCGTGTAAAACCTTGAAAATTATTAAATATATTTTTATATTATATTTTTTTCAATTGAAATTTCCCCCTTTATTAAATTTAATTTAATTATAGTTACATAATACATAACTAATAAAGATAAAGAAAAAATAAAAAATATGCTATACTATTTATGGAAATTTAGTTTTTTATATAAAATTGTATAATGTAAAATAATAAAAACAAGGTCAAAGTAATAATGCTGTTAGATTAGACTCCTGGGCGAAAACCACGAACTCTTAAAACGATCTCAAATCTGTCAAACATTATTAAATTTGTCAAATTTTGTATGTAATGACATACCAAAATTGACAGATTTGACAGCTTTGAGATTATTTTAAGAGTTCATGGTTACTCCGCTGGACATTTAGGCTCCTGGACAGCTTAATAAAAATGCACCAAATTATTACAAAAATAATTGCACATCATCATTTGGCTTTCAACCAGTAGTGTCATGGACTGTTTGCTTACCGTACCTTAGTTACGCCGCACAAACAGCATTACACCACTAACAATGTGGTGCAAAGTTTCGCGGGGCGTAATAGTACCTACGCGACCGCCACGCCGCGTCTCATTAGACGAGGGTGAGTGTACGATTCTCGGCAGTTTAGTAGAAAGCCCCAAGTCGTAATTCGTGGCGTGGGGGCCGCTAACAGAGCGACTGGCGAGCATTATTAACGGGCCATTAGCTCTCATTCAAGCCTCGGCTGGATCTGCAAGAAGCCTCGGCCTTAGACAACTACCTCGAGCCATGCCCCCAATTGTAAACCCGATAATTGTGAGCCTTACAAGTGACAGGGTTCTTTATTCCGACCGTGACAAAGTGGTTAAGACTTTTGTATTTTGTTTTTGGAATAAATAATTGCAAATATTTTTCATTTGTGTATTGTTTTAAATAACAGGAAATGCAGATAAGTTTTACACATCAATATACCTATTAACTGGCTTTTAATTACAACCAACTGCGGCTGGTAATGTAAATAATACAAATAAACATGACGTGTTTCTTTTAACGCTTCAAAGAGCAAGTCTCCAGACGTGCGTTAACAATGTTCAAAGACCAGTTATTGCTGATTTAAATTTTTAATATCTACAATCCTTACCAAAGCAATGCGGCCTTTGTAAACGAAACCGCAAATGGGATTTAAATAACTTACATCCCAACGAAGGCACGCGATCGGAAAGTGCACAGCCCGACGCCTCGTCCCGCATCCATTTCTATTCGGGCGCAATTTCTCAATGCGGCTCTTAGGAGAATTGCACCCCAATTGTATGTTGAGCGTCGCAAACCGCTCAAACGCCGCGAGATAGAATTACAGACCCGAAGGACAGACTCCGTCTGCTTAAGGAGACAATATAATGCGCTAATAAAGTACTGTTTTTAATTAAGACGGCTGCAAGTGTGATTTACTTAACAGGTTGGCTGCCATCACATTTCAAAAGTTTTTGTGTTAAATAAGCTAATTATTTTTAAGTGTAGCAGATGCAAAGCTAGTTAGCAACTTACAGAAGTGCCTACATTAGATATTATAATTGCATTTTTCCAATAAAGAGCTCATTATACACAGTCATCTAGTATAAAAAGACAGTTCCGACTAATCAACTTTGGGGCTAAAATGTGATAATTATATCTATTCACACATTCATGGTATTTATGCTATTAACCATGTATACGTATTTTAGGGTTTAATCGCAGCGCTTTTTATAACTAATGCTTCTTCAGTGCTTGAAAACGTAAGTTTAAGCCAAAGTACGCTAATTACATATAATGAGTCTTTTTACGAA
This sequence comes from Anania fuscalis, assembly GCA_950371115.1. Taxonomy (NCBI): domain Eukaryota; kingdom Metazoa; phylum Arthropoda; class Insecta; order Lepidoptera; family Crambidae; genus Anania; species Anania fuscalis. Next base: position 14,946,952 of record OX493328.1, read on the forward strand.
AAATCATATTCAGGTGCATAAGGAGAAAGTACATTTTTTACAAGTTGCAATTTAAAAAATTGGTCGACGGCATAAACAAAGTTATTGACAAAGACATAAAATAAATTGTGTCTATGGTTAAGTTTAAGACAACTGCCTTACTTGGCAGTATTTGAAGAGTTTTCTAAAATTTAAAACTAAGTCGATAACTACATATTTAGGGCGGGGCCCAAACCAAAGACACCGAAATCGAATACTAGCCTCAGTACCAAACTATACCGTCACTTGCACAAACTTTTATGTAAACAAGTTGCCCACACAGCGCACCTGGGCCCGGCTGCACATGCGCACCTCACTAATTAACGGCCAAAGTTGGCATATTACCGAGAGCTATATCTCATTACGGATTGCGGAATACAAAAATATATTCCGGACCGATAACGGCCATGGAATGGCTTTATTTTAATTTCGGCAATTATTTCACCCATAACTCAACTATCATCGGGAGATAAAATGATTGGACCCAAAGCTGGTACATACGAGTGATTGATGTTTTGATTAACATATCTACCAGATAACTTTTAGGGTTCTGTAACCAGGGACGGAACCGATCATAGATAAGCCAGTGACTTCCAAATGTCGGATAACTAAGTCGGGGAACTTGAATATGTTTGAACAATAATTATTAGATTAATTTGATCTTAATGTAGCTTGTACAATATCATATATTGTCATAGATCACTCTTTTTGTTTGTTTTTTGTATAATTTCTTTTTTGTGGAACTCCTCTCTTTTGTTAATTATGTATCAATTATTATTAAAATCTAGCTATAGACGCATGTTTTGGGCTACAGTTTAGCACTTAAGTTATATCACATGTAAAATGTATTTGTAATGACTGTATCCTGTTTTGTGTCTTTTACAAAATAAAATAAAATAAAATAAAATATTAAGGTGACGTAGGTTTGTGTAATATCTTGAAATAAAGTAATGGATACACAGTATGACTCGTACATATTATTTAAGTATCATGTGTAGGCGGCCGGAATCTGAGAGAAAAGTAATCTCAGCTGGCTTGTAAAAAAAGAGTGCTTCGTTATTAAGTCATAAAAATATGTATTACAGTCAGACTATTGAATCAGGTTTTAACCTTCAATTCTGCGTAACGTTTTCAGAGAATTCATATTCCTTTCAGATGGAGGCTTTTTAACGACCGTGGATTTGTAACATAACTTTCATATTGTTGTTTGATTGAATTAGAACCTTAGTATCTTATAGTGGGTTACATTAAGAGTATGATACTGCAACTACAAACTAACTACCTTCAGATCTTAATCAGCAAAATAAAATATTTTTCTCCTTTAAACGTACCATTCATTTCAGTTTTGTTTCAATCGCATCATAATTTGTATTAATATTTTTCTGCAAAACGTTTTTTCTTCACTATAATCGTAATATAACTCGAATACAAACTATGATTTGTTTTAAATTGTACTCTCTAGGGTAAAGTTAAAGCAATGTTATGTGCATCAGACAGAGAAAAAGTATTGTAAAAGAGTAGATAGATAATAATATTATTTATTTTTCTTTTGCAATTCTTCTATGTACAGCCAATATTGTCATATTTCGAATATATCAAACCTATTATCTGACGTGGAAACAAGTTTACCAGAACTTTAAACCGTAACTAGGCAGTTCAGCGGGGTAACCATGAACTCTTAAAACAATCTCAAAGCTGTCAATTTTGGTACGTTTACATACAAAATTTGACAGATTTGATAATGTTCGACAGCTTTGAGATTGTTTTAAGAGTTCGTGGTTACCGCCCAGCTTAGTTATACTTATGGTAATTTCACTAATTGTGCTATCAATTCAGTAGGTATGTTTCCCATCTTTACAAGGCCACTGATTGAGCTATATCAGTGTCTGAGAATCAATTTTGAATCGACACGCATGGAAGAAGAAGAAGTACATATGTTTCGTTTTTCTTTAATTTTTTTTTTCAAATTCTTGAAAATGATATTACTAAGTCAAAAGATATGAAGATTAAATACAAAACATAATTAAAAGAACGAATTAAGCGACCTGTTACGTCTTAATTTAGAATAATGCAATTAACTCGCTAAATGAGGACGCGCGACAGAGGTAATTTTACCTACTTGACTGCACCTTAATTTAGTGCAGAACGCGAAGTCGACTTGTTTAAAGACGTAGCTCATTCTCACGTATGTACATACTTCTACAACATTTCAATTGATATTTATAGCTTGAATTTAGGGTATTTCATTTTGGCGTCGTGCATTAATCTCGCAAAAAGTTACTGCAATTAATTAAATAAAAAACAAACTTGCGATATTTATTTAATTTAATAAATAGGATATTTTAACCCGTTTTTCTGTTCCCGTGGGATGATTTTTCATTTTCTTTAGCTTAATTCATATGTATACGCAGACAAACCTACTTAAAACAACAGTTTGGCCTAGGTTTACCGAAAAAATAATATTTACGTTCAATTTATTACCAATTTACACAACTGTCTTACTTTCATGTCAATAAATGCTCCTAAATGGACTTCAACGCGAATCACCATACATAATACAGGAGCATAACCGATTTTGATATATTTTTTTTAAATGAGGCTTAGGTAAGTTTGTTTGAAGTAATTTCAAGCCCAGGCTAGGCCCCGGGCCTGAGTGTAGTCTGTAGCACAGCTGTATAGTGACAACAAGCAATTTAGCTCCGTTCCTCGTTTCTCAGTTCTAACCATATTTTGCTCACAGCGACCAACCTATGCGTTAAACGTTTGTCGACCTGAATGTGCGTAGTGTAGTGGCGTAGTGTTTCACAAAAATATAAAACTTAAAGGGTTCAAATAAAAAAACCGGCCAAGTGCGAGTCGGACTCACGCACGAAGGGTTAAATATATATTGTATTCTGTTTTTTAGTATTTTTTGTTATAGCGGCAACAGAAATACATCATTTGTGAAAATTTCAATTCTCTAACTATCACGGCTCATGAGATACAGCCTGGTGACAGATGGACGGACGGACGGACGGACGGACGAACAGACGGACGAACAGACGGACAGACGGACAGACGGACAGACGGACAGACGGACAGACGGACAGACGGACAGACGGACAGACGGACAGACGGACAGACGGACAGACGGACAGACGGACAGACGGACAGACGGACAGACGGACAGACGGACAGACGGACAGACGGACAGACGGACAGACGGACAGACGGACAGACGGACAGACGGACAGACGGACAGACGGACAGACGGACAGACGGACAGACGGACAGACGGACAGACGGACAGACGGACAGACGGACAGACGGACAGACGGACAGACGGACAGACGGACAGACGGACAGACGGACAGACGGACAGACGGACAGACGGAAAGACGGACAGACGGACAGACGGACACGTAACCCGAGTTTGTTAATTCCTTACTTTTGAAGTTTAGACCATGACAATAAATCGTCTAGCGTATTTTTATTTATTTAATTAAAGACTGTTTGTTTAGCAACTTCCAGTTTATAAAAGGTTGCACGTCCCTTTGTGACAGGTCACACAATTATCAACATTCGTAATTATCAACAACGCCACTAGGAAGCTATCTTATAACCTGAATCAATAAATATTTTGCCATCAAGATTTAATGCCATAATTGTAGGAATTACTTACTTTCAATACACACTGGAAAGGGAATTTACGCGATCAGGGTGAGCTTCACATTGGACAAGTGGTTGAACTATACTCGGCGTAAGCCTGTGTGTGGTCACCCCCACCGAGAACCCTGACCAGCGGGGTAACCATAAACTCTTAAAACAACGTCATTACGTACGAAATTTGACAGATTTGACAAGATTTGACAGATTTTAGATTGTTTTAAAAGTTCATGGTTACCCCCCTGAATTAACTTGAAATATACTATTACCATCGCAATAATATTTGGTAGCGAGGGTGAATATGAAGTCACAGTTTAATATAAATGGGGAATTAGCTACTTCATAATAATACATGATCTTCTTCTTCTTTGCGAGTCGACTTACTCAGGCTTTTGCATATGTGAGGACCAAAACTCAGCCACCGATATAGTGCTATCGGTAGCCTTGTAAAGATCCTCGCGTGTGCAGGTGTAGGGACACGCAGGGCATGACAGGAGATGTGCCATTGTCTGGGGGAAAATGCCACATAGACATGCGCTCTCCAAGCTGTATCCCCACCCCACTTGTGCATGTTCTCCTTGCTTCTGCCTACTTAGGTCAGTAGTCTATTTAGGGACTTGCAGGTTGCCCAAGGTAGATCATGTTCAGGGGGCAGTTGTTCTGATGGCTCTATATTCGGGTCTATGTGATATCTCTCCTTCCATAGGTTTAAGCGGGCGTCTTTAACATCCCCGTCCAGAGGGGGAACCTATAATACCTTATTACTTATAATACATAATAAAACAGATCATTTTTTTTGAAATGTTATTGTAAAATATTGTCTATCTTGACGATTTTGTATGGAGTGTCTGGATTTTTAGGTATTGCAAAAGAAGTTGTGTATTTGCAGCTGACTACGTTCTTTCAAAAAACATATTCATATTCACCCTGTATACTACCTGTAGTTATCAAGATTATAATTAACATAATAGCATAATACACTTAAAACTTAGTAAGATAAATTACCTACGTAACTAAGCCTGTTGGTAGGCTTTACCTGCGGTATAGTCTACCCGGGGGAGGACTCGCAAAAATTATGCTCACAGTTGTTCCTAGCGTTTCGCTCTCGAGAAATTTAAATAACACCGCCGTCTTCATTCTTCAACGAAATTTAGGTCCTTTTCTAGAATTGCGTTTTAAAGTACATAATTATAAAATTCACACTTTGTTGGCTATAGTCGGTTCAACAATTTTTAATCAACAACAGTTTTGGTGTCTAGGACAAGATTGCGAGACGGACCGCGTTTGTTAGAAAGATTTATAGGGCGCTTTTTTGTATATACGACGTAATATTCCTCAAGTTAGTTTTTAATTTACTAACTTAAATTATCACAAAGCTTTTGATTCATTTAGGCAGCAGTGACAGCTTATACTTTCGGAATAAGTAAAAAAAACGGTGTTTAAAATATTTGTACTCAGATTGTGTCTGTTATTAGTAAGTCGATAATATTTAGCTTAATTCGACCCACGGGTATTCATACATCAAGTATTCTGAAAATGTATTATGGTGTAGTCAACATTTACTTTATATAAGCTAAAACAAATACCTTTAATAATAATAAAAGGAATGTGTTCATTAAGAGACAATCGCTAGGCTTAATTGGCAGGACGAAAACGATAACGACACTTTCGGCAAATATACAAATAGATCCCTTGCGATTCGCTACATTGGACCCAGAAGCAAAATAAAGATAATCTTTTAGGAGAAAATTCTGAGCTTATAAACGACTTTCAGTGAAAGACGGGACCATTCATTTTTAAAGGAAACCCTAACTTTTGTTTCCTTCTTTGAAAATACTTCATTTTAATTTGTCTAAAGTCCCTATCTCTTAAAAACCCTTCTCTTACCCTTGTAGTTCTCAAGAATAATCCCTGCCTAATTTATTTTAAAAAAAATCTGTCTTTTTACTAACTAGGTATAATATAAAAGTCAGAATGAAAAGTGTATTGTGTAATCTATGATGTTATTTAAAGCGAAAGTACCTACTTAAAATAAAACGAGAAAATATAAAAGTAAGACGGGTTAAATTATCTAGTAAATGGAGACCACTGCGGGTAAGTTATTCCATCTCTCACACATTTAATAAAACTTAATAAAAGTTTTACGACTAAAATTTCACCTGTCTAGTAGGTATAATAATATCTAAATAAATGGTTATAAAATTATATTAGTATCAGTGTCGGTACTGTGCTCTCAAGAATTGCTTAAGAAATTGTAATTTAATATTAGTAATATGATTGTGGAAAATTTGTCGCTACTTGAAATACCTACATATTTCTTTAAATAGAGGTTGATTTAGGCCAAGAGGGCATAGACTAAGAGCAAAAACATTCCACTGCTGGACATAAGCCTCCGCCATAGAACGCCATAATCTTTACACAATTTTCTCATTATTATGTGCTTAAAATAAAATTACAAATTATTATTTTTATTTAGAAGGCTTAAAAGTTGAAGAAACTAAACTGAAACTAAACCTTTCTTAAAAATACTAAGGTCATAAGTTCTGTTTAGGTACCTACTTAATTTTAGATAATAGTTGTAACACGTGTTTATATTCTGAAAATCATACAAGTTGAACGTGTCGCTAGTAATTTAAAATTTTACTATAATTTGTTTAAGGCAAACCCTCAGCGGCATTACACAGGCAATTCCAATCACATAACAAGGTAGGTCTAACGGGAACAACCCAATTTAGTTGTGCACAAGTTTATTTGGGTATCTCTCCGTGGGGCATTATAATAAATGGAAGGACAAATTCGCGACCTTACCGTTATATTGAAATTTCGCCAACTACTCAAATAGAAATTATTTTAATTAATAGCTAATTGCCATATTAATAGCTATTCTTAGTAGAGGCTATTGAGAATATTAAAAGTGTCTAATTGTTTTTGTAACAATGTTGGTAATTATTAGCAAAGGCTATGCATGGACGGAATCGAGGCTTCAATATTTAGTTTCCTTTTAGTAAATATTGGGGTCATTATAGGAAAACATTAGTTAATAATCATCTCTGCCAGGAAAACAATACAGGTAAATCACACAAAAGAATTTTTGGATGAAAGCTACCACTGAAATACTTTTGTTACGTTACTAATTTGTACTATCGACACCCAGCGTAGTAATTGTTTCTTATGTACAACTAATTTATATGGCGTTATGTGGTCCGGCCCTTATTATTTAGCTCGGCTTTTTTACCGGGCATTGCAATATAAACGAGGCCGGAACGAGCATTTCCTTTAATCCGGCTCACGGCTCTATTACCGTCTGAAGAAAACAAGGGATCAGAATTAAAGAAAAGATTAGTAATTCGCCGTCGAGAGAGTGAAGTGGCGCGAACGATAAATCTCGCGCGGGCGTCTCGGCCGCTGCAAAAACGCTACGCGCAATTAATTACCGACTTGCCCGGCTTCCGAAACCAATCCCTGCTTTTGACTTTTTTGGGATTACAATAAACTGACGGGTAAATTGATTCGCTGATACTTGTATTTTTGCGTGTATAATGAGTTCTTAAGTTTAAAAAAATGTCTAAAATTAAGATAATGTATTTTTTATGTTATCTCTCTCTCTCTCTCTCTCTGAACTTGAAAATAAGTGACAAATATATAGAATTGCATTTAAACTTAGGTATAAATCACGATTTGTGCAAGTGGATCTAAATCCATTATACCTAATAATTTGATAGTTTTTCTGCTAAAATCATAAAAGCCTTAGCCACAGAATAAAAAAATAACGTATTTAACTTTCCAGGTCTGGGAATCAGCATCGCATTGGTTGTTTCATCGGTACTATCATAAAGCGCTATTCCCCTTTGAGCCAGATGAAGAACTTATGTTTAACGGTTTTATCGCACCGTTAAACATAAGTTTCCGACATTTCTCGGTTGAAAGTCGGTAAAAATCCCTTATAATCCCCACTTATTTATTTATAATACGATACACAATGCGGTAGCCGCTAACGAACTACAAAAACTGTTTATGATAAGTTGAAAACTTCGTAGATATTTTATGCTCGCATCTGACGGCCTGACTTCTAAACTGTACGGTCTCGATACGATCGACCTCGACTGTATCGGTCTTCGGGATTTAACTTTGAAAGTCAGTTTTTTTACCTACTAGAATTTTGTATGTATTTTATAGGGTACAATAGGTTTTAGAGATTGGCTTTATGTTTTATGACTCATTAGGGTGGATTCACGTCCAGCAGTGAACTGCAATAGGCTAACATGAATGATAAACGAATGAATGATTGGCTTTTCACACAGTAAAAATTCGCTTTTGTGATTAATTGTGATTTAGTCGTTTAGTGATTTCCTGCAATTATGCATAGTTCAAAGGGATAAATTGTAAAAAAAACGAGTTCTGTAATTACTATATGCACTAATTGCACTGCATATTAGACTTGCGATTGGTTTAGCCCCCACTCCCCACTCAAAACTTGAATAGACTTCGATATACACCTCTATCAATTTGTAAACGTGCACCTATCACCTCCTTCTCAAACTCAATCAAGTCGATAACAATAACCTTTAGATCGAATAAGTTTTTAATTAACCTCACCAAAAAAGGTCGTCGTTCCCTTCGAGTTACTAATTCGTTTCAACTTATTTTCTGACCCAGTTTACTTCAATATTACGCACTTCAAGCCGTTTTATTTAGGTAAAGGGGACGTTGTTGATACCAAAGTCTCGTAACCAGACTGATTTTAATCACAAAACGTGGTTTAGAAAAGTTTGAGACGTAATCACGGCGGTGGGCTGTAAAAGTTTTGTAATTTATCGATGTTTTGCTTTACAAGTGCTTATTATTAAAGATGATTTAGTTCTGGATTCTGTCGGTTGGCGTGCAGCTGTCGCCTTACAGTAACGGGTGCTTTAAGCTGTTAAAAAGGTTTATATCCCCTGAGCATCACCAAAATGGATAATCGACTAGCCGTCGGTAGTTGTAAACCAGATAGTTAATCAAAGTTATAAAGTGTTTCAATTACTTATAAACTCAACTTTGCTGAAACTAAAGGTAAATTGATGATATTAAGAATACATAATGTAAAATGTTTGTCCAATCTATATGCAAAAAAGATTGAATTGCACAAGATATTTGTATAATTGGCCGAAATATAATCAGAACTTAAAACATAGTAGGTATCCATACCAAAATAGGTATTGAAGTATTGACAGCTGCAAGCCGCTTGTGACATTGGAAGAAACATTTTCTAAAAGACTTTAGGAAATGTTATTATGCGTAATAGGGAAAGATCTTCCTTATTCAATTTTATAAACCTTATGATAAAATGAATATTAATAAATGACGTGTTTGATAAGTATGTGATAAATACTTTTTAGGGTTCCGTACCCAAAGAGTAAAACGGGACCCTATCACTAAGGCTCCGTCTGTGTGTCACAAGTTGTAATTTTCACAGATGATGTATTTCTGTTGCCTCTAAAACAACAAATACTAAAAAAACAGAATACAATATATTTATTGTTTTATTTAAGGGGGCTCCCATTCAACAAATGTGATTTTTTGCCGTTTTTATAGATAATGGTACGGAACCCTTAGTGCGCGAGTCCGACTCGCACTTGGCCGGGTTTTTTTTTATTAATCATCACCATCATAATCATGTTTTTAGTCATAGGGCGTCCACTGCTGAACACTGCCTCCTCCAATGACTTCCAGATTGGCCTGGCCGGTTGATAGTGGCCAGAATGAATTTATTAATATTATGTCCCGACGCATTGCTAAGTAGGGTGTAAATACAGGAACCCTAAAAAAAACATGAGTAAAAGTGCCGCACCCGGCTCCTTTTACATAAATTTTATGGGCTTTTTACACTATGGCTAATACTATGCAGAATTTGAAGGTCCATAAATTCCAAGTCCAGATTCAAATTCAAACATACAAACTTCTTGAAACTTATCTCGAAACTATAAGGCAGAAATTGTCTATAAATTCTAATACTCCAAACTGCAGCAACGTCTCGTTGTGATGTTCACTATGTATATTGAACTAGCCAGCAAGTTTGGCTCCTAAACTTGGTAATGGCCATCTCTGGTACACGTCTCCCAGGATAGCTAGGACAGATATTTTATTCAAGTGTTGTTAGTACATACATCTTGCTGCTAATGAAGATGAGTATCGTTTTTTTTTGGCAGACCGACTCGAGTTTTATCAAGCCGTCACATCTTAAAAAGAATAAATCTTTTTAAGATGTGACGGCTTGATAAAACTTTCAGACTGAGTTGCATCACCTCAACTTTAACCATAACTATAATATAACCGGTGTTTCTGTATGGAGTTTGACAGACTTTTGTCGTTTGTTAAAGTTAAAGTCATCATCATCATCAATTCAGCATATTACGCACTTGTGCTGTAATAACATACCGCAAAAGTGCGGTTATGTAATAGTACATTATGATACAAGTGTGCTACGCTGGTCATTATACACGAGGCATTATTATAAGCGCGAGCCGCAGGCGAGCGCGGTAAGGAAGCCGAGTGTGATAATGATCAATGCATACGAGTTGCATACGACGTTTTTCAACACAATTGCGAGGAAAAAACAAACTAAAATCTAAAATACCTTCTCCAAATATGACTTGGCGTTTTTGCTGTTTTTCTATGCATTTTGGCGACAGCAGGCTATCACTCGCGTTTCATGCCTCGATAAGTATTTCCGACGGGGTTGAATAACATTATACTCGTCTTTACTATTTAAAGTAGACAATTTTGATAGTAATAAACCACACAGCAACAACTTTAAAAATAAAACTTACGCGCTACTTTCCATAGATATTTGGTAAAGTTGTTGCTGTGTGGTTAGTGACTATCAAAAATGTCTACTTCAAGTAGGAAGAGGCACGAGACGCCTGTTGCCGCCAAAATGTAGAGAAAAACAACAAAAAGTCATATTCAGAGAAGGTATTAGATTTTTGTTTGTTTTTTCCTCGCAATTGTGTTGAAAAACGTCGTATGCATCTCGTGTGCTTTGATCATTACAACTGATCGTTATTGATCGTTATGACCAACTTAGCACACTTGTATCATAATGAACTATTAAAGGTAAATCATTGTACGGACAACAGCACGTCGACCTACCACAAAATGACAAATTTTCTCATTTGAAAATGAACTCTATATGTCAGGCTTAAAGTTGAAAATATATTGGAGAATTTTTGACTTTTGGGGTAGGTCGACGTGCTGTTGACTGTATTTCACCATAACAAGCACTAACATATTGCAGACTTAATGCATTAATGCAGTTATAGTAAACCAACAGGGAACAAAGCATACCTATTTATGAACTAGCTGTTAAAAAACTATATTACTCGTTCATTCATAATCTTACGAAGACATGACAGACTGACGATTGTTTACACACAAGAGCGCAAGGACTATAAAAACTGTTCAGCTTGTATTAATGGCTGACAAAGGCAAAGGCATGGATGTGGTAATCTTGGGAAAAAGGTGACTGAGTTGCGCCGCTTTTTCTCATCACAAACATAAATATGTACCTAATCCCATGCGGTGACTAGGTAAATGCTCTATTTCAGTATCTCTATAAATGCTTGGAATAGGCCTATTTATTGAATGTATTGAATATTGAGCAAGCTGGACGTCACACAATAACTCAAAAACACCCTTTTAGTAAATTAAACCTTTTGTTGCATAACGGTGTACTTATATTATTCTCCATATTCGCTCTGGGCGTGTAACTAACTCATTCATCACGACACCTAAACCAATCGACATCTTGATGGAGGTCATGCCAAAAAGGGATGCTAACTTTTCACAAAATAGAAGTAAGCACCGCCACACAGAATTCGTGCTTACATTATGTAATATTTTAAGTATATTTGTCTGAGTTTTATACATAAAAAGTTTAAGTTTAAATAAAACATTTTTTTTAAAAAACTAATATTATTAACAATTAATTTAAAGTGCTTACTTATCTAATTTTTTCGAAAAACATCGTAAACAATAAGATTTTCTTTAAGGTGCTACATAATTAGCACTCTTCAAAAACGACTTGTAAATATTAGCATGGTGATTACAACATCGTTTAGTTTTTTTTTCTTATCCAACTTGGCGATTATTAAAACTAATAATTTCGCAAAAAAAAAAGCGCTTTGGTTCTTCGTAAATTACACGTTGCAGTCTAATGCTGGGGCTTCACCTGCGTCTAGTGTCGTTATTTAGTGCTCTATTTGACGTAATACGCAGGTGTGGCCGGTCTTTGTGCGCTAATTTGCTTTAATAACATTAGACGTTAGTCGATAGCTCGGACTGCGGTAACTTTTGACACATCAAAGGGATTAAGCGGGCGTTTAGTGCGTTGTTGTGGCTACACCTACTATACTAAACATGTTAAAACACTATCACATTCAAAAACTCTTTGTGAAATAAATGTTAAAGTGCATAGTTAATAAGTTAGGATGAAGTAGACATAATAATAAAAGTATTGAGTTCTTGGAAGCGTTTTATTATATTTTTAAGACACCCTCACAGATCACACGCTAACTAAGTCGTAAGACGCTAGAATCAAACGTCAAATAAGTGTGGCCACGCACTTAGCGCGTAGCTTAATGCTTTAATTTAGTTAACGCTAGTCATGCCTGTATTTGAACGTTAGGCGTCACGCAGGTGAAGCCCCAGCATCATAGTGAAACATAAAAAGCATACCAAAATGAAAACCTCCGTAACGGCCTGCGGGCAGAAACCGCTGTTGGAGCTAAAACTCGACGAAATTCATTTTATTTTCCATAAGTGCCCTCACTTACCTTCCCAATACCAATACATAAGTACTTTTATCTATTCTTATTCCTATTAGGGTTTCGTTATGTCCAAATGAATAAAAACCGGCCAAGTGCGAGTTGTATTTGCGCACGAAGGGTTCCGTACTATATATTATCTATAAAAAGGCAATTAAATCACGTTTGTTGTATGGGAGCCCTCTTAAATATTTATTTTATTATGTTTTTTTTTGTATTTATTGTTATAGCGGCAACAGAAATACATCATCTGGAAAAATTTCAACGGTTATACCCTTTGAGTACGGAACCTTAAAAACAATCATTTTCGTCTGTGAAGACTTTTGTCTCAGGAGCGCATAAATGAAGGTATCAAGTTGAAATTAACGTAGTCATTTTGTGTTGAAAAAACCAGCTTTATAGGTCAATAGAAAAAACCGGTCAAGTGCGTGTCGTACCATGCGCAGTGTAGGGTTCCGTAGTTGCCCGTCGTTACCACAATATATTTCTGCAATTACTTCATGTTTTCCTCTGAGGATTTTTTATTAGGTAAGAAATTTTCTAATACATACTACAACAACTAAATGTCGAGGCTAAGTTCTGTTCTACGTAATTTTTATGCCATCTGACTAGCATCACAATAAATTAACTTAGTATGTCATCAAAACTCGACTACTTACATAAATAACTTTCTATTTTGGTACGCAATGCAATAATACTTACGGAGATACGCATTTAACTGACAATCGAACGACACTGCATAAATATTTTTGTTTACATTTTTGCAATTTGATATTGACACCATATTTTTGAAAAAATTAAAAAGGAGGTCCGAATTGAGCCAAAGTTGCTTTTAGCGTACCCAACTCCAGTGTTAGTAAACTAAAATCAATAAGGGGCTCTATTTGAAACAAAACGTTTGGTTTTTGCATCATTAAAGACGTTTTGTTATTCGAAAATATAAAATACTTATAATAATTTAATTTCTGAATTCGTTCTTTAAAAATAATGATATTTTGGGGATAAAATCAGTCAACCCTACTATTTATGATTCTTATAGTTTCTAACATGAACAACCACTAAAAATTTTGAGCCGTGTTTCGCTGTCCTTTTTTTATTCTACCACTTTGTCGGCGTGATTGATATATTGATATAGAGGTACATACCTCCACAAAATTACAGCTCGCTAGTGTCAACAGTCTCCAAGCAATACCTCGGACGGACAGACAGACAGACAGACGGACATGACGAAACTATAAGGGTTCCTTGTCAAGACTACGGAATCCTAAAAAAGAAATTAATGCTCTTTAAAAAAACTTTCACGTAAATCAAAACCGAGGTAGGTACTTTTAGTTGCACTAGGATCAAGTAATTTGTCAAGAAGCAAGGCCATAAAAAACAAATTAAGGTAATAATTGTAATAATCTTATGCTTTTACAACTTACAAACAAGTTTAGACGGAACCCTCGGTGCGTTTTCCTTAACTATTTATAATTGCAGTAGGTAAATACAGTTTTATTCTTTCTATAACAAATCGGAAATGATTTTATTTATTTGAACATTTCAAAAATAGGGAATTCTTATACATGTAAATTGCCTCATAAAATGTAAATTTGAGTAAACAAGGAGTTTCCAATTATAGTATCAACGCGAATTTGGGCGCCTGATGCAAAAGACGCTATAGTTATTTTAATCCTATTTACATACAAAAGATGTAAACATGTAAATGAAATGTTTTGCGCATAAATTATACAATTTAGCCAGAACACATCAACATATTGTGAGTTAATATTATCAATTATTTGATACCCATCCATCTTTTTGTCCTGTTTTTTAAGGATTTGGAATTCAAGTGTAGGTATAGTCTTACAAGGCTTCCGTAGTAATAAGGATCTTTAAACCTTATGAGGGATGTTTTTTTTGTCGTCTATTACACGGTGTGGGTTGTCGTTAGACGAGTCGTTTAAAATATGGTTCCAAATCCTAATTATTGTTAGAATGTATCACCAGAAGCATTTTTTTTTAATTTGTATAAAAATATGCGATATACTAACAAGTTAAGTTTCAACCGCTTGCGCGTGCAGTTCTACATGCGATGGTACTCAAACAGATATTATTTTATCGAACTTCCATCATCAAGTGAGATTTTATAACTCCTTTCAACTAAGTTTCAATATTGTGACAGGCAACTTCGGACCCCTACATTGCGCGTGGCTCAGCTCACCACACACTTGGCCATTTTTGATAGTTAATCGTCACTCGGTGACTGCTTTTATGTTTACGACTTGTTCAGAGTGTTTATTAAGAATGGCCCTACTCTAACACCTACTTATATTATGTACCGTGGTACATACCTGTGTGTACCTGTGTGGACATTCGATTCCAGGATGAGTCAGCAAACAGATCACGCTAGCAAAAATAAAAAGGTAGATAGAAAAGTCTAGGTATTTCTACGAACTATTGGCTCGGTCAACATTTATTTCAGTTTATGGCTATTCCACTATAGGGTGAATTATACTATGTTGTATCTATTAAGCCAGAAGTTAAGCTAAGTATCTAATATCGGTTGCTATACAAATGTGTAAAGTTTAACTTAATTGCAATCTAGAATATTTGGATTTTTGGTATTCGAGCAAATTTACACTCATAAAAGACTGGTCGTAAATTAATAAATAATAGTCCAGACCACATAAATTTAAAGATTTCTAGATATTTAAAAAAAATAAAATTCTGATTATAAGCAACGTTATTAATTAGTTTTATAATTATGAACCATTGATCCACAAAATACAAAGTAGTTATGTCTCAGACTTAGAGGTAATGAATTAGTACATTTTGTTACCTATCTCATAAAATAGGTACCTATGCATTATTCAGTACTTTTCCACCTGTTCATGGAGTATATCTATGATTAATTTGCACACAAAATGCTTTATCGTGTCCATCAAATCACACAAAACAAATACATTCTTCGATTCCAGGCTACCCTGTTTAGTAAAACTGTACTTTATACTGTCGTATTGGGAAAAGGTCAATCATTGCTCATAAAAAATATGACTCACCGAAGAAACTCTATCATAGTAAACTAGGGAAATGCAAAACATGCTCTTAAACCTTTACGACAAATCTTCACGTGTACCTGTTCTCTGTCAATACCTCTTCAAGTTTATTTACGATGCCCTTGAATAATATGTACTTCGTAGTACTAGCACCATTCTGTAGCTTGGTGTGATTTTACTTACAGATTTAGACTCTGATTCAAATGTGTTAGGTTCAAATTTGAATGAGCAAATAAATTCTCGGATTTTATTTTGTGTAGGGGTGATAGACATCATATGAATACAAAAGTAAATATTTTCTAAGTAACTTTACAAATCAATATAATATTTTGCCATTTACTTGACCTAGTTTAAAAAAATATGAGTGGCTACGAAGCTACGAGATATAACTCGTAGTAGCATGCCGTAGCAGTCCGTTCAAAGAGATGTTGTACTTTTTATCGGAAAATAATGTCATACATATAGTCGAACCGCCGCGGCGTTATTTTATCTTCTGTTTCGTTGTTTGAATAGCATAACTTTGTGTCAATGTCTTTGAATGATATTAGTTATGTAATAATCTGTAACCAAGGACTCCAAGGAAGGAAGAAGAAGAAGGATTACAAGGAAGTTAAAAGTTAATTTATAAGTAACGGTTAAACTACGATGCACCACCTATAAAATCACCTATTTTATCCTAAGTCTTGTCAATAATGCACCAAGAAAATACAATCACTATACGTCACGTACGGCAAGAGGCTGTCATAGACACGCGCCATCGTAAATTCAGCAGTGAAGCCTGCGTAAGTTCGGAACAGATATGCATATGAGAACAATGTAACCATACTCACTCACTGTAACTCAAGAGATTATATCAGCCTTGTTGTGTAAAAGTAATGCAGTGTGCATATGCAATACCAGATAATATAAAAACAAAATTACAAAGTCGAAAGATTTTACTTACCACTTTATTACCCAACTTGTTAGTACGTCTCCTGATAATCTTCTTGTGGATACTACAATGTTAAATAAACAATTTAACTTCTTTTAATCATCAAAATAAGATAATTAACAATCACGCCAATTCATATCCTCAATCCCACTATTTAAAACAAAAAAGTTTGTGAGGATGTTTGGATGATTGTGACTCGCATTAGGCTGAACGGATTTGAATGAAAACTTGCACACATATAGAACATGGTCAAAATTAACATATAGGATACTTTTTTATCCCGGTTGCATGTTCCTGTGGGATGTTTTTCTATAGATTGTTCTTTATTTATTTTCTTGATAAGTGCTTCGCCGCAATCCACAGCGTTGCATGATATGACACATACCAAACATTCTGTAGTCCAAACAAAGTTTCGGGCTTAGCTAGTATAAACATATACTTACACGTTGCGTGGTCATTGTTTTAAATCTATTTCTTGTGATACCTTGACGCCATTAACCTGTCTCGGAAAAAAAAGATAACAATTGAATAACAATGGACCCGCGACCCGAGCTTGCATGTTAAATGCATACACTAAAAACAACATTCAGACGAATTGAGAACCTCCTCCTTTTTTTGAAGTCGGTTAAAAATGTTTAATAATACAGCGAGTCGAGCTACATAATCTCATTCTTTACTAAAACTGGAGTATTATCTTTGCTATTAACTAGCTTGTAATTGCAAAAACAAAACTTAAGATAATTCATGCTTATAAGACTTATAGTCTTCCCAATACATAAAACTGATATAATACAAGTAGGTGCCTACTTAGGCTCACAAATAAAAACAATGTAAAATGAGTACTTTTTCGGTATAACAATAAATCCAATAAGTTATCCTATAGCTCAGTATAACGATTACCAAACCGTGGTTACCTTATATGTAGTATCTTATCCAATTATCGTTTTACAAGGAATTTTATGAAATTCGAAGTGCGAGAACTCAAATACGATCGTATCGTATCGCAAGTCTTAGCGTTTACACGCGAATCTTATTTTATCAGAATGATTAGAGAAATTTATTGCTTTTCTCAAATCCTAATATAAAAAATAATGGACACTAATCCCAATAACAATAAAACGAAGAACCTTTTAATGGCTTCGTAAAATAATACAATTTGTTTCTTCATATATCGTTACACAAATCTCTAGCTCAGGAGTCGGAGATCTACCTAATTTATAACGTAAAAATGTTTTATTGTAAACAAATAAAACAATGATCTACCCTTCAGCTTAAAAATATAACAATACAACGTTACTTAACTGAATCCTACAAAACATTTAACTGTAGTTTTTAAAATAAAGACGGCGGCGCTCGTCCACAATTTATGTTTCGCTCGCGTCTAGTGAAAGCCTCCGATGAAAGTTTCATCCTATCTACGAGTTGCAGGCGTGAAAATAAAATTGGAGCGCTTTGGGCTTTGCGAATGCTGCTATCGGGGCAATGCGAATAGTCGCTCTCGATGCTCAATGCGTCACTGTTTGCGATGCTACGCATGCGACGCGCCTAATCGTGGGCCTACCATGAAACGTAATTCCGGAGATTCAGGCCTAAATCGCATTGTGTTGCACACTGGTTCAAATTTTTTAAGCATCATAATATCCCATAAATAACAACTTCTTCTTTTTCTTCTTTTGTCTCTGTCTTTTTTATGAATACTAATCGCCAATCGTACTGTAATGCACCATCATCGGTGGCGCACACCTAGTCTTCGCGTTTGCAGCTATTGCCCATGATTGAAGGCACTTTATCGTTAAGGGGTTCCCCGCAGCGTCTTTCGAGCGTCGACGTCGTGGCAGTGTCCAATCAGCGTTGAGTAAATGCCGCTGCGCAAGCATTAACTTGACGCAACGCTGAATAGATGCTGCCACGACGTCGACGCTCGAAAACGCTAGTGTGGGAGACCCCTTATCCTTGCAGTAGGTAGGTGACTTTAGTTTGCAGTCTGTTAAAGCCATTTCAGGTCGGCTACTGCAGACTCTTTTCTGGAGGGACATTCCTTAATAGAAGTGAGAGCATCGGTGGCTGTGCACCTGTCCTACCACCTGGATTAGGGATTCTCATTCTGCGACGTAAAATTACCAAAATGATATACCTTAGTTTTATAACTTCAAGATTTCAACTTATAAGTAACTAAATCCATGTAATTTTAATTTGTAATTGTGATAAAATTCTTAAAATTTTGAAATAAATTGTCCTGCATTAACTTTTATGAACTTGGTATTTTTAGAACAAAATAAATAATTAAAACCAAGATTCATAGTAAATTCTTTACCCAGCAAAATAAGACCACATTAACCTATGAAGACGACTTAATGCATCATATTACATTATATCTCGTTTGCTTTTTTATTTGGATTAGACAAAGATATTCTGATTAGTTACATAACCTTTTAAATTTTCAAATGGATCTAATACCAGTCAAACTATAAATATTCATACCATAACAACGGTATAACCATTTCGGTGTGAAAGGTTCGCGTATTCTCGTGCACGCAACTTTATTCAAACACGAAGTTATCGATTACCTCAGCTGAAATAAAACTAAAAGGGCCTGCATAATCCTGTTTTGATGGACACTAGAAACGAACTGCACCCGGCCTCGTTGGGCGTAGGCACAGTCAGCTACGGGATTACTGTCTCAGAATTATTATTATCCCATTAAAAATATTTATGTCGATTTTTGTCAGTGGCTGCAGTTTCTAATTTGACTGACATAAAAAGCTTTTTTTTTTACTTGAAATTAGATTGGTTACATATTAGTTGTCAGTTTTTATTCTACAGTGACAATCATTGGAACTTACAATAAAATTTGACAACTAAATTGTATAAACAACACGATAAATGATACCTAAGAGTCGCATAGTATCAAGTACTATATTTTGAAATAATTGTTTACTGTTACTTTACTTTATCATGAACAGAATAATGCAGATAATATCTGCACTAACTAAAATGTATGGAACAGATTTTTTTTGTCGCCTGCGATTCCTACTATTAAATCTCATACGGATTACGGTTACATATATATATTATGAGTATTCCTGCAAGCAATGTATTTCTGCCGACTGTACCCTGACAAAAGGACGACCGAACAACGCAGGTAAACAAAGCGTGTCAATTTCCAGCATTTCCCACTTTTTGTGCGCGTTGACAGCCACGAGCCGCGCGCATGAATAGAAGACGCGACGGGACATATCGGTTCCACGAATTTTGGACACCCTATTCTGTTTCGATTGACTTGGTCGTTAGTCGGAAATGAATTTCCGTAGTCGAACAGAAACGCTAAAGTTAGCTAGAAAAACATGTGTCTATTTATAGACTTTATATTTTGTATCGAGAATACAAAAAGATAAGTACAAAACAAGCATTTTCGCTGAACAGTGCAGAAAACAAATTAGAGATATACCCAAATAAATAGACTTTAATTTCCTTTTTTCAAAGAAACAGCATTCGATACGTTTTAAGAGATGATAGAGAAGCGAAATGCGTGAAATTTTACAGACTAACTTTAAAATTTCGGAAAAAATTACACATCATACATGAATGACGGATAACATTTTTTCTTTTGTAAATATACAAACATAACACTAACACATTGTTCTGTACTTACGGAGACCTTAGTGCACGAGCTCGACTCGCTCTAGACCGATTTTAATGTTTCCAAGTAATTTTGGTGACCAATGAAAAATAGTAAATAATCCATCTCATTTCACTATTTTTGTAGTAAAAATGCTAGACTGAGATCGTCAAAGACTCGTCTTAAATACGGGTGTTATTAACCATCGAATTTCAAAGCATTGTCTTCTAAAAGAAAAAATGTGTCAGAGCGGCCGACATCTCATTTTTATCAGAGTCTTTCGCACCGCTGCTTCGTCTGAATACGATGAATTTATTGCGTTGTACAGCCTTCAACGGAGCGCGAAGAATTAGCCGACAATCAGTGGTGTCTGTGGGCCGGCGGACAATACCGTCGTTATGCGACGAGAAAAATGACGCTTGTCACTTCTTAATTATTTATGGATTCAATAGAAATATCCACAGACTTAGAATTCGCTACGGAAATATCCGAAATCGTAATGCACGAATATTTTGAGCACTACAAAAAAGGACTTAGTTATTAAGGAGCGTCATGATTTTGATATTCTGATTCACACTGTCTTAATAATGTCAATTTTTTAATAGATATGAATGGTTGCAAACATAATTTAAATTCTATTTTATTACTTAACTTTTTTAATGGAATGATTTTACTTCCAAATTACTACCATTACCTGACTGACTATCGCTGTGAGAACACACACCATAATAGCTGATTGCCTATTAAGTGTCAGAAAGTTTTTTTTCTGATTTTAATGGTGGTTTCATTTAAAATATAAACATTGTACTCATCATCACTATCATCTCAGCTGTAGGATGTCTAGAACATAGGCCTCCTCAATAACGTCCAGATTGGCCGGATCGAAGCGGCCAGCATCTAGCGGCTTCCTGCCACCTTTACCACGTCGTCTGTTAGATGGACAGACGACCGTCCTAATACTCTGCGCTTGCCGTTTTGTGGCCTTCAACCTAGAACCTTTCAGCCCCAACGGCTGTTAGTTATATATTACGTGCTATAGTGTGTTCACTGCCGCTTCAGCTTGCGAATCCGCTGGGCTATGTGAGCAACTTTTGTTCGTTTAACAGATCTCCTTTTTTCTGATTCGATCTCGCAATCAAGTAAGTGTTCCTAATTGTAATTGTGTTATCTAAAGAAAATCTACTCTTATTTTAAACACCAACAATCCACCTGACTATTTTTTGACTGACTGAAAAGCAACTGTGTCAGCATAATTTTATTTCCAAAAATGAAATTTTAATACATTCCTCTTTAATTCAAAGAATGTCTCGCTTCCACACTCTATTCGAACAAATCCTTTTGTCGGATTTAATCATGCAGCCCTAAGGCCCCTGACTGTAATAAAGCGATGTTTACATTAATAAAGGAAAATCAAAATAAAATTTGACGTAACGCTCTTAAACTTAGTAGAAAGTTGCCAAAATTCCCACCAACCGTTTCAGATTCTAAGAACGACCTAAATAAGTCTACCCATTCGACTCCCGCAACTGCGCCTTCAGACAGTCATGTACAATTCTGTGCCGCTACTAATTGAGACGTGTCGCGGGGAATAAATATTATACGAAGTGTTAGCAGTGGCAGAAACAGCGCGTGCTTATTTCGGATAAATAAGCTCTTTAATGTACTGCTTCTGTGAAATCGATAATGTTTGATGTTAGTTATTCAGTTATGGTGAAGAGTTGTGAAAAATTATGTTCGTTGAACGCAAAGAATCACGGGTTTGTTCCCGGTTTGAAACGATTGAAATTTTTAATTTTATTGATTTGGGTCTGGGCGTGTTCGGAAATTTATTGTCCGTTGCCTCGGAACATAGTGATCTTACTGACAAATGCCATTGTGAAATGTCATCATTTCCTTAAATCGTACAGACGATGACGAATTTTAATATAGGTACCTAGAGCGTTCGTTACGGAGTTGTTACTTTCTAACCCTCCTGACGCGCGATAGCAGCGATTTCAAAAAGGGTGACAGAGTCGCTACAAACAGTAGCTGAAGGCGAAGGGACTTATTTTCTGCCCTGCTGCCGTGCGAAACTGCGAAACAAATCGCTTAAATATCTTTTTGTTACCTTCAGCCTGTAAGAGACCTACGACATGAAATAACTAACAAAATTAACTTAAGGTAACTTTATTCTAAGTTTCATTTCCTAATTTTCTCATAGAGAGTGATAAAAAGAAGAGTGTATCACAATTTAATTGGTAGGTAACGGAGCCCAGAGAACCACACCCATCCAAAATTTAAATCTGCATATTATTAAACCGCTAAAGTATAGTTTAACATGCTAAATAATTAAAATGTCAAAACTACAATAAAAAGGTGGAAACTTACGAATATCTACTCAATGTTTTATTGTAACACTTTGTCGGCGTGATTAAAATGTAAAACTTTACGAAATTACTGCTTCCTAAAACTAATTTTCTGAGCTAAATCGCGGGCGGACAGACCGACAGAAATGGCGAAACTATTTAAAGGTTGACGTTTTCACTACGGAACCTCAAAAATCGCATGAACTCTATCTTTCGTAATAAGTATTTAAACAAATAAAAATTGCGTAACTGTGTAACTATCCAAGCTCACATACTTAGTAAGTCCACAAGATCATCGGACTTGAACGGATGTCGCGCACTCGAGTGGCGCCATCTCCGGGTCATTTGCGGAACATCAAACAAAGGCTTTTCCTCTAACATGACATATGAACAAACGGCTCTGCACGTCTTATTCATTTTCGTGAAAATGTTATCTCTAAAAATGTTCGATAGGCCTCTATTTAGTATTTGGTAGACCCTATACCTACTCTAGGTGATTGGGTTTCGTTAAAAAAAATATTAAACTTTCATGGCCTTACTACAAAAAGATAGACTAGTGTTGAACACTTGTCTAGAGATAAGTCAACCAATTTGAAATGTTTTAGTAATATGTCTCGAATGTCTGATGTGTCAACATTTCAAATTGGTTAACTTATCTTTAGACAAGTGTTCAACACTAGTCTATCTTTTAGTAGTAAGGCCATTAGTTTTTTGTTTCGGTTTTTTTTACAAACAAAATACTTTATTTGTCAATTAAAAATGTTAAGTCCAAAACGAATCTTTTATGTCTAAACTAAAGATATCTGCTGAACAAATAAATTGTCATCCCATATTTTGCGACTATAGAGGTGAATTTTTTTCTTCAGAATTTTTTTTTGTTTTTTTTTACATCTGAAGTAAACTTTATTTTTTAAAAAATCAGCAAAACCGGCTTTCCTTCATTGATTTATTCATCACAGGCACATTACATTTTAAGATTACGTATTCTAGATACTCGCTTGATAAAGAATTAAAGTATGCATCCCCGTAGCCAGAGTGAAGGAGCGCATTCTCTATTAGGCTCCCCATTTGACGAAGCTTGTCACGTAACATACCCAAAAACAATTGAACTAAGACTTTTGGTCGGAAGTCAGTTAAGAATGTATCTCCATAGATAAAATTGCAACAACAAAAACTCTTTAGCATATTTAACTGCTGTATTATTACTTTGCGATTGGTCTCTCTTTATCGTTGCGTCGACGAAAACAACAGTTACCTGGGTCGATTGCGGCCGATATCAAATCTAACGGTCAATAAAACCGGGAGATATGATCGCCTCAAATTTATCAGCGGCCCATCAAATACCCGCAACATTTCACGGGTGACTCGCTCAAGGGTAATGTTTACTTAAGAATTGTTACTCCGATCCAACGTATAGGGACGTTCCGATTCTCGGCCCGATTTTTACGAGTTCAGTAATTTCTGGTGTGCGAATGTAGTAAAGTTTATTTCTGGTGACTGAACTAAAATTAACCTTGAAAATGAATATCCCTTCCCATTTAATTCTGGTATCTCAATGTACCCTAAAGAATCGAATATTTCTCAAAATCAAAAAGACTCTAAAATTAAAAGCCACATTTCTAAGTTTAAAATACTTGAAGAGAAGTTTGGTTTCATTGAACGCATGACAAAATAAGCCTCTTCCGCCTCTACCATTAAGTAGCCGTAGATGGGCGTACGACGTCTTTAAATACTTCAATTAGTTTTCACATATAACATACCTAATCTACCGATTAAAAAAATACATTCGGTCATCTTTTTATTGTCAAATGAGGCACATCCTTATTATCAACTCGGTACTTAAACACTGTTGAATTCTGGATAAACATTACGCTATTTTAGTTATTTGCTATACAGGGCACAGGGTTACTATTGGTAACCACTAATCTCAGTGGTTGAGCACTGGCTTTTGACATCGAGCCTATTGCTTTGTTTACATGAAATAATGAGAGCCGCTATCCAATCTAACAGACGTTTATGCTCATTGAACTATTGCTACAATATACGTTGTGGTTTCCACAAACTAAATAGATAAACTCAATCTTACTAATATTATATGTGTTAGTTACTCAATCACGCTTTACCGGCTAAACTTACTGTTATGAGCACATAATATTGACTAAGCTTAACACATAACATATTTTTATTCCGTGTTCGTGTTCCAGTAAGAATTGCTTCCTGTTTGGATTTCTGAAGACGCCAGAAAACAGAATCACTTCTCGACTGTCAAGTCTCGAAAAAAGGAATAGTTGAACATCTTGTGATAAAAGGTATTTTTTGTCAGTGGCGCCTTCCAACACACCCAAACCACAAAATAAAGAACCCCAAACCCTATTTATTTATTATTTATAGATTTTATTTATACGAAGGATGTTTTTATTTTGTAAACATATTTTAATAAAGTTTAAACTTTATTCATTTCAACATCATTTCAGTGATAAGACGTCTATCACCTCGTTTTGGTGAATTTAATATATCAGCTAGTTCCACAATCTTCATAATTTTCATAACCTCAAGGCTGACTGATGGAAAATGCTGTATAGCCGCCAATTGTACTCAGCTGTGTAATAATTAAATAAATTTTATTTTTAAACTTGAACCGTAATTTTTTCCAGCATTCTTAATTATTTTCTTAGTATCCAGTTTCAGCGATCATACCTCTAACCGTGTACAACACAACCGCAGATTTGCGAACATTTCCGAATATTCCCGTAAATTCCGGAGTAAACAAGATTTTCCCGGATCAAACGTATAAGATATGTCAATCCAGCCGTTGAACTGTCTCGTTCTGATCCTGTTACATAAGTTACGATATAGCACTGACTAGTAAAAGTAATGAACATAGAAGTTTATCCATTAATGTGTTTTTTTTTATTTTGAGCATGTTTCGGTGCTATACCTACTAGTTAATAAATCATGAACAAAAACATATTTTTTGTAAGACAGACAGCATTGATTATGAAACAATGTCTTCCTGTTTTATGAGTAGATAACGTTATTTACAAAGGGAAGAATACAATTTCATATCTTTTTTTTTTAAATTTACATAAGGAATTGATTTACACATACTTTGACAATATCGGTTACTACATTTACATTTTCAGGGTACACCGCATCTTATTTTTATTTTGTTTAAAATAGAAACAACGAACTAAATATATAAATAATGTGGACTAGAATACTTTTATCGCAACGGATTTTGTATAAATTGATGTTTCTAAGCTTTTCTCGTTTGTTGTTACGGAGAATCTTTACTCACAATTCAGCATAACGAGCCTTCCCCGCGGGTTTGCTTGCGAATTTAAAATGCACTCACTTATCATCCCTTTGAGTAATAATGGGCGGAAATATGAATGCATCTCCCAAAAGATTTTCACTTTTTCAAAATGAAACGGTTTTTTTTTTGGTAGAGACTTGATAAATAAAATGTTTTTTAAATAATGATGCTGGAAACATAACGGAAATAATAAAATGGATACGGACATATTCGGAACTGTTTCAAATATTTTTAAATAGGTATGCCCGTTGTTATACTAAACTTGGATCATACATAGCCAATGATAATATTTAAAGATTTGGTAAATCCAGTCACGAAAATTGTTCTTAGGCAGCCACACTGCTAGGTGCGTTGTTTAGCGCCTAGCATATAATAAGTTAGACACCAGAGAAACAAAAACGAACGGTCCGGAACGAAAGAGGCATTTATGATGTAATACTTTTAATATGTATTTCGTATATGTAAGTTGTAACTTTTAAATTACAACTGTTGCCTATGGAAGGTAGGATAAACCTTTGTTACAGGCAGCAGGGCACTCTTCTCTTCGGCACAGTATTAATGAATGTGTCCCTGAATCAAATTTTTTGTATGTTCTCGTTCTTGTAAATATTAATTACACAAAGGATTTAAAAAAATGCTTTTGGCAGATTATTATTCTGAATTTAAATATCAAAATTAAGTGTTAAACTGATGTGACTGTGAAATTGTGCTCCTGTTTATGTCCTGTCCGCTCCAGATTTTATTGTCTATAAGAGAAACTGTCCCCGTCAACGTTAGATTTGTGGCATTGCTATCGAGTGTATTATGCACAAACCGATCGAGAAATAGAAAAATAGAACTGAGATTTTCTCACAGTAATTTTTTTAAAATTATTAGTTAACTTTCTTTTTCCTCAGCAGGTATTTAACGAATGATTCTATTGCTCGTATACAACAACTTTTTCTTTGGGACCATCACAGAAATCTCAAAAAAGATATTTACTTCTACAAACAAACTAATGTTAGATGGTCAGCGGTTTAGTGTCAAAGTGATTTTTGCGTTTTAGTATTTAGTTCATTAACTTCTCTAAAACTTTTTTTTTTTTTTTATAAAATATTGTTAATAAAAAAAAATATTTTCCTAATGCGGTTGATGATTGCTTGACAAGCCCCGACTTAAAACTTACTGTTTTACCGATAATCATCACTAACTTTATGAAGTTTTAACGTGCAGGCACAATATATTTCAGTAATATTATCTACTTAAAAATATATGGTTAAAAATCTCTACAATACTAAAATGATAAGATAAGGAATTTTAAATCGAAGACAGATTTTAGCTGAGATTTTGGAAATAGCATTATCCTGTAACAATCCAGACACTATGATAAACTATTGTTTTTAGCTCGCATACGCCCCAAAGTTTAATTACAATCAGTATTTAGTTTCTCATAAGGCCACCCAATAAAATCAATGAAAACCAATAATTCTAACGACTTCCGCATAAGACCGTAAGACGTCAGTATCAACTTTTTATCGAAAGGGATAACGAAGTAGAGGTTTTTTATTGTTTACGTATTCAAGACGTACGATCCGCCTCTCTCCACTTTACCTGAGCCAAATGCAGTTTCCTGGTACGGAACCTAGACATTATTCGATGCCACGGAACAACTCAAACGTGAAATTCGGCACTTTGGATTTACGACGCTTCCACTATGCTACACGTTGACCCCTTTTATTGGGTACTTACCCGGATTCCGGCGATAGTTAAAATTATCTAGCTCAGGTAATCTAAAGCTGTACCCAAAACGACACACCCTTCGCAAATTCATGAAGAATGAAATCGGAATATTCTCAAAGAGGATAAAGTTTTTGATTTGATAAAATCTTAAGTAAAAGGAAGTGTTCGATTTTAGTAGTTATTTTTGCTTATTATAAATTATTATTGTTGAAATCAACCTACTTGTTAGATTGTTGTAGGTACCTACATAATAAATTGTCACATTTGGACACGCAATATTAGTTTTTTCTGTAAATTTTTGTTTTAAGCAATTCCATGCAAGGTTTAATTAAAGATAAATAACACTTGAAAAAATCATCGACCTCAGGTGGGTTCGGGTCCCACCTGAGGTCGATGATTTTTTCAAGTGTTATTTATCTTTAATTAGTTTTTTCTGTTGTGTCTCGCTTTGTGGGCTGAAAGTTCAAATCTCAAAACTATACCAAATAGGTAACTTAACATAATAAAAGTAACGAAAATAATGATTTGTCGTAGAATTACAAAATGGGCCTTCGCGCCGACTGCGCGCGCGGCAGATATTTGTATTATAGAACATTGAAATATGACGTCGCCTTCATAAAAAGAGGAACGCAATTTGCCGCTTGTCTAGCCCGAGACTCATTTTCGGTCGGGCTGAAATAAGTGCGATGCGCTAGTCATGTTTCATCATCTAATCATTTTCAACATAGAATTACATGTCATTGATAAACTGTGCGTGTATTAAATTGCGGTGTGATAAAAGTGTTACATAGCTTTCATGTAAACAATAATTTAAACACATGTCGGCTGTCAACTAATAATTATTTATTCTGTGCTAGTGGTTCGCTCCGGACTACAAAGCAATTAATGTAAATATGAAAAGCACGAGCATTAAACTAATAAAATTTGTACATAAGTAAGTCATGGATGTTTTTATGTTTAATCGTAAAGTGCTCACAGTAGGGACACGCGTAGTTTAGTTAAATGGTTGAATATGATTGTTAAGAGTATTTAATATTGATATTTTTGAATAAAAAGATTCCGTCGTACTGAGAACTTTTTCTTCTGTAAATCGGTTTAAAAAGAATTAAAATTTTTAAAAAATAACCTAACTGGAATATACTTCCTTCTCATTAGAGTTTATAATACTTACTAGATGTTTATATGCAAGGTTAAATAATGTCTTGTATAAACAAACAACCTGTTGACGAGAAAGGGCCGATCCAATCGTAACCTTAACTTAATAATATGATTTGTCAACTCAATTAATTTAATCGATGTTCCATAATTCGCGGAGTAGTTTTGATTGGATAAGCCTAATGGGTAGGTAAAGCAATGAGATAGCTTGCTATCAATCGTCAGTTGGTTCCATTGTTGAAATCGTATCATCACTATTCAGTCGTCTAGTACAGGGATTTACCAATTAAATAGTGTCATTGAAGGTTGGGGGTCCTTTAAAAAATAATTTGACCGTCGCAGTCCAAAGGAAGATTATAACTAGCAACGAAGATTAGAAATAGATTATATTATAGATAAGGAAATAAAAGTTATAAATTTTCTAATCTAGCTAAATATTACCTACTTATACAGGCTACACACATATACTTAGATACCAATAAGCTATCTAGTGACCCTGTGACATCTTACGAAATGATATCTGCAGCAATATAAGATATGGTAACTGTTTTATAGATCCACTTACCTTAGAACAAAAGTTTATGTAATCTAATTTAAATCTTGAGTTACAGAATTATTAACTAAAGTTATTTCTACAATTAAACTCTTCGTAAGTGTAACTACTTTTATCAGCTATTCATAAATTCAATTTTAAACTTTTATCGTAAATCCTAATTACAAAACAGTTTAATAGAACTTAACTGTCAAAATGTGTCCCACTCGGGGCAAAGACTAATTAAAGTGTATCTTTGTCCTGTCCTGACCCCGCTCGTCTGCAGGCTAAGATAACCCAGCCTATTTACTCCTGCCAAGGTGAAACAGATTATTTTGATTGACTTATTAAAACCGCCTTCGAATAGCCTATCGACACCTCTTAAACCCTTAATCGTATTATTCATGATCCTGTTTCTTCATACCCTTTGAATTGCACAATTATCCTTCGACAGATTTAAGTTGGTTTTAGAAAAATAGAAACAAATTTGCATGACCAAGGTTTAAGGTTTACAATGAATTTTCGTTTATCTTTAATAGTATTTATTTATTGAATGGAACTAAATATTATAATAGTTTTGGTAAACATTTAGATGAGTGCTGAAATCAATTTATAGAAAATAAAAAAATAAAAAGTATTCTTGAATTTCTTGAACCCATTCAGCCTTTTAAAATGAAAATTATTATTAATATTCAAGGTACCTATTAATGGTAAGCCATTATACCTTGAATACAAGTTTTGGGGTGAGTAGTATACTGAAGAAAAATTTATTGTATTTTTAGTCCAATTGTTTACAACAGCTGGCAGACTCTAAAAAAATTGCACTTTAAATTTTTATACTCGTATATTCAAACGGCTTCCTGAATCGAAAAATCGTAATTACTTATCTGCAATATTTTGAAACGACCTAAATATTTAAAATAATCGTGACGGAGAAAAACACATACCCTCTCCCCTCATACGTGTTAGTTAAACCACAAAGTGGTTATCTTAGTACCAAGCTAAGCCGCGGACAGACAGACGAACGTAGAGAATATTCTTTCTTAGGTTCCGTGTAGACATTGGAACCCTAAAATAAACATCATAGAGCTTTTTTAAACAAGGTCCCCTTGACATCTTTCTAGGTCAGAAAATGAGCAGTTAAGAAAAGCCTTGAATATACAAATTTATTCAAAAAATATATTTTTTTCATAATAATTTTAATTAACCGTAACCGAAAATAACTGTAACAATAGTTACTTTTTTTTTAACAATTCATTTATTTTCGTAATACAGAGGGCTAACTAACGAGGATCCCCTGAAATTTCGAATCAACATTAATAACTGAGCGGGAACAATGTATAAAATTAAGGCTCAAAGGACCGAAAAAAATCTTTTCGGGCAATTTTTCAGTACTGCAGTTAACGAATGCCGTAAAATTTTCATAGGCGACTCCCATGGAACATAAATTGTGGGCGTGTTAATATACTGTGCCGACGTCCCGGTCCGTGGAAGGGAGAGAGTGGCAAAGCGAGTGTGACCCCGTTAATTTACTGTGACAAGACTCTTGTCAACCTTCACCACAAATAAATGGGGCAAAAATTGTTATTACTTATTATATCATAAGAAAAAAACAACCGGCCTATCTTAAAATCATTAGAGGAGCCTACGTTCAGCGATGGACGTCGTACTTATGGCTGAATGAGGATGAAGAAGAAAAAACCGGCCAAGTGCAAGTCGGACTCGCGCACGAAGGGTTCCGTACCATTATCTATAAAAACGCCAAAAAAATGACGTTTGTTGTATGGGAGCCCCCTTAAATTTGCCCCTCCCCTAAACGGGACCCTAATACTAAGGCTCCGCTGTCCGTCTGTCTGTCTGTCTGTCCGTCTGTCACCAGGCTGAATCTCATGAACCGTGATAGTTAGCGAGTTGAAATTTTCACAGATGATGTACTTCTGTTGCCGCTATAACAACAAATACTAAAAAACAGAATACAATAAATATTTAAGGGGGCTCCCATACAACAAA
Source organism: Anania fuscalis (assembly GCA_950371115.1). Classification (NCBI taxonomy): domain Eukaryota; kingdom Metazoa; phylum Arthropoda; class Insecta; order Lepidoptera; family Crambidae; genus Anania; species Anania fuscalis. Next base: position 14,978,084 of record OX493328.1, read on the forward strand.
CGTGATTTTTTGTCGTTTTTATAGATAAACCCTAAACAGTATTTAGGCCTGGATCCGATGGATCCCGACTGACTAGTTAGTAATGAACCTTATGTCTAAGTAGACAAGGTTTAAAGTGGCACGTTATAATATCTGGACTGACCGGTCAATAAATACTACCATAAACTTAGACATAGATGTATGTAACACAGGGTATCCTAGTACAGGTTCTGCTCTCTCACTTTGGCTACATACATGCATACTTCAATAAATTAAGACTTGAAGATTGCAAAAATAAATGACTTTGACTTTAACAGTATTTATTTAACCGAATCAGAGAATACGAAATGTAAAATATTCAAACTTCAAAAAATAATGGCGCATTACAACGAAACTCTATACGTCCCAAATTATTTAGCTAGTTTTTTTTATTACCTACACTAACAAGCAGTTAATAAATGTTGCCATAGCAAACCCTCATATTTATTTAAAAGCTTTGCAGCAGCTCTATATCAGATAATTATTTAACTTTAAAACGGTGTTGTTATGTAGGTTTTAACGGCAGAATTTTTCAGGACATAATATAGCCGTAAACTTGATAACGGAGGCAAGAGTTCCTTAATACTTTGTAATGGCTTACTGTACGAATTTGGATATTTGTTATCCCACTAATATTATACACTTAATTGTGAAAGTTTGTGAGGATGTTTGTGACTTAATCACTTTCTGGAATGGATGGACGGTTCTGGAATGGAGGCTACGTACGACGTCCATTCACAAGTAATACAATAATATAACTGTCTGCATGAGACCAAAATCAAACGATCTCTTTCAGACAGTCTGAAGATTGAGAAGAGATAAGATCGCTGAAATAATTTATTTTTTCTACTTGGGGGGCGTCCATAAATTACGTGAGGTGTTTTTTTAAATTTTCTGGCCCTCCCTCCCCCCCTGGTGAGATTTCGTGAGATTTTATTCAACCCCCTCCCCCATCCCCCAATCTCACGTGAGATTTTTCGAAATGTGGGTTTCTTACGTAAACGCGTTGGATTGTTATTGTAAAAAGAAAAAAAAAATTGCTTCGTGTATGAATGATCTTAATCGTTTTACGATATACGCTTAAGATTAAATCTTAAGCATGTACAATCTGGATTAAATGGACCAAAATAGTATTTTTTTTTTTGTTTCAATCAGAAAAAAAATTGCGTGATATTTGCCGAGACCCCCCCTCTCTCCAACGTAAGATTAGATGAGATTTGACTCGACCCCCTCCCCCCCTTAAACATCTCACGTAATTTATGGACGCCCCCTTGCACTTTATTTTGTGTGATAGAATTTAAAGAGTATCTAAGCTAGTAAAAAGGTCAACTAAGAAAGGTTATACAACTTTGCTAAAATATAATCAGCTTTAACAAGTAGATTCTGACGACCGTCTAGTGTAGTGGTTCGCGCTCCGGACTACAATGCCTGACGGTTGCGGGTTCGAATACCGCAAAGGGCAAATGTTAGTGTGATGAGCACGAGCTTTTGTACCTAAGTCAAGTCATGGATAAGTACTAAGTTGGTCATTACACACGAGGCATTATTGTAAGCGCGAGCCGCTGGCGAGCGCGGTAAGGTAGCCGAGTGTGTAATGATCAATGCACACGAGTTGCATACGTTTTTCAACACGATTGCGAGGAAAAAACAAACTAAAATCTAAAATACCGTCTCGAATATGACTTGGCGTTTTTGCTGTTTTTCACTGGATTTTGGCGGCAACAGGCTATCACTTGCGTTTCGTGCCTCGATAAGTATTTCCGATGGGGTTGAATAAATATTTTTCTCGTCTTTACTATTTGAAGTAGACATTTTTGATAGTATTAACCAAACAACTTTACCAAATATCTAGGGAAAATGGCATGGCCAAAGAGGATTTAAATACTACGTAAGGCATGGCACTAAGTTTTGTTTTTTGCGCGCCGCACTTTCGATGCGCGCGCAGGTTCAATAATGGCACAGGAAAAACCGGCTGTTTGACCGGAGCAGCAGCAATTAAAAAAATAAAATAAACTATAATTTAATGTTTCTAAGAGTGGTGGTTAAGTTAATTTGTGTTTATAAATATAAAATAAAATGTTTATTTGTCATCTTAACCCTAAAATTATTTCATATTCGTTAAAATATTCAACGCTCTTAAACATAAACTTTTGCTGAAATTTAAAAAAGTTTACATTTCCGCACTTGTGCTGCTGAATTATGAAACTTTAAACGGTGTTTTAAGAGTCAATTTACAAGCAACTGTGTTGAAAACGTATTTAAGTATGTTTATCCGTTATCTAGTCGCCACAGTACAAGCTTTGCTTAGTTTAGGGCTCAGATCAGAGAAAGGACTCAATTAATATTTCTATGGTTTGGGGCTAGCTAATTGGTGTGATCGTGGAAACAATTTATTATTTATACTATAATAAATCTGTAACGGGACGATGTCTGTACATTGAAGATATTTTGAAAATTTATTTGGGGAGCACTCTATAATCGATACTGAAGCCTAAAATGTAATTATTGTCTGTCTGTCTGTCTGCTGTATGTGTTTGCCAATCTCCGAAGATACTGCACGGATTCCTTTGCGGTTTTTACTAAAAGATTAAGGTCACCCTTGCGCTTATAATAGGCTTTGTTTCATTTAATTCTAATGCCGCTAAAAAATTTTTTCTGAAGAAACAATTCCAATTCGCCGCGCCTACTAAAAAACTTATGGCAAAATGACATTGGAAGAGTTGATTCCAATATAGAATAAGAAGGAACCGAAAATCTATTACTTTATTAAACCTTATTACATTGAAGATATTTTAAACCGATTAAAAAAAAAAAGGTTCTCAATTCGTCTGAATGTTTTTTTTATGTTGTTTGTTTGTTACGCGATGACTCCGTCAATTATGAACAGATATCAAAATTCCTTTTTTTTGTTTGAAAGAGTATACTCCCTAGGTGGTACCATTTTCACCAAGTTAGGATCTGATGGAGGAATTGCACGGAAATCATAGAAAATTCTCAAAAAATGTAGGCATATAGAGTGTGTTCGTCAACTTTTTAATAACTTATTCAGATGTTTGCGTCTGACAGTTATCATATCATACTGCTGAGCTGAAGATGAAAGTCACAAAAATCCTTAACAGACGTCGACAGATAATATTTTGCAGTGTATTGGGCAGACGTGGCGCTGACGAGGTACTGACAGCAATTTTATTTATTGGGGGTGTAAAGCAACGCACCCAGTAACGAGAAAAAAAAATATAAGTTTTAAAAAATATTTAAATAAATATATAAAATATAGGAACGAAAGATCTTAAACTATGGTTACGACACAAGAATGGCAGACTTACTTTTAACTGGACTTCACTTCTGTTAAACATCTTTTAGCGACCTTTATCTAACCGACCTAATGATGATAATGAAATTTTTTTGTAAAGGGCTTACCACTAAACTTTAATAAAATAGTTTCATATAAACTAAAAACCGGCCAAGTGCGAGTCGGACTCGCGCACGAAGGGTTCCGCACCATTATCCATAAACCGAGCAAAAAAATCGTTTGTTGTATGGGAGCCCCTTAAATATTTAATGAATTCTGGTTTTTAGTATTTGTTGTTGAAGCGGCAATAGAAATACATCATCTGTGAAAATTTCACCTGTCTAACTATTACGGTCCATGAGATGCAGCCTGGTGACAGACGGACAGACAGACAGACAGCGAAGTCTTAGTAATAGGGTCCCGTTTTATCCTTTGGGTACGGAACCCTAAAAACCGACTTCAAAATTAAACTAAAACGCAAACAAATTGTATTGACTAAAACATACCTAATCAGTACTATTTGGAGTCGGTGCGTATAATTTTAACACTCCATGGCTGGCACTGACCAAGGAGTATTAAATCACTACGCACTGACTTATAAAATAACTCATTCAAATTCAAATTCAAATATTTAGTCTTAGTAAAAGGCTCTTTTCTTAATAAATAGTGCTTCACGCAGTCCACAGCGTTGCTTGATATGGCAATAGTATGGCAATCATCCTGTAGTCCACGCAAACTAGTGTTGCCCAAATGCAAGAACAAGACGAGACTTAGCCAGTCTTGGTCTTGGTCTTGCGCTCCCAGTCTTGGTCTTGGTCTTGGTCTTGCAGCAAGAGTCTTGCAAGTCTTGCAATTACCTATTAGTCTATTACTATTTATGAAAGTTTACTTTAAATCTTAGAAAAACGTATTAGAATTGGAACATTGTGAGCTTGAATTAACATAGCCATAGTAAAGATCAAGCAGATTAATAAATAACTGAAGATTTGATAAGAAATTCGAAAAATCAACTGACCTATATGTCGTTTTCCATGGAAGTAACTGTTTCTTAATAAACATTTATGATTTATAAGCTTACATTTGCTAAAACATGTAAAAAAACAAATTAATTACAATAACTTCGAAAATTCGAAATTATTTTGCATGAGTATACCTACGCCCTATGGCGGCAATCAAATAGTGTCAAATGTTATGATTTCGGCGTGGCGGCAACGATTGTTTTAGATTTCAAAAGAAGCCGCCGGCGCGTGTATCATAACCATGTACTTTCGAAAAGCGGCAAATTTCTTTGAGAAGTAAGTACAAAACCTTTGATACCGCATTATCAAAGTGCCGATGGTTAAAACATAACTATGCATGCACTCAGTTTGATTTTAATAGATATTTTTTTATTCGCTTTGTTTATGGTATTAGTCGTAATGCGCATAGGTCCAGTTTTTCATATTCTTTGATACAGTTTTTTGCGTCTCATAGAATTCCTAAGCGTACCTACCTATACACCGAACTGTTACACCTAACTACTTAGTGAAATAGCGCTAAGTCCTAGCTGCAAGACGCAAGAGTCTTGCAGGCTATGTCTTGTTCTTGCTCAAGTCTTGCACGGTCAGTCTTGGTCTTGGTCTTGCTAAAAATACGCGGTCTTGTTCTTGGTCTTGGTCTTGCAAAAACGCAAGAACAAGACCAAGACTGCAAGACCAAGACTGAATTTGGGCAACACTAACGCAAACGAAGTTGCGGGCACAGCTAGTTATTAATATTTTAAATAATTCGGATAATAGTCGCAAATATGTGTGGACGATGACACACTGGTTTGAAGTCTGTTACGTGCAATATTTCTGCTTTTCGTAAATATAAACCTAATTCCAGCACTTCAGCATCTGACATGCAATTTATCTTAAAGAAAGCTTGATCGACAACCGAGAACCTAGGCTGGTATTATTATTTTTCCGGTAATATATTTTTATGTTATTCATTAAAACAATTAATTGATGAAAATAGAAAAGTCGCACATAAAATTGTACGCACCTTTGAACAACCTTGTTCCAGGATTTTCCTGGAAGTCCCAGCCGTTAAAGGTTTGTTATATTGCAGGGAATACTTAATTTACTTCTTTTATTTAAAATTATATTTAGTTCTTCCTTTTATACTTTAAGTAATGATGACAAAATATTATACAGGCAAGCTTTTACCATGTTGTAAAACGAACAAAGGCCCGTCATTTCATTTCACCGCACAGCGTTTCATACAAACTTTCAAGTGCAAAATCTTTGAAACAAACGAACTTTTTTTTTAACTTAACGCGTTAAGCAGGGTAGGTCTAAAAAAAATTTAAGATTATTCTGAGGTTTAGGTACCTACTATTATGATAATTGTTATTCTCTGCACCACTTTCCCCTTTCTTTATCTTGTCCTCTACGTAAAGGTTGTCTGGAAGAGATTGCTCTAAGTGATAATACCGCCTGAATTATATATCTTTCTGTAAATATCAACTGTAACTTCTTTGTTTGGTGTGTAATACAGAGTATATATCTATCTATAATGGCAAACATGAAAACGGTAAGTAATCTCTTTACACTTCATTTAAAATGATCCAAAATATTTTTTTACATTAATAAGGTATCCCATCGAATAGGTTTATTTATTTGAAGGTTAAATCATTTGAATTGAAACTTTGTCATAAAACGAAGTGCTGTGTTCACATAATTTGTAAAAATTACTATTTTTTGTAATAAAACATTGCATTTACGGAGGGATTGTGATTTTTTATAGGTATCGAAGCAATAAAAATCACATTATACGGACAAATAGCGATAAAGCACATAATTTAGATAGGGGAATGGATACAAATGTAAATAAATCTCCAACCGCTATAAATAACGCTGACCATGGAAGGACAGTGATAGGGGCCAATCTATCGTTAATTTGAGGGCCATCAATGTCTAGTAAAGGGTTAAAGAAAAAAAATCAGCTTTAACTTATTTATGTATGTATTGGAATTCTGTAATAAACTTTTATTTTCGTGTCATGGAAATCGGTAAATAGGTAATACAAATGTAATAACTTGTGTTTAAGTACTTTGTTTTGGAAAATACCTAGAACATCTCATTAGTAGGTACCTACCCTTAAATTATAGTCTTTATTTTCAGTACTTTTTCACGATTAGTTATTTCCCTTCTGAGATACTTACTAAAAATGTAAAGATGTGGGAAACCACATCTTCTCGTGTAAGTGATACTGACCATTTGGACTTCCACCACAACCTGTTGACATCTTTAACCATGTTGGCTGCTAGTGTAATATTTCCTAATCTACAGGTGTTAAGGATCTAGGGACATACTAACAAATGAGATATAGTACTTAATCTGTGGTTTTGCACCGCAGTCGCAATATGCACTCGCGAGTCCATCCTAGTCCATTCTTTACCCTCATTTGCCCCATTTCAACCAAGTTAGGTATCTCATATAATCGGCAGATGGTTCGGTATTAGGTATAAGAAACATGATACTGCACATACTAGCATTACAACCAAAATTACAACCAATAGCTTCCGAATAAACAGATCTTTAATTTTAAGGGTGCTAAAAAGGCAGGTGCTTATTTAAGATTATAATTTTTATACGCGCTACAAAAAAGTAAAAACCCACAAATTCCCACCAATAAGCCTGTGAACGGCGGCTACTCGTAATAGAATTTATCGTGGGGTGAACGCGGCGCATCCAATTTTGCGTTTTACATTATCTCTGTTGTTGCAGCCTGTTCGTCTTCAATTTCCCAAAGCGGTCTGCACCAAATGCTCGAAATAACGTCATTGTCTGATGGACTAAGTTAAATTACGCTGCTTTCTATTCGGAATTATGTGAACTGGGGCAACTTGTTATGATCCGACATGCTTTTTAGGAGTCCGTCGTCAGAGAAAATAACCACTCAAGAGCGAGTAGGGCGCACCGAGGGATTATACTTTGGTGAAGAAGACGTACTTATTTTGAAGATACGGAAGGCCAAGCCCATCTAGTAATTAGTAGAAAACACGCGATTTCGTATAAGAATTAGTTGTTATTCTAATGCTATAGAGACCGTCTTACTACACAAACGCTATAAGTCACTTACGCAATCATAAATGATCTCATTTAGGTATGTATCATACCAACTCAGCCCGTCATATTCGATATTAGTCTCTGACCTCCATTTTGTCGTCCTATTTAATTTAATATGCGGAATATGGAAATGGATTTTTTCAGCACATATTTTAGACTTATTCTAAACCACCCAATTTTTTTTTAAACCTGTAATATACAGGGTTATTTGAAAAAAATCAACAACCTCGCACAACAAGATAGCTAAACTCATAAACAACAACATTTGTTCAACGAGTTTTATCATAACTCAATATATTAAAAACTATTTTCCAAGCTTTTATTGTACTGTTGTGACATTTGTAAGTCTATGTTTCATTCACTACGAAAAGGCGACGCACGCGACGCGTGCAATGAGATGCGCATAGAGATAAGAACATTCAGACGTAAAATTAAATTGATATTTATTTTTGTATGAAAGTAAAAAGTGTTAAATTATCAAAAGTCGTAGTACAAATGTTATTGTTTATGATGTTAGCTATCTAGTCGTGCGAGGTTGTTGAATTTAACAAATAGCTCTGTATAGCAGGGACATGCGCATCCACTTAACTGTTTCATCTATGAAAACCATGTCTTGAAGCAAATTATTTATTTATTTATCATTATTAATAAATAAATAAATATTGGACAACATCACATACATTGCTCTGATCCTAAGGGGGCGTCCATAAATTACGTGAGATGTTTAAGGGGGGGAGGGGGTCGAGTCAAATCTCATCTAATCTTACGTTGGAGAGAGGGGGGGTCTCGGCAAATATCACGCAATTTTTTTTCTGATTGAAACAAAAAAAAAATACTATTATGGTCCATTTAATCCAGATTGTACATGCTTAACCCGTGTCATGATCAACATGGCCCCACCCCCCCGACCCCCGCTCGCGTTTCAAGTTTCCTAGAAAATCTAGATTTTTAGGATTACTAAGTTTTAAACCTTTATTTGAGTGGTTTTTCTATAGAAAATATATATTATGTATTTTTCTTACGTAAATCCAACGCGTTTACGTAAGAAACCCACATTTCGAAAAATCTCACGTGAGATTAGGGGATGGGGGAGGGGGTTGAATAAAATCTCACAAAATCTCACCAGGGGGGGAGGGAGAGACAGAAAATTTAAAAAAACACCTCACGTAATTTATGGACGCCCCCTAAGGTAAGTAGCTAAAGCATTTGTGTGATAGAAATCAGAAACAACGACGGTACCACCACAACACCCAGACCCGAGAAAATAAAGAAGAGTTCGTTTTCTACATTGAACCGACCGGGGATCGGAACCCGGAACCTCAAGATCGGCGCCATATGTAGTCCGGCCGGCGTGCTCGCCTCTCGGCTATACGGAGGTCATCCGAGTATATTATCCGAGTTACTAATACATTGGAAAGGAGGCATAAAAGGTAGGACACTGTAAGCTGCAAGTTTAATAATTAACGTTTTTTTCACCGATGCGTCACTCATGCTCACCGTTCTCTGTAGCATGTAAGTAGGCACTTTTTATTAAGCTCTTTGTGCTCGTGCACGTTGTGAAAAACAGTATAAAGTGCATACGGGTATGCATATTTGTAACCGTAAAATAAGAGTACCGCTTTTAGCAGCCATGTGTGTAAAGTGACAGCTCGCCATTGTTCTTTTGAGTAATCTGAACGGATTTCCAGTTTGATAATGAGCATTTGTTAACGTAATAAGGTTCTGGTTGTCCTGATACTTTTTTAGTGGAATGAATGATAAATTCTCCGTTCATTGAAACCAAAAACAAATAGACGTTCACGGAAGAAAAAAAAGACAAAAATCGGTGAACTTTGATTTAGTGTTTAGCGGTCACGTGCGCGTGATGACGTGTGGTAAAAAAGTGAATTTTAAAAGTATTTCAGTGTAAAAAGGTTAGTTTTTTGCCATAATATCTATTGTTGTTAGTTTTAAAGTTATAATAATAAAGTAAGATGTTGCAACTAGGACTAAGTAATATAATTAGTACGTATAGTTTCTGTCAACGCGCAGCTGCCGCCGCTGTTAAAAACGACAGTCATTGAAGAGGCCAAGTTGAGGAGAGTAAATGTTGATCTGTCTTCCCATTTAGGCCTGGACGTATGATAAGATGAATGTATAAACTAATCAATGCATCGGTGTAATAAAGCACACTAACTTATTTAAAAAATTCAGAATAACAACCCTAGGTAGTCGTCCCAATTTAGGCAGTTGTTTTCGAGAACGACGGGAGTGGACCTTCTGTATTTTTTCTATTTTGTGCCCCGACTGAGCGGAAAGTGGATGGAGCTTGCGGCTAGCTCTGGGACAGGCTTAACTTTTCTTTGAGATTCAGTTTCTGATACTATAATAGTCTCGTAAGATGCGATCAGCGATGCGGGGGCTGGCGTGCTCTGCCTACACTTTGCCCAAGCGCTGCAGCGCTCAACATTGGTGCCAGGTACTGTAACTTTTGCATTCATCTGTCTCACATGCAATTTGAGGGAGGGCGGCCGTTTTGCTTGTGTTTGGCTTGTCCTCGGAGTGTGGGTTGCAGGTGGTGTAGTTGGGGTTCCTTCACCGGAGAACTGAGCGGAAATTGTAAGCAATATACACAAAATGCCGCCGCTATACGTAATTTGTGCAATATAGGTACATAATTAGGTTTCATAATTATTTATTTAAACTATGTTACAATAAAACACAAAATAAAAATCCAAAAAGGATCATAATTTATTTAGAAAAAGATATAATACACTTTACAATTGACCAAGCGCCTGTTAATGTGACCGAACCACTAGACAAGATTGTTCAACAAAACTTTACAAGTACTTGGTAAAAAATCAGGGTTTAGATGCTAATAAGTACATTTTTAAATACACAGGTAATAAGACAATGTATCATTATCGAGCAGTGTTGTTCGGGCACATTACAGGTCGCACACCCGAGCATTCTACGCATACATTCTCATTGGTAATATTTATACAATCTAATATGTACAGTGGGTATTTACATAACCTTACACATTTTACTGTCATTTTGTAAATATGAAGACACCTCGGCACCATACTCAAATTCATATTGCTTTGTTTACATCTACCACAAGACGACACAAAATGACAGAGAAAACCGGCCACTTGCGTGTGAACACGCTTGGTATGATTAGGTTCCGTAGTCAAATCTGTCAATCATTCATCAAATCGAACGGTCATTCCCGATTTTATGTAATCTTTTAATATTAAAACAAAGTCGGGTAGTTACAACACTTATAACTCGAGAACGGCTGGACTGATTTTGATGGTTTATAATTTGTTAGATTTGTCTCCGACCCGAATACCTAGCAGAATGAGTAATAAAAAAATTTGAAAAAACTGACGAAAAAGAATTCACTGTTAGGTGGTACGAAATTCGCTGGGTTCGCTAGTTTACTCTAATATTTAAGTAAAGTTTGTTCGGGGTGTACGAAGTTATATTTTAAAACGAAAATTATCTGATGTAAATCATTATTTGGCCAATGTTAAGTGGACCATCCGAATGGATTTAAGATACTTTATATCTCAAAAAAAATATGCACTTAACTTTGCCGGGAGATGCGAGATAGATGTCGCTTGTTAACGTAGATGTTGCTGTTCAGTTGTCAAAACATTTGTAACAGCAGAGAGACAAGCGACCGCTCGGCATCCCATAAAATAATATTATTAATTACTATTTGATATAGTAAAAACTTAACAATTGGGTTTCGAATTTGTCAAACCAAATACCGCACGGGAAAACGCTACTTAATAACAATTTTGTTAAGTTGTATTTTTTAATTCGTATTAGACCCCGCGTAAACTACAAACTTTTGATCAGCCGACAGTGAGATCGTTCCTGAAATTACTATGAAAATCGGATGATAAGATTGTTTCAGTGTGCGCATTCACATTGTATTCTTAGTATTATCGCCTTATTAAACGTTTGTAGTGTGTTAACCGCGAGAAATACTGTCTACATAAATACACAGATATTATCGGAACATTTGTAGAACACAGTTATGACTTGAACAAGTCCATCGCTTTTTTTCTTTCACATTTGCGAATCTCATTATTTCAAGGACGCTTTGGGTTTATCACGAAACAAAAAATCAACAATGATTAATTGTTTGACTACAGAACACTAAAAGGTACAGTCTTATTATCAACACTCACAAATAGATAATGACGAATCTCATAAACATTCATGGTCGGACAGTAAAATGTAAATTTGCAATGCGCGAATATAAATAAATGCTTTGAGAACTTATAGATTATGATATGATCCATTAGAGATGTGAGATTTCAGAGAATTATTATGGATAAATCTTTCGTATTGCTAACATTTAGAATTTTAAATACGGCAAACCCCTATTGGTGTTATTTTTAGTACTCATTAGTATGCCTTGCTGCGATAGTGATGTCAACAAATTCATCATTAAAATAAGGATGTTGATATTTAAAAATCCTCAATTTGAGATTTCACAAGGAAAATGTAGTAAAGCTAACACAGACATACATAGTAAAACATTCTATGTAATTAGATCGATATTATTGTAACGTTGAACAATCAGAATCACAAGGCAAATATTACTTTCTAGATCAAAATATCAATACATGTATCTTCTATCAATTTCCACACAGTATTAAAGCATTTATAGTGTAGGTAACCGCGAAAACAGTTACATTTGCAAGAGTCGATATCGCATTTAAAAATTACTAGTAAATAAAATAAACATATCACATATTTTATACTGGATATGACTGGTTACTTTTTGGAAATGTTTATTGCACTAGTACTTAAAGTAGTATAGTTGGCTGACTTTGTGTCACTTAGTTTTCACTGGTCAACCATAAAACTAACAGTTGAGGAATGAACATATCATGCTTCGAAATAAAAAATACTTCACATGAATCATAAATGTGTTTGAATAAAATGAGGAATTTCATTCGTTTTTTAACTTAAGTCAATAAAAATTAAACCAATTAAGAATCTATATTTTTGTTAAGACATTGCGACAAAAGAAACACATTTTCGCGGTTGGTTTGAGACGCAATCATTTACGACGGATGCTGTAGAATCGACCACCGCACATTACAAATTAAGCTTCCACTTTATTTCGGTATTCGATACCTTAATGTTTTGGGCACGCACACATCACTAGCTGTGGTTGTTGGAGTTACTGTACAAGGCGTTAGCCATCCGCTTGATGTTGACGGCGCTGCTGCCATTTCTCTCGAGGCCTGCCAAAAAGTCCTCCAGATGTTTGGCTAGCGCCTTCCTCTTAAACCTTAGCGACTCGTTTATCACATCACGTAACACTTCTTTTTTAGTATCCACACCACCTTTCAATTGTTTTAAGTGTTCGAACAGTTTTGAGAAATCTGGAATGAAAACAAAAAATGTTAGTGATATTTTAAAAAACAAAACCTCTTCGGGTATTACTACTCAACCTGTAACGCACTGCACTCATACTTTAGGCTGCGACCTCGACCACAAGCGAGCGGTCGTGGTAGCGAGAGCGTAATGATACATATTATTATTATTTTCCATTAAGCAATGGTATGTATGCAAAATAAGTTTCCGCTCGAAACGCTTTCGCCATACACACGCGACGCCACACGAGACAGATTACAGGATTATTGATGGCTTTCCGATAAGTGGCAGCATAATATCGGGTTCATTGACATTTAAGCGCCGCTGCATTCCGCAAAACGACACATTTTATTTAATAATTACTTTTTAACTCTCGCGTTGCATAATTTAAAACTCAATGAAACGGGAATTACCTCTTTTGCCTGTCGTTTCGATCGGGTTACACCGACCGTGGTCACAGACTGACCAAAAGAGGTAACATTTTGTACCTAAACTATGATCGCGTTAATTCCCGTTTCATTGAGTGTATTTTCAATGTTCCTAAAGGCTATTTTTGAAATAATTGGCAGCGTTTTAAATTATTTTTAAGAGTCGGCATGTTAAGCTTATGATAATGGATTGCCAGTGCAAGTTCTTGTTGATTGAGTAGAACAGTGATAGCTCAGTAGACTCGGAAAGTGGAGTGGAGCCTCTTATCCAAGCTCGTACCTATGGATATTCCACAATCTGTGTAGGTACATAATTAATTATAAATACCAGATACGCGTCGATGCATTCAGATAACATAGGTGCGCAGCGCCTGGCCTGGGTCCGAAATTGTCCGATTCCGCATAACAATAGGCCAAAAAAAGTGATAAATAAATAATAATAAATATTGGACAACATCTCATTTATTGCTCTGATCTTATGTACTTAGGCAAACGGCAAACTCGAACCAACTTTTTTTTTATTGTCATTCGAGTATAAATGATTCTTCAGACAACTTATGTGCTTTGCGATATTTACTTTAGTTAGCTAAAGCTGTTTGTTGGTCCACTGTGCTAGGTACAAAGCCATTTTTTTAAAAAAAACGGACCCATAACGCTTAATTACTCTTGGCGGCATTAACAAACTATTCACGGACCCTCTCTGAGACAGGTTTATCCCTAAGAGCACGGGTGTGTGGAACTGGAGCATATGCAGCCTACCTGATAAATGAAATAAGTAGGTAGTAGGGACTTACAAATGTGTGTTGATGAAATCCACTGTTTTTCATCAATAAAACACATTAGTATCTACTGCCTACCTCGAAATAAAACCAATGCCTGCCACTGCCTAAGAGCACATGAGTAAAGAAACAGAACAGAGACAAAGCTACATACGAATGCGCTGTGATAGGTACATCACTACAAGTGCAACGCGTGTGTGTGCGTGTCCACTGGCGGCTTGTCACGTATGAGCCGAAACCGCTTCAAACTAGATCAGCCAGTGGTCAATCTCAGGGCTTGCAGGCGTGACACGACGCTCGAATGTCGTGCGTGTTTTGTTTTTGTTATCGATTTTCTCACATAATACGTAGTAATATTTTTTTACTGTGTGTGATAATACCTCCTGACAATTTTATTGCATTTGTTGAATTGCTTGAGCAAAAATTTCGCGATTATTTTGATCGTCATGTACAAATTGTTAATATTGGTAATGACATATTAGCACGTTTGCAAGATTGTACATTTTATATGCCATGTGATTATTTCCCATTGGATTATTTGAAAAAACTTTATATTAGATTTAGAATTTATCATTCGATTAAAAGACACAACAAATTATTAAAAACCAAAAGTAATAAAAAAATATATTTAGAGTATGTAATTTGTAAAAAAAAAACCTATTTTAATAAAAAAAGTGAAAAAAAGAACATTTATATTTTAAATTTATTCCATTGTGCCAACCCTACCAAAATAGGTATAAACTTTGCTAGCTCTTTAGAAGCTTTGTCTCTGTTCCGTTTCTTTACTCATGTGCTAAGAGTGCAGAGGACACACTGCGCTAGAGTTTACAGACTTGGTATACTGACCTCTCCCAGGACGGCGTATCGCTCGGAAGACCTCCGCGCGCACGTCCATGTTGTGCTTCTTGATGTCGGCCAGCTCCTTGCGCGACGGCTGAGGCGGCGGCGGGGGAGGCGGCGGTGGCGGCGGCGGTGGTGGCGGCTTGTCGCTATGCTGTTTCGTAAAACGCAAGGTAATTAATGAGTTTGTTTAGTATAGATCACCATAATTTCAACCACAGGACGTCTACTGCTGAACATAAGCCAGTGTCCTCGGTAGCTTAGTAGTCAAAGCACTCGCCCGGTATGCGATGGGACGTGGGTTCGAGTCCCACCTGAGGTCGATGATTTTTTTTTAAGTGTTATTTATCTTCAATTAAACCTTGCATGGAATTGCTAAAAACAAAAATTTACAATAAGCCAGTGTCTTACAGATTGGCTGGTTGGAAGCGGCCTGCATCCAGCAGCTTCCTGTAACCTTTAACAGTCTGTCTTACGCTGCGCTTGCCGGTACGTGGCATCCATTCTTCCGCCCGCTGCCACTTTAGCGTGCTAATCCGTCGGGCTAAGTCAGCGACTTTTGTTCGTTCACGGATCTCCTCATTTCTGATTCGAAAGAAACACCTAAAAGGGCCATTTCCATAGCGCGCTATGCAACCTTGAGGTTTCTTATAACGCCCATAGTAAGAGGGCATATTTCTGTTCCGTATGTCATCACTGGTAAAACACACATGTAGTAGAATTTCGTCTTTAGGCACTGAGTTATTTTGGAAGAGAAGATGTGTAGTTTCCCGAACGCTGCCCAGCCGAGATTGATTCGTCGCTTGACCTTCTCAAAATTGGACCCACCCAACTGGTAGTATTGTAATACAAATGCAGAAATGCGAAGACAAACCTTTCGTTTCCGTTTAGTCGGGCGCGCATGCGCGTTGTTCTCCGCGGCCACGCCCTGCAGGATGGCGTTGATCTGTAACTCCTGCGAATCGTGCGCGGGCGCCGGCACGTTCGGTGGCGACGGCGACCGCGCCATCTTGCTGCCCATCGTTGTGTACGCGTCTGGAAGTGTACAAATTAGTTATCGTACAGTGCAGTGTGCAAGTATTTACCAGGCCCTGAAATCAGAACAGTCTAACACCCAGTTGCAGAAACGGACATTAAATTTTTAAAGCGACCTTAAACATTAATGTATCTTTAAAGTGTTGCACGAAAAGCATTTGACGCAAATTTTAATGCTGCTTTAACTTTAAAGAACCGAACGTCAAATCAATATTTTTACGTTGCACAAAACCTCATTAGCGCTAAAGGGGCATTAGTTTGACAGTTCGAGGTTATAATTTTTAATGCCTGCTCAAACATCCATTAAACTTGTCATTAGCTGTGCAATCTGTGTAAACATTAATTTCACACCTAATATTTCGTTTATTATAGTGGATTTCAGTGTGATATAGCTAAATAATGTCTCTCTCAAGCCTTTCGTCTTTATCGGATCCCGAGCAATAAGTTCCGAGACACGTCGTGTTTTCCTTTCTGCGTCCTCAAAATAATTCAGAAGAAGCATATAACAAAGTCATTGCAACCCGAAATACAGTAGAAAGATGCTTTGGAGTACTAAAACGCTGTTGCCCTTGCCTTGAAAAAGGTATTACGCTAAACAAAACATCAACAGTCCTGCAAGTAATTGTTGCATGTGTGGTATGCATAATATGTGTAAAGAACTATAGGTGCAACCTTCTATTGACATAGAAATTGATAATGATGGAGATGATAACCATTACGTCCACTCGAGTTCACAGACTGTTCAGAAGTCTGTCCGGGCTGCAATTGTAAATAGTGTTTTCTCTTAAATAAAATTGTTCCGTAACTATTTTTAAAATAAACTCACCAACTACTTGTAAATGGTACTCACAACTTATTATTGTTTTATTCATGATTATAAAAATATACTTTATAGAAACATGAAATTCCTTAACTTATAAATTAAGTATTAAAGGGCCTTTATTTAGAAGCCTATTGTAAATAAAAAACAAAACATTACCCTTATACAAATATTCTAGTGCTATGTGCAAATATTATATTACTGACAAAATTAAAACATTATTATTCAACATTGTATTCGGCTATTTTACTTTATTTTATAAAATTTCCATCTTTAGATTATATTCCCTTTTCTTAGGCAAAATTTGCAGTCTCTGTATGTGTCAGGATAACAGTTTTCGATTCCCGGTCGAGTCCATGTAGAAAACGACTTTTTCTATATTGTATGCTATTGTGATAGCATTCCATGCCTCTCTCTTCATCTCAATGTATGTACATGCCCCCCGTTCTTTTGCACTCTACTATGTGCTTGTATCTGTAAGATTATAATGATAAAGATCAATATCAAAGTAAAAATGGAAGGTGAACACAGTTTATAATTATAGATTGGAGTGATTGTTAAAACTATTTATTTGAATACTCACTACCTACATCACAAGATCCAGTAGTAATGATTTTTGTTCTTGAGTGTAGCTTGCCCCTTGTTTTAGCATTTGCTGTTGTGCCATTTTAAATGTAGATGAGATAGAGCAGGTAAGTTTCAACACAATACTACAACTCGCACCAAATTCCGCCAATTTCAGATTTTTTCATTTGACAATTGATTGATTTTGAAACAGGACATTTGACGTTTCCATACGTTTTATTTTTGCAAACCCATTCTTTGACAATGCATGTTCTATGACAAAACATAGTAACAAAACGCAACCATTCACTCACTTCATTCAATTTTTTTTTTGACTTGCAACATTTAATAATGTCGGCATTATATAGTCTTTAGTTAAAGGACCACTAAAGGATGTTTATGTAGTTTTGTGCAACGACTTTAAATCTAATGACCTTATTAGCGGTAATGTCACATTATCTAATGTCGTTTTTAAAGACAGCTTTCTGCAACTGGGTGTAAGACATTCTGTTGGCTATTTAAGAAGGCAAATGCGTTCATCAATAGAAACACAAGGGTATCAATGTGTTAAAATCATGAAACAAAGAGCAAAAGCTAAAAACACTTTCAGGCTGTCGGTTATCTGTTGATCTTACACTCATTTCCTATCGCACGTTCTTGTTCCTCTATTTAAACGCAATTTTAAAACTAACTAGGGCGTTAAGATATTTTTTATTTGTAGTACACACGTCAATAACTTTAAGCGCTTTTTTGCCGACCCTTTTGGCGTTGTCTGGACACCGATTTCAAATGACAAACACCAATAAACACTGAGAAGTTTAAAATAATTTATAAAAAACATTTATTTTGGGCATTGCTAATAACGTGTTCTAAAATTATGTAAAATTCAGCTATGAGATTCGAGTGTCTATATCAAATTTAACTTATGACAATAAAGGAAACCATTGTTCATAATTCTCAGAAAATCAATGAACTGTGTTAAGTAAGCTAACTGACCTCCATTGAGGAATGGTTTGATGACAGGCGGCAGGTTGGGCGGCGCGGCGGCGGGCGGCGGCGGCGGCGTGGGTGCGCTCACCGGCCCTCCCGTATCCACGTTGGGAGGCTCCTGGGATTGAAATATGATTTAAGCACTTTGTCAAAGTGTTTCACTTCGAGTGTCAACATAAATAATATTTGTATGAGTAACTTATTACGACGATTACAAGATAATGCCACTAACGATCCACCATCAAGTAGGTTTCTATAGTCATATCACTGGCACAAAAGGAATTGAATAGTTTCTTACATTTCTGCCTACTTTATGGCGCAGGTGCGGCGGGGATACAGTTAGAAAAAAGTTTTAACTGTGATAAAATATCCAAAATGGTATGTTTTTACCTCAGACGGTCGCCCAGACGGCATATCCGACGGCACGGGCGCAAGCGGCGACGTAGGCCGGCGCAGACGCGAGTGGTGGCAGGTGCGAAGAAAGTTTAGAATGTGATGAGGAAGATATGTTACCTCAGGCGATCGCCCAGACAGCAGGTCCGACGGCACGGGCGCAAGCGGCAAGGTAGGCCGACGCGCCGTAACCGGCAATAACGGCGCTGTAGGCGGCGGGGTAGGCGGAGGCGCGAAGAAAGTTTTAACTATGATAAAGATATGCAAAATGATATGTTGCCGACTCGGGAAGTGGTCTCGACGGCATTTCCGATGGCACCGGCGCAAGCGGCAACATAAGCCGACGCACTGTTACCGGCGACGACCGCACGGCAGGTGGCGCAGGCGCAGGTGCTGCCAGCGCGGGTACAGGTGCGAAGAAAGTTTAACTGTGATAAAGATCATAGGTAATGTTATGTTACCTCAGGCGGTCGTCCAGACGGCAGATCAGACGGAACCGGCGCAAGCGGCGACGTAGGCCGGCGCACCGTGACCGGCGATGACGGCGCTGTAGGCGGCGGGGTAGGCGGCGGCGCGGGCGCGGGCGCGGGCGCGGGGGGCGCGGGCGCGGGGGCGGAGGGGCGGCGCGCGACCACGTGGTGCGGGATGGGCCCCGCCCGGCGCTTGGGGGGCGCGGCGCGGGGCCCCTCGGCGCCGCGCTTGCCGCCCGCGCCGCCCCCGCCTGAGCCGCTGCGCACCGCGCTCACAGGGTCTACGTCCGCTTCGTCTACCATCATGCGCTGGAAACAAATGTCGAGTTTATTAGGCGGTGTGACGTCAAGCTGCGCTGCGTCCTACGTCAGAGAACGCGTAGCTCGAAAACAACAAACAGTCGATTCGATACCTATTGAATTGGCCTAGGGCGACGTCCTAGGTAGGCGATTCAGAGCTAAAGCGACTGCGAAGCGATCCGATGCAGTAACATCCGAATTTAATGCGATGCGGTGCGGAACGCGTATTGCGCGTGTGACGATAGCGTAGGACACCGCGTTAGGGTTACAATTATAGGTTCCAACACTCCAGTGCCGAAGATGTGTAGAACACTAACTAACTTGGCCTTCTCGTAAGCATACACTTTACAACAGTAATTTTTACTTCACTTGCTTTTACTACATTCTGCTGACCGCAAAGAGCCGTCGCAATATTACACAAGGCGGTCTCGCGTATTCCAAACAATATACAATTTTACTCGCTTTCTTTGCAGTTAATAACTAGCTAGGCAAACTATAGCTACACTAACCTTGTCTATCTTGAACGGGTTGCCAAACATGTGTTGCCGCACTGGTTGCGATTCGATCTCCCTCAGTTGCGGCGTCATTCGTTTGAGATACTCCTGATAGTTGCCCATCTGCGCAACCGGCATGGAGTGGACGCTGTCTTCGTCCACTAAACGCGTGTGTGCCAGCGAAGGCTGCAAGAAGTTCGCTCGCATTCGGACCACCTGGAAATTACAAATGTATGGTTAGTATGCAGAAAGTGGATGGCCCTTTCTACTTGCTCTCTGAACCTCGTCGGAGGTAAAGAAAGAAAGAAAGATGTCCAATGATAAATATTAATTCGCCAGTATTCATGCTGCAACACATGTCCATAACATAAGTCAGTCTTCTTGGGGAATGAATGCAGGTATTTAGGGTCAACTTACATATACTTCAATTATTTACACATTTACTTCCAAAGTATTCACTAACACTGTATTAAACATCATTCAATTATTTACACATTTACTTCCAAAGTATTCACTAACACTGTATTAAACATCATTCAATGGCCATTTATATGGCGTTGACAAAGACAGAATGATGTCTTAATTCTGTACTAAACTAAGCCGATGATGTGCGCAAGTCTACCTTATTTTGGCTGGTAAAAATATTGCTTACTAGGTGTTACCCGCGACTTAACACAAGTGATCTTTAGTTTATTCAATGTAACATTGAACCGGGATAATAAGTATCGTATATGTTAAAGATCATATTCTTTAAGTGAGCAAAATTGTATCCATATCCGTACAGTAGTTTTTGCGTGAAAGAGTAACATAGATCCATACATTATACTTGCAAACTTTAGCATTTATAATATTAGTAGGATTTATCTGATTCAAAGTTACTCCTCTGAATGCCGTCCTATGATAGTTCTGCGAAAGCCCTAAAATTGTGGAACTAATTTCATAATACAAGAACTTTTTCAGTACCTGATCCAACAAGTCCCTCCTCTGAATATCAAAGGGATTCCTGTACGTATGCGCTTGCGCCTTATGCCGTCCCCGCGACAGTCCCACGACGAAGCCTCCAAACTCATTCAACTGATCGCGCAGTGCCGTAAACTTGTCTTGGAGACACGGATGCGTCGTCAGATCCTTCTTGAGAGCAGACCGGGGCATTACGCGAACACTTTCTGCTATCTAGAAGGAAAGTTCAGGTGGCTCATTATGACTGATTCGTGTTTTCAAGTTTAGTATTTACAAAGTTATGTTTTGTCAATAAATATTGGACATCACATTTGATCACATACATTGCTCTGATAATAAGTAGCCAAAAAGTATTTACAGAGAACATTACACATATTTTTAATGTATGCTGGTTCTTAATTAGTAACGATTCTCTTATCAGGTATTTAAGGTATGTTGGTAACCAATAAAGAATGCATTAAATGTAACTAAAGATACTGTAAAAAATCGATAACGAAAAAAGTTCAACATTATAAATAATTACCTTATCGTGAGAACGCTAAAATAATTATAAATTCTAATAATGGACTTTATGATTTTCCAAATTTTAATCTTAATATTTATGGAAACAAATTAGAGTAGAATAAAATGGTTTGTTGAAGTCTATTACAACAAGTAAGTAACCTATGGTTGAAGAACCCACATTAAAACTTACCTTCTGACTGTTGTTACTGGACGCTTTGTTGATGACGTCAGCGCACAGCTTCTCGAATTCAATCTTAGCTTGATTCTTCAGTCTTTTCAAATAATTCAGTACTGAGAAACTGAGCGAGTTGTCCTGCGTGTCCGGTATCAGACTCTGGAGTAGTGGTGCCGATGCCCCCATTTTGGTTAGCGCTCTGCGCAGGGGCTGGAAAAGGCAAGTAACATTTGTTCAGTTAGTAGTTTAGTGAAGCAGTAAGGTGTTGGAGTGGAGGCCTAGAACTGGACGTAGGAGCGTGGGCAATCCGTGGTAGGTTAGGTGCACCCAAGATCCGGTAAAAGTGACGAGAGGATTGATGCAGCAGGCTCAAGACCATTTAAAATGGTGTGCTACGTAGAATAGGTACCTAGACTCCGCATTGCGCGGAGATATTTGAGTTAAAGTAATTTAATTAGTTAGCTTTAACGGTTTAAGAAACTTGCATGCGCAAACACGTCTAATACACACACACACACACACACACACACACAAACACGTACCACAGCCACAAAAACAAGTGCGTAGGCGCTAATTTAAATGAATATAAATAGGTGACCAGGTCGTTAATTCTGCTACATTTTGCCGCCAAAATTAAAGGTGTGGGCGATACTTACCATATCGCAAAAATCAGTGACACATTTAAAGATGCGGTCACATCGCAAACATCGGTCTGTAAACACTAACCACAAGTTGTGATGTGGTCCACAACGCAACTACAAATAGCTACAGTATTTGCACGTAATCACAGCTTGATCATTTGTTGTCGGTGCGTGCGATGTGGTGTGGTTGTGGTACATGCCAGACTTTACGACCACCAATTTTTTGCCCAAGTGCCAACACCGAGACCGAAGACAATTTAGAAAAGGTAATTTTCTAAATGAAACGGAACTTTTTGAATTCAAGACGAATCACCACGCCACTACGCCGATCGGGCCTCTATTTGTTTTTGTGTTAGTAAATAACTATGGAGATTAACATAATGGCATCATAAGCTGAACCTCTATAAGTTATGCTTGTTATTTTCGAAAAAAGGCAAAATCATTATTAATAAGAGATCATCATAATAAATAATATTGTTCTCAACATACCGCGACATAGTACGACGGCATTCTATCCAAGTACTGCTGGAAGGCGAGCTTCCACTCCGGAGTGGGCTTACACCGATGTACTTTGAACAGGTCGTCCAGCAACGGCAGCAGTACTGGGTAGTTATACGGCAGCACAAACAGGTTGACACAGGTAAGATTGGTCGAAGCCTTCAGGTATCCGAAGGGATGGTTCACTTCGGCGTTCTTGCAGCCACTGTTGGCGACGAACACCTGTAAAACGAAATATTATGAGCGCTTTTTCTTGTGGTCATACGTAGCGTAGAAATAAGTTGTATTTTAGAATAAGAAAAATACCAACAAACTCAACAGTTACTTTTTTTATTCGTTTTTGTTCACAAGGTCCGATTTTAGATCGCTTTGATTAATAATTATTAATTATGAAATCAATCTTAAAACAAAATGCTTTTAATCATTAATGCCTACTACATGCTTATCGTCATCTGATCAGTAAGTACACGTTGCAACATTCGGTATTTTGTAACTGTTAACATTACCATTTAACACTCTCACTGCGGTAGGGTTCAGTTCGTATGCAACGTCATTAGCAGTTCATAATATATTTTATCAACAAAAAGGTGGTCAAAGAAGTAAGGCCAAAATAAAATGTGTAGCGTAAAGGATCAGCCATATTATTTAATATTGTTGTGTTTAAGAAACAAACACCTTTTCTAAAGAAACATAAAAAATGATTGTGGACCATCCATAATAAAGCATTCAATGAACCGGGCAGTTTATAAGAGGTAGCCAAATATATTTTTTATTTTTAATTCATTGACATCATGACAATCATTATATAATCCTGAAATATAATTACTCGTATATCCTGACCTACATTTTTCAAACTGTAGAATAAAGAGAGGTTAGGCTAAAAAAGGCAAAAAAAAATAAGAAAAACATATACACAAATCTGGAAAATTATGAATATAGTTTACTAACCTGCCAGCAAATGGTTGGCTGTTTCCTCGCTAGGATGAACTGCGTCAGTGGACTTGGCTCCAACTCGTATTTGTCAAAAGGTAAGTTGTCGATTACCATCGGCTCCTGGCTCGAACACGTGAACTTGACCACTGGGTGCGCCGAGCGAGGTGGCTGCAATGGTACAATAGACAGGGTTAAAAAAGCTGATACCCTCATACTAAGATTTGTATTTTGGCTGTAATCAATATTTCATTTGCGCTCAGCCTAAGTAGTATCATGCCGGTCCAAAACTTAGTAACGAGATTCAACACCAAGAAGTTTTTGTCGGTTCGAGTCCGTCAAAACTACCAACAGCCCGTTAGGCCCTTAGGTTATGTTGAGGTCTTAATATTAAAAATCATACAAAGCATTACCATTTTTAGTGTTGCAACTATGACTGGATCAAAATCATTATTTGAAATAAAACACTAATTTCACGGCAATTTTAATTTGAGGGTTTTGCCACTGCCTGTTCGTCATTCATTATGCGTTCCGGTTTCCCCACGATGTTTTACTTCAGCGATATCAAACCTACGTCGAAAAAAGTACGACCATATTTATGCTCACAACATTATTTATTTGGGGAAGTTATACCTAATATTTGAAGGGCGTCAGCATTGTTTTAATGCCTAGTCTTAAGTGCCGTAGTTCAAATCATATCTTGCTTATCAAGATTCGTAAGAGACCGGACATGAGTCACCAACACAACGTTGTTTCTTTAGTATTATTATATGGATATCTGAATACCATGAATATTTATATAGCAATGAATCCGTTTGCACAAATTATATAAGAGGGATTAGGATGTAATCTCGTCTTGATCTAAGATGTTGGTTCGGAGATGTTTACGTTAGAAATTACCTCTATAAACCTGTGCTGTCTGTAACTATAAAGTGGGGAGCTGAAAGTGTAATCGGACTTACCACGGTAGGCACGTTCGGGTCAGGTCTAAAAGACTCAGGTATGGGCCAGAAGCCGACGGCGAATCCCTCCTGAGCAACCGTACGCAGCACGTAATGTATGCTTAAGGTGTTGGTTCGGAGAAGATTAGGTCAGAAATTACCTCTCTAAACCTACTATAAAGTGAGCTGTAAGTATAATCGGACTTACTAAGGTTGACGCGTTTGGATCAAGTCTAAAAGACTGCAAGATGGACCAGAAGCCAACTGAGCGACTGTGAGCACTACATATAAGTACATTTGGTCGCCGCGCATGTCACGCCTTACTCGCTCTGTAAGCCTGCTGTAGGGATGGGAGCTGTAAGTGTACACTTACCAAGGTAGGCGCGTTCGGGTCAGGCCTAAAAGACTCAGGTATGGGCCAGAAGCCGACGGCAAATCCCTTCTGAGCAACCGTGCGCGGCACGTAGATGAGTCGCCGACAGGAGTGCCACGCTTGTGGCGCGCTCGCACCCTGGTTTGGAGGCATTCCCGTTTGGTAGGGGCCACCATTCCAACGCTGTAAAAAAAAACACTTTTTATAAAAAAAACATTGTGGACATCATCACATTCATTACTTTGATCCTAAGTAGCTACAGCACGTGTTATAGAAATCAGAAACAATGACGTTACCACAACCCCGAGACCCGATAATTGAACCCGGGATCATAGAGATGGCAACGACAATTGCGGCGTCCTCGTCTCTGGGCTATGGAGGTCGTCAAAAAGTTAGGAGCCTTTTCTTGTTTCGCTATTATCAGTGTAACGTAGTATAATACTATCTCTTTGGTATTAATATGATACTTTTGTTAAGTACTTTTAATACCAAAATAAAACAGCACAAGACTTAATAATAATATGTAAACAAATTGAAAGAACAATGGGCATATTGGCCCCAGCTTGTAACATCTTGTGACCTTTATAATATAAAATACCTATAAAAATGCAACATTTTTTTCTTCTGTGAGGTACTTTTAAACGATGGTAAAAAGATACTAGGTGATGTCAAAGTATGCCTACTTTCATACATGATTTTCGAAAATGATCTATTATTTCATCACATTATTTTCGTTTCCGTTTTGTTTCCCATAACCATTCTATGAACTATTTCCCATTTCATTGTTTTATTTACAATATCCAATTTCCTTCATATTTTTGTACCTAATGTAAAAAAATATCTTAAATAATAAAAAAAAGTTTTATTTTGTCATATTGTTTCCTCCATATCCTCCATATTTGTATGAAAATACGTATTTTCACAGTAAACGAACATAAAATGTAGACCTTTAACATTTTTTAATAGTTTTTTTTTTATATCTTTAGTGTTATATTCAGGATAAACAGTATCCGATAGAAATCGCGATTACTTAATAACCCCATACATTTCGCCATTGATTCTTTTGCAGTCATACTGTGTAAAAGATCCGCTTTGAATCCATGCTACTCATATGATGTTACACGGTGGGGCCAGAGTCCATACATTTCTGCCCATTGTTGTTTAAGGGATTACTTAGCCATTTTTATGCATTTACATTTTAATCTGTAAAGATCTAATTTCTTCTGTTTACTTCTTTTTCTTTCAACTTCATTATAGCATTACGTGCATCTGTCAGCCACAGGACGTCCTGTGTTGTGATGACATCTGACGCGAGTGTCTGACAATAAAGTGAGATACCAACCCCATTTCTATCGCCGTCTCCCTCTATCTCCTTATCAACGTCGTGGGTGACGTCGTCGCCCGGTTCGCCGCCGTCTCTGTTGTTGCCTCCGTCTATAGGCGGAGGGTCTGGGCCGATTTTTTCAAAATTGATGACCACACCACTCTGCACTTTTTGCACCAAACTGTCGATGCACTGCATCAACATACGGTGGGAGGTGATGCAGTATGATCGACCTGAGACAAAGGAGTATTATCAAAAAAAATAAACAACTTAAATAGCAATGCAAAAAAGTTTGAGACCGTAAAAACTGCGGTTTTTTTTGCTAGACCTAAAGCCGAATTAACTTATTTAACAGTAATCGCAATCCAGTTTCGATACAGTCCTAGTAACATTAATATCTTTTTGTAATTTACGAGAATATCGTTTCCAATTTTTTTTAAATTAAATTAAAATCACGGGAATTGGGTTACAGTATTGGGCCCCCTGTAAATTCGCATAACATTTATACGGCGCGAATGCACGTTAATAGGGGGATCCCCTCCCCAAATCGAAGAACGTATCTGGTAGAAAAGTGAGTCGAGTGACAATAATAAAATGAGAAATGACTGTTTGAATGTAGAGGAATCAAAGGAAAGTACCTGGAAGCATCCTACAACTTTGTTAAGTCTGTTTCACCTAAGAGCGTTGAATTTGAACGCGCATTTTCAGCTGCTGGCTACATGTGCAGCAAAATACGATCAAATGTAAAATATAAAATTTTAAAAACCCTACGTATACTACGAAAACAATTAAAATAAATAAGAAAATCTTAAAACAATTTCAGAAGCAAGTGTACGAATCTTATTTATATTTTTTTTAGACTCATTCACAGCATAATTTAGATTTTTGTCATTATTTCTGATCAAAACTCTTCAAACTTGACACTGAATGTAAAAGTTATAAGAATAAATGATTATGAATGCATTGATCGCTGATTTAATCATTTAAAGACCCAGTTTTTGATTTATTAATAATAAACAAAAAAAAAATTGGCTTCTAAATAGCATCATTATAAGCTCTTTTTTGTGTGAAAAAAAGTGTAAGTTTGTTTGAAGCGGCAGTATCTGCCATGTTTTTCCTAATTTTTTACAAATCAAATAATGTAATTATAAATAACTAATGACTTGGCAGAATGGCCGTAGATCTTTGTCTTTATAAGGTGGAAAAAAACGAAATCTGACATTTGTCACTGTCAGACAACAATAGCTTTCGTTCGGAAACGCATACAACGTATTTATAAACATTATTTTTCTATTAATTGAATAGAGTTTTTTAAAAATCTAAAAGCTGTGTAGAATAATGTTGCCTTTGAAGTAATGTTCGTTTAGGCGCGATTGGGCCAATTCGCGATTGGTCCAATCGTGAAAAAATTACAAATTTGCGATTAGTCCAATTCGCTTTTGGGCCAATTTGCTATTGGTCCAATTCGCTATTAGTCCAATTCGCTATTGGGCCAATTCGCTATTGGACCAATTCGCTATTGGTCCAATTCGTAATTGGTCCAAAATAAAAGGATATCCAAAATGAAACAAATGAGGTCATTTATTGTATGGATTTTAATGATTATGCATCATTATAAGTATCTTGAAGCCATTAACAACTAGTTTCATATTTACCCAAAAAACAAAATCCTGCAAATCTTGCTGATCCGCAGGACTGGTGGTCTCAATCTTGCGGATTTGCAAGTATTTCGGGTGCTGGGTTGCATTTCCTAGCCCCCCTCCCCCCCCCCCCCTTAGATACGATAAAAGTATGTATTTCTAAAAATGAACAACAAAGTCGAGTCTAGGATGAAGATAAGCCATTTCTTATTTCCATGAATCAATATTTTGTGTTGTATTTCCTTGCTAAGGGAAACTCACTGCTGATAGTTTTGGTGTTCAATTTTTTTTTCAGACCTAGAGTTAATTTCTTGTTGAAATATAGGTTTAGTCATGGTGGCTTTATGAATTTGCCTGACACGTGGTACCATAGACCAAGCAATGAGTTTATACTAGCTCAATTAGAAAACAAATAACTTTTAAGACAATCTACAACGATTTTTGGCACAAAACACGGCCTCAAAAATAATTAAATCTTAAAACTAACATAACATGGCACCATCTTGACACTTCGTGAACTATACAATAACTAGTTAGACAGGTTTTAAAGGGCACGGGAGTTTACGTTAATCTTTTACACTCCTTATGACGTGATGCATGCTTTTCATAAATAAGCGTCTATGACTATTCAGGGCCATTTCTACTCGAGGGTGCAAGTGGTGAAGAGTGCCCGCCCGGCCGCCGAGGCGCCTTAACATCGCGTTTTAATATTCTTATCTCTGTTGTCTTTTTACGGTATTAAGTATTGTAATGAACAAGGAATACTTCTTAGCACTTATTATGAGCTCATGACGCGCCAGGCTTTATTTTGTCAGTAAAGTTTTTAGCGTTAGCTTAATGGGACGAACTGAATACGCGATATAAATTTACTAGTTTACCCAGCAGGCGTGCTATGTTAATTAAGATAGGCTAGTTTCAAAAACTTACGCGCTAGTTTTACTCTCATTTTAACATCGAAATTGTAGTAAAGTGGTTATTTCTGAAAGGCGCTCGTTTTGTGATATGGCTAGGGGCCGCAGAGTTTGATTCGCAGCACCAGATAACCTTGTGAAAGCGCTACGCTGGCTAAGCTATTGTATTGAATCACAAAATCACAAGTACCTATGCGCTTGCACTTTTGGGCTTTTGAGGCGCCACAGACAGATCTCGCATTACTCGCAAATACTACAAGCACTGTTGCTTGCGCCGCCCCTAATAAAGCTGATGACACCACCAATGAATGGACGTAGTTTGTATGAGCTGTCAAAACGCGATATCCCCTTAAAACCAGTTTCCACGGGCAAACATGTTTTGTGACGTCACTTTTTTCGCCCAAAACGAAGTATAATGACTAAATATTTTTTTTGATTTCAAAGCGATAAAAAGTCGATCTTAGCAATTCATAAATAGTAATGTGGTGATATTTTAAAGACAAGGTTTCTTAGAATTATTATTGAATGGTCAACGTCCCAAATTGCTGCAAGCTCGGTTGCGCTTGCGCCCATGGGTTAAATGAAGAAACGATATTTGTATTCAAAATGCTTAAGATGTATAAAAAAAATGAAGTTAAATTTTTTACTTAGTTTTAAGTGTAAAATTAGTGACCATTTTTTCATATATATTTTTTAAATAATCTAACTTACAGGTCAAATAAAAATAAAATATAAAAAAACTTTTTGCATAATAAATCATCATATAAATTGATTTCAACTTCATTTAAAATTGGTTCATATCATTATGGTAAAAAAACCTTAAAAAAACAGAAAAAAACGGATGAATTAAGAACCATTCTTTTAAGGCGGTGAAAATACGTACCTCCAGTTACTTCGCACATGGCGTCGATAGGAGAAGAGTCAGAAGGCACCAGTCCAGTATCCCTCTCCACTGCAGGCGTCCCGGCTAGTCGGAGCACCAATGAGAATAGTCTTTGGTCCCATCGAAATGGTTCGCGGGTCAGTTCAGACCCAGGTATTGGGCAGTTCATGGGCAGATTAAACTGGGGACAGAAGATTAGTGTCTGAATTCATTCATAGTTGTTGATTGTTAATAGGTGAAAGTAGCTAATGCAATACATTGATTTCGTATTTTATTTTCAAAAGGTTATAAAAGTTCTTAATATGTACTAGATAATATTATACCTGTTTTTCTATACTAGCTAAGCTATCTAACTATCTTTAAGATGAGATGTTTAAGCTTTAACTTCCTGGAAACTAGACACATAAAATCTTTTGTGTCAGGGTTTATATGGTATAGCATACATGGCATTCCCACCAGTGTTTTATGTGAGCAAGAAAATACTTGAGACTTAAGTCAATGTTTCAAAGGAATTCATAACTCTGACATTACTTACAAATCGTATGATGAATTACTTAATCTCAGATAGTATTTCATACCTACATAGATAAGAAGTAAGGTCAAAGGTGTACTAAGTATGGTGTAAGAAATAGGTAAGTTCAAATACACATTTCTAAATAGAAAATGTAATTACATTCAATGAGTGATTTAACAAGAATATTATTTTTGTAACTCTTTGAAAGCAATAAACCCTTTTTTTTTATTTATATTGTTTTTTTACAAACCATGTAGTACTAAAAATACTGGTCTAGGTAGGTCCTGGTGGGCTTTGACAAAACAACACAGAGACAAACTGCAAAAATGTCAAATGGCCATGGAACGGAGCATGTTGGGCATAAAACTGAGAGACAAAATAAGGAATAGGTACCAAAATCAGGCACAAGACCGGACAAACAGATAAACTGTCTCACATTGACTGACTAAAATGGAGATGGACCGGTCATATGCTTTGCTGCACCAAAGAAAAATGGAGTAAACAGGTGACACTTTGGTATCCGAGGAATGGCACCAGAAACAGAGGTTGTACCATGAGAATGGGAAGACGATATAAGGATGACCTTGGGTCCCTTCTGGCCAAGAGTAGCAGCTGATAGGCAGCAGTACCAACCTCTTGTAACTCGGAAATAAAGGCATTTTTTTTATTATTATTAAAAGTTATGAAAGACCTAATCAACATTGTTTAACCGTTCCCTGAGCTAATTTTTTTTTTATAACATAAATAAGTATTTATAATAACAAACAAAATTTACAATGTAATTATTTACTCACTTCTTCCTGAATGCCAGCATTACTTGATAGTTTTCCTCCATCTGTTATAACTACTATAACTGATGGTTCCAAATAAAAGGGGCATCTGCCTTGGCCATATGTGTCTATGCCGGTCTGCATACGGTTGATATTCAAAACATCGAATGCATGTTTCAAAGCTGCACCCATGGTGGTAAGACCAAGGCATTGCAAATTCTTTAATTCATTTATAAATGTCGCTAAATTCTCCTTCCAGCCGGCCTAAAATCATACAGTAATTGACATAATATAAGTATCATGAATATTTTTCAATAAGAATCATGAGCCTGAACTGGATGTGATAACTTATAAATATTAGTAAATATGCTAATGAGAATTAAGTCCACATAGGTAACGCAAAGCGTATCATCACAGTATAAATATTTAATGTACTGTGGTGTCATAATAAAGAGGCAAGAGCCGATTTCTAACTACGCACTGTTTTTAAATTTCCCCCCCAAAGCGCCATTTCGTTGTGTGCTGGCGTGGCCAATGAGAATGAGACGACGAGAGCGCAGTCGCGACCGCGAGCGCTACTATCGGAAGGCAGCAACGGCGGCGGCGGTTCGTCCTGTTTACGTCGTGCTGTCTATTTCAGTAAATTTTGCACTTTCGCACCTATGTTATGTTCTAGATGGCAGATTATAGTGTCTCACAGGTGGACTCCAAAGAACCGGCTGAGAGGACCTTACCTACTACTTAAATAACAAAAATATCCTCAATAACGTGTTCACTATGATATACTAACCTTGATGTTCGCGGGTGGCTCTTCGAAAGTTAGAAGCATATATCTGTCGCCTCGGCTTTCAGGAGATCGCTGACGAACCTATAGAATTACAATATAAATCAGTTCAGCACACTAACACGCGATAAACAAATCGATCACAAAAACGAGGCGGTTGACGAGTCGATGACACTGCACGTACCTTTACGAACGTTTCCACAGCGCCCTTGGCTACATCGAGCAACGTTGGGCGTCCGCCCAAATAAGCTCTTTGGTTCATAGAAGCAGATGTATCTATTAGAAAGACTATTATAGTCATCGTGAAAATTGCCTAAATATCCTTCTAAAGACATTAAATATGCGCACGCTATAATGAACTAAAGAACAAAAATGGCCGCTACATCGTACGCCGACTCGCTGAGAGGCGACCGTCCGACAGCCGCTTCGACGAGCAGCTGAACAAGCTACGCCACGAAGACTCCAAAAGTACCACGTGACCTAATCATTCGTTCGGCTATTCTCGGCATCCAATAGAAAAACGTTCGGCAAAACTCGTATCCCAGCAATAATGTTGCCAAATCATAGATTGGATTCTCCCGATTTTAAAATTGTATAAGGCGGGTGGTTGTTTTAAAATTTTACACCTAAGTCAAGTTACTAAAGATGTCAAAATAGGGGATGAGAAATCTGTGCGCTTGTCATGCTTCATAATACCGCATAGTCCTCCATCCCTTTGCTTGGACTTGTCTTGTGAATTTCAATAATAATAGAAAAATGATGTAATTTCTCATTAAAATAAAATAAAAACTCATTAGGTCTAAAATTTTAAAATCATCATATCTATACAAAAAGTATTTTTTTTAAAGTCGGTACCGATCATAAAGAGTTTTCATTCGCAAAACAAGACAAAAAATAATAAATTAAGAATGTGTAATTATGACATCGTGGTGGTCTTTGTCATGATTTGAGTGACATACATCTTGCTTTGGACTGAAATTACTCCGAGATGAAATATGAAATATTATTCAGTTATACCGTAATGAGTACTCAAGTTTACCTTTTTCGGCAGGGAGAAATATTATTATGGCAGCATCGTTTAGCACTGCATAGTAATCCACTACCAAAATAAGTAATTATTAATGATCATTATTTTAATATAATAATTTTATGTAACTGCACAATTTGATTGTGTATTTAACCCTAAATATTTTTTTTAGATACTTTATTTTAAAGGTTTAAAACTTGATTGTTACTTCGTTTGAAAAAAGGCGGTAAATTTGATTATTAAATTTCTATGGTCTCAACAAGAGTATTCGAAATACAGAATACAGGGTGAAAGATTATATTATATATATATATATATATATATATATATATAAGGTCCGATTTTATTAGTGTTCATCCTGTTAACCTGTGACTCTATAGGTGAATAGCAATCGTAAAAACCAACGTTCAAATGTCTATCATAAAAACTAAAAAAGTTAAAAATAAATTACAAAATAACAACATCGACTTCATATTGCATTTATGGTACACATTTGAAAATTAGTTTTTACGATTGCTTTTCACCTATATAGTCACAGGTTAACAGGATGAACACTAATAAAATCGGACCTTATATATACTACGGCATAATAAAATTATAAAAAATAAAAATAATATTCTCATCTAAATCACAAAAACATTTAGAATTGCTCTAACGTAACAACGTACGTAACGTACGTTTTAGTATGCATATCATACTGCTGAGCTGATGATGGAGGCCTCAGAACTCCTTAACGGTTAGAAGTCAATAGATAATATTGCGATTTGTCAATAGAACGTATTTCGTAGTGTAATGTAGTATATTTTTTTCTCTACTGGATGACTTTTTTTACCGTCAAGAAAATAAACATGTAAGTTAGGTAAATGATATAGGTGATGATAACATGATATTTTTTAAAAAAGTTTAATTTTTTATTTTATTTTTATCAACTATTTATTCTCATAACCATCTAATTTTAAGTTAATTTAGACTAACTGAACATTAAAAAAAGAATATTGGTAAAATAATAATAAAAATATAAAACCGACCAAAACTCAAACGCATATTCACTGATGTATTCTATGTTTATGCATTTTTTGGACATTCAAAAATTTATAAAATCAGTTGTATTTTTTAAACACACTCACATAATATCACATAGTTTTAGGTACAGAATACACAGTTATTTTTTCCTGACGGTAAAAAAAAGTCATCCAGTATAATAATACTATCTCTATTATCATGGTTGAGTGAAGTCGAAAAATGCAATATTAAGAAGACAATAAATAATATCTGTTCGTCTTATGCATAGCTTTAAAGGGAGTAGCAATAGCTTAGCAAGCTTCCAATAGTAGCAAACGGACTGACGTTTGCTACTATTGGAATTTGGAACAAAAGTGTAACTTGGTGGGGGGAGTACAGCGCCCCACCATTAGTATGTTATCGCAGCGCGCATACGAAAAAAGTGGACACCCAACTAAACGAGGCAATGCGCATAATTACGTGGTTGATAAAACCTACCCCACTCCCTTGGCTACCTGTTCTAGCTCATATACCGGCGTCGAGGTAACGCTGCTGCATCTGAGTGGAAGAAGTGCATACGTCAAGAAATGCCCATCCAGAATACACTTGAGACATTACCACCCCAGCGACATTCATCAAGATTCCCGATCGGGACTAATAACAGCCTAGCGACCCTAACGAGCCGACTTCAGTCTGACTGAATACAGCGTGGCAGTCATCTTGAGACACCTTTGAGGACCCACAAAAACAACTTATTGTGGATCCGACATCAAAGCCCGCTGGTTTTAGTTCTACACGCCAAGTATGGGTAAGGCTGAACAGGTTCAGGACATGATACGGGCGTTTCAATTACCACCTTCGTAAGTGGGGCTAAAGCAGTCACCTGCGATTGTGGTACCACGGATCAAACCTTGGCTTACATTGCCAACGATTGAATCGATATTTAATTCGTAAGGATTCTAGCAGCTAAATTCCATACGATATGATGATGAAAATAATAAATCCCAAGGACAAACTCGATGGTTGGCATCGACCTACGAAAAGAGTGCTTTTAAAGATAAGATAAAGATATTTAATTTGCTAAGAATAGGTTTTACAGGTTCTCATTACATTTTGATTCTAGTTGTGCTCTATTCTGTTAAAATACATTAACATGCAAATTTTTCTTGGTAAAGGAATTCCTTAACACTGTAAAAGCAGGAGGTGGTCAGCCATTGCCGAAGTTTTTGGTCATCATTTTCTCATTGGCAATTATAATTTTGCCCTTTCTCGAGTAACATCTATTGAAAATCAATATTTTTTTTACCCGACTGCCCAACGTGGGTTATTGTTGCCACCTATATACAAATATCACTTAGTTATAACATAGTTAAAGCTGTGAGATAAAAAAAAAAGGAAAAACCTATTAATCTAAATGAAACGCTTCGAAATTTTAATTTATCTAGCGACTCGGCGTACTTCGTACCGCCTACGTACCCTGCACAAACAGTTTGTATGATAAAATAAAATTGAAGTTCATAGTATTTTCCTTGCAAATTTGCCATTATTTCTCATCGTTTAACCTTACCTGGACTTCCACGAAAATTTAAAGATCAAATTAGCAAAA
The DNA here is from genome assembly GCA_950371115.1 of Anania fuscalis. Lineage (NCBI taxonomy): Eukaryota > Metazoa > Arthropoda > Insecta > Lepidoptera > Crambidae > Anania > Anania fuscalis. The sequence goes on from OX493328.1 coordinate 15,013,469, forward strand.
TCAGTTCAGCTCTTAAATTTTAGCGAGACTAATTAAATTAACAAAAATTCTTTATTATATAATATAGATTACAAAAAATAAACCTATTATTACATACATAAATTTTAATAAAAATGACTACTTATGTCCTACATAAGACACAACAAAGTACCATCTTTACGTTAATTGTACAAAGTTTCTCACACAGCAAATATCCACCCGGGCAAAGACGGGGCGGGCAGCTAGTTACTATCTAAAATACAAATTCTTATTGACCACTGATACCACTATGTAAGAACTTTTTTTCTATGACTGCAGATTGTAGGCTCATAGGATTGTGGGTCCCATAGCCTATCAGTAAAATAATAATAATAATATTTTATGATGAGAACAACCTGTAATCAATAATATTTAAACATTATTGCATCGATATATGTTCATTTGTATGTAACAGATTCATCTTTAATTAACCCTATCTATGCACTACAAAATGTTGCAGGCGAGGAAACCGTTTTGAAAAATAATATAGCTGTTTTGAGTATATATAGGTTAAATAAAAGCATTATTTATATAACCCTGCAATGGATATACATCCAATAACAAGATTTTACCCAAACATACGTTTCGGTCAAATCTTGTTATTGAATTTTAAAGCAGCTATTTAACAACCTAAGTACGTTCCTAAGAAATTTTAGTATGTTCGCCATTTAACCATACATCCAGGATGGATAAATATGCTATTATCTTTTTTCTCATATTGTCAGCTATTTTGGAATCTAATGGGTCTTTTATGTACAGCGCATAAAATTATCAACCTGTTAGTTAGAATAAAGGTTTTTGCCCACTTCACCGTATCATACCAAAAACGTGCTATGCTAGGAGCGCAGGTATCAGACACATGCAACTGCCCACTGAACGAATCGACGCGAACAGCTACAGCGTTCCGTGCCCGTATACATCCCGTTTGATGTGTGTTAACCGTGTGTGTGTGACGTTACGAACGACACATTTTCTATACGGAATTGACATTATTCGTCGTAATAAAGTTATCAGGCTATTAAAAAATCAGCGCTTATTTTTATAAGTTAAAATAATTATCGATGATGATATTGACGAGGTAGGTTTTGTTATAGTGATTTCTTATTTTAATCTGTCAAGAATGTAGTGTTTGATACCTAGTTCTATTGATAGTAAAGCTTACCTAGTTGTGGTAGATTTCCTTTTGACTTCAATAAATAAGGTCCTAATTGATTAATTAACTTCCTGCTAAAGGGTGAATAAACCAATCCATTGCTCAAATATAGTAACTTTTCCTACGGACGGAATCAAAACAAACGCCACAAAAAAAAACTTACATCCCATTGCTAAATAATTATGTTAACTTTCATCCTCATTACATATGTACTAATCCATCATCGACGATCTGGCTGACAGCAGTTTGTATGAAGATGTGAACTTTTTATTTTTATTTCCATTGGTCCCAAAAAAAACGTTGTTATAGGTATTTAACCAATAAAGAAGCTTTGTAAACAATCTGTCCAATGAAATCCAATATTATGCAAAAAAACTAAAAATAAAACATACTATGCGTGTTACACGTTCACCCTTTAGTCTGTGACTATTTGGGCCCACGGCCATAGCGGATGCATGCTACATTATTTTAGAGATTGCAAAAAGGTTGTCTGACAGCAGTGGTGACCCAAGAGCTGGCAGCCACTGATCAAATAATACTACGTACTAGCTACCTCGCACAGCGACTGAGCATCGCAATCCAGCGAGGTAATGCTGCTATCATCTTAGGTACCTTACCACGTGCGCCTTTTTTATAATTTTTTAGTTTATATTATTATTATTTTTCATTTATATAATTTGTAAATAGTGTAGGTGTTTTGTTTTATATATGTGTAAATAAAGTGATGGTATATGTTGATTAGTTAATAAATTATAATTATGCATCTTGATATGTCTTTGAATATTCTTATTTTTAGGTTTTTCATTAAAATATCAATCAGACAATCTATTTGTATCAACTTTAAGCAAACTTGCAATTTTCTGTTAGCTCGGATGAACGACGGTAATTTTACTGGTGCACAAATCTGTCTAATTCTGGTAATCTACCCTATTAATCAAAGCTACCCTTAATATTACATCTTCATTGTGTAAATGGTTGAGCATAATATACCTATGTTTGAAATTGAACTTTGAAATTACATTACAATCTATAATCAATATTATCACCCAAAGAACTTGTTTTCTGATTCAATTAAGTAGTCTTTTCCTTTTTTGTTAAATTATTTTTCGGTATCGGCAGCACTGAGCTATTGTTACAACTAAAGTCACAAATGTCAAATACAACAATCGAATGAGCGGAAGAGTGACAACAGATCACCGTTGACACTTTTAGTGATGCGCCTTAACAAAATCCGATCAATTTTTAGGGTATCTCAATCCGTATCCGGGAGTTGAATTCGTTAGACTTAGCATCGCCACATCTCTGAGATCCTGTGTTCGTTTTTTGGTCGGGTTAAAATGTAGAAAACGATTTTTTCTGTATTGTCTCAGGTCTGGTTGTTGTGGTACCATCGTTTTTTCTGTTACACAAGTGCTTTAGCTACTTACTTTAGGATCAGTGCATTGTTTTTATGTATATATAAAAATATAAATATAGTTTAATACATTTTAACCTTAATCTTAAAAATTACATTCAATCCATCGCTTAAGCAATAAGGTCGTTTTATGAACGGATTCTTGCGGATGCTCACCGATTGCAGCAGCGTATAGACCGAGCCACATCCGACCGACATACATCCCTATTGATGGGACAAGCATGGTTGGTGAACGAAATACGAACGACGAAGCAGTATTCATTCAATCAATCAAGACAACAAACAATTATAGTGGATGAAAGGAATAGATTTATTTTGTCTTGCAGTCAGATTGTGTTGTACGGACAGGTAATACAAGTAAATACCGTGCGTGTTCGAGATTCGAGATTAATATTTGTTTCTCGAGTCAATTATAGATTGGGTTTGCTAGTTGTTAAATATTACAATACATTAAAAATGGAAGAAATATTAGACAAAATGGAAACGGCCATTATTAACACTGAGCCGAAGAACAAATCTGAACATGAATCTCTTTACAAAAACTGGGGCAAGTTGAGCAATCAAGAAGAAAGACGGAAGGAATTGTTGGAAGTCCAAAAATGGTAGGTATTTCATTGGAATAACTACCCGCCCCGGCTTTTCACGTGCATGACTAAGTATGTCTGGTTAAAAAGTATTCATACAAGACGCAGACAATCGCGGCGTGGGACTTATTTTTTTAATGTAGCGAACTTATACTTGGTATGTTACTGCAGTAAACATTTAGATTTATGATTGTGCATCATGCATTCCAACAGCATACACATGGAAAACTGCATTCTTGCATGAACACCTAAATTAAAGAGCTTGTCTTTTGCTCTGGCTTGTTTTAATCTGTTTTGAAACAAATGTACAGTCAACAGCTCGTCATCGTACCACCAGACCTCTAATTTTCCTAATTGATTTTGAACTCTATGACTTAAGTTGAAAATTGGTCAAGAAAATTTTAAATTTATATGTAGTTTGAATAGCTGTTTACTGTAGCAACAACACTTGTAAGTACTTAAGTTATGAATTAGTTTATCACTGACAAAACACTCATACTAAAGATATAGCAATTAACACAAAGCAATTTTGTAGTCAGCGGAATAACAAAATTGACAAGTTACGAGGAATATTGGAACTTGTACATGCGGTTGAAGAAAACAATATCTTCAGAGATGAAAAAAGGGTAAGAAAACATGCCACCTGTTTCTTTATTGCTCTAACTAAATTCACTACATCAAAATAGTACAAAGAGTATAGTCCAATCAATAAAGTGGTTGTACAGTGTGTATATGATGATCTCCGTGGCCGAGAGGCGAGCATGCCGGACTTTAAATGGCGCCGCCATCTCTGAGGTTCCAGGTTCGATCCTCGGTTGGGTCAATGTAGAAAACGAACTTTTCTATATTGACTTGGGTCTGGGTGTTGTGGTACCGTCGTTGTTTCTGATTTCTATAACACAAGTGCTTTAGCTACTTACCTTAGGATCAGAGCAATGTATGTGATGATGTCCAATATTTAGTGTGTGATCAGGAACCTAAGCTATTTCTACAAAAACTTATTCAGGGTGCTTAGGGAGAAAACATACTAAAAATCCTGACGTCTAGGAGGTGCGCCGGAGGGAGGGGGATGAAGTTGTGTATGGAAATTCCTAGTATAGTGCTATTTAATCAATTTCTACACTTCTGGAGCATGTTGTTAAAAAATGGTTGGAAATATGGATATAGTGTATAGAATTAAAGTTATAGAACATTTTATAAGTTTTTATCCCATCTTGGAACATTAATCTCAACAAAGTACCTACCATTTTTGAGATGTTGGTGAAAAACCAAAAATTTAGACTTTTTGTCACCCCCCTCCCTTCGGCGCACCTCCTAGATGTCAGGATTTTTTTGTATGTTTTCTCCCTAAGCACCCTGAACAAGTTTCTGAAGAGATTTCTTAGACTCTATACCCTCTTTTGAGTCTTTTCTTGACTGAACTAGTAATAAAAATAGAAATAATTTATTTGCATGAATGGTAGTACATACATCAACTTTGCTATAATAATTTAGAACTGGGTTTCTTAACCTGGGGCTCAACATTGCAGAGATACAAAGAAATGAACAGCAACAGCGTACAGAAAAAAAGGAAAATTAAAAGGGTTTATTATTTTATTGGTCTGCATTTTATAGTTATGTAGCATTAAGTGTGCACTCATGACAAAGTTTGGAAACCTAATATAGTAAATCCAATTTTTTTTTATTTAAAACTTTCTCCAGGTTCATTACAGACCTACCATATATGTAGCTGGGTTCAACAAAGTGAACCTCTCATACAATAATGTGCTTATGATGTCTGAATGGATGATAGAAAAGCCCCAAGATTTGGAGGAGAATTGGTATGTTGTTGCCTGCCCTAAAGGAATCAGGATGCTTGTTGTAGCTAACCAGGTGAGCAAAGAATACTAGTTTATTAATTTCATGTTAATACATCTTTACTATTTTTTTATTGGGTCTGATATTTTGGCAATACTTAAGCGCTATGATTATGTAAAAGTGTACATCTTTTACTGTGTTATGCTGGTATGACTATGTTAAAGGCAGATAAATGGAGTGTAATAAATCATTATGCAGGCCCAGTGCACATTGGTACGAGCCAGTTACTAAAGCTTACTTACTGTCAGACGAAAACATGCCTATCACAGCAGTGGATGACATAGGTCGATAATGATGATATTGATATACAAATATTTCATTATTTTTTCAGGGCCGAACTAAATGTTTCACAAAATATGGTCAGTACAAGTTTGCAATAAACTCTTATCTCCCAGGGGGCAACAGCAACACCGATTGCAGTAGGTACTCTTGCTGTGTGCTTGATTGTTTCTATCAGGAAAAGAATAATACTATGTATGTCATAGATTTTCTGGCATGGAATAATCAACCTATGACTGATTGTGATGTAAGTATATGCATAAGTAAAAAAAATATTTTTTTGTTGTCTTCATAGCTTTTTTTATTGGATAATATAACTAATCCTTGGTCAGTTGTATTTAATTAATGTAATGGTACGTTAGTCATTCAATCAATATCTTTTAAATAAAATAGTTGTTTTTTTTGCTGATGGTGTGAGTTGTGGTCCTTGTGATATTAGCTTTATTAGTCTTATCTCTGCAAAGTAAATAGATCATATCTAATACGTAATTCTTTTCTAGAATTTTGTCTAATGATTCCATTAGCAAATCTCATAATATAATGGGTATTATTTATCGATTAAAGGTCGATACTTAAATTATTATAATTTAGGTATTGAACTTTTATAGTTTGCTCAATAAAACAAAATATGTTTAAAATTAAATTTTCAGACAGAATTTCGTGATTACTGGTTGAAGTCCCAGTTCAATGAGAGACCTCAACTGGCTGTTGTAAACAAGAGAAATAATGTGAAGTTTGTTTTGCTGCCCAAAGTGCCATGCACAAAAGAGAAACTAAACAAGTAAGTTATATTCATTATTTTTTTAAACACCATTGATTAGATATAATAAAATTTACATATATTTCTCGACCACAGCTTGTATTAAAGTCAGACTTCTTGGACACCGAAACCTAATTTTTGTGGTCAAGTCGTACTGAAGTACCTACATAACTTTATTTTGTTATGTAAAGTAATTTTTTTTAGACTTTATTGATACAAATTTTAAAAAACGCTATGAGGGGTTTTCTATCTATTGATTATCAGGCTAAACAGAATAAAAATTGAGGCAACACAAGAACAAGTTAGAATAGAATAGTATTTAGTTCGTATTCTATATTTAATTACAGGTTCATGATGAAGTATCCGCAGTTTGAGAATGAAGTTACTCCTCTCGATGGTCTCCTGTTCTACCACAAGATGGCGCACTACCAGTCTGGACAGACGCCGCTGGTCGGCTGGCTCTTCCCGTACATGGTGCAAGAAGTATTGGGAGCCGGTAAGGGTTCACAAATTGGTATAATATTTAATTTTATAAACCATTAAGCCTGTTAGTACAGTCATTTGGTTCAAAAATGGTTACCCGGAAAGCTTTCTGGGAGTTTTGAAAATTGGTAATTTAAAAAAAAAAAAAATTAATGTGCTCTTTCCGAATTTAGACTTTGCTACCTCGTACTTTTGCCGCCATATTGAAAAAATGGCGCCTTTAAGAATTTTTTTGTCAATTTCTCGTTTCCGACTAATTTTACGATAAAAACTACACCTACACTTGTTATCTACCTTTTTTGGTAATAAAGTCAATAGTTTAGTACGAGCGCCGCATACTGCAACACGCGCTTTGGCCAAAAAACTCATTGCCACACCACCTTGAGGTAGAATAAGCGGCGCGTTTTTTTAATGTGGTAGGTAGGTATCCTCAATAGGCCTAATCCTATTCAATTCAATATCCTGAAATCAAGTGTATTCTCTTTCGCTTCGCTGTTCTTAATGGACCTGATGTTGCGAATTCATTGTCTGTACTACCAGTCGAAACGTCACAGACGAGATTTCATCTACATTATTCTACATCATTCGCGATGGGAGTCTTCGTTCCCGATTTGATCACATGTTTGCTTAACAAGTCTCCGTTTCTTTTTTATCATCGCTATCAGGTGATGGAACTTGTGAATTACTACAGGTACTGTTGCAACTCGTGTATATAACAGAGCACTTTAACCCAGCCTTTCTGCATCCTCAAGCTTTCTGACATCCTTTTTTGCATTTGCAAGAAATCAGTTTTAACAAACTTTCTGGATCTGGGGGCTCAAGTGTGGTGACAGGGATTGGCCCAGCCTTTTTTTTCCAGCCTCATGCTCTGTATTTTTTTTAAAACCAGTTTTAAGGAAATATTGCCTAAAAACTATTTTTCCAATATAACGGGAGCGGCAAGAATACGAGGTGGCAAAGTCAAAATTCGGAAAAACAAATCAAAATCTATTAAATTACCAATTTTCAAAACTCCCGGGAAACTTTCCAGGTAAAACTACCAAGTGACTGTACTATGTAGGTTATTAATTACAAGTAGCAGTAAAGTACACGGTTTGGGTTTGACGAACAGTATATTGACGTGTTAACTATAATGAAAGTGCATTATTGAAATAGTATAAAATCTAGCACGGTCACTAAATGTTTTGTACCGAACAACGCTATCCATATTGCTTGCGGTCGGTCAACCATGATTAGAAAATCTGTTGGTTTTTAATTATCATTTTTCTACATCCGTTTATGCGTTTATTGATTTATTTGCTTTTTTACTCTAGAAATCACCGTGAACAAAGCATATTTGGCGCAAAAACCAAAGGACTATGTTGATCAAGCCACATTCATCAAGCGTTTTGAGGAGAAGTTGTGTAAAAAATCGGGTTTTTATCGGCGTGCATCAAGAAACAGCACATCAATGGATACATCGGATGTTAAATCTCAGGTATAAAAACTTTTTAAAAAAAAAGTTAAACTTACATATTTACCAGTTCGGGAGATTTCATCGCGAGTTTAGGGTATTTAACAAATATTTGGGGAATTAACTTAACGTTTACGATTGTTAAGTAACGGTAGACTGCATTTTACTACATAAAAATAAATTTACTACTATTCATCAAAAAATTCAGTGCAATTTAATTGTTCATCTTCGTAATCTGTCTCGCTCTTTCTTGACGCTTTCGTCAGAAGTCGTTAGTCTATCCTGACGTGACGATCAACGTAACGATCCGTTAAGATGAAATAGCTTAAAAAATAAAAATAAAAAATATTTTTAAATCAAAAAGAAAGTTTTCCTGTATTTTTGTTGGAGATTTACAGCTCGTATACAAATTCATATTAACTATTCTAATAACATTTTTCAGTCTGAAGCAAATCCGGCGAATAATGGGGCTGGTGACGCTAAAACTCCAGAAATAGAAGCTGACGCTAATATTCCAAAAATGGAAGCAGAAGAGTTAACTGATGCTACCATAGAAGCAGCAGAGGAGACTAAAACACCAGAAATGGAGGCAGATGTATCGCCTGATTCCACTCTTAAAGGGTCCGGGGATTTTAAAGCATCTGTAATGGAACCCGAAGTATTACCTGATTCCACAGTTAATAATTCCAGACTGTCCAAAACTCCAGAAATGGAAGCCGATGATTTGTCTGAGAAAGTAACCGATGACTCCTCATCCTCACAGAAGGACGAGATGGAAACTGCGAGTGACAAAACTGATTCACCTAAATAGGTAAAGATTGTCACATGACTTACATAAGTGATTGTATCTGGGGGATTTAAATTTACAAAAAATAAAACGTCGAATTATATTGACCTATAAACGAGGTTCATGCGACCTGTGAGCTGAGCAAGCTATGGCTTCCATCAGTGTAAGTCCACCAAAATACTGCTGTATGAAAATATAATCGTAGCTCTTAAGTCCGGTTTCTTAAGTTTCTTTTTAATCTTTCTCGATCGATTCGGTGTAGGTGTGTGTAACTTCCAAATGTCTAGCTAGCTAGACTACATTTGCTAACTGTCTCGGTTAATCGATACATATCACGGGTTTTTTCTTATACCTACAAGTCTAAATATCCTGGTATTAAGTTTTAATCATTTTAAATCAAAATCTAATCAATCAATAAAATTGTTGATGATCATAAAAAAAAGAATTTTAATGTGCCAAGTATTAAGACAATAACATACGCCATTTAAAACGACATATTAAATAAGTGTTGAGTCTTAACCACATAAAAAATATCAGATAAATTATCAGAAAGAACTACTCTATTTTACGTAAAACAAAAATATATTTTATGTTGATTTATTAAGAAAATGAGGCTAATAAAATTAAATCTGTAATTTCTAGGATATTTTTGAACTTAAAATGCCCGGTCAATTAGCATTAGTCTAGAATATTAAGGTATGATCCTGATACCAGCCCAAATAGCAGCAAACCACAATAGTGTATATAGGGGTAGCGACGCACGGTAGGACGAGCCCAAACAAGCCGTTAGACATTGGCTATTATACTTAACTGAATTGTTAAAAACAGTTAACACAAATATATATTGTTAATCAAAGACCTGATTTTCTTATATGTAGTCAAATGACAAACCATCATAGTTGTACAATCAAAATAACCTAAATTCTACACGACGGTGGGCAGAGTTTGCTTGTTACTGCCACGGCGCCTGTTGTTTGTATCGGAATCATACCTTTGTATTACTAAGCTAGACAATGTTCGCATAGCCTTTAGTTAGGGTCAGGTACCGCCTAGTACTATTTAAAAAGTACATTTAAATTATTTAAGTTACGATGTTTAAAATTTAAAAAAATATAATAGATATAAGTAAATGTCACTGAATGTCCGACCCGCAGTCACCGCAGTGTAAGAAATACTTGAAAACGTTGAAACCCTAATACGACAGTGATCGTACTATAATAGCCGCCTTACTTTGAAATTCAAATACATTGTTATAAAAAGGTTGGTATAATAAACCAATGTTTTTTTTACTTATGCCGTGTTTTATAAAGGGCTATTACCGAAAATAATAGCTGACGCAGGTCTAATATTTAACTGGTGATTGCTATCCATCAGTTTAGCTTTTTAGCATACATTTGTGTATGTCTTAATCCAAGAAATATATTCATCAACAATCGGACATGCACCAGTTTGTCCATAATATGCACCGTAATATCAATCCTACCATTTACTGATACGGACATTTACAGCAACATATTTTTCACTAGGAGAACTTGTTTATGCGTGTTGGTGGTTAGTATACTTTAATTTAATATTTTAATTTGGTGTAACGGGTGAGTTTTTATAAGGTAGTTTAATTACTTGTAACGTGTTTTATTGTTATGAATATTATTTATTATTTTATTATAAGTTGTACTTTTGATACTGTTTTATACCCACTATGATTGTTGACTTTCATATTCGGTTTTGCAGTTCTTTACTGTGACTATAAAGAAGTTAAGAATTAAGTCTTTTAGCTATTGGTTGATTAAATTTATATTTGTTTAGTTAAGAACCGAAACTTAACATGTTACGAGTAGAAGCATTTATAAAGGCATTTCTTCAAAGTGCCTCTTTGTGCCTTTAGACTATGCCTAAGAGCGCGCTTTCACAGTAGCGATTTTTCCTGCGATTTCTCGGCGTTGCCAGATCGCGGCGTACCTTATTTACCAAATACCTACATATTTAGTCACTTTGACTGAGCAGTAACTTCATGCAGTATTTACAATGTTTTTGTTCACTAAATCGATTTTACCCTTTTCTAAGTAACACAGCTGAGCTGAGCAGAGTTGCACTTGCTTCGCTGTGAAATCGCCGGAAAAATCGCTTTTATGACCTGCATGCACAGGGGTGGCATCCTTATAGGGCGAAGAATAACGCGATCGAAGTCGTCATGTTTTAGTGATGGTCTAGTATGTTGTCATTGACACGAAAGTAGTGCTTGAGAATGATCATCACCACGAGATACCGTATTTGTATTCCGGGTCATTCAATATAATGTTACAGCTAAGGGTGCAGTTAGTCTCACCTTTGGATATTGAATCGGTGAAGTATTGTTTGTCAGTAGAAGTTTCTTCGCACTAATGTTTGTCCGGTATAAACTGTCTTGAATAATTCCAGTGCTGCAGAGCAGGCTAAATAAAATATTTTTTTTAAATAATACACGGCTAAAGCTGTTTTTTGATTAAAATATATACACGTTATACGTTACCATTTTCTTGCAAAAATTTATAAAAAGCAGTGCCTAATTATTATCATCAAATGTATACTAACTCCGTATTAGAGGCCTTATTCTACAAGAAAATTCGTACGATTTGTGTGTATGTAATTTATTAAATGTTGCTTGTGTCTTTAATGGTTACATTTCTAGTTTATAATTGTAAACCCTGAATACATTTTAATTGATTTCGTGAAAGCAATTTAAAAACCTCATTGGCTGTGTGTGGAGTCGTCGATTTGTTAATTAATAATTAAAAATAGATGATTTACTGCTATTACACTGGTTAATTGTTACACAAAACAAAATAAGAAGTGTATAAATGGCCATAATTGTTGTATGTTCTTTTATTAAGATTTAGAAAAAAATATATTTTTAAAGCTGTTTCAGAAGTTTGAGTGGATTAATATGTAACCTAGTTAGATTTTATTTACCTCAAGAGTCGAGTCACTCGAAATGCTGTGTTGAAATCCGCTGTATACCTCATTCGGCAAAATAATTAATTATATTTTAGGTAATAAAAATAGATTATTCTTATACTTTGTTTTCATTTAAATCACTTATTCTTTTATTACTTAGCAGCCCTAGATTCAGCAGATCCCTTCGAAAATTAATTGGCAACCGATAAACCACGTGATACATATTATTATGTTTGAACAAATAGTGTCATGTGGTTTGGCGGTTGACAATTTGTTATCGAACGGTTCTGAATCGGGTGGCAGGCGAAACACTGGTCATGGACATAATTTGTTTGGTGAAGGGTTAAAATTAGTTGACTTCAATCTTGGGACTGAAAGTCCTATGACATTGATTGATTTATGAAATAATAATTCAATGTGATCAAGTTGACACTGTCCGGATTGGAGTGCCCAATAAAACTTGACGATTATTTGCAAGCCATTAACCGATGACGCTATAACAAATAATATCGACACGGTACTGAATATTTATAGAGAGACTCGTAAATAAGCAATAACTTCTCCATTGCATCTCCAGCCTTGATTTATCTCTCGAATATGTCTAAGTAAGTACCTACTATCCTGTAAAATATGTATATCCTGTTGAGACAGGTTACTATAAATATTGTAGTTTGTTAGGAAACGTTGTTATTATACGCGTAATTTATTACGCAAACCCCCCTCAGTACCGACATACTGTCCATAAATAATGTATCAGCAATTTTGAATGTAGTCAACTGATATGTATGCTTGGAAGTAAGTATTTGATTGAACTATCCAGTTTCACAAGCGTAGCTAGCTATTAGCTTAGCAAGGGTACCTACTGCCTACTTACTGAAGTAGACTATTCCAAAATATCCCGACTGAATATAAAAAAAATAAGCAGTTGTCAGGATTCATTGATAACTGAGGTGTGTGGTATTATCTTTTTTTTCCTATGTAACAGGCAGGGTGTCGTGTGGTGCCGGCACGTTAAAAGAATTGCACCACTCCTTCTCTCCCTATGGGTGTCGTAAGAGGCGACTAGAGGAGAACCGCCATAAGAAGACGGGCAGCAGCGTCTCCTCTCCACCATTGGCTAAACTGCGATCGCCAACCCGCCTGCCAAGCGTGGTGAGGAGGAGGGGGAGTGTGGCTACCCACTGACATCGCCCCCCCCCTTTCGGAGATGCTTGAATAAGGAGTTTTTTTTTAAACATCAACACACATTGCTCTGATGTTATTGATTACACCTAAGGTACGTAGCTAAATCACTTGTGTTATAGAAATCAGAAACAATGACGGTACCACAACACCCAGACCCGACCCGATATAGAAAAGTTGTTTTCTACATTGACCCGACGGGGATCGAACCCGGAACCTCTTTTTTTTTTCGGACGGACCTGTCGCTGCCTGCCCAATGAAAAGGCCTCGTCAGCTTCAACCGGGCAGAGATGGCGAGCGCTGAAGGCGCTCAGCCTAGGTCCGCCCTACTAGCGGTCTCCGCGACCCGTCCGAGTGTGTCAGGCTCGTACGTGTCGGGCCCCATACTAGCGGGCGCGATTGGGCCAGTGTGGAGTGCGTAAGGCACCCTACCAAGCGACTGCCTAGGCAGGCCGGACCGCCGTCGGGCTCCTTTCTGGCGGGCCCGATCTGGGGGTGAACTGGACTCGCCCCCGGAACCTCAGAGATAGCGGCGCCATTTAAAGTCCGGCGTGCTCGCCTCTTGGCTACGGAGGTCGTCAATTATATTAAGTATATTAATTGGTATGAATTAATTGAACACAAATTTTTTTGAAATACTGTTTTTTTATTTTAATCGTTTATTTTTTCATTTAATTTACTTAATTAAATCGTTTATTTAAATTTAAAATGCTATGGCGTTAATAACCAAACATTCTGTTTTGTTCAACTCTTTTGTTTTCTATCAGATTGTGTTAGTAGGTAGTACAATAATATTCTATCCAATGAAGAATATTTTTTATATCTTCATCTTTTTACTGTTTTAAAATATATTTTTTGACAGATAACACATCTAGATATGAATTTAAATTACTAAGATAAAGCACAAAACTATAGGCGTGATAGTTTTTCAGTAAAGTGTAGGTACCACACAAATGTTCGCTTCGCTCGCCCTGATAAATATCAATTTAATGTTGTGTTGGGTCTCCCTATTACATGATTTATACCATTCGATAGCCCATCTAGATAAGTTACTGTAGACCCGGCATTTCCACCTAAGAATATTCAGTCTCCGCCTGAATTTTTGATTTATCGGCGACAGGGGGCTTATATTACCGAGAATTGAACTGTAAAGGTCAGATAAATCTTACTAGGTACTTTCATCTTGGGTCACTGCCGTTAGGTGCCGTATTACAGTTTTTAGCGTTCTTTATTAGTCCTTTTTAGGGTTCCGTAGCCAAATGGCAAAAACGGAACCCTTTAGATTCGTCATGTCTGTGTCTGTTCGTCCGTATGTCACAGCCACATTTTTCCGAAATTCTAAGAACTATAATGTTGAAATAAGGTAAGTAGATGTTAGATTTTCACACAAAAATAAAGAAAAACAATAAATTTTGGGGGTTCCCCATACTTAGAACCGAAAGTCATTTTTTTTTAAATCAAACCTATACGTGTGGGATATCTATGGATAGGTCTTCAAAAATGATATTGAGGTTTCTAATATATATTTTTTAAACTGAATAGATTGCGCGAGAGACACTTCCAAAGTGGTAAAATGTCCCCTGTAAATAAAAAAATAGAATGATAAAACTAAAAAATATATACAAACTTCCACCGAAAATTGGTTTGAACGAGATCTAGGTACTAAGTAGTTCTTTTAAATACGTCATAAATCGTAAACCGCAATTTACCTTTAAACAACAAACGTGATTTTTTGCTCGTTTTTATAGATAATGGTGCGGAACCTTTCGTGCGCGAGTCCGACTTGGCCGATTTCTTCTCTTTGTAACTCCAGAAATTAATCTTTACTCGTAAGCGTAATAAGTTACATATCTATATTTGTATGCTATCTTTAATGGCTGGATAGGTGTTCATATTTTATCATTGTGGATCTTCTGTACACACTGTTTAATAGCAAATAAATGTTTGCCTTCTTATTATAAAATAATAAATATTTATTATGCAAAAAAAGGAGCAGGTTCTCAATTCGTCTGAATGTTTTTTTTTGTATGTTTGTTACGCGATTACGCCGTCAATTGTGGAACGATTTTAAAATTTATTTTTTAGTTTCAAAGGGTATACTCCCGTAGTGGTCCTATTTACACCAAGTCAGATTCTGATGATGGGATCCCTGGGAAATCGAGGGCAACCCTCAATTTTTATAGGCACCCATAATGTTTTGCATATTTTTTCTGACTCAATGCTGATTTTGGGTCTGGGAATCATCATGTCATTTGCTGACCTGATGATGGAAGCCACAGAACTCCTTAACGGATAGAAGTTAGAAGATAATACTGCAATTTGTCGACATAACGTATTTCGCAGTGTGTTGAGCAGACGTGGAGCTTATGAGGTACCAGACCGCCAATTTTTATTTACTGAGGGCACACCTAGTAACGAAAAAAAAAACTAAAAGCTCCACTCTTAAATTGGCTTTGTATTTAACGCAAGACCTTATCCTATGGTTACGACACCGAAATAGCTGCCGTTCTGGTTGGAGTGTAGGTAAACCCTTTCCTTAAGACTTGAAAAATTTTCGTTGAAAAATTGACCCTATATAACTCCTTATTTTTATCATACCATTGCATGGGGTTTCCATAGAAGACCAACATTAGTTAAGGTTACTTTGATGAAAAGTCAGTCAGTTTTTGGCGGAGTTGGAAGGTGAAAACTGAAGCATTTTGTACAAGTAAACAGTCATTTAGGAAGGGTATTCTGAGTATGATATGGAGGATGATTCTATAATATGCACATTGCTTGATTGTATGGTTTGAGTTCACGTTCCCCTCTTTAACACGTATTTTTTTGTATAAAATGTTATATAATGTCAATCCAATACTGGCTGTCTGCTTTGTAATAAGAAAATGTTTTATGTACCTACTTAAGAGCTGTGGATTTTGTAAATAAATAAAATAAATAAAGCTTATTTTAAATGCGTCTGGGACTTGAAATAAATTTCGTCGAAAAATTTATCATTAATAGCACCCTATTTTTATTATACCATTGGGTGGGTGGTCCACAGAAGACCAACATTTATCCAGGTCACTTTGCTGTAAAGTCATTTTTGGCGGAGTTAGGAGGAGAAAAATAGAGGACTTAACCCTTAAAATTGTGAAATAAAATAAGTTTAATAAAAAACTAAAAACCGACTTCAAAATGAAACTCAAAAGCGAAAACAATATTGACTAAAACATACCTAATCAGTTCTTTTTGGAGTCGGTGCAAATTAACACATTTTAACTTTCGATGGCTGGCACCGACTCCAAATGGAACTGATTAGGTATGTATAAGTCAATATTATTTTTCGCTTTTTAGTTTCATTTTGGAGTCGGTGTTTAGTTTTTTATTTTCTTTTAACTTTTTAAGCTCTTCTGTTTAGTGTTCATTTTAATTTTTCACATTTTCAAAGGGACAGACATGTCTAATGTGTATCAAATTCGAGACTTAACTTAAATTGAATAACTTTACTTATTTCCTTGTTGTATTGCTCAACTATTCCGTAGTATCCGAAGATAGGAAAACTTGACCCATAATTTATTACTTCACCAATAAATTTTCAGTTTGTGTACCCATGTCCGTTATAAAGGATCGAAGTATTAAGCTGATGACCTGGCGGTGTGCCAGCAAGATGTCCAGGCGAGACGGTATCAAATCTTGTAGTGCTTTTAAAATCTGATTGAATACCTCAAAATCTATTCATCTTTAGAGGCTTTAGAGTTATGAAATCGAAATATAGGAGACTTGCTTTTTGGCAACTTTTAGCCCGTTTTAAGGGATTCGTAATTTCGAAAAAAAAAACGGAAGCTTTATCCACTGGTGTGTAGGTATACCTGTCCGACTGTCACTCATAGCCATTTTTCTCTAAGCCTGCTTGATGGCTGGACCGATTGACTTTATATTTCAGCGTACCATATTGGCTCTTATAAAATGTTTGTTCCTATTTTTGGGTTTACTACCGTTTGAGGTTCTTAATAATCATTTTTCATAAAAAAAATCTCATACTCTTTGTTCATCCATTCTTATTACTACTATCGGAAGTCATAACATACAGTTCTCATATTATTTTTATTAATACTTTCATTGCTAAGAAATATTTTAACTCATAATTTTGTTTTTTACAATAATTTTCTTTATAACAGTCAGTAATCATAATTTTCTTATTAATAATTGCATTACTAAGAAACTTTCAAACTCATAATTATGTTATTGGTAAAATATATTTTTGATTTAAAAATTAAGTCATTGTAAACCGTTAAGTATATAGTAGAGTGCTAGTGCCAATTTTAATGACAATTTTTTTTAACTAATATTGTAATTTAGCGCTCGCCGGCCGCTGCCGCGGCACGCTCGCTCGGCTTCACGCTTTGTGTGGTCACTGTTCTAACCTAGCCTAACCTAGATGAGATTTGTGACAACCATAAATTAATTTGACTCCATCAAGTGCTCTTTCGTCGTGAGACGACTTTAATTAAGACATTGTAAACGTCGACCTAACAACAATCCTAACCGTTTAACGACTATTAGATATCATATAAAATAAGTTCGCGTTCACGCCATCGAGAGTTAAAATGTGTTCATTCGCACCGACTCCAAAAAGAACTGATTAGGTATTTTTTAGTCAATATTATTTTTCGCTTTTTAGTTTCATTTTGAAGTCGGTTTTTAGTTTTTTATTAAACTTATTTTATTTAACAATTTTAAGTGTTAAGTCCTCTATTTTTCCCTTCCTAACTCCGCCAAAAATGACTTTACAGCAAAGTGATCTAGACAAATGTTTTTCTTCTGTGGACCATCCACCCAATGGTTTAATAAAAATAGGGTGCTATTAATGATCAATTTTTCGACGAAATTTATAACAAGTCCCAGACGCCTTTAAAACAAGCTTCAGTTTTCACATTCCAACTCCGCCAAAAATGACTTAACAGCAAAGTAACCTTAGCTAATGTTGGTCCTCTATGGACCCCCCATCGAATGGTAAGATAAAAATAAGGCGTTAGTTTGGGTCAATATTTCGACGAAAAGATGTAAGTCTTAAGGAAAGGGTTTTCCTACACTCCAACCAGAACGGCGGCTATTTTGGTGTCGTAACCATAGGATAAGGTCAAGTGGTAGATGCAGATGGAGTGGTCTTAAATATCTGAGCGGTTGAGAAGAATTTGCAGTAGGAAGTGCTTCCAACTTTACTATAAATACTATATTAATAGGAACTCTTTTAATAATTTATATAGTGAGATGACGCTAATGAGTTTTAGTTTTGAGTCTTTGATTTCACTCCATCTGCACTTACACATCTGATGATACAGTTGTCGTCCTAAGTGTTCAGATGTTATTGGTTAGTTGTGTGTATAGAAGTTAATGACTAGCGTCTGATCAGATATTTATGAAAGAATTTATGTTCAGATATTAATGGTAACTTGTAGTGTATAGAACTTATTGTCATTTTAAACTGTTTAGATGTATTTGGTCACCTTGTCTGCTACAACATATCTGATGGCGACTGTACATGAATTAAGCGGGAAAATCCGATTTCAGATACTACTTACTCAAGTTTAAACCTTTTTTTCAATAAAGAGTTACAAATAAGGCTTTATAGTTCATTGAAAAGTAGGACGAACACTACAAACTAAAAAGTCACAAATAAAATAAAGTAATTTAAAATTTCAAATAACCCGTTTGCATAAAAAGTTAACTTAAAAGATGAAAACAAGATTTACAGAATCAATTTGCAGTCGGAGGCATCCATTAACAGCATAATGATGATTGACTTGGTACCTATTAGACATGGGCGTTTTCGATATTTTACAGTAACCGATATGTAACCGATATGGAGTTTCAATATCGGATATGATATCCGATATCACATATCGATACGATATACTGTTTATTCAGTTATGATGATTATACGGTTTATTCAGTTACGGCTCAGATATCGATATTGCCTAGTTTTAGTCGGTTTGCTAACTAAGAGCAGATATACGATACGGTTATTCAGTTACGGCAAAGTAACAAATTTGCTTGCGAATAGAAAAACGCTGAGAAATATCTTCAAAACTTAATCGATACAAGATAAATTGACTCTTATTGCTAGCAAATAAGAGCGGAAATCGCCTTCTCGTCACGCCACAATATCTGAATAACCGCGTCATCTCTTTTACTCCAATGTAAGCATACCGACTTAGAAAGAGACGAAGCGAATATCAACTGAACAAGGATATCGATCGATAGTACGTTCGGTTATGAATAGTTTCGGCGATATGAGTTTTGTTGTTTCGTTGCAGTTTTTCGATATACAGTTTTGAGTTTTGGTTGATATTATAGTTTTTGAAATATCAGTTACGTAAAATCGTATATCGATACGATATGATATTGAACTGATAGCCGATATAAGATACGTTTTGATATATCGGGCTCATGTCTAGTACCTATGCACTGCGTTAGTACCTAAATAAGTAATTTAAATTCGTGTAGAAAAAGTCGAATCAAGTAACATGGATTTGATGCCTCCGACTGCAAATTGATTCTTTAAATCTTGTTTTTATCTTTTAAGTTCACTTTTTACCCAGACGGGTTACTTGATTTTTTAAATTAATTTAGTTTTGTTTAAAAAGTTTTTGCGTGAAAGAGTAACAAACATCCATACATCGATACTCGTAAACTTGTATTTATGATTTTATAATACTTGAAAAAAAAAACAACCGCCTGTAGTGGAACCCGAACCCATGACCATCGCATACCGGGCGAGTGCTTTTTCAACCAAGCTACCGAGACGTTACGAAATCTTTCAAATGTTTCTCGCTGTCAAATCCAGGGCTTTTCTGATCAATGCTACGGATATACGTATACCATACCTAAGTATACTACCGTCAAAGAACGCTGGCTTAGACAGCGAAAAACGCTTAAGAGATTTCGTCAGGTCAGCTAACATCTTGGTAGCTTAGTTGAAAAGCACTAGCCCGGTATGCGATGGTCGTGGGTTTGGGTCCCACCTGAGGCGGTCGATTTTGTTTCAAGTACCTATTATAAAATCTTATATAAACCTAGCGTGTTATTGTTAAAAAACAAACTTTAAATTTCGCATTTATAATATTATGTTGGATAGGATACATGAGGGGGCGTCCATAAATTACGTGAGATGTTTAAGGGGGGGAGGGGGTCGAGTCTAATCTCATCTAATCTTACGTTGGAGAGAGGGGGGGTCTCGGCAAATATCACGCAATTTTTTTTCTGATTGAAACAAAAAAAAAAAAAACTATTTTGGTCCATTTAAGCGTATATCGTTATACGATTAAGATCGTTCATACACGAAGCAATTTTTTTTTCTTTTTACAATAACAATCCAACACGTTTACGTAAGAAACCCACATTTCGAAAAATCTCACGTGAGATTGGTGGATGGGGGAGGGGGTTGAATAAAATCTCACGAAATCTCACCAGGGGGGGAGGGAGGTACAGAAAATTTAAAAAAACACCTCACGTAATTTATGGACGCCCCCTGACAGGAAAACCTTTAAATAGTACGGAAGCGTCTCTCTCCGCGTTTCCACTCGCACTTTGCCGGTTTTTTATTAAGCTTAATTTAATTCGGCTTAAACACTTATGTTCTACATACAGTTTAGATCCTAATTGATCTCTATAGGCTATCGTAGGTGACGTAGCCAAAAAATGATTCGAATTTATCCCCATAAAACATGGACGAAAGCCCCCGCCCCAGTCGCTTGAATTCGCGACTCGACGTCGGACCATCCCTTTGTGTAACTTCATCGAAAACTTTCTGCCGAATCATTTGAAAACCAAGATTTAGTTTGGCAGTTTTTTATTAGTTCCTTCTGCGGTGTATTGTATTGTCAAAACAACCATCGGTCATGATTTGTTTCACGAAATAAATTTCACAAGTCAGCAGTTATGTAATGCTTAAGTATTTAAAAATTGTTAAAGATTGGACTGTGCATAGGTATGGAGTTGAAATTGTCATTGAATGTTTTAATAATCAATTGATATTTTAATCGAATTTCTATTCTAACCAACTAATAGTGTTATCAATTCAATTGTTACTTACCTTGTCAATTTTTTTAACATTTAACGTAAGAATAGACTATAAGGTAGGTACATACCTGCCTACGTATACGAGTACAATTTTTCCTGTAGGTAAACATGACATGTGCAGGACTTAATAAGGATAAGATGCCAGCGCAAACATTGTGTGTTCTGTTTGTTTCGCTGTCCCAGGTGTTTGTTGGCTAAATTTCATTTTTTGTGCGCATTCCTCTGTTCATTTGCCGTAATAGGGGAACGAAACATTTACCAGCATCGGTAGGTATTATTAAGGTTCCAGCGCAAAATGGCAAAACACAAAACCCTTATACGGTTCGTAAAGACCGTCCGCCTGTCCGTATGTCACAGCCTTAATCGCAGCTTAACTGTGCTAGAAATCCGGAATTCAGTGTTATTCCTAACATAGATATTTATCCCACTAACAATAACTTTATATTATAAATGTGAAAGTTTGTGAAGATGGATGGATGTTTGTTATATTTTCATACGTAAACTACTGAACGGATTTTGATGAAACTTTAAAGTAATAAAGCTTATACAGAATAACACATAGGCTACGATGAAAAAAGATATTGTGTAATTTGGCCATATTATAAATAAATATTGGGCAACATCACAGATTCCTCTGATCCTAAGGTAAGTAGCTTAACACTAGCGTCATAGAGAAATCAAAGACAACGACGCGACGGACGATACTACAATAAACTACTTATCTCTCCCACTCATTCAGTAGTTAGTTTATTACCCATCAACCTTTTTTCACAAAATAGAATCTAGCGCGCCGCCGCTATACGTAATTTGTGCTTTTTTTATGAAGTCTGGAGATTTTACTTAGGTGCTTACGACCTTATTGATTTGAAAAGAACTCTCACACATTTTTAGTAAATATACCGGCCTCAGATCAGAGAAATTAATATTTCTATGATACCGGCCAAGTGTGAGTCTAATGCGCGCACTGACGGTTTAACCTAGTTTTTTTTCAATTTATTTCACGTTTTTAGCTTAGTGATTTGTAGTATCTACATATAATGCTAGTTTATTTTCCAACATTAGCATATATTTTGTTATTATAGATACAAACAAATTGCAAAGGACTTAGCCCGTTGGTAGGTATAGCACCATAAAAAGATTCCCAGTCACATAGGGCTAAGGAACCACAAACGCCTAGGTACATTATAAAGTTAGAACATTATTCAGGACCCTTTCCGCGTTATTACCATAATAAAATCTGCGGAAATAAAAAGTGTAATTTGACACAAGCGTCTTGTAGCGAATCGAGCACTCTGCAAAGCTATGAATGGTTACGATAAAAAAGTGGTTATTTTTACGCCCAACCCAACTGCAAGCTACCTACGCTACGCAACTACGTAAATAAGTTCTTCTAACGGTGCATCAACAGTTCCACACTGCAGTTACTTTGTTGAGCAACACGCTGCAATACGGTTACATTAGTATACTACTGTAACTTTTGTGGCTTCTTGTTATCTACTGTTTGTAGATTGTTACTCATCGCGTCCATACCGCCGAGTCGAGTAGCACAGCATATCATCAATCGTAATATGAATTACTGTAACCGCCAAAATGGCGATATTGAGTACATACAGTTTGACTGCAAATTATCCACTCTATCGATTGGTGTCTTTAAAATCTCGATATCTTGAAAAAAATTGGCGAATACGATAACAAAATTTAGGTAGTTTTTTTTCATTTACACTTATTTTTGTGACTTAAGTCCATTTTATAAATAAATTAAATTTGTAGCTTACCGTAAGGATTTTAGATGTATTTGCAAATTTTTTGGTGCTTACGTTAAATTTCAATGACATATATTTTTAAGTAAAACACTAAACCTGTGCATGAATATGTTTATAGTGGCTATTAAAACACAAGTTATTATTATTATGATATTATTTTAATAAATTTAGATAACTTTTTTTTAATTATGCTGTACCTATTAAAGATGATTTTTTATTACTTATATCACGCGCCTCCCCAACAAAACGTTACGGTTCACGAGATAGGTCTTGTCTGGTGATTTGGACTTCAAATGTAACTGATGCAAATTTGTTCAGGCTATAGCACCTCGATATATCGCCAAAAAAATAGCATCGCTGTAAGAATTCCAGAACAGTCCAGGTCACGACAGAGTCGAAGGCTTTCTCGTAATCCACAAAGGCTAAGTACGAGGCCTGATTACATTCTTCTGACTTCTGTATAATTTGCCTTACTCTGGCTGGATGTTCTTTAGTGTACAGCCTTTACTAAACTCAACCTGGTCCTGTGGCTCGTTTGATGTATGGGAGCCCCCTTAAATATTTATTTTATTCTTGTTCTTAGTATTTGTTGTTATTGCGGTAACAGAAATACATCATCTGTGAAAATTTCAACTGTCTCACTATCACGGTCCATGAGATACAGCCTGGTGACAGACGGACAGACTGACAGACAGACAGACAGACAGACTGACAGCGGAGCCTTAATCCCGTTTTACCCTTTGGGTACGGATTGAGATTATTAAAACAGTTTTTCTCGCTTTTTAATGACTATAATAATATTTATAATGCTGACCCTTTTTCTCGAGTTAGCCAAAAATCATTAATAATCTCGATATTGTTCTATATTAGACCTTAAAATAAGGGAATAAGTGTGGTAATACTATAATAAGCTTACTACAGCGTATGTCCACGCCCTGAAAACTGTGGTCACATACGTTATGAAATTATATATCGTTTGTGATATACGTTCAACTATGGTTGCATGTAATGTGAGTTACTTTAAAGCTCTTAATATTTTTTTCTACAAAAATTAAGGTAACGCAATATTTTTTTTCTAAAAAAATAACGTAAGCAACATGTCATCTTCGAAACCATAATAGAAGGCTAAATATGTTTTATTAAAGCTGAAAGATCTTAACGTTTTGCACAAAAAGGTGGAAACAGCATTGCAATCGGATAAGAACACAAAAAGTTACAACTGTTTTTGCGATTGTAATTTTGTTTTTCGCCTCTCCTGTAAAGTTGCCATTTGGCGGTTACCGCAATTCATATTACAATTGACGATATGTTCTCCAACTTCTGCAGGCTTGTTACAGAATGTTGACTGTATAGGGCAACGTTGCTCAGCATCAGATAATACTTACTCTGTGGCATCAGTAAGTAGCATTGTTAGATAATGTCGACTGTTACGACGTGTAGGGCAACGTTGGTCAACATTTACTAACATGGAAACATTTATAAACAATAAACAACTTTTTGCTGTCGGATGTTACTGAGTAAAACTTGGAAACGTTGATCAACAAAAAGTAACTGCGGTATCTGTTTGGTATGTGTGCATCCACGTACTCGGTAACAATCACACTAACTTATTTAAAACTAAGCATGCTTGTACTATGTCGACTAGATGACGAATAAGCAAAAGCATACATAAATACATTTAAAAACATCAAAGACACCGCAACAAAGACTTACCTACTCGAGCTCATCACACAAACATTTGCCTTTTGCGGGATTTGAACCCGCAACCGGCATTGACTGGGTTTGAAGTCCAAAGCGCTTGTATTCGATTCTCGAAGTTCATTGAGATTGGGCTAAAAAGTAGCTATCATGATTAAAATTTATTTTTGTAAAAAAATACCTGGTTTTTAAATGATCTTTAACTTTTACAGAAAAGCCGATAGTACCAGAA
This sequence comes from Anania fuscalis, assembly GCA_950371115.1. Classification (NCBI taxonomy): domain Eukaryota; kingdom Metazoa; phylum Arthropoda; class Insecta; order Lepidoptera; family Crambidae; genus Anania; species Anania fuscalis. The sequence goes on from OX493328.1 coordinate 15,038,127, forward strand.
GAAATAAAACTCATTAAATCATCATCATCATTCAGCCACAGGACGTCCGAAGCTGAAAATAGGCCTCCTCCAGTGGCTTCCATATTGGCGAGTTGGAAGCGGCCTGCATCCAGCGGCTTCCTACAACCTTTATCAGGTTGTCTGTCCACCTTGTGGGTGGACGTCCCACGCTGCGCTTTCCGGTACGTGGCTTTCATCACAGAACCTTTCTGCCAGTTCTACATGCTATGTGCCCCGCCCACTGCCACTTCAGCTTGCTAATCCGTCGGGCTATGTCAGCGAAATTTGTTCGTTTACGGATTTCCTCATTTCTGATTCGATCTCGCAAATAAGTTTATCAAATAAGTAACAAAAACTATGTTGCAACTCATCAAACAAGCAGATTTAAGAGCATTTAAGCACTGTACATGAAGTCCTTAGTAAGATATAAAAACTTTTTAAGCATCAGTAAAAACCTTTTATTTCATTGATTGAGTATCTCGTTTTGAGATTGTATCTTCTGGAGAGACACACAGCCACGGCTGTGTGACAAGGCTCATGCATTAACGTATATTACAAGGCTTATGCTGATGCTCAATTATTTTAGTATCCACGCTACGTCAAAATAGAGAGCACTCGCTATGCATGCACACTATCCAGTAGATAATTGGCCGAAATGTCAATTTGCTGGGTCCATTTATGCCATGCGTCGTGTAAACTGTAAACCAACTAGGTAATGTATAGTTCAGTCAACGCAACGCGCTTAGTGCTACTAGGGCAATTAATTTGAGACACGTAGCGTCCCAGGACTATGCTGCAATTATTATGTTATATTACCTACTTACGATCTTTAGGTACTTACACAGTAAAGACCCTTACTGTATAAAGGTCTTTTCTAGGTGAGCGTGACAATTTTAAAAGGACCTACCCAAGGAGAAGTTATGTAATGACTAAATATACCTAGTTAAGTGGAGAAGAACTCTACCAATTCAACGCTATCTGTCAAATTCAAATATATATATGTCCGATTTTATTAGTGTACATCCTGTTAACCTGTGACTATATAGGTGAAAAGCAATCGTAAAAAGTAAAAACCAACTTTCAAATGTCTATCTTAAAACTAAAAAAGTTAAAAATAAAAATAACATCATCGACTTCATATTGCATAAACTCGACCTATCTTCAACTCTTTCTCGCTCTGTACAAGGGATATTGCCTTGATCAGTGACAAGGGGAAGAAATAAGACGGATAATCAGATGGTTAAACGTACTAAAGATGATGAAGAAGACGGGACGAATTTATGCAATATGAAGTCAATGTTTTTTTTTTTTATAAATATTGGACAACATCACATACATTGCTCTGGGCCATAACCATGAACTCTTAAAACAATCTCAAAGTTGTCAAATCTGTCAATTTTGGTACGTCATTACTTACAAAATTTGACAGAAATGATAATGTTTGACAGATTTGTGATTGTTTTATCAGTTCATGGTTAGGGCCCTGATCCTAAGGTAAGTAGCTAAAGCACTTGTGTTATAGAAATCAAAAACAACGACGGTATCACAACACCCAGACCCGAGCCAACATAGACAAGTTCGTTTTCTACATTGACCCAACCGGGGATCGAACCCAGAACCTCAGAGAAGGCGGCGCCATTTATAGTCCGGCGCGCTCGCCTCTAGGCTACGGAGGTCGTCATATTGTTAATGTTGTTGATTTAGATTTTTGACTTTTTTAGTTTTTATGGTACACATTTGAAAATTGGTTTTTACGATTGCTTTTCACTTATATAGTAGTCACAGGTTAACAGGATGTACACTAATAAAATCAAACCTTATATATATATCTAAATATATAAAAGAAGAAACTGACTGACTGACTGACATATCAACGCACAGCCCAAACCGCTGGGTCTAGAGATTCCAAATTTGGCACGTAGATTCCTTATAAGGTCTAGGGGTGCACTAAGAAAGATGCAATGAGGGTCCAAAGTTTGTATGAAACTTTTATTCCTTGAACATATTTGCATGAAATTTGGTATGAATAAAGAACGCCAAAAGTACGGCAAAAATGAAAGTCGAATATTTCAGCGTTTTCTAAAATTCAACCCCTAAAAGGTTAAAAAAGGGGGTGTAAGTTTTAAGTAAACGCACAGCCCAAACTCTAAGGGGTAGAAACTAGAAATTTCACACACGTATTTCTCTTATGACGTAGACATCCGCTAAGGAAGGATCTTTCAAAATCAACCCCCAAGGGGTGAAATAGGGTATAAAAATTTGTATGAGACTTTTATTCCTTGGAAATATTTGCATGAATTTCGTATGAATTGAGTACGGCAAAAATGATGGTAAAGTGTTTCAGCGTTTTCTAAGATTCAGCCCCTAAATGGGTATAATAGGGGATTAAAGTTTTAAATAAACGCACATGCTAAACCTTTAGGGCTAGAAACTTGAAATTTCACACACGTAGTCCTTTTATGACGTAGGCATCCACTAAGGAAGGTTTTTTTTAAATTCAACCCCCAAGCTGGTGAAATAACATTCGTATGAATTGAGTAAGGCAAAAATAACGAGTTACGTGTTTTAGCGTTTTCCAAAATTCAACCATAATAATCATACATATAGTTTCATAAATAAATAAAGTATAATAAAATATAGTTTAATAAAATAATAAATGTATGGATCTTGATTGTAGATCTAAAATAAACGTTTTATTTTATTTATTTATTATATTATTATTATTATCATATAAATAATCTTTAATCTAAATAAATAAAAGGAGAATTTTACTGACTGACATATCAAAGCACAGCCCAAACCGCTGGTTCTATAGATTCGAAATTTGCATAGTAGCTTTCTTCTAAGGGTTAGGGGCGCACTAAGAAAGGGTTTTTCAAAATTCAACCTCGAGGGGGGTAAAATGAGGGTCCAAAGTTTGTATGAAAGCCCGTCAGTTTTAAAGTTAGGATCTCCAAATTTTGTGTTTAGGCTGAATTATGAAAATTGATTCATATGAATCTCGGCGTTTTTGATAAAAAAACACCCCCGATATGCGCTAAAAAGGGGATGAAGTTGTGAATGGAAAGACCTTAGTATTTTAGGACTCACCCAAAGTATATTGGTGTTGTTGGAATTTCAACCCTTAATGGGGTAAAAAGGGGATACAATTTTGTATTTGAAGTTCTTTATTTTTTAAGTAAAAATCACTGAATTTATTCTTTAGGCTTATAGTTGAAAACTCACCCTATCAGTGTTTTTGGAATTACAACCCTTAAAGGGGGTAAAAAGGGGGGGCAAAATGTTGTATTTAATAAAAATTTCAAAGATAAAATCACTATATCTGTTATTAGGCCCATGTATGTATGTAAACTCACGCAACGCTGTTGGAATTTTAACCCTCAAGGGGGTAAAAATGGGCATAAAATATCTATTATGATACATAAAATCATGAACTGACTGATTGATTTATGAATATCCATAGCCCAAACCGCTATACCTCGCGACTTGAAATTTTGTACATAGAAACAATATACAGTATGGTCATCAACCAAGGAAGGATTTTTGGAAATTCCACCCTTAAGATGGAAAATAGAGGGTGACATTTTGTATGAAAGTTTGTCTGGTTTTAAATTAGGTGTTTTTTGTTTAGGCTGATGTATGTAAATTAATTTATATGAGTCTTAGCGCTTTTGATAAATACGCCCCCGACAGGCGGTTGAAGTTGTGTATGGACGGTCCTTGCCTTTTTAAGGTAATAATCACTCATCAGCCTTTGGAAGTCTACAGCGAGCGGCTCTGGGCTGTCTATATCAAGCGGCTGCCCGTTACCCTGATTTGGTCGGCAGTTCACCGCGATGTCGGCCTATCTACGCTTCGTCCTCCAGTTCGTGGTCGCCAATCAAGTTTTTTTTCCTCCAACGGTTGTCAGTTCTGCGAGCGAAGTGGCCTGCCTATTGCCACATTAGCTTAGCAATTAGAAAAGCAATGTCGGTGACTTTGGTTCTTCTCTGGTTCCTCAGGTTTGGGCAAATATCTCAGCTGTCTGGAAATGTTTGAGAAACTTGTGGATGGACCTCCGTCCGTCTATCTATCAGCAGTCTGTTTGCCACAAGCAAATAGCTCAGCTGTCAGCCGCTCAGAGATCGTCGATCGACAGTCGAGCGATAGACTAAAGTGCGGTGAGTGAACGCCTTAACCTTTATAATCAGCATACGCTATATTTGCGATTAATTGATTTGCAAATATTGATTTTTACCGTTTATTTACCTGTTAAGTATTATTTTTTCATAATTGTAATCGGATTACCTTTAAAGTTTATATTGTTTCTTTTTTTTAAATCTAGATCATCGCGGGCGAAGCCGCGGGCAACAGCTAGTATATATATAATTATAATTGTTAACATAGTTAAATATCATTTTGCATTTGTATTCCTGAGTAATTATTATGCTCCTAAAAAAAATATACTGTCTACCTCGCTGAATTTAGTACGAGTAGTGTATGTGTCGTGGTCCGATCTTAAAATTAAACATTTCATGATGTGGCCGGCCATTTTATAAAATGGTCGTATTTCATAAAACAGCAAAATAAAACTGGCCATATCGTTTAAACGTCAACGTTTGATGATATGTTAATCAACGTTTGGCCATATCATTAAAATAGCTATAAATATGTTTAGAAGCTACTGGTTTTGTTTTATATTAATTTTCACAATAGATAAGTAGAATATTATAAATCAATGTAATTTCGAAAGAAAACTAATAGATAAAAAGATTAAAATAACCTAACTAACCTCCTAAATTACGTGTCGAAATCCACGACTTTTGACGTTAAGCTTTTTTTTCGAGGTACTTTCATAAATATCACCTAGCTTAATGTCTTAACGATAATTCACTGCAATTTCATCTTCTATTGACATTTTGATACACTTTCACAATTCACAAGAACAGAATAATTGTCCGCCGCCATGTTGTTACCCCAATAACAAAGCGACATCAGCGCCTCTACCGGTAAATAATATAACGGTTTGAAGATATGACCGCCAACGTTTGGCCATTTCATGAAGTAATCGATCATATCGTCAAACGCTGACTGATATATTGATCTGGCCTATCAACATCATGATGTGGCCAGCGGGTACAGTGCTGCATCATGAAAAACGACCATTTTATGAAATGGTTGGCCAAATCATGAAGTGATTAATTCTAAGATCGGGCCACGACATATGTACTATGGTAGGTCTACGTAATGGCAAAGGTATTTTTAGCAATAAATAAACAAAAATAATTCGGTTAATTTTCAAATCCAACATAAATATTATAATAATAATAAATAAATAAATATTGGGCAACATCACATACATTGCTCTGATCCTAAGGTAAGTTGCTAAAGCACTTGTGTTATAGAAATCAGAAACAACGACGGTACCACAACACCCAGACCCGAGCCAATATAGAAAAGTTCGTTTTCTACATTGACCCGACCGGGGATCGAACCCGGAACCTCAGAGATGGCGGTGCCATTTATAGTCCGGCATGCTCGCCTCTCGGCTACGAAGGTCGTCACATAATAAGGTAAGTCTAATTCATGGTAGGATAACGAAAGTTTAAATAATTGTTATTCAATTACGCTAAAGCGCTTAGCGAATTTGATGGCACAAATTTTAATTAACCAATGATCTGGATTAGAGCATACCTAACTTTGTTTTGCACATAAAATACGGACACATAAATATAAAGCATGTTTTTGTGACAAAACGTAAACACTCGGTCCGCAAATGTTAAGTTAGGAAATTACTCGTAATATTGATGAGTTTTGTGTTTAACGTCCTAGTCCGTTTATTTCTACGTTTACTTACCCACAGCAGACTAAACCCATATAAACTTACAAAAGCTCGTCTAGAACTCCGGACCTTCCGACATTAGTAATTATACCGGCAAAACACAAACATTCGGCGCATCTAATCTAAATCAGCGATCCATCTCGTTCCTAATCTCACAATGGCTTATCTATTTCAGGTAAATACAGATATACACAGAAGGCGCACTAAAATTATATGTTAATTTGTATATACAACATTATTTTTAGTATATACGAAACCTGAAAACTGTTTGTTCAGAATCAGTAATAGAATCGATTGCAATATTTTTTAAATCATGTTATATCGGGTATAAAACAAGGCTTAACGAAGCCGAATACCACATATTCTACGTATTATAACGATCATTTTTTTCTTTTACACTATACCTGGGAATGACAGGTTACCGAGTTATTGACAGTCAAAGTTACAATTTTTTTTCAAAGATTTTTACAAAATTGTATTCTGTTTGTTAATACTAAACTTTTTTACAAAGAAACATAATCCGCTTACATACACAGGCATAGTCTGTGGCGTGCGCGCTATACATTGCGGGTTAGATATAAGTTATTTTTTGTTGATACCCAAAAATAAAAGTCATTTCCCAGCAATTATTTTTTTTTGCATTCTACTTGGTATTATTATAGAATTCGTGGTTTAAGGCTTCGTTAAGCCTTTTTTTACACCCTGTATTTTGACTTAACTACAAAAGTGCTGCGCGCGGTAAGGTTGTTTAAACTTGCGCTTGGACAACGGGGCAACACAAAAAGCTTGTAACTTCGTGAGTTTATAAGGTATCGTTATCATTTTTTTTATACTGATTCTGAAAATGAAAATATGTGACCCGTGTTTCGGCTTTCGTATAAACAAAAAATGATATTGTATAGTTCTTGCAATTCACTAACAAGCGTGGGGGACTTATACTGTCTACCCACATCTAGTCTCTATGTGTACTACTCGTAGTATACTGACAGGTATAAATGACGTGCAGGCACGCTTGTTTCTGAGCAAAGGTTATGTTATTACAGCGGGGTAACCATGAACTCTTAAAACAATCGTGGGTACCGCCCAGGGCGGTAATCACAAACTCATAAAAAAATCTTAAATCTGTCAAAAATTATCTAATCTGTCAAATTTTGTATGTAATGACGTACCAAAATTGACAGATTTGACAGCTTTGAGATTGTTTTAAGAGTTCATGGCTACCCCGCAGGCATGCGTTATTAAATTAAGCTTTGCGCGGTGATTTGCGTGCTAATGGCAACTTTCTATACGCACATAAATTGATCCCTTAAATTAAAAATGCGTTTTGAGCATGAATAGGATCGTGCTACCACTCACAGTCTCTCGCCTAAGCCATTAATACGCCACTGCCTATTTATTGGTGGTCTTTAGTGGGAAATAGGGTTGCTGAACCTACTTCTATTTTGACTTCAGTCTTCTCGGCGGGCATATTAAAAACGTATCGAGTCTTCGATCCGTAATCTGTTCTTGGTTTGCCGTGAATACTAATTAGCAAGTGGCATCTGTCGGGATGTAACGAACGGTGTAATTTTCTTAGGGAAGACAACTAGTGATGTATGTACGATGGTTCGATATCGTGAAAAGTGGCATAGAGTGCAAAACCATGCAGAAATATCGACAATGATGAATCTAGAGATCAAGTTTCTAGGAGCAATTCTAGTTAATTGAAATATTTTAATATTATATTGGTGTTTATTGTGTATATTTCTGTTTATTGCCCCTAAATAAATAATTTTCTAAGAGTGCTATGGTTTGTGTCTTAAACCTACGGGGTTATTATATTGGTTACTTATTAAAAATGGAACCCCCATTCATATAGCCAAAAAGTGCGGGAATCACGTAAGATCCTAAGCTATGCTCCTGTCCGAGTTTATCCATACTTTCAGTGACACCCTGTGTTTGGGAGTAGGTGTCAATAGTATTGATTACTGACCGCAGTAGAATGATTGGTGACTAGTTGGATTTACCGTCTAGATGATAATAGGGTTTCGATGGTGTGCGTTACACCATTATCGACACTAAAAAAGTTTAAAAAGTAAGGTCTGCAGCATTCCGAGAAATACGAATTACCTACATACTGAAGCTGAGATTCAAAAGAATTGATTCTCAATTGCCAATTCTCACAACTCCTCATCGAATAGTTTTCAATCAGGCTTTCACAAGTTCTTATGAAATTCAAATGAAGCTACCCGTTTGCAATGGAAACTTATACGAACTTTCTCTAACCAAATGATTTGAACTCTATCAAGAACACTGTAAGTAGAGATCTTAATGCAGTTAATTATGTTGCTATCGACTTTAACACATACTTAAGTACTTAGTAGGTACTTCCGTAGATAAGATTTAAACAATCGCAAAATTTTCGCTAGGTATGTATGTAACCAATTTATAATGTAACTATAATCCATGAATTCACCATGATGTAAAGTTACGGAATCGCAGAATCATTTAATGAATATTTGAACAAGTGTTTATTTACGTATGTTTATACCTACATTAAGATACATATTTAGCAACATTTACATACTTGTAAAAGTAACACTTCGTCTCTCTCGACTTACTTACACATAATAAATTGACTCATGGTCATCTAGCCTATAGGTATTATTGTTGTTTTTTTCACCTTATCGATACCTAAGTGTTTTGTACCAATGTTTATGTTTCGCTGTTCACTTTACTTCAAAAGTACTTGATGGATTGCGATGCGGTGTCTATTTAGAGTAGGCACCGACCATTTTAGCTTTTTTTAGGGTTCCGTAACGTCCTGACAATGAACCCTTATAGTTTCGTCATGTCCGTCTGTGTGTCTGTCTGTCCGTCCGAGGTTTTGCTTGGAGACTGTTATTTTTTGGAGAAATGTATATCAATCATGCCGACAAAGTGGTATAATAAAATTAAAACATATTTTTTTAAACCTAGCTTCCATACATGAAATGTAAGGATGATTTTTATAAATGAACTACCACTCAACCCAAAACCGTGAATAATGTGCTTTGAAGGAAATCTACCGGAAACGTTAGGTTAGTTGTCGAAAGTAAAGGTCTTCTCGCTGTTGAAGCCAGGTTGCCTTATCAATATTGCAGTAGTGAAAAGACGTAAGGTCAATTCTCACGTGAGGTTGTCAAAAATAAGGTTTGAATAATTGTACCTGTCTCAGAGGTAGTAAAAGCTTACTAGGCACAGAATACTGATATACGTATATACTGGATGACTTTTTTTACCGTCAGGAAAAAATAACTGTGTATTCTGTACCTAAAACTATGTGGTATTATTTGAGTGTGTTTATTAATACAGCTGATTTCATAAATTTTGGAATGTCCAAAAAAATGCATAAACATAGAATACATCAGTGAATATGCGTTTGAGTTTTGGTCGGTTTCATATTTTTATAATTATTTTACCAATATTCTTTTTTTAAAGATCAGTTAGTCAAAATTGACTTAGAATTAGACGGTTATGAGGATGAATAATTCATTAAAATAAAAATATAAAATTAAACTTTTTTTTAAATTATCATGTTATCATCACCTATATCATTTACATATCTCACACGTTTATTTTCTTGACGGTAAAAAAGTCATCCAGTATATTGTTGATGAGATACATGCTGTTTTGTACGCGCCTTCAAATGATGGAATGATGGATGGACGCAGCCGCCTCGCTCCCTTAGGCCCTTAAAAGGGCGGTGACGGGTGACGACATTTGTATTATTACGTAAACAAATGGTTTACCTAATACACCACTATTGTGTTATTAGTAACAAATGGTTATTATCTGTTTATAACAAATTGTTTTAGGTCTGTTTTAGGTCAATATTTCTATCACCTTTAGTTTTACTATCTTTTCATTTAAGGTGGTGCAATATTTTGTAAAAACGAAAATTATGCACAAGAAAAGACTACGATACGATGCTACATGAAGAGCTTTTATACGTATTTAAAGAGTACATTTTAATTTACTTTTGTCAGACCTTAGAAAAACTTGTCCGTACTCTTGTTACAAAACCATACAAGGAAGTTACATTGTATATAGAAAGGAGTGTTGATGATGTGTGTGTGAGTGTGATTAATTTAATTATTTATAATATTAGCTTGTAATGAAATTGCTCAAAACTGAAAAATCTTTTTGTATGAACCAATGAAAGATGTTTAATAGCAGCTATTTTTTACATAAAACTCCTATTTTTTGGTAAAAAACTTATTCAATACACTTTTAAAGAGAGGTCCAGCTTTTAATAAACGAGTTGAATAAACTACATCTCCGAGTGATGGACGAGCCAATAAAATATCTGCGGTGCCGTTAACTGCCCGATTGCCTGAGTGAAAACTTGTTAAATCGCCTTAATAAACTTTACGTCAGCTGTACTTTATTATGTGCATAAATAAAAACTTGCATGAAAAAGTTTTGAAAACCATTTTGAAAGTGGAAATAGTGGCCGCTGCTGTTTAGCGTCTGCTCTCAGCTCGACTACCCGTTATAAGTCTTTAAAGTGTACATTTTTCTACAAGCTTGTAAACTTTTCATTTTTAATGAGTAGGTAGTTAAGCTTTGACAGCTGTACTTAAACCTAGCTACAGAAAGGAAAAAAAAACCGGCCAAATGTGTGTCGTGCCACGCGCAGTATAGGGTTCCGTAGTTGCCCGTGGTTACTACAATATATTTCAGCAATAACTTTATTTAGGTCACTTTTAATGTTTTCCTCTAAGGAATTTTTGAACGACCATCACTCTTAAACTAACTGGTCTACCTTAACCGCTTTGATTTTCCTTATAAATTCATAGAAAGCACTATTATCTTTACTTTCCAGATTTTTCAAGCCAATAGTTTAGCTTTTAGAGCGGGGGGAGGGCGCCTTAATCGAGCAAAAATTGGCACTTTAAAGTTTAATATATCGCAAACGGATCCCTAAATCGAAAAATGTCTTAGCAACCCCTAAGTCATTTTAAAGGACCTATTCAACGGTACCCTACACGATGGGATCGACGATGAAAAAAAAATCATCCCCACGATACATGTATAGAGCAACTCTGAAAAAAAAAACTTTTCATAATTTTATTTACCGTTTAATCGGCGTTAATGATATACATATCTCCACAAAATTACAACTATCTAGGGTAAACAGTCTCCAAGCAAAACCTCGGACGGACAGACAGACTGACATGACGAAACTATAAGGGTTCTATGTCAGGACTACGGAACCCTAAAAACTAAGTTTTTTTAAAATAAAATCTACGAAATAAATATTTTCCACATATTTTATTTAAACAGTGGTCATCAAGCTGAAATTGAATTTCCCATTTAAGATATTTTCATTTGCACAGAACGCATAGAGGTTTAAACTGTGAGCGGGGGATTTCCAAAAGCCACTGGCAATAAAACTGAGCATTCATTCCAGGAGTAAAGGGAGTGCAGCTTAACGCGAGTATCGGGTAATCCGGCAAATACAAAATAAATCCGCGCCCCTGCCTGTGTCGGTCGCGAACTTTATTTATATACTTAAGACACAGATGACTTTGGGTATCAGACGCCGCATTATGTTGTCGATTCTAGAGAAAACGGCACAATTACAAATTACAGTGCAGTTTCAAAATATTTGCGCTACGCTAAACTTCGTCCCGTTATTCTTGCGTAATAAGAGTACTCTTAGAGTAGTGCAATGTACAGAATTTAATGCTAGGCGTGTGCGGTCTCTTTTTAACTTATTTATCTTCAACTTAGGGGCTTTGAATAAAATGCGATTTTTTTCTCTGGATCACGCGTTGGCGGGATGCTCACGTGAACGGAATAAATAAACGCGGCTGATGTACAGCCGTTTGTTAACCTAACTGTAGTGTGCGTCGTTGTGAATAATCTACACTACGCCTCGACTTTCTTTCTTTGTACGAATGTAGGTGAATCTTTTAGGAGTTATCAAACCTTAGCAGGAACATTATTTTATCTTGGCACCAGTTACTTTATTAAATATTACAAGACAAGCAGATAACATTAAAACTGGCAAAACTTTAAAAAATACTGTATAGTGCAGGAGTTCAAATTTATTTATTTGCATGAAACATGGTTTATACAGTTCTTAAATACATTTCCAGAGTCACATGATCTTTTAGTTATCTAGTAGTTCTTTTGCCTGAACTAAGTTAAACTTGTGCTTCAAGCAAGATTGAACTTCTAGGCAAAATAATTTTGTTCATACTCGTAGATTAAGCTAGCATAGGTAAGTCATTAAATTGATACATGACAGAATATCAAACGAATTAAAATGTTTCCGATGGTAAATTGAGTAATGGGATTACAGAGAGACAGAACAGAATTATAAGGGCTTATTTTGCCATAATACCATGCTCCACAGCCCCCGGAAAAAAATACCAAAAAGCAAAGGTCGCCAAACCGCGATTTCGTCACAGAACAATTCAGAAAGACGTAACGTTCGTTACATTGTCGTTACGCCCTAACTGTGCCAGGCGAGCCATTTGAAGGTTATTAAATTTTTACACAGAAATAATGTCTCCATCGACAGCTGAAGCTATCCTCCGAGTCAGTGAATCAGCGTCGCGACGCTTAAATGTGCCATACAGAAAAATTCAATAAAATCCGCCGAGATAGACTACCCACGCGACGTTAGGGGTTCCGCTTCCGAACGCTGAACAACGCCGTGCTATTTGGGGAAGACATGAATGTTAAGCACAAAATATTGTTAATAGCTACATTTAAAAAAAATGTTATGAGATTTGTATCTTTATGTTACACAGTTAGTACATTGTTTGGTCCATTTACTAAAATTGTATTTAAAGTAGTAACAATGTTGTTACACCATTCGTCTAAAACTTAATTTCCTCTACCCAAAGGTTGTCTGGAAGAGATTTGCTTTTGGCGATAAAACCTTTTCATTTTCTTGTTTATAAAAACGTTTTATAATTTTGTGCAATAAGTAGATATATCCTACTAGCCTTGTATCCACATGCTTTGGTTTATCGGAATCTCCAACTGTCATTGTCATAATCACCGCAAAAGCCTCACTTTGTCATGTCATTATACCTATGTGAAATCAAGAATATTTACATTTTCTAGAATGAGTAAAGGACTTCTTTTCATAACGATTAAACCGAATGCATTTTAAGGTTTAGATTGCGCTATAACAGATTGAAAACGAGTACCTAAGTATACGAGGAATAATTGCTTACCGCCGAGGGAGTTGCGAGGAAACCAGAGCAATTCCCTTAACTCTCTTCATTAATCTTCGCCATGTCGTCGCACAATACGGCTTATAATTAATACTAAAACAATGCAATTAAAACATATAACTCGGAAGCCAGGTAAATTGGATTTAAGTATGATACTCGTATGTACGTATGGGACAGATACGTGAAAAGCAACCTCTGCGCTCCTCAAGTTCTAATTATTGACTTTTTTTAGCCTTTTCTTTAGCTTGCATCGTCCACTCCTCTATCTGCGACGAACAGATGTAAGCCGCCTGCTGAACGAAACCCTCCGAATGCATTCACTGCGTCTCGTTTTAACCCACAAGCTTAGTAGTATTAACAGTTCAAAAGTAGCTATCCATTTTGGAGATCATCTGTTTGAGCTGTTAAGGCATATCCATGCAACTATAATGACAATCCTTACTAATCCAACGCAAAAGTTTGTATGTATGGATGTTAGTTACTCTTTTACGCAAAAACTACTGAACGGATTTGGATGAAATTGTGCACACGTAATAGAATATGATCTGGTTTACCATATGAGACACTTTTATGCCGTTTAAATGTTTCTGTGGGATATTTATATATATTGTGTTTTATTTAAACGTTTTTACGTCCACGCAAATGAAAAAATAGCTTTTTTTTTTTTTTTACTTGAGATGGGCTTACTCTTGACCCCAATCTTGCTCTAGAGCATAGATGGGATCTACGATGGAGCGAGCTTGCCCAGAAGATGCCTATTCACTCTGGACTTAAAGAGAGTCAGGTTATATGCACTCGGAAATACAGACGCAGGCAGGGAATTCCAATCTTTAGCTGTGCGCATTATAAAAGATGATGAGAAGCGCTTAGTGCGGATTATGGGTATATCAACTAAGAACGGATGGTAGCCGGCCGTGCGTCTGGATGTCCGATGGAAGAAAGGTGACGGTGGTATGAGCTCATGCAGCTCATGAGCACACTCTCCGAAGTACAATCTGTAGAAGACCGATAGGCAAGCAACTTTGCGGCGGTGAACCAGGCTGTGCAGCTTGGACGCCACCAGTTTTTTATCGCCTATTATTCTCTTGGCTCTGCGTTCCACCGAGTCTAGTGCAGCAAGTTGGTATTTCGCCGAGTCGTCCCAAAGGTGGCTGCAGTACTCCATGCAAGATCGGACTTGGGCTTTGTAAAGAGTTAAAAACTGTCCAGGCGTGAAGTACCGCTTGACTTTATTGACTTTAGTGGTGCCAAAGTTGAGGTCAGAGGACAACTCCATGCCAAGAAGTTGTAGAGTGTCGGTCACTGGAACAGATGTACCTCGGAAAGCAGGAGAAAGGGTGAAAGGACTCCTTTTTGTAGAGAAAAGACACGCCTGCGTCTTAGAGGCATTGAAGCTGACGAGATTGTCATCGCCCCACAGGGAGACATTACTTAACGTCAGGCTCGTACGCTCAACCATGGCCTCTCTCAGTCTTTGGACCTCAACTCTACTGGCTCCTGCACTAGACAGATACTTCTCCGTGACAGTACTGTCATCTGCGTACCCAACAATACCTGAAGATAGCAGGTCATTAATGTGCAGCAGGAAAAGAGTCGCAGAGAGCACAGACCCCTGAGGAACTCCGGCGTCAATGGCCTTGAGGTCAGAGGAGCAGCCGTCAATGACTACTTGGATCGACCGTTCTCTCAGGAAGTCAGCCACCCAGCTACAGAAGCCAGTGGGGATACCGTACGCTGGAAGCTTACTCAGCAGACTCGCATGCCAAACCCTGTCGAAAGCCTTCGAAATATCCAGCGACACTGCGATTGCTTCGCCGTGGTTTTCGATGGCTTCGCCCCAGCAATGCGTTACATACACTAGAAGATCCCCAGTTGAACGTCCCCGGCGGAAGCCATATTGACGATCACTGAGAAGATCATTGTCTTCTAGGTATGAAAGCAGTTTGCAATTTAGGACTTTTCCATAACCTTACAGAGTACGGAAGTGATGGCGATCGGTCTGTAGTTACCAGGGTCGGCACGGCTACCCTTCTTGGGTACTGGTTGCACATTGGCAAGCTTCCAAGATTTTGGTACGATTTTTGTCGTAAGAGAGAGGCGGTACAGTCGCGTCACTACGGGAGACAACTCAGGCGCACAATATCTCAGCACTCTTGCTGGTATGCCATCTGGGCCACAGGCCTTGTTCACGTCTAGACCAAGAAGGGATCTACGGACCTCTTTGTTGTGCACTGTGATCTCTGGCATCAAAGAATCACAGTGAGGCATGGTGGGTGGATGTTTCGAGCCAGCGTCTAGACGTGAATTGCTTGCAAACAGATCGGCAAATAAATTTGCTTTCTCTGTTGCGGTGTGGGCAAGTGAACCATCAGGTTTCTGCAATGGAGGTAGTGTAGGAAGGCAGAAGTTAGATTCGACTGATTTCGACAGGGACCAGAACTGCTTACTACCCTGTGGGTAAGATGCAAGTTTCGCCCCAATACGGCTGACATGGTCGAACCTAGCTTTTCGCAGCACCCTTTTCCAAGACCTGGCGGCTGTATTATATGCTCTCTTCTTTGCTCGCATCTTTCGCGCTCGCACTTTTTGATCTCGAGCTTTTACCCAAGCCTGGTAAGCTGACTGTTTACGAGCCTCAGCTCGAGCACAGTCCGCATTGTACCAAGGTCGGTCTTTGTAACCGAGCGGGATGTCGGAAAATGGAATCAAATATTCCATTCCCTGCCGGATAACAGCTGTGATCGCATCAGCGACGCATGAGGGGTCTTTCGAAGAGAAACATAACTGCCGCCACGGGTATGATGCAAAGAAAGCTCGCATCTCGTCCCAGTCTGCTGACTCGTATCGCCATACTCTCCTCGTACCCCTAAGGGTGTTATCCGGAGAAGAGCAGATCGATACGGATTTCACTACACAGTGGTCGGACGATCCCAGTGGAGCCGAGACTGAAACCGAGTGTCTGTGTGGATCAGTTGTCAGCAGTAGGTCCAGGCAATTGGGTGTATGATCAGCGATAACCGGTATTCGCGTCGCTTGTTCCACCAGCTGAGTGAGATCTAGCGCCAATGCTAGCTTGCGGGCCTCTCGCCCAGCATGGTCAGTTTTCTGGTATGGGAACTGCCACTCTTTGTGGTGGGCGTTGAAGTCCCCCAGAAAAACAAGCTCTGCTGTTGGATATCGCTGAAGTGCGGAGTCTGCCGTCTCAGCAAGGTATTCCATGAGCCCAGTCGTCTCCCGATCTCCACTGTGCGAACGGTAAACACAAGCGCAGAGAGATTTCTCTACCCTAGTGTCCACCAAAAGCCACAGCACAGGAAATTTTGACTTCTCAAAGCAACAGAGACGCTTACAGCAGATGTCATCGCGAACATACACACAGACCCCTGCACATTTCTTGAACTTATGTTCGAGAGTGTATCCAGGGTAGTTGAGGTATGCCACGTCCGACGGTGTTGCTATCTGCGTCTCCGTTAAGAAGAATAAGTGCGGCTTCTCGGTCTCCAGGTGGTGGTGGACCGGGTCGAGATTTGAGTGCAGACCTCGGATGTTGGTGAGGTGCACTTTGAGTGGGAGGAAGTGTCGCCGTTGATTAAACTTTTTCTTCTTCTTTTGCTTTGTCATTTTTTTTTAAGAGTTTTAGTAGGGGAAAGAAAAATATAGTCGAGGCGCTGCTTAGCAAACCCTACTCGTACTTTTCGGCTCAGCCGATCAGAGGGGAACTCGCTTGGAGACTGCGGGGACGCCCGAGCCCCCCCGATACCACTCCACCGGGTCCTCCCATCCAGTCGCCAACTGGCACGGTGGAGCATAACGGGATTTTTCGCAAGTTGGCGGGGCAGCCTTTACGCGTGGCTAGCGCGTAAGTCGGGCCCCCTACTGACTGCGGTCGGCCAAAAGCTTCTCAACATCACAATATATCGCTTCGTGTTTGGGCTCATTGGATTAGTCTCAACTAGTATAAGTATAATATATCTTTCCGTAGTTTCCAGAGTCTGACAATGACTAGCAAATCGCTATTAGAACTCCTCGTAGATACATATTAGCATCGACGTGTTGATTTGACAAGTAAACAGAACCATTTGAAGAAGAGAGCATTAATTATTAACCTTGGCTGTTTACAAAAAAATCTTTAAAAAATATTAGTATTATCACAGAGTAAGTACTATACTAGTGTATTATTGTCATAACGAGGAATTGCAGCTTAATAAGAGCGATTTAAGGTTTTATACAATGTGATATGGGCGGTTCGTAGCTTGATATTTAGCGCAAGAGATGCTCGTACGGTGTATCAGTGTGCCACTTTCTGGGCTAGTGTATAGTTGGGCTCTACATGATTGGTAAGAAGATGAATGCAATTACTTAACCCATTAAACCCATCAAATACTTTTCGCTTGGTGAAACTGTACAAAACGGAACTTTGCTCTTGCTTATTATACTTGCATAACTCTTTAACGAGTTTTTCCATTGTGAAAATTTTATCTTGCTAGTGCTAAGAAAAGTAAGTATAATAATAAGCTAAAACAGTGGTATTTTTGAAATTTGTTGTAGTTTTCATGTTTGTAGTGCTTTTTTTTCAAATAAAAAAAAAGTGTATTCAGCTCCGTTCCAATTTTTCGGAACTGGCTCTTTTAGAAGGAAATCGGTGCTAAATATAATTATGTTATCATGAATTATTTTCAGCACCCATTCCGCGATTTTAAACCACGGAATGGAACCCTAAGAGCGTTAAGCATAAATGTCTCACCGTTTTATTGCCCGGAAGTCGTTCGTGAAACAAACGCCGAGTGCGCGCCAGTCGGAACAGCTTTACTGCTCCTTGTTATGGTGTTAACCCTGCAGAAGTAGTGTTTAGTTAGTTCTTCATGACCTTATGATTAATGATCTTAGGTTTCATGATACTTGAATGAGCCGTGTCAATGCACATTTTGCATTAAAAATCGGACATAAGAATAGAAACTGAAGGTAAATAAATACCATACTGAGGTAGGTTGGTTTACGGCATTGTCCGTTGCTCTGTTTAGGTCCTATTCCGTGCCATGCTAAATATTTTCACTTTCGCTAACTTTCTCCATTCGTCTCCAGCGTGACCTTGCAATCTTTTTCAGATCGTTCATCCAGCAGGCAAGTGGTCGTTCCACACTTTGCTTCAATTGTTTTTGCATTTAGGATTCTCTCTGTCCAAGTCACTGTCAATTGCACTGACTGAATCGGCGACATTGTTGTTCTACGCTCTAGTGATCTAAAGAATCTAGAAATATCTAAGTTATTACTTCACCTGCACGCGGCGCTTCGCACCAAATGACAAGGATTTAGATTACCGGTTGTCTTGTGTTACGAGGTACCAGACAATGTATTTTTTTTTAGGGTTGTCCCGAATCCCAACCCAGTCCGAGTTAATTGAGAAAAAAAAAGATTTCTGAAATGATCCGAACGGGATGTCAGACGGGAAACGGGACCCTTCACCTTTACAAGGAAAATTACCAACAATCGAGTCGTCATTATTGTGTCTTAAGTGCCACACAAGCGGTGAGAAATGATACATCATACAATGTTTTTAGATATTCGGACTTTCCACAACTAAAAGGTTAGGCTAATTAGTTTTAAGACCATAATTCACCCGAGTCTTAATACTTAAGCTTGTCCCAGAGCGTATACCTAGTTGGCATTAAGCGCACTTTTAGCAAGTGAACTTAGAACGCAGTGTGTACCCGAGTGCTCATTATGACCTAGTCACAGTAAACATTATACTACTCAGCAGTTCTACTGCGCTAATTGGTCAAACGATTGCCTGATGTTTTTAACACCCACGAAAGATGTGTGACTGTCAGGGTTACAGGTGCTTCGTCTTGTTTGTCTGTGTGAGTAGTTTGATTAGGCTATTGTATACAGTTGAGATACTGATGTTAATCGGAATGTGTTTACCATGACTAGGTCACCGCAGTAATGAACCTCAGTCGCTGTTGTGTTGTCTCCTCTAATTGCCGCACAATTATTAAGGTCGAGGTGCTGCCGCTGCTGCGCTGAAATGCACTTGAGAATGACTCGATACTGTGTGAGAGCGCTATTTCTGAGTTAAATCCCCACGTCATTATTTGAATGAGGTATTAAGTATTTTGTTAGTGGGGTGAAAGAAAGTAAATACGACCGAAATATACGATATTCTAGTTGCGGTCTAAACCGGAATATACAACCAGATTTAGCGTGTTCGAATCCCGCAAGTGACAATTGCATAGTAGAAGATAGTAAATGTTTGTGTGATAAGCACCAGCATTTATACCTGAGTAGGTGATGGACGTTTATAAATATATTTCAGAATATATATCCGTAATATAAAGACTCGTAGTTGCGTTACATGATATGCTTAGTTTGGGGCCAGATGGTGTAATTGTTAGAAAAAAATCGGCCAAGTGCGAGTCGGACTCGCACACGAAGGGTTTTGTACCATTATCTATAAAAACGGCAAAAAATCACGTTTGTTGTATGGGAGCCCCCTTAAATATTTATTTTATTCTACTTTTTAGTACCTATTCGTTGTTATAGCGGCAACAGAAATACATGATCTGTGAAAACTTCAACCAAAAAGATCAAAAGATACAGCCTGGTGACAGACGGACGGACAGACAGACGGACAGCGGAGCTTTAGCAGTAGGGTCCCGTTTAACTATTATTTATTATGGCTAGGTATAGCATTTAACCTGTATGCTTGGAGAAAAATAGATAACAATTGAATAACAATGGCCGCGTCACAAATGTGTGCGCGAATTGACCGAGAGGATTGTTCATATTAGTCATAGCAATGTCATGACAGAAGTATTTGACTTTAAATGTAATTTTTTTGTAGGATACCTAGACTGCATCTTGTTTTGCGCGCTTAGCAAGAATGAGAATCTGATCTAGCTCTAGCTTTACTCGTATTAACACAAAACACAGATACTTGTTGTCACAGATTAATATGACTAAAGACTCGTTATAGTGACATTTTTAAATCAATATCTACTCCAGTTAAAATCTATACTTACTATATTACTTAGCGTGCGGGTTGCGATTCTCTGCGTGGTTAACATTGAGTTCGAACCCGATAGATATTTAGTGTAAATATAAAATCGTATTACTCGTTCCAATTGAGTAGAATCGAGGTCGAGTTAACCCTGCCTACGCGAGCTGAATATATCAAACGGCAGTTGAGAACGACGGTCTGCCCACATTCGTATACCAACAAAGGTGTTTTCCAAATTTTGAGTCCCTCTGTATGCATTAAATAAGACGACGAACCGAGAGGCAGCATATCGGACTCGGCGTCGCCATCTCTAAAGTACCGGATTCGATTTATGGTCGTGTCAATGTAGGATAACGGTATTTTTTTTATATTGTCTCAGCTCTGGCTGTTATGGTACCGTCGTTGTTACTTTAGGATAAGAGCTACATAATAATTTATAGGTAGTGGTCCATTGTTTATTTTTTATCGTGATTAGGTATACAAGGAATCATATTACGCCTAAACTTGTGTATAGATTTTTTGTCTTAAAATTCTGTTTAGTGTTTCAGTTTTAGGAAGCAAATGAGTTTTGTTCATCTATTCCTTCTTTCCTAACGAGCTGTATGTAATGAGACGTCGGGGTCAGCTCATCCGCCTGAAGGATTGCTCCGGGACAGGGATGTGCTCGCTTATTTTAGGTTTTTTATTAAATCATTTTTGGGCGTGATTCTACTGCTCAAATGCGACCACTTTTATACAGGTTATTTAAATTGGATCAATATTGAAATCCAAAACAGAAACTTCCCCATATTACATGCCGATAAGCTGTGCTGGGGTGCAAGAGGGAATTGTTTTTTAGGGTTCCGTACCCAAAGGGTAAAACGGGACCCTATTACTAAGGCTCCGCTGTCTGTCTGTCTGTCTGTCTGTCTGTCCGTCTGTCGACAGGCTGTATCTCATGAACCGTGCTAGTAAGACAGTTAAAATTTTCACAGATGATGTATTTCTGTTGCCGCTATAAAAATAAATACTTAAACCTAGAATAAAATAAATATTTAAGGAGACTCCCATACAACGATCGTGATTTTTTGCCGTTTTTATAGAAAATGGTACGGAACCCTTCGTGCGCGAGTCCGACTCGCACTTAGACGGTTTTTTTAAATTTCGATTTGGTCCAATAGCAAAAGTTATTGCATATGAGTAGTAGAATCACCCCCTAAAGGAAGTGAACTAATTAGTTAGGAACTTAGACTTAGAATAGAGTCATCAAAAAAGTTTATGATAGACTAGCTGTGCCCGCAACTTCATTCGTATCATACCAAACATAAAATCGATCCTGTAGGTAGATCCTACAGGATGTTTGGTATGATACATAATGCGAAATGTTCAAATAAAGAACAATATATAGAAAAATATCCTACAGGAACATTTAACCGGGATAAAAAGTATCCTATATGTTAATCCAGATCATATTCTATGTGTGTGCGAAATTTCATCCAAATCCGTTGAGCCGATTGAGTCACAAACATCCAAACATCCTCACAAACTTTCTTAATTCTAATATTAGTTAAAACTAAGTTAGCTAATCAACTCAGAATCGAATAAAACTGAGAATAGAATCAGTACTCGAGTCAGGTGAGTCACTGTACATCATTGCTACGGAGTAATTTCCCGGAGTAATACTCATTTCGACGTTGGTACAGCTAGTGGCGTGAGGTAATGATTAATGTAAGCCTTATTACAGCAGAAATAAGGAGTATCATACCAAGTTACATAAAATTTTGTTGTGGTCTGTACATACTCCCGAGCGCAGGCAACATGCGGTGTATTTGCTGTCAAACTTAATTGTAACTTGCCCTCGTTTGCATTACCCAGTTTTAATTCGTTTTTAAGATTAATCAACTGTTAATCATTATCGTAATGTAGTCGACTTTTGCTTTATTAAATCAGATTTAATTTGCGCTAATTTGTGCATAGCAACGAACAGCCACGTTAATTCCACTTAAGAAATTGACTCCTGTCATTTGACAATATTTGCGATTGCTTTTTTTGTTAGCTTTTGACTAAAATTTGTGTGTGCGTTAGTTGAGCAATTGCAGCTGTAGTAATGGAAAAAACCGGCATTGATTTAAATTACATATTTGTCTAGTCTAACATCTTATATGCAAGTAAGGGTATGTTCCCTGCACTCGGAGGTTTATACGAGTACTTAAAATTATATAAACTAACTTTATTTTACTATTTGTCCAGTAATTTATGAGTAAACTGCGTTTATCCTGAGAAAATACGTAGTTTGTGATATGAAAGATGCAAGTAAGAGAGTGTAAAATATTAAAAAGTCTCTAAAAAAACCAGCCAAGTGCGAGTCGGACTCGCGCACTAAGGGTTCCGTACCATAATCTATAAAAACGGCAAAAAATCACGTTTGTTGTATGGGAGCCCCCTTAAATATTGATTGTATTCTGTTCTTTAGTATTTGTTGTTATAGCGGCAACATTATCTATAATGTTCATAAATACAGCCTGGTGACAAACGGACAGACGGACAGACGGACAGACAGACGGACGGACAGACAGACAGACAGACAGACAGACAGACAGACAGACAGACGAACAGCGGAGCCTCAGTAATAGGGTCCCGTTTTACCCTTTCGGTACGGAACCCTAAAAACTAACTGTATTACTTCATTATCATATTTTTACGGGCTCCAAAACCAATGTAAATTGACAACGTGTGAAAACATGTAACAATTAGGTAGATACTATGAAACAATTAGAGAGTGACGGTACAATAAACATGTGAGACATTGCTGCCCCGTATTCGAGGTTTACAGCCGATAGGAACGTATTTAATCAAGGGCTTGAGCCACCGTAATCAAGGGCGAATCGCACGATTGGGGTCAATTCCGGCGAATTGCTTTAATTAATAGCTACAACCATTCGTTCCACTTCCAACACATAAACACGTGTGTAAATGTGGACGAATGGCAACGAATTATCATTAGTTAGGTTGCCCTTCTAGTTTTGCGAATAGTTATATTCATTTTATTTAGTTATTTGGAAATCAATACGGAATAAACAAATCAGTAACAAACGAATTAAAATACTCAGTACTTACCAATCTCTTTTAGCTTATTCCGTTCAGTCGTTAAAGTGTGTTTATCAACAACAATGACAACATGACAACAACAACATGCAAATTGTAACATACTATTGGTCAGATTACACACAAAAAAACTACTAAAATTTTAACAATACTGTTATACTGAAATACCTCAAAATTTTTGCTATAACCAAAATTCTATTTTCAGTTAAAAATAATTGTTTTTTCGCTGTTTCTTTCTTTATATCAACATCCGTGCCATTGGGAGAAATGTACAGAATTAAAAATACATTATTTTCGTTCTCCGTTCACGCTGATATTTTTTGCGTAATTTTTCGGTACATTTGGCTCGAATGAAATTGAAAATCGCTCATTATTGCTCAGATGGTAAAAGAAGAATGTTCATGTTTTTCAAAGTCGTTACGAGCCAAAGACTGACAAAATTATTGTACTCCTCACTTCAATATCGTATTGATTTATTTTTAATGAGTATTTCATGAGGAAACATTATTTGAATTTATGAATACAATGATTTCGCTATTCGGTTCTGCGGGGTAAATATCATCGTGTCATGTTTTTGAGACTGGACTGGGTCTGTAATTAACGTTTGAATATTACTAATGGCAGGGATATCAAGACTGATATACATAATATCCGTTTACTTTTTGTCATAAGAACGTTTTTCTTGGCGAAAGGTGTTTTGTCTTATCGCACTTTACTATTTATTTGTAAACCAGAAGTTGTTTACAAATATCAAAGGATAAGAAGAATCCATGTCCATACTTATCTTAGTTTACCAACTCATTATTAATACTGAAATTTATTCGATCGAGAATTTTAGGTCTTTCGTTTATGCTTTATGGGAATCTTAACATCATCTAGGTTTTACATTGTTCACATTAATACTTGTTAAGATATACCAAACCTAATATTAAAACACGTCTAGGTCCTTTTGTTTCTTTCATTCAACTTCGCTTAGGGCACGAGTTCAAAAAACCGCAATGAGTTGTCAAACGTACAGCGATAGCCTCTCTCATTTGCGAACTGGAATAATGAGCTAGGACCTAACAATGAAACAGTTCCTAAGTAGTGTTGTTTTCAGGTCAAACTCTTAAAGAGAAAACAAAACTAGGGTGAGTGAGTAATGTAACGACACCTACTAGGCAAAATACGTATCAAATGAATCAAGCGAGTACGAGTACGCCAAAATAGTTGTTCTTGAAACCTATCAGTAGTAAGTAGAAGCAGATACGCATTCACCAAGCTCTAGAATCTAACTATGAACTCTAAACAGAACGTCCTACCTAAGCAGTTAATATAAATTTTTTTGATGAAAATATTTTTGAAAACAAATGTTTTAAGAGCTCACGGCTGGACTATGTAATAATTATTAAAAGAGTTATGCACTAAGGTTTACTTGCTGTTTTTAATCAATGTAAAACCCAAATCATTTAAAATGTCCCCAGCTCGAAATTTGTTTGTAGTCGACAAAGACAGAATTATATTTTAAGGCCGGGGTATTCGGCGGTTTACTCTAATTGCGGGGGTGGGTAACTCCGCCCACCGCGGGGGGCTGCCCGCGCCGCGGCGCCGTCGGGCGCGCGCGGCGCGTAAGCAACTGAGCGCCAAATTTGAAATAGGCCTTAAAATTTCCTATCATTAAGCTTAAAGAGCTCATACTATGGCTCAGAAGTGTATTTTTATTATAATATTATGTCATCGTAATCTTTATATTTTCTAAACTAAAATTATGAATTATCCCCTGTTCCACTCACGGCAATTATGACAAAATTTCAATATTATTAAAGTTTTTCGTCATATTAAAGCTTGGTTATACCTATTATTGTTTCATTTTGATATATTTGTATTGTTACAAAATATGTTCAATACTTATACAGTGTAATTTTTTACGTGGGCGTGGTAGGTCAAATCTAAAACTGTGACAAATAAAGAAAAACACTCAATAGTTGTCTCGGGCCCGATCCGATTGATAAAAACAAAACTGAATTATTAGATGTTTGAAATCGAAAAAAACCGGCCAAGTGCGAGTCGGTCGGACTCACGCACGAAGGGTACCGCCAATCTATAAAAACGGTAAAAAAATCACGTTTGTTGTATGGGAGTCCCCTTAAATATTAATTAATGTATTCTATTATATTTAGTATTTGTTGTTATAGCGGCAGCAAAAATACAACATCTCTGAAAATAATAACTCTCTAAGTATCACGGTTCATAAGATACAGCCTGATGACAGACGGACAGACAGACAGACGGACAGTGGAGCCTCAGTAATAGGGTCCCGTTTTACCCTTTGGGTACGGAATCCTAAAAAGAAAAACAACCCGTATTATTACCCCATTCGATAGTGTCGATAAGAACCTATTCTGGGAAGTAGTGACATACGGAAAACTTAGAGAAAAACCTCATTTTTAACAAAATTGCGTTGTGGGTCGTTCTTCGCATTATTTGGTCAATGCTTGCACGGGCGCGTAGGGTTTGTTCCCGGGAATTCTTGGTACTGAAATAACCAGAAATTCCCGGGAAAATTCATTGATTCGAATACCGGCAAATTTGAGCTAATAGGAAGTATTTCCCAGGAATTTCGATACTACAATTGGATGCCTACTACGTAAACCATCATAATGTTTTAAAACTCAACTTTACAGGAGCACCATCTAAAGAAATTATTGGGTGCGGTTCTTGTCTTTTGCCTAGGAGTAAAAATTTTTACTACGTATAATCAAAGTATAGCTTGTTAACACAATATGTTATACAACATGTATTTGTTAATATATTACAGTTTCATAAAACTAATCTCAAAAATGGTAACTTAACAATACAGTTATTAACGTTGCATAGTAGTAGGTAGCAAGTAAACTATTAAATTAGTCTAATACCATTTAAAGTATTTAAATAATAAAATGGTAGAGGTAAAATTTTTATTGAACCAAAATTGCGTGGTCTTTAATTTATTCATAAAAGACTATAATAGCGGTTGCTTATTTCGGATAAATACATCTTATATTATTCAGCGCAAGTTATTGTGAAATTTCTCGTATTCCTAAAGAATGGTGCATTTTTTTAGGATTTTAAAGAAGCCTATGTTCATCAGAAATAATGTAGGGATCTAATGGTGAAAGAATGTAATTGGCTCAGTAGTTTTGGAGCCTAATCAGTCCATATAAACAAAAAATGAAACCTCTCCTCTTTATAATATTAGAAAAGATCAACAAATTATACTATGAAAGGTTCTTACTTTGTAGAAAGTGATTCACATAATGATTTTATCCTTAATTACGTTTCGATCGGGTTACACCGACCGAGGTCACAGGTTGACTGGTGAGCCAGTCAGATTACATCCATAAAAAGATCCGGTGCTTGGTAAGACGCGATCTCCAAAGCTGAAACTCCTGCCTCATATAGGATATAAGGTGCCATGCAAAATATTTGTAAACTTATTATTCTTGGTTGTTGAGCAAAACCGGTTTCAAAAGTCTTTTCCCAAATAATAGGGAGATCGCATTTTACAAATCTAAAAACCTAGGATGGCAGAACCATCACAGCAGTTTCGGAAATTCTCGCCTAGATCTCGATCTAGAAGTCCTCGGACTTCTATGGCAGCTAATATGCCTCGCATGTCCTGAAACTTCCACCTGACGCGAATGACCCTAGAGCCACGCTTATAATACGCCACTACAGCGATGGTTTCCCAGAACTAGACATAGACGAAATTGAGTCGGCTCTCAAACATCTTAGCAAGGCAAATCTGGAGTCACTTCAGAACTTCTAAAAGCAAGAGGGCTACCCATCCTTGGAAAACTAAGGAGATTGTTAAACCCCGTCTTAGGCAATAGGACTACGCCGAGGGCGTGGAGTGAGGGCGCGGTTAATCGGTTTTTCGAAAAAGGAGATAAACTCTTAAAGAACTACAGACCGATCACGCTCCTGAGCAACGTCTATAAGCTATTAACATGTTTTTTTACATGTTTAACTGTAAATTATGTATGTACTATCACCGTATTACTTACAACAAATTTACAGAGTATTTCTTGTACATGTAATAATTTTGTATTTTCATTGATGTAACACCAAATAAAGCAAAATTGAGGTTGAGGTATGCCTGGCTCCACACAAAAAATCTAAATATTTACAACAATTAAATTTCGTAGCTATTGCGATGGTGTGCGGGGGGCGGGGGGAGTGCGCATAATTACGTGGTTGATAAAACCTACCCCACTCCCTTAGCTACCTGTTCTAGCTCATATACCTTCTCATGTCGGCGTCGAAGTAACGCTGCTGCATCTGAGTGAAAGAAGTGCTTAAGTCAAGGAATGCCGATCCAGAATATACTAGAGACATTACCACCGCAGCGACTTTCATCAAGATCCCCGATCTGGACTGATAACAGCCTAAAAACCGACTTCAGTCGGAAGACAGCGTGGCAGTAATCTTGAGACAGCTTTGAAGATCCACAAAAACACTTAATTGTGGATCCGACATCAAAGCCCGCTGGTTTTAGTTCTACACGCCAAGTATGGGTAAGGCTAAATTGGTTCAGGTCATGATGCGGGCGTACCAATCACCATTTTCATAAGTGGGGGCTGACCAGAAATAAGAGTGCTTTTCTCATGGGCAATTATAATCTTGCCCTTTCTCGAGTAAGATCTCTTGAAAATCAAAAAATTAACAATATGTTTTGTTGCCTCCTATATACCTACAGACAAATACCACTAATCATAGTTAAAGCTGTGAGGTGAAATTAAAAAAGTAAGGCAAAACCTTAATCTTTAAACTGTTTAATTTTTTTGCTTACAAATACAGTAAAAGTAGGAAGAAAATATATTCACCCGATGGCACTAGATAAATATCGCGGTGAAGTGGGTGAAGATAAAATGGGTGAATTTTTCAAAATCTCAGCACCCCTTTTAGTGTTATGAACGGCTGAAATGCTGGTGAAAGGCCAAAGGGGAATTATTCAGACGTAGAAGAAAAAGTTCACTCTATCACCACTATCGGGCGCTTTGTAACATTAAAGATATTGCCAATATTCCGAGCACAAATATTGTAAACTATGCACCAGTAACAACTTGTCATCTTGTCACCTTTTTTAAGGGGAAAATGCGATTGCCTAGCAGTAATATCCTTTCATCAAGCTAATATCATTAAAATATATTGCTGGTAAATCTTACGATTTCGGGGAAAATATCCTCTAAAAATCTTAAGGGAATGGCTACCGTAAAATATTTCAAGTGACCAGGTGTGCTCTAAATTGAATTTGCTTCTAAATTCTCTTATACAGGGTGTTAAGTAAATGGTATATTTAGCTGAAAATAGCCTATGTTAATAAATGCATGTAATACTATGGTGAAGTCAAATATTTAAGATCATCATTTTAAAAAAAACCATTAAACTGGATTTTAAAAATATCGTTATGGATGAAAATTAAAAAAAATGATGATATCAAATTTCTGACTTCACCATAGTATTAATATGCTTAAGTTAACAAATGCTTGTTTCGGCTTGATATACCATTTACCAAACATCCTGTACATACATTTTTGAGAGAAGAAACGAACCGCTTTAGAATATGCAATGTAGAAAGAATGCAATATTAAAACAAGCACCGCCTTTGAAGTCTGAAGAAATCATAAAGAAGGCATGCTATGTAATAACTAAATTATTTAATTTTACTTTTGTAACGTGGTTTGTTGTTCTTTGAAATATTTTTAAAATTTGTGGATTTTGCCTTAAGCTTATTATATTATTTACTTTGGTTATCATTAAGAGTTAGTAGTTAGTAGATAATTTTAGTTAAAAGTAGTTAAATTTAATTTTATTACAAATAAAACACAATTACAAAAATAAAAGATTTTTTTGTTGATACTATATTTTAATCTGGCGATAACATAACAGACAAAACTACCTATTGTTTTCTTGGGCGCCAGCTGGGTAACAGTACACGTGGTAAAATGATTAATGTAAGTATTAAGATATTCATTACTCAGTAAAAATAAATAATTAAAACTTTTATGTTTTTTGTTTTACAATAAACCATAAACATAAAAATAACAATGTATTATTTACGGATCCCTAAGTAGGTATCCCTAACTAAACAAAAAAAGTTGTGATAGGGCGGAACTTAGCGACAGCAAAAATTCTTTTCCCCAAGTGTGAAATAACACTGGTCTATGTGTACAATCAGCAAACAAGTAGATTAGTTTCATGAACTCTATGTCTGTAGATTTAAGGACAAAAATAACACAATACATGTTGCTGACTGTACGATACTGTGCCAATCACATGATGTGATTACACGTCCAGCCTTGTTTGTCTATAACTTGCACTGTTTCTGAGGTATAATATCGATAGTGGTAAGGATGTACTTATGTTTACAAATAAAGCGCCATGGTGGTCACCCACCGGTGTCCCTTAGAATAGATTTTCTATTGTGTCCTGTTTCGTGACAGTCAAAAGTTTAAACATTCATAACGTATTTAATTAATTAGAATCAGAAATGCGTTCCGTCTATAGTAAAATGTTCGATGTTGATGGTATTGTAGAGCAATGAATAATATAAACTATCATAAGTGAATATCGTTTAAAATATAATTATAATATTTCTAAAAACTATCTATATTATTTATGTCCCTAATGATGCAACGACATTTCCTTTTAAACGCGAGTATGTAGTTGATAAAAGAAAACAAAAATTATTTAGATTTTTTTTCTACGTGTATCAATGGCGAAAAACAAAAATAGATATTAATAATATTATGATGCTGGCCTCAGGTTTTTATTTTTAGCCTTTATGAATACGACAACACGAGCACGAGGATAAGACAATAGTACCCAAGAGGGCTGGCTCTGCTGCTCTCCTATTCACTTGTTTTGCAAATCGTTATTAAATGGAACCTTTAATAAATGCTGCCCACACACAGCGGCTGCTGGGCCATGCTCGTTCGTGAATGTTAATTAGCAAACAAAAGGAATAAAAATGAAGTATCTACTACTTGTTTCTAAGTTTTCCTTTTTGTGGTTGTTTAGGATGAACAAAGAATTTGCGCTTGATTTGGTTGGTTGGTTTTATTTATTTTATTTGAATAAATGTGTTTTAAATAAAGTCTTGTTACACTTCTCAGTCACATTAGAAATAACAAAAAGAGATCATGAATTCTTTAAATCATTACACTGGTAATGGTGACATGAAAACAGATTGACATACCTAAATATTCTTGGCCTCAACACAAAAATATGACTTTCTTAACAAGCATTCCGACACAATTTAAAATTCGAAAAAAAATGTCATAGATGATATCAATACCACGGTAATATTATTATTATCTATAATTGCCGTGTCAATACTCAACCGGTCAAAACAGTTTTTCTCTAACTACCTACATAGGATTTACGTCTATCATGATTCCAAATTCTCCTAATCGCATCAGTTACCTGTGTTATGATATTAGTCGTGCTGATCAGAGCCTACCATGCGCTAGGCGGCTGCTTTGCAAGTCAATTGGGCCTTACAGCGCTTTCAATAGAATCAGGGTAGTTAAAACATTGCGTATGTTAATGATATGTAGATGTATTGTACGTTAGTTCATTCTAGGTTTATTCTAAAACATATGATAATGGTTATAGATATCTTTTGTTTTGTTTTTATCAAGATAACAATCAAGAATGGAGTTGAAATTTAAGATTTGTTTGTTTTTAAACAAGAATTAAAGAACAGAAAATTTAGCATTTTATTCTGTTACAATTATTCTGTAAAAAGTCTATCTATATTCTTATTTACTTTACTTGAGAATAGAGAGAGAGAGAGAGAGAGAGAATGTGAGTCAATTATTAATACAAGTACCTAGGTAACAAATAGTACCCTAAAGTATAAATAAACAATATTCAAACCCAATTAACGTTGGACTGTAGAAGATGTGACCAAAACAGTGGAAAATTTCATTTTACGCAGCATGTGTCCCGCGGGGAAATCACGGCCTAACGAATTTTTTTACACGCTCAATGAATAGAAAATAAGGTGCCACCTGCAATACGCCGCAATGTTACAGCGTTTATATGGCCCGTCCAATCTGAATGAACAACTCGCATTTTAGGTGTCTCTATTCAAATGTAGGGTTCATCTACATCTGAGTCACTTTACGTAGAGCAATGTGATCAAGTATTTTTAGGCAACGTCCAAAACAGAGGAAAAACAAATAGACACTTGCTTCATGTAACATTCGGTAGAATGTTTTCATCTTGCCAAACGTCGTTCCACTAAAAGTAACTGCGGTGTGGATTTATCATTAGATCCCTAAATCGGATGCGCCTGTGTCTGTTTAACGTCAAACGTCGAAAAAAATCTAATAAAATGTTAGATTTTACGAAGGAAATGGGAGGAAGGACACTGACTGCATTATTGCACATTTTATTAACCAAGATCAGATACTGCAGTCAGGATATGTACGATTTGTTATCAAAAGTGGATGTATGTACCTGCATTGTATGAAGTTAATCTTGACTGCAACACCATGGTGCAACTTGCAGATTACAGTCACCATATTGCATAGCTAACTTTTTAATGTTTACAATTTCCAACTCATTAACATAACAAGAAGTGGTTTAAAAATCACATGTAGGTACTTAAGATCCACAAAGCGCATTTTTGGTTAATTTGCCTTAAATGCTGTTCCTCTGCTAAGACTGCTAAACCGTTACCCGAACCAGAGATATAAAAGGCAATAAACGCAAATAAGCCAAATCATTTTATTATACTTGCCCTCTAAATTACTGAAACTGAATTTCAACATCCTTCAAACAGGAACGAGGATTTTTATAATGTGCAAATAATGTCCCATTTTATCTTATCAAACGAGATAAAATAGACATTTCAAGGTGAAAGTAAGGTTTCTTTGTCTATTTTGTACTTCGCCGGGTCTTTTGTGAATAAAGTATTAAGCTTCAAAGCATTGTCCCGTGAACTGTGCTCCGTTTCAGCTGAGAAGCGTTAGGGCACTTGTCCATGAGACGGTTCCTATCCGATTTTCACCAGAGATAATATACACGGCTATTAATGGGGTTGAAGAAAACGGCACTCAAAAATATGAAAAGATCCTTCAAAGACTGCCAGCGATAGATCTATAAAAAAGGAAGTTTTATTTATGCCTAGAAACTAGTGCCGAGACCGAGCGATAGCATAAAATCCCAAGGGACCATAAATGGTGTTGACACGCATCATAATTGCATCTCGGGAATAGACTAGTCTGCAAATGAATTAGATTTAAGACTTTGTAACTTAACAGGCTACAGGCTATGGTCTAAGTTAGTAGCCACAATAGAGAGGAAAATACCTTCAGTGATACAAAGAACTTTTACTAACGGGATGACCCGTTTGTGAAAAAGAAAGATGTAACCCTGACTTGATTGGCGGTCATATTATGACCGGTCGCAACTAAATAATCCTGCGCCTTGTTACTGTTAGCCCAGTGACAATCGCGTCATAGCAGCGGGCATTACATGAGAAAATGTAACAGCCGTTGTTACATTTAGTGCCGTCATGTAAGATTTATTTCGCGAAATTACAATCGGTTAGTTAAAACATGATTTTGATGATGACCGTAATTTACAAAATTATGCTATTAGCAATGATTCCAAGTCAAGGCCTTTTCCACTTATACTGTTTTTAGATTTGCAAATAATGTAAACAAACAAGGCTTCTTACTTATTGATTAGCGTTTTCAAATTAGTTTCTTTTGTCACTTCTGAAACAATTGGTTTTAATTTAATTAATTCATACTAACAACTAGTTACGTTAGGTAGAACTGGTAAAAGGTACCTACTTTTTCTTATTTTTGATTATTAGAAAATTCACAATGACCGTTTGTATCTTAGTAGTGTGATTGCAGTCAAATACCTAGCGGTATGTAAACATTCTTTGAGAATTTAATTGGTGTATTTTTTTGCTAAAACAGAGATCTTTGCAGCTACATATGTCTGTGCTCAATCCAACGTCACAATCCATAAGTTTTCAGACCTACGTAAGCGAAAATAATTTCCAAAGGTAAAAGTTTTGGTGAATACCGGAATTATGCACTGGAATAATCATGGGACCAGCGCGGTGTGACAAAACTGAATGAATATACCGAGCGGATTCGGGCGCTATGCAAAGTTGGGACAGGCCGCTTTGCAAGTCAATGGATTGTGATATAATTTATCCTCAAAGACACGCCGTGCCTATTTGTAATGCGTTGTGTATTATACCCACTACGTAGGTCGTAGCAATTGTTTGCTCGAGTTTCTGAATTATTACGGGTTTGTTTAAGAGTGTTGGAATATAAGATGGAGAGGAATCTTGAAAGAGGAGGTATTTAATAAAATAACAAAGACGTAAGAATTAAAAATGATATTTTAGATATTAATAAATTAAATTTATTTTTATATAATGGATATATGCTAATAAATTATTATTCATAGGTAATATTTGTGCCATTAATCATTAATGTGTCTTTTCCTATAATCTTTACATTATAAGTTACTACTAAAGATATAACTAGCATTCGACAAATCTCTGTGATTTACTAATTGACGCTTTGATTATTAAGAAACGATGTCAGGCTCCACTGACAGTCCTTCATATAAACTAATCCCCTGTAAGTATACATACATTATTAAGTATACAGGCTATATAAGATAATTTTACACTCCTAGTATAGGTAGGTATTTTTAGTGTCCTGTGTCAAAATACTCACAATACCGCGCCCAAATCCTGGCACTCAAAAACTTGAATGCGAAAACAGTATTATGTAAAAACGGCCTCTTTCTCTAGTCATTAACTGGGTAGGAAAATTGAGGAGTATCCTCGTGAGAGGCGGTAAAAGTTTTTACGGCTGGTCCATACAATTAGGCCATTTTTTACCCGGGAAATCTGTTCATTCAACACTTTACTTAACAGGCGTATTACCGGTGCTTTTGAGTAAAACTTATTTCAAGCCGCAAATAATTGATCAAAACACTATATCTCTCTTGATACTAATTAATTTAATTTTATGGTTCATGATCATAAGCTAGCTTCCTTTTATGGAGAGATCAGATACAAAAGCTCAATCAGGGATTCACTTTAATAATAACAAAATTTGAAAAACTAAAAAAAAAAACTCTTCTCCACAGAAACTGACGTCAGCTGGTCGGCGTGGTTTGGAATGGGAATATTGATTTAAATACGAAGTAATACAGGGTAACATTGCAAAGTGCCAATTTTTCAGGGACCACTCAGAATAAGTAACTAAATCGATTTAAGATATAAACGATCTAAAAACAAACTCGTTTTTAGGGTTCCGTACCCAAAGCGTAAAACGGGACTCTATTACTGAGGCTCCGCTGTCCGTCTGTCTGTCTGTCTGTCCGTCTGTCACCAGACTGTATCTCATGAACCGTGGTAGCTAGACAGTTGAAATTCACAGATGATGTATTTATTGCCGCTATAACAACAAATACTAAAAACTAGAATAAATTAAATATTTAATGGGGCTCCCATACAACAAACGTGATTTTTTTGATCATTTTTATTGATAATGTTGCGGAACCCTTCTTGCGCGAGTCCGACTGGCACTTGGCCGGTTTTTTTATTACTATCCGCTGTTGAATTACTTATAAAAAATACGCACGCACTATCTCTGTGCAACCTAGAACTGCAAATCAATGCAATAATAGTCACAATGGCGCGCGAAAACAAACTTTAGCCTTTTCGATGTAAGGTACATTTCTAACAGCAGGAGCGCCCGCGCAAATCAGAGGTTTAAATTGCCAACAAATACCTTACACAGTGCTGTACACCTCTAGATCTTAATTTTAAAATTTGGCACTACCTTGCTATGTAACCCTGTATACATGATGAAAAGTGTCTTTTTGTGACTTCAATGTTGGTTCTATAGCGAAAGTTGCTGTTTTTGAGCTTCCGAAAACCTTCGAACATTGTAATTGGTAGTGATTTTCTAGCGTCTTTCGTAGCTTTTGAATTCAAGTTAAAACATAAATGCAACATACGAGGTATACAGCGTTAACCGAAAAGCATTTGTGGATTCGCTATGAGAGAGAGCGCAGGGATGCCAAATCTGCTAACTTCTCATGTATCCTAAAAATCTTTAAAACCGAATTAGACCATCTGCACCTACAGGGCCCTACCCTAAACAGTACCTAATCAGTGATGTTTTTACGCCAAACTCTAAATAAAAAAAAATGATTGTATGAAAGTCTGTTTATAAGAAAACATTGATGCTACTCGGACGCATCGGCCGATGGAGTGAAAAAGAGATGCGTCACAACCTGAACGCTTAGGCCGATCGTGCCTCTCTATCGCTTGTTCCGCACTCTCGCTCGCCCGCGGAACGTGACACTTTTTAGTGCGTACAGTCGGTCATCGATTTATAAGACTTAACACGTCAAAACAAGGATACAGTGATGCAATACCCCGGATTATACTGCAGATGGGTACAAGCGAAATATTGTAATATTTTTATTTAAATTTAAATAACCATCTATTATATTAACCTCCGATGGAAAAAGAGGAGTGTTATATTTATGTCAATAAGGTTATACAATTTTTGGAATAAAGGTTTTACCTCGACAACCTTTTAAATTCAAAGGCCTTACTACAAAAAGATAGAATAGGTTTAAACACTTGTCTAAAAATTAGTCAACCAATTAAAAATGTTTGTTAATAATATGTTTCCAATGTCTGATTTGTCAACATTCCAATTTGGTTGGCTATTTTTTAGACATGGTATAACCCTAGTCTATCTTTTTTGTAGTAAGGCCACAAGTGTTTTCCTATACGTTGTATTTTGTCATGTAACCTCGAGCTTTAAACAAAATTCTGTTTTATCTATATCGAATTTCAAAAATTCTATTTTTTAAAAAGCACTCCTCTAACTTGGTAGCCCTGTAAGAAGGCAGTTTTGATTAACGACAGCCCTCGCCACGTTTTGTAAAACTATATGAAGACAAATAGTTTTCAGTGGTAAAAACGTATAAAAGTTGACGCCTGAAAGGATAGGAAAGTGGCTGCGACAGACAGACAAACTGAGATAGATTGCGATACATTAAATCAGTCTAAATAAATTTCTCTTCATAGAAGTAGGATACCAGAAGTAATAGTGGTGCAATGACAGCATTTTATTTAATATAACCTATAGAAATTCGTGTGCAGTTAAGTATGTTTTTTTTTGATATTCCTGTGTATCAAATAATTATTATTCATCCAATTTATAATTCGAAACAATTATGTACTACTTACTTAATTTACTAATAATCTCTCACTTAATCATTTGTATTTAAATAGTAATAAGTTTAATGATACGTCTAGGTTGTTACGCGCGTCCTCGCGAAATTAAAAGTGAAACGGTTTGCTTTAGTAAAATGCTGTTCTGATACTCCGTCTTATGTATTCCATGAAGATCGTGCGGTGTTAACGTTCTTACCTGATTCAGCATGAGTGTTTCTATATGGAAAAGATGATAAATAATATAATATTGACATGATAATAAATATCTCGTTTATTAAACGCGAATGCCGTACCGCAGAATTACGGGCGGCGTGACGATCGTCCGGACTACTGCGGATCAAATTGGATGGACGCGAGCCCTAATAAAAATGGACGCCCGCTGGGAAATCTCGATGATGTTTTCACAGTGATGTTTGATTTTACATATCGATTCACACTTGGACTGATAGGGTGTTTGGGGCTAACTGTCTTAGGGCGACGGCGGTTGAATCCAAAGTGGGGTAAGTTTGAAGGGTTGCTTCAGAACTAACATCTCTTGGTTACTGAGTGTTTTTCAAAATACTATAAGATGCCACCTGATTTTTGTAAAAGTTTTCTGGTATCATTACCAACAGTCTAACACTTTATAATTTACTCTTTAGTTAAAGGTATTTTAAAAGCTTTACGAGTATTTATTTTATCCTAATTATGTTTTATTAGCCGTGTACAAATGCTAGCAGATCGATTAGAAATACTTATATTCACGTTTTAGCAATGGAGAATATACAATAAACAATGCAATGCGAACGAATATAAAATCTATCGAAATGAACCAGCACTGCAGTCGGTATAAAACTATTTCAGCCTGCAGTGTTGCAGATAAAAGTGACAATAATTGAAAACCTCGTGTACCTACATAGGCAAACTCGTTAATTACCCGACAGACGTTATGCTCTGTCGACTTTTATTATTTCATTAGCTCTTTTTATTCTTCCCAGAGGCGGAGGCAGGGGTCCAACAGAAAGCGATCGACGGTAATTGAGTTGAAAAATTAAGAGTGATTGCAAATGTCAATCGGTTATTCGCTTCTTTTGATTAAGTTCGAAAAGGTAAGGACTTTACGACTCATGAGCACGAATACTAAAAAGGATTTGCGACGTTTTGACATTGGTAATGTCTTTTCGTTCGCTCCAGTATAGGCCCCGATTCTACAAAAAAGTGCGATTCCCTTATGTCTTGGAGAGTTGTAAAGATATATTATTCGAAAAAGGCTCAAAAGACGCGTATTTACAAGATCTATGAGGTGCAAAGATAATTATTTCGAAAAGTCAAAAACGAAAAAAGTTATGACCGAAATAGTGGAAAAAATAATATTTTTTTTCCGAATTTTTGATTTTGGCGCTCGATATATTGGAAACGAAGAATGATATCAAAAATTCGAGAAGAATTCCTCTTGACAATTTAGTCAGCTACAATTTAAGCGTTAAACAAAGACGATCGGGTTAAGGGTTTGCCCTGTAGCCTAACCTTTTGGAAACAAGTCAGAAAGTCAGAACGACATTTTTCTCATTTTTTCACTATTTCCTCATATTTTCAACCACATCAATTGAGATTTGGCATTGCGTTGGGGCGTGAGGCGGCAATACATTCTACTCGGTCTTTTACTATAGGACATGAGGCATCAAACTATATAACGGTTAAAGTTGACATCAGAAATGCTTTCAACAGCGTAGAGAGAGATACCATCCTGAATGAAGTCCTATAGCAAACTCCCTTACTTTACCTATTTATTCACCATTGCTACGCTTTCCCAAGTAATCTCATTTTTACAGACAAAGTTATTCAGTCGCAGGTTGGAGCCTAGCAGGGAGATCCATTGGGGCAATTATTATTTTGATTAGCTATTCAAAGATTATATCTCACCTAAAAGCCCCTGTAAATGTTTTGTACCTTGATGATCGTATTTAAGGGTGAAGCCCTGAGCTGGTCCTGGAAGATTTAAAAACGTTGGATACAGCTCTTAAAGCGGTAGGTTTGGAAAATTGGAAGTCAATCCAGCCAAATGTGAAATTGTTAGTTGTTTTGTTTTGGTCATAGACTCTCTTGAGGAATTTGATTCTCTTTTGCCTGGTATCAAACAGATTGACAAAGCGTCGTTCAATTTGTTGGGTGCTCCTATATTTTCTGAGGGTGTCAGTTCAGCTGTTCGACATTATAAAGCAGGCATTCTTAGCGGCACGTGAGCATTTGGCACATCTATCGGGACATGTTTCACCTGTCTGCTTCGTAATTGCCTTACGGGTCCATATTGGCTCTCATAAAATTTTTGTTCCTATTTTTTGTTTTACTAGTATTTATAATATTCACTCTTCATAAAAAATCTCATACCTACTTTTTAATTCATAAATTTTATTTACTACTATCAGAACTCTTAACAGACAGTTCTCATATTATTTTTATTAATACCTTCTTTCATTACTAAAACTCATTTTTTTTCATAATAATTTTCTTCATAACATTCAGTGATCATAATTTTCTTATTACTAAGAAACTATTGAACTCATAATTATGGTAATATTATAGGGATCGCATTGTTTTTAACCGACTTCAAAAAAAAGGAGGAGGTTCTCAATTCGTCTAAATGTTGTGTTTTTTTTTTTTGTATGTATGTTATGCGATTACGCCGTCAATTATGGACCGATTGAAAAATTTATTTTTTAGTTTGAAAGGGTATACTCCCGAGGTGGTCCCATTTCCACCAAGTCAGATTCTGATGATGGGATCCCTGGGAAATCGAGGGCAACCCTCAATTTTTATAGGCACCCATAATGTTTTGCATTTATTTTCTGACTCGATGCTGATTTTTGGGTCTGGTAATCATCATGTCATGTTGCTGACCTGATGATGGAAGCCACAGAACTCCTTAACGGATAGGAGTTAGAAGATTATACTGATTTTTGTCGACAAAACGTATTTCGCAGTGTGTTGAGCAGACGTGGAGCTTATGAGGTACCAGACCGCCAATTTTTATTTACTGGGGGCGTATCCGCACACCCAGTAACGAAAAAAAATTTGAAAGTTCCTTTCTTAATTAAACCTGTTATTTAACGCGAGACCTTATCCTATGGTTACGACACCAAAATAGCCGCCGTTCTGGTTGGAGTGTAGGTAAACCCTTTTCTTAAAACTTAAAAATTTTCGTCGAAAAATTGACCCTATATAACACCTTATTTTTATCATACCATTGGATGGGGGGTCCATAGAGGACCAATATTAGTTAAGGTTACTTTGCTGTAAAGTAATTTTTGGCGAAGTTAGGAGGGAAAAATAGAGGACTTAACACTTAAAATTGTAAAATAAAAAAAGTTTAATAAAAAACTAAAAACCGTCTTCAAAATGAAACTAAAAAGCGAAAAATAATATTGACTAAAACATACCTAATCAGTTCTTTTTGGAGTCGGTGCGAATGAACACATTTTAACTCTCTATGGCTGGCACCGACTCCAAAAAGATAGGATCCATAGGATAAGGTCTTGCGTTAAATAACAAGTCAAATTAAGAACGGAACTTTTAAAATTTTTATGTTACTGGGTGTGCGGGTACGCCCCCAGTAAATAAAAATTGGCGGTCTGGTACCTCATAAGCTCCACGTCTGCTCAACACACTGCGAAATACGTTCTGTCGACAAATTGCAGTATTATCTTTTAACTCCTATCCGTTAAGGAGTTCTGTGGATTCCATCATCAGGTCAGCAACATGACATGATGATTACCAGACCCAAAAATCAGCATTGAGTCAGAAAATATATGCAAAACATTATGGGTGCCTATAAAAATTGAGGGTTGCCCTCGATTTCCCAGGGATCCCATGATCAGAATCTGACTTGGTGTAAATGGGACCACCTCGGGAGTATACCCTTTCAAACTCAAAAATAAATTTTAAAATCGGTCCATAATTGACGACGTAATCGCGTAACAAACATAAAAAAAAACATTCAGACGAATTGAGAACCTCCTCCTTTCTTAGAAGTCGGTTAAAAATAAAAATATTTATTAATCAGATAACAAAAGATCACTGTGCCCAAACTAAGCAAAGCTTGTGCTATGGTCACTTAATATTATATAATCGGATTACTAATGTTTGGCCAAAAAACGTTTCCCAAAGTATCACATCCCAAACTATCTTTCCCAAATTTTCATTTGGCAAAAAACATTTGTCAAAACAACTTTTCGCAATTATATTGTTAGCAAACACTATTATTGGCAAATTATTGTTTAACAAATATTGCTTGGCAATTGTTGAGAGGGTACGTAGTAAGTATGTGGCGACAGTTGTGATTGAAAGAAGTTTCAAATAGTAATGAATTTATTTCTCGGAATGGCCTACTTTTTAACCGACTTCAAAAAAAGGAGGAGGTTCTCAATTCGTCTGAATGTTGTTTTTTTCTTTTTCATAAACTTTTTTTGGTCGAAAATCATAATCCATAACAAAGTTCTCAGGATCATCACTTGTCATAATAATCAAATCTCCGAATCAATTACATTGTCTGATTGTCATTTGTCCGAAACTTGTTTAGTCATAATGTTCATATCTATAAAAATAAAATCTCATAATTTAGTAATAAACGTATTTGTCCTAAATATCTTTTAACATAAGTAGTAATATTCCGAATATACAAATATCATAAAAAATTGTTCAGAATCCGAATCGGAGCATTTAAACACATATACTTCAAATGTATGTATCCTTTTATTTATGATTCTAGATTAATAGGATTTTCTGTAAAACGCTATAAGTGGGCATAAGGTTGGAAATAAAGTTAACATAAAAAACAATTTGGGAAACCCGACTCGCCGTGGTCCTTTGCCGTGGTACTTATTTGCCCAAATATTAGAGTTTAATTTAAAAGCCGGAGGCGCGGAGGGAGTGCAGTCCTTGAGGGAGGTAGTGCAAGCTGCGGAAGCGAGTATGGGTGCCAGATATTTGAAACGGAAGGGCGGAAGGACTGCACTGCCCGCAGCGCCAGAGACGAGCGGAACCTATGCATGCTGCTTGCAAGCTGCATGCCTGCTTGCATTTTGCATACGTGCTTGATTGCATGCTGTTGGTATGTTTTATGCCTAATTTTGCTATATTTTTGCGTGTTCTATTTATAATTAAAGTATTTATATGTATCTAAGAATAAATTAATTATCATTCAACGTTGTAATTTTATTTTGTACCTTTTCCTTATCCAGACTTTCTCGTCGAGCGACAATATTTTTCCGAATTCCGTAGATTCATTTCCAATGTGCTCGATAGTCGTGTGAGGCACGAAATTTGTAATTTGTTTGATATGAACTGAGGAACTTTTATTTGTTTTCTTTCAGTTTAAACTTAGGTAATCTACCTCATCTCCGTAGGTAGTTTAACAGATTAACATAATTTATGTCTTAAAAAAAATCTGAATCTACTCTTCAAAATATATAATAGAAATTGAACAGTCATGCTAAAAAGGTAGAGCCTATACCAACAAGGTTCAACATTTCGGGTTAGATTCCCGGCTAGAATAATTATTTCCACCTTCTTCGACAACAGGTACATGGTTTTTTCATAATTCATTTATTGTTTCACATGGTATATGAATGATGTTGGAAGCCTTTATATGAATCCTAGCTATGTAAACACCTCTATGTTTGAGGATTGAGAAACGAGGTATGAAAATAAAGTATAAAGCAGTTATTGAAAATAGAACTACTTATCAATAAATAAATATAAATAATATATATACTTACATAAATTCCTTTACAATCACATTATTTTTAAGCCCAAACTAATGATCTGTATTAAGGCGAATAAACACATTTATAAACAATAATGCCTCGTACTTATCACATTAACATACATTTGTCATTTGTGGGACTCGTACAATGGGGTAGCGCGAACCTCTAAACTAAACTATCAGCAATTAAAAGTTTGCTGCGCTACATTATGCTTAATATTATTTTATCTATCTCTAATAATTGCACTCAAATAATATTCAACACCTAAACCATGAGAGAAGACGTTATCTGAGACAGGTATCGACCGACATTGTCACCTAAGTGAATTCCCGACATCCTTGTGCCTAATTGGGGAAGGCTTGTCGCCATTGAAATGTAAATACGTTACCGAGACGGTTTTGCATTTCCTGTGTATTAAGTTGAGCATCTGGGAATGCCAAAGTCCTGTTAAACGTTGACATCTTAAGCACGTTAGTTAATGAACTAACGTGGCCAATGGGCCTACTACCTTGTCGTCGTAACAAGTTTTGAATTATCAACATTAATCTCAATTTTATAAGCTCTGCTGAGAGATAAGCATTGCTTCTTGCTTTGCATATTATACACTCGTACGATAAAATACAGCGTAAATTCTTAATTTACTGTCTAATGACAGTGCAGTGCATGAAAAAGGTTGTTCTGGTAATCCAGAACAACCTTTTTCATGTACTAGCGATTTAGCAAGAAGTTATTTAAAGTTTTTTAATTGGCTTTTTTTAGGAGTATCTAACATTGCTACGTTATACTTGATGCTATGTTGATAGCCAAATTTTTACATGATTTATTTCTTTACAAAAAGTAAGCGGCACTATGACAGCAATGTCAGTATATCCGATTGAAAGAATTATAGAAACAATAGAAAGTCGGAACAGTTAATTGTGCGACCTTCACAATACGGAAAGAATCATTTTTGCTGACGCCACACAGCCGAGTTCTGTAAACTAGAGGTATACTGAAAGGGAAGCAGTACTATATCTAGTGTTGGAAACTTTAATATATGAAGTCCTACTGGCAACAGTGAGACAGGAAGTGATAGGAGCGAGTGCGGCGACCCGCGAACCGTCACTAATACAATAAATTGAGCGATTCAACACCTACGAACGCCTATGACAATGCCTCGTGCTGGTTCAATCAGAGTTAAAGCCCGATTCAGTGAATTCATTTCATAAGTTGAAACCATTTTAAGACTGCAATCAGGAATGTGCTGTGTTTATCGATATGAAACAATAGTAAGTTCTTAATAGAAACATTTGTTTAACATCTTGACTTTTTGAACCGTTACTTATAAACAAGTGATTTCTAGTGTTATTTTAAGATGAAACAAATAAGGTTCAGCTAACCTTTTAATATTCGTCTTGGATGTAACAAGCAGAAACTGTCAAATTTAAAGGCCGATTCAGTCGATATAGTCAATACTAATAATGGAAGATTGTCGTTATCGATGCGAACAACCAATAAAATGCTCCTTATAGACGTAGTGTTGTTTAGCCCTATAAGTTTTGACAAAATGGACAACAACCTTCTCTGTAAATTTTGCATATTTAAACTTAAATCTGTCATTTAACATGACCATGACAAAAAACATATTATTACCATTACTTATAATTTCTAAGTTGGTTAGGTACCTAAGTATTCTTTTGTTATAGGTGTTCAGTATATATTTCCGAGTCGCGATAGAAATGGGCCAGCCGTGCCGATACCCGTCAGCCCACTGAGATGGAAAACAGCGAACGGCGCAACCGGACAT
This sequence comes from Anania fuscalis, assembly GCA_950371115.1. Lineage (NCBI taxonomy): Eukaryota > Metazoa > Arthropoda > Insecta > Lepidoptera > Crambidae > Anania > Anania fuscalis. The sequence goes on from OX493328.1 coordinate 15,082,043, forward strand.
CGTACTATTCCATATGTTATCAAGCTGTTTCACGGGGATCCTATCAGTAGATTATATGTTAGATGCTTCTGCTATTCTCTGATATTACTAGTTCAATACATAAAGTAAATAATCAAGTAAAAAATTTGTGCAAATCAATCATTGATATGGTAACATAATTCAGCTGTGCAAGTCTGTAAACAAAACCGTACTCACTTCGACACAACTCACTTTAGACGATAAGAAATATAACCCAAATTAGCCCAAATTAAATTAAAACAAAAGCTATGTTCGTTTGTATCGGTAAGGTAAGCTTTGAGCGAGTTCACATGCATGTTTCTTAGAAAATCGACAGGTAGGTCTTATACGATGAACCTTAACAATTTCAATTCAATTATTTTTTCAGTATTTTTTAGTTTTTTTTTAAAACTGCTGACTATTTATGTATTGAAATAGATAATTTAAATTTAACTATCCAAAATTTAACAACTTTTCTAAATCTTTTATTACAAATTGCGATTCGGTCGCATGTGTACTCTGCCAGTCTAATTGGGTGTTGGTCAAAAGCATTAGGCCGGGGGTTATAGATTCAGTTTCAACGGGGACATTGTTTATTTACCAAACGGCTTTGACTTAAGATTCCGATCCTTGTTTCCAACGCCCTTTACTCAGTGATGTGTTTATTTGTGTGAAACTTCCAGCAACACAGATTATATTAAGGAAAATATCCAAGTAAATAAATGCTGAATGTTTTTATACTACAGCATTACTTACCTGCTGCGACTAGTAAACAAAATGAGCTGTAAACCGAGGGTCAAGGGGCAAAAAAAGTAGTGATAAAATAATATATTATGTGTAGCTGCCGCCCCGAGCGTTGAGAGTAAAAGCACGTTTCTTTTCTTAGAAGGGCCTCTCTAAATAGTGAAGTCGAAAGAGTTCGTCACGAAATCGCGTTTTGCCACGAAAGTCGAGAAAAAACACGGTCACATTACCGTATTTACCCTGCGTTATGTATCTACATTACGTTAAAAGAAAATAAGCTCCGACACAAAGTAGCTTGGTATTTTGTATGTGTAGGCTTCACAAAGTGTGAGTTAGGATATTACATTCTAGGGATCCGAGCACGAAAATTAATTTGGCACGTCCGCCGGAAAATGTGACAAAGTTTTAACTAGTTTCGGTTAATTTTAATTCGGCTCTACGTGATTTTTATGAAGAGAATTTTCTTGCTTGGGACTGCTGACACATTTTTAGTAAGCCTTAAACAAAGATTTTACCTATAATGAATACCTTTGTTATAACTCGCACATCTAAGACGTAAAGGACTCTAGCAAAGGAGCTATAAAAATATTTATAAATCAAAAACACGAACCAAACATTGTTTCATCCACGTTAACCGTTTTGACGCACAAGACGTCGAGAGAGAGCCTTCGCCTACGCCTTACTGTCGCTGACAGCCGAACGTGATTGAAGCATTGGACCTCTAGTAATCACGTGATTGTATTTTTGGTTTATGTAAACAAACCACCCACCCACTTCTGTTTTTAAAGAAAGTCAACCAAGAGTTTAAGAAAAGATACGAACAATCATATTCTTTTTTTTTAAATAAATACAATATTAAGTGCTTCATGAAAATGTCAGCCCACTCAAGGAGTTTTGCAAATTCACTCACAAATTGGAACCCATTTCAGTCTCAAGCCATAAAAAACGCCAACGGCAAATCAAGCTGATGAATTTAATGAAAACCCATGTGAATGGCCATCGACTGCTCCCTAGGGTAAGCAAATAGTTCGCAATTAGATTAAATGTTCACCGGACGGTGGTTTGAAAATTGAGATGTTAAGACCGCAATTGCTACAGCTGACTTGAGATTTTAAAGTTACATTAAAAGTTGGTACATGTGACGTCCGTCAGGGTTTAGGGCTGTGACACGTTAATTCCACTTTGTGACATAGCTCTTACATTACTTCTGTGTACGTAATAATCGTACTTTAATCTTTTGTATACAGGGTGGCCCAGACCAGACGGTTAAAACATGTTTTTTTAGGAAGTTGGGATAGAAACCTATCCGATCGTGTCAGAAAAAAAGCGGTTGCCATCTGATTACGAGTTTTGACTGTTCAGAATTTAGATTTTATAATTGCAGGTTCTTAGCTAAACACTCTACCCTCTCATAAAATCAATCTGTCTATCATAATTTTATTCTGGAAAGGTGACTTAGTCCAAACTCGACGGATTTTTTTGGCGCGATCTGACTAGTACCTAAACCAACTTCCTAAAAAAATATATATCCGTCTGGTCTGGGTCAACCTGTACCTAAATGATGTCAATTGCACAGTAGCAATAAGCCAGAAAATTTGGCTTTGTTTTTTTGAAAATACAGATATTCGTGCTGTTTTACTTTCACTGTTCAGTATAAGTGAGGCGGTGAGATAGGTATTTTATTAAATCGTTGATCACTCTGTTTCAACGTAACGGTCTCTCTAATATTTAGTTATCAAATACACTGTACAGATTATTCCCGTCACCCTAAAGCTATAAACGTCGAGATAGATTAAGTATTCCGCTCCGCATACTGTGTAGGCTGCAGCGCTCGTAGAGCAATGTTAATAAGCTGACAGATGCAGGGACGTGATAAATAATGTGTACACGCAACATTTACATAATGTCGGAGATATACTGCGGTACAGAAACTCCAACAAACGAGTACATTAATATCGTCCGCTCATCTGAATTACTGTTTCAAGCGCGTGTGACATCGATTCAAAATCTTCGTATGATGGTATATTTGTTTGACGACGATTCGTAAATAGCTTTAAACTTATTCATAAAGCCCCAAATTAGTTTACTTAATTTTTAATTTTGCAAAGTAAAGTTTAATTTAATAAGTCGGGCTTAAAATCAATTAGGTAATTTTAATCATTAGGTACATATTAATGTTTAGACGAAAAAGCCGAAAAACGGGTCTTCATAGAAGGTACAGGCACGTACATAAATAATCTTAAGAAAATATTTACTGTACTTTATCTTTGAACACAATACGACGAGAGCGCCCGCTGCAGATATTCTGTGACAATACTGCGGGAAACGTTATTGAAGACGAAGTGTGCGCAGCGCTTTTAAATCCTCAGAGGTTCGTCACGTCTAAGTTTAGCACACAGAAAGTACAAGATAAGGTTTGGACGAACTTTAGTTTAATGTTACTGTAGTGGTCGTCCAAATGGACTCGAGAGAAACCTCTGGGACTAACTGTTCTACTCTTTACTTAAAAATGATTAGATTAACTGCTGAACATACATATTATTACATGTAAAAAGTATACCTTTTTACCTACAAACTTCAAACAGATTAAAATGGAACTGAAGTGGATTAAGCTTGATGATAAAATGAATCGACCTGAATTCCGCTATCCTGATTAATTATGAAATTAAAATGCACCTATTGCCAGTCCCCGGGCGCCGCGCCGTAGAGTACATTTACATTTTGATTGGTTAACCGACACTTAAGACAATATTTCTCAAAGCATGTAGGCTCACGAGTTCGTTTCATTTACATGCAAATGAACAACAATTGAATCAACAATTATTTTGTTTTAATTTTTTAAAATTTTTATGCACTATATTAAAACAAATCAAAATTCTTCATACTACCAGTAACGCTTAATCTAGTAAAGTCAGCTACTGAAAATTTAGGTTTTTTAACATACCTTAGATATATGATTCTAATTTGAAAATTGATATATTATACTATCTACTAAGTTATTACCATTCATACTTGTACAAACACACATTAGCATTCAGCCACTGATCAAATAATACTACGTAGACACTTAGCGCGAATATAAATTCAACATACATTCTGTCAAAAAAGTTTCGGGAATTGATGATTTGTTTATGGTTCCAAATTCAATATTTTTTTTTGTGGTTGTTAGATTGGCACAACTGTTTTCCATTTTGGCGCGGAGTTTGAGTTACAACTGATAATTAGATTAAATACAGTATTGTTTTTAGCTATACCATATCTAGTGTGTATTGCGAATTTCATAATGGACAAAAACATCGAACAAAGAGTTTGTCTTAAATTTTGCATCGCCAATCGGATTTCGTGTTCGGAGTCTCTGAAAATGATACAGAAGGCTTATGGTGAATCGACTTTATCAGAAACACGTGTATATGAGTGGTACAAAACGTTCAAATGCGGTCGAAATGTGATGGAAGATTTGTCTCGCTCGGGTAGGCCATCAACGTCTGCTACTGAAGATATCATCGCAAAAGTGAAGGAAATAGTGACTGAAAATCCTCATTCAAGTTTGAGAGAGCTAGCCGTCGAACTTTCTGTGTCACACGAGTCGATTCGTACCATTTTAAATAATCAATTGAAACATGTATGAAACATGTTGCCGCTCGGCTAGTCCCAAAAGACCTGCCCCCCCTAACCATGAACTCTAAAAACAATCTCAAAGTTGTCAAATCTGTCAATTTTGGTACGTCATTTCATACAAAATTTGACAGAAATTATAATGTTTGACAGATTTGTGATTGTTTTAACAGCTCATGGTTAGGGCCCTGAATTTTCTCCAAAAACTCAATCGCAAAAGTGACGCTGAGGACATGCTAGAACGAGTCAATTCCGACCCAATATTCATGAAACGCATTGTTACTGGTGACGAGACGAGTTTGACATGCAAACTAGTCAACAAGCTTCGGAGTGAACTTCGAAGCCTTCCAACTGAACCGAAACCGAAGAAACCGCGCCAAACTCGATCGAAAGTCAAAGTCTGTTCGTATGTTGTCAAAATCGTATGTTGACTGTTTTCTTTGACTGTCGCGGTGTTGTGCACTCAGAATTCTTTCCAGAAGGTCAAATGATAAAAAAAGAGTATTATTTAGGCGCTGAGAGCAAATTAGACGAAAAAGGCCAGATTTGTGGAATGAAAATTCTTGGATTTTGCACCACGATAATGCGTCTGCCCATCATTGTGAACGAATTTTTGACCAAAACCTCAACAAATACCAGATATGGCTCTAGGCGACTTCTTTCTTTTTCTAAAACTCAAATTACCACTTCGTGGCACCCGGTTTCATTCGGTAGAAGACATTAAGGAGAATTCGCGGCGACAATTCGACTCGATTCCGGAAAAAGCGTTTAAAAAATGTTTTGATGATTGGATTATTCGTTGGCGTAAGTGTATCGCTTCTAAAGGAGCATACTTTGAAGGTGATAAAATAAATTTAGATGAAAAACTAAAACTTAACTTAACTTAACTTTTGGGGGTGGCCTATGTCCAGCAGTGGACGTCTTTCGGCTGATGGATGGATGGAATAACTAACATTATGTGTATTATCAATCTTTTCCCGGTATTTTCTTGACAGAGTAGTATTATTATTAGCGTTACCCGCGACTTTTAATGGGAACAAATCGGTAAGGTATTTTTTTCATATACTATGTGTTACAGCACGTGACACCGATGTTGAGCGCTGGGGCAAAGAGTTGGGATAACTTTGCACATCTTTAAGGACGATCTTTGTATCAGTGACGTGAGTGCGCGAAACTAACAACCAATCATGGTCGGCGGAGCAGGCGCGTCGCATGACTAGCCAATCATTATATGTAATCGTAATGGTCTTCTGCGTATCTTTTGCCCAGCGCTAAACTTTCGTGCCGCTAATAAGGTGAGATTAATGCCTACAGATAATAAGAGTGCTATATCAGCTTATTCCTTTTAGCCGTAAAACAAGATTGAATAACAAACATGTAAAACACCCCATCATACAAACTTTGACTTAGAAAGGTTAGAAGCTTTTTTGTAGGATTGATTTGTACGAATTACTTTTATTTTACATAAGTGCTAGAATTACCTCTAAGTAAGTATGAATGTAAGTTTCTGTCTTGAAACAAAATGTCTAAGTTTACTTTGTACACAAATATTAAATGTAGCTGAAAGTATAGTAATGATATTTTTAAAAGTGTAATAGGTATGAAATATAATTAATAGACAACAGAAACTGCACTCAAGTTTATTATTGTTGAAGCTTGTTTCTTCTACAACAGAGATTGTAACATTTTTACTGTTGTTCGGAGAGAAAATTTGTTGCCTCTTGAAACAACTTGGACAACACTAACAAGCAGCTGTTCAGTTAGATTACTCGGAGATGGGATATTTTGTTAAATTTCTTTAGATGCAAGATTTCTTAAACAATTAAGAAGAAGAGCTGAAAAATAATATTTTTTTTTCATCAAAGTTAAATCATAGGTCACCTGAAACCGTTTCAGTAATGTTAAAATGGAAACAAAGAATTGTTGGGTTGCTATTTTTACTTTCATTTGGTTTCATTTTTACCCGACTGCCAAACGAGGGTTATTTTTTTTCGAGCGTATGTATGTATGTATGTAAGTATGTCCATTTCTTTGGCACGCCCTACAGCCTAAACCGTTTAACGGATATTAAAGTATAATATATCAATAGATTCGTCTCAATCGTGGGAGTGACAAGGGGTATGTTATTTTCCTAAATTCCCGCGGGAACCGAACTTACGCGGGAAAAACGGATCTGCAATACTGATAAACCGATTTTGAAACTTTCTTTTATTAACAATGGGTCACATATTTTCAGTGCTAAAAGTATTCAATACTTAATTTTCCAAAATTCCTACGGGAACAGGCAAAAAAATACACCGAAAAAATAGGTAGGAAAAACCGTTTAATGGATTTCAACATATGATATGTCATTAGATTCGTCTCAGTTGTAGGAGTGACATAGGCTATGTTATTACCCGGAATTCCTATTGGTACATGGATTAAAAGGGAAAAACCGATTTCAGATACTACTTACTCGAGTTAAAACCTTTTTTTTTCAATAAAGAGTTACAAATAAGGCTTTGTAGTTCATTGAATAGTAGTAGTAGAACACTACAAACTAAAAAGTCAAAAATAAAATTAACTTATTAAAAAAAAATCAAAAAACCCGACTGCGTAAAAAGTGAACTTAAAGGATGTAAACAAGGTTAAGAATTAATTTGCAGTCGGAGACATGAGAGATTAAAATGATGGCATCAAAGTTCTGAATTTACCATAGTATTCAGATGGATACGTTAGCACGCATTTTTTCGATTTTATAGGGTTACAATCTTACGCCCTGTACATTAACATCTTCGTAGGAGAAATTGCCATCGACGGTAGTGACGTTTGCTTCCTACGTCAAATTAAACGCGTCACCGACTTACAGCCTTCCACGCACCCATCAAGTTATACAACTATTTTATATAAACACTCCTGTATATTATACATGTGTAGTATCACAAATTACGTATAGCGGCGGCGTTTTTTCTATATTTTGTGGTAGTATCCTTAGAGCATTGGGTTGGTTGAATGCTCTAAGGTAGTATCATTCTGATTAATGCAACGTAAGAAACATTACGTCAAGTGAGACCTTCGAAGCGAAGAATCGCCAACGACGGCGATGACGCCTGAGTAGGTACGACGTCACATAGCGCGCGTCATAAATCGTGTGCGCGTTCATTCAACTGTGTAAGAGTAACGTTAATTTTACTTCATCTCCCCGCGTGCACAAAATTAAATGCCGGTATTGAGTCAATGCAAAAATTTCTACGTACTCCTATTTCAGAAAAAATAGGAAAGTACCCAAACGGCTTAGTAGTTCCTAGGCTAGTCAAAGAAAAAAGCCTAACCTATTATTGCAATGTTCCTTTCTTTGTAAATAATAAATATATAAAAGCAAGTTACTTTCAACGTGGGAAAATCTTAAAAGCCAAAAAGGAAATTATTCATGAAAATGCCGAATTCTCGACTTTCACTCTCTCGGTGAAGTTCAATGGCGAGCGTCAGCAATTGATCTACGCAGCCTGTAACTTTTATTTTCAACACAGTTGCTCGTAAATTCACTCTTATAACACCGTTTTTAGTATCATAACTCATCATATTACGCACTTGTGCTGTAAAAAGATTATCGCACTAGTGCGGTAATGTAAACTTTTTTTTAAAAAATCCAGCAAAAGTTTGTGTCTAAGAACATTGAATATTTTACGAATATTAAATTATTTAAGGGTTAGGATGACAAATAAATATTTCATTTTATTAAACTGTATATTAATAAACACAAACTAACTTAACTATCATTTTTAAAAACAATAATTTATAGTTTATTTTATTTTTTAAATTGCTGCTACTCGGCTGAACAGCCAGTTTTTCCTGTGCCATTATTGAACCTGCGCGCGCATCGAAATTGCGGCGCGCGAAAAAAACAAAACTTACGTGCTATTTTCCATTATTATTTGGTAAGGTTGTTGCTGTGTGGTTAATTACTATCACAAATGTCTACTTTAAATAGTAAAGACGAGTAAAATGTTATTCAACCCCGTCGGAAATACTTATCGAGGCACGAAACGCGAGTGATAGCCTGTTGCCGCCAAAATACATAGAAAAACAGCAAAAACGCCAAGTCATATTCGGAGAAGGTATTTTAGATTTTAGTTTGTTTTTTCCTCGCAATTGTGTTGAAAAACGTCGTATGCAACTCGTGTGCATTGATCATTATCACACTCGGCTTCCTTACCGCGCTCGCCTGCGGCTCGCGCTTATAATAATGCCTCGTGTATAATGACCAACGTAGCACACTTGTATCATAATGTACTATTATCCGTCCCATTTTACAGATTGTGAAACTTTTTAATGGAAGATAATATGTAGAAGAGTAAGCAATACTTGTGATGTTTTTTAATAAGTTTTAACATACAATTTAGGTTTACTATCTGGATGCCAGAGCGAGGTTGTCTTGTAGGTTCGAACAAATGTTTATGATGTGATGAGCATTAGCATTCGTAGGTACCAAGTCAACAAAAAACAAACAATAAATGTAGTAAGATTTTATCTAATGAGTTACTTGTAGCTTATTGGTGGCAGAGCTTTGGCAGTGATAACACAAGTTAAGCAATCGACGCGAGGCTGTGAGTGGGAATGGGTGAAAATTCCGACCACAGCGTCAGTTTTCACAGCATATTCGTGCTTTGAAGGCCACATTTAAAAAGTTGGTCTTGGCTTTTATAGCTTTGCGATTAAATTCTAACGCGAGTACGTTATACACTATAGGTTAATCACTGCCCTTACACACTGGTGGCGTTAATTACCTCTAACCTAAATCCTTTCGTATTTATTGAGGCTAGATCCCTTCATTAAAAGTAGGATTATTAATACTATACAAAAATTGAGATCAAATGGTAACTTTGTACTCAAAGTAGTCATAATCATTAGGGGGAAGCATATGTCCACTGCTGAACATAGGCTTCCCCCAGTGACTTCCAGATCGGCCGGTTGGAAGCGGCCTACATCCAGCGTAGTAAAGTAGTCAAATAGGTTTAATTAATGTAAATTCAGTGTCAAATATCAAATAAGCACACATTTCTATAGATTCGGTATTTTGTAGGTAAATTTTGACATATTTTTGAAATGAAATGACCAGACTCAAAAGCCGCCTGTTGAGTCATGGCCAAGATACATGTTTAGAAATAGAACTCAGCACTAAGAACAAGATTACATTTTTACATACCTATCTATAGAAATAGTATATTATGTCGAAACGTCCCATTAATTCTTCTGTTTACTTTGTATTCACTTGGTTGATGAAATACACATTTATACATAAGATCATTTTGTGTTAAGAATTAAGCAGCTACTCGCGCAAACATAGCCCAAAGAAAACAGTATGAAAATTTACAAGCGCCACTACAAGTTATTCAAAGTCATTTATTCAGTAGCCCTCTGTCGGGCACTTATACTTCTTCTTCTTCTTCTTCTTCCGTGCCTGCTCCCTTTACTTGGGGTCGGCCCTTCTCGTTCGTAGGCGCCAGGATATTTAGTCCTGGGTTGTCTGTGCGTTCAGCTGTGCCCGTTCAATATCTTTATTGACGGTTGTCCACCACGTGGCTGGCGGTCTTCCTCTGCCCTTCTTCCTTTCGGGTATAGCCAGAGCTTTGTTTACATGGTATTCGTCGTCTCGCCTCATTACGTGCCCGAACTACCTTAATCGGGTCTCGACCATCTTTTCCGCCACCGGAGCGACTTTAAAGGAGCCTCTAATGTACTCATTGCGTACTTTATCGAGTCTGGTCACTCCTGCAGCCCAACGCAGCATCTTCATCTTGTTTGTGCTAATCTTTTGCACTAATACACGCCCCAAAATATAACTTAGCCCTACCACCGCTTCCCGGAACATACATATCGGCTTGTGATGAGAAGAAACGGCGCAACAAACTCAGTCACATTTGTCAGCCTAATTTTATTACAGAAAATACAATCACAAGATACGTAAGTGCGAGCTAGGCAGGCTATTAAGTCCACGCACTCTTGTCGTTCAAGTAATCTTCAGCTTTGTAATATCATTTTTCATGGATTTTTAATAGGGTTTGTAAACTTATAAACAGGTAGGTCAAGATCTATAGTTTCTTGTACTTTATTGAAAATGTTTATACATTTCCCCTAAAATGTATTACCAACTTTTTTAAATCTGAAGCTCTATTGAATGCGATTTACTTATTGTGATACATTATTCTGAAACAACCGGGGCCGTACAATGGCGACTGCGATGCGTTCAAAAATACGCGGCGTGGCCACTGCCATATTTTTAGAAAAGTTACAAGTCGCCGAAGCTGGCAATATTTTTTACCCGACTACGGCGGAGCCAAAAGGATGGGTAATAATTTTGGCAGTCTATGTGTGTTTGTATGTTCCATCGTAGCGCCTAAACTACTCAACCGATTTTAATGAACGAGGTGTCAATAGATTTGTAATAATGGCCTGGGTAAAATAGGGTATATAAATTTTATCAAAATTTTATGTGACAAATTTAAACCTCAGATTCTAACCTCGAAAAATATAAATCTCACATATTCACAAAGTGTTTGGTATCAAAAGAAAGGTCTTTGAGAGCACATTACAAATATATGTATATATAAATCGTATTGTTTAAGACAAAATATATTCAAATGCGGTCGTACGGTTTTAAACTTTTTTACGGGGTCGAGTTATAGTTTTTTAAACTTTATAATTATTACTAAACACAATACTTTATTATGTATAGTTTTTCATTGCAGAATGTTATAAAATGACAATAACCTTCACCTCTGCCTAAATCGTTGTCAAATAATATGCGTTTGTTTTCAGTAACAAGCTGAAAGAGAAATATGTAAGTACATTATTAATTAAGACCGCGTGTATAGAGCATAGTTGTCATCCAATCACGTAATGTATGCCGTCGAGTTCATTTCGTTTTCATTTGACGGATGCGATACACTTTCGTAAGAAGTACGATGGCTGATCTGTTTTAATTGAGGCACAAGCTACTAATCTCTTTCCAATTTAATGTTCAAATACGAAATCTGATTGAAGGGTTACATTAACGGATTACGTTTATCGTAACCATGCGTGATGATACTAATCTGTGTGATATTTCATGGCCTAATTGGGAACATTACATATTTTATTTGCGTTTGACAAATGAAGGCATTATCTCCTAAGTATACATTTTTTAAAATCTTTGAATTCTATCCTCTTTTGACAAATGAATAGTGGACGGAATAATGTAATTTTTCTATAAAACAGGTACAATAATTATAAAGAGTATGTTATATCTCAGACGACCTCCGTAGCTGAGAGGCGAGCACGCCGGACTTTAAATGGCGCCGCCATCTCTGAGGTTCCGGGTTCGATCCCCTGTCGGGTCAATGTAGAAAACGAACTTTTCTATATTGGCTCGGGTCTGGGTGTTGTGGTACCGTCGTTGTTTCTGATTTCTATAACACTAGTGCTTTAGCTACTTACCTTCGGATCAGAGCAATGTATGTGCTGTTGTCCAATATCTCTAAGTATACTATCCACGTGCCTAATTATAATCAAGTTGTTAAAAAACCAATATCTTAAATAATAAATTAACGATTTAAAAAAACACTAATTATTTGTTATAACAATAAATACCATTATTCACTTTTTATTTATTAATGAATTACACAATTCACTGCGATCTGTTGCTGAGGTCTTCTTTTTTCATAACTACTTATTAACTATTCTGTGCTATGCTGTATTTTCTAAACAGATTTCGTACATACATTCTGTTAAAAAAGTTTCGGGAATTGATGATTTGTTTATGGTTCCAAATTCAAAAGTTATATTTTTTTTGTTGTTGTTAGATTGGCACAACTGTTTTACATTTTGGCGCGGAGTTTGAGTTACAACTGATAATTAGATTAAATACAGTATGTATTGTTTTTAGTTATACCATATTAAGTGTGTATTGCGAATTTCATAATGGACAAAAACATCGAACAAAGAGTTTGTCTTAAATTTTGCATCGCCAATAGAATTTCGTATTCGGAGTCTCTGAAAATGTTACAGAAGGCTTGCGGTGAATCGAATATATCAAAAACACGTGTTTATGAGTGGTACAAAGCGTTCAAAAGCGGTCGAGATGTGTTGGAAGATTTGCCTCGCTCTGGTAGGCCATCAATGTCTGTTACTGAAGATAACATCGCAAAAGTGAAGGAAATAGTGACTGAAAATCCTCATTCAAGTTTGAGAGAGCTAGCCGTCGAACGTTCGTTCGTTCGTACCATTTTAAGTAATCAATTGGGTATGAAACATGTTGCCGCGCGGCTAGTCCCAGAAGACCTGAATTTTTCTCCAAAAACTCAATCGCAAAAGAGTCGCTGAGGACATGCTGGAACGAGTCAATTCCGACCCAACATTCTTGGATTTTGCTCCACGATACACCACGCGCATTCCCACAAGGCCATCATTGTGAACGAATTTTTGACCAAAAATTCAACAAATACCATCGAGCAGCCACCTTATTCAACAGATATGGCTCCAGCCGACTTCTTTCTTTATCCTAAACTCAAATTACCACTTCGTGGCACCCAGTTTTATTCGGTAGAAGACATAAAGGAGAATTCGCGGCGAGAACTGAACTCGATTCCGTAAAAACCTTTCAAAAATGTTTTGATGATTGGATTATTCGTTGGCGTAAGTGTATCGCTTCGATGAATAACTAATATTTTGTGTATTACTAATCTTTTCTCGGTACTTTCTTGACAGAGTAGTATGTATTTTTATTTACAAATTTGTGAGAATCGAATTATTTTAGAGATTTTTTGTTTAAATAAAATTAAAAATAAAATTACCGCTGGAAAGTTTCTGAACTGCGATTTCATATTATAACCTTATGAACAAAAAAACTTTCCAAAATTAATTGCCTCAAGACCTTCTCTTGCCCTTCCTTGCATACTTTTTCGTAGCGCGTAGCATCTACACTACGACGAGCGGAGTACAAAACTGCTATAAATGGTGAAAAAAGTACTGACATAAAAAAAGTTTAATAAAAAACTAAAAACCGACTTCAAAATGAAACTAAAAAGCGAAAAATAATATTGACTAAAACATACCTAATCAGTTCTTTTTGGAGTCGGTGCCAGCCATCGAGAGTTAAAATGTGTTCATTCGCACCGACTCCAAAAAGAACTGATTAGGTATGTTTTAGTCAATATTATTTTTCGCTTTTTAGTTTCATTTTGAAGTCGGTTTTTAGTTTTTTATTAAACTTTTTTTATTTTACAATTTTAAGTGTTAAGTCCTCTATTTTTTTCCCTCCTAACTTCGCCAAAAATTACTTTACAGCAAAGTAACCTTAACTCATATTGGTCCTCTATGGACTCCCCATCCAATGGTATGATAAAAATAAGGTGTTATATAGGGTCAATTTTTCGACGAAAATTTTTAAGTCTTAAGAAAAGGGTTTACCTACACTCCAACCAGAACGGCGGCTATTTTGGTGTCGTAAACATAGGATAAGGTCTCGCGTTAAATAACAGGTTAAATTAAGAAAGGAACTTTCAAATTTTTTTTCGTTACTGGGTGTGCGGGTACGCCCCCAGTAAATAAAAATTGGCGGTCTGGTACCTCATAAGCTCCACGTCTGCTCAACACACTGCGAAATACGTTCTGTCGACAAATTGCAGTATTATCTTCTAACTCCTATCCGTTAAGGAGTTCTGTGGCTTCCATCATCAGGTCAGCAACATGACATGATGATTACCAGACCCAAAAATCAGCATCGAGTCAGCAAATATATGCAAAACATTATGGGTGCCTATAAAAATTGAGGGTTGCCCTCGATTTCCCAGGGATCCCATCATCAGAATCTGATTTGGTGGAAATGGGACCACCTCGGGAGTATACCCTTTCAAACTAAAAAATAATTTTGAAATCGGTCCATAATTGACGGCGTAATCGCGTAACATACATACAAAAAAAAAAAAAAAACAACAACATTCAGACGAATTGAGAACCTCCTCCTTTTTTTTGAAGTCGGTTAAAAAGTGAACGCATTCCTGTAGAAAAATGAATGTAAAAAAAAAAGAAATTCTCCTTTCGTACTTTTCGCAATTGTTTAACCTTGTGTTAATATGAGATGGAGTTTTTTTTAAAGGCTTCCATTGGTTAATGGGAGAATATGTACATTATTGGTTATTTCAAAATTAGCATATTCTAATATGCCAAACTGCAATTTAATTTCCACCTAATGCAATTTTTAAAATTAATAATAAAATAACATTAAATATTTTAATTTAAACGTCTCAATGGCGTGCTTTTTAGGGTTCCGTACAAAAAGCGTAAAACGGGTCCCTATTACTAAGACTCCACTGTCCGTCCGTCTGTCTGTCTGTCCGTCTGTCACCAGCTGTATCTCATAAACGGTTATAGTTAGACAGTTGAAATTTTCACTGATGATGTATTTCTGATGCCGCTATAACCACAAATACTAAAAATCTGAATAAAATATATATTTAAGGGCGCTCCCATACAACAGAGTCATGTTTTTTTTGCCGTTTTTAAATATAATGGTACGGAACCCTTCGTGGGCGAGTCCAAATCGCACTTGGACGGTTTTTTTAAACAATGTCAACGCAAACATAGTTCAAAAACTGCTTCTACGACGAGAGGCTACGTACGAGTAGCTATATCGCGCGCGTATTCTTGCAACGCTTCGTAGCGCGTAGCGGCTACGGCGGCGGCGGCAGTGAGCGACCGCGGCGCGTAGCAGTCGGCCGCGCGCTGCGCCACCTCTTTCGCCGACTGCACCGAGTGACACTGTCGGCCGCCAAACTTTACGTGTAAGGCAAGTATTTACTAATGTAGATGGCCTGGTTCATTACTTATACATGCGGACTTGCATTAAAAAATAAATGATAAGTTTAAAATAATGTTTTAATTTAACTGCTTTATCTTACGACAGTGGATTGCTTATCACCAAGCAGTGAAGCAGGCCCTATTTCTTTCTAAGTTTGTAACATCTTATAAAATAAGGGTTTTGTTTTGATGTCCCAATTATTTATTTATTACAAATTTTTAACCACCTAACTAATATATGGTTGCGGTTTTTAAATTTAGTCATTAGTCACGCAAATTTTAAATTAGTGACTATGAGATAAAATTTCTCATTTTTCAACATGTTATATTACATTAAGGGTTACTAATGTAAGGGTACCTACTAGTAAAGGATAACAAACTCCTGAACTTAAAATTTCTACGAATAAAACCGACAGCTTATAATGTCATCTAAACATTTATTCTTCTTCTTAGGCACGTTCTTCATAACTTATGCTGGTTAATACTATGTGAAATGTTATGTAATATCTAGATTTATTTATTGCCTCTCCCTCTACCTAGATATCGGTCTCCTATTGCCGAAGATCGCAGTTACTAGGTTTTTCACCATCTGTTGCGGTAAATATTAAAGTATAATATTCTTCATTTCATAAAGGTAAACTCTATCTTCAGCCACCAGTATGCAGTATGGTTTGCTTCATCACGAGCAGCAGCATACAAGTCTATATACTTACTTGTAAAAACGCCGGTATCCTCACTAGAAAAACGCTGTTTATAGCTTATATACTAAGTGAGAAAAGCACCGCTTATAGCATCATTCAAATCTATTCTTCAAAACTATGGAGAATCTCGAAATCTCTTTAGTTTAGTCATTATATTAAAAAAACTTGACTTACTTTTTGAACATATCTATGCATCTATCTCTGTATTAAGTTTCATTAGATGAGGTTTGTTAATTTCATAGATTTTGAAATTGAAATTTCTTAGTAACAAATAAATGGCTTTGGAAAGAAATTTTGAATGTAACACATAGGTACAGCTGACGAATCTGATGATCGTCTGGTGTAGCAATTCGGACTTCTAAGCAATCTGAAGAAAAATATAGCTGTCAAATGTAAATGGTAAGTGAAGATACGTTGTAAAGGCTTAAAAAGTACGTCAAGAAGTCAAAAATTTCAAAAAATAATAAAGAAGCTCTCTACTTAAAAAAAATATTTAAATCGGTTTATACTTTCATAAAAAATAATAAAAATACCGAATTCGCGCCTCGGACTACAAAGCCAGGAGAATGTAAGTTCGAATCCCGCAAGGGGCAAATATTTGTGTAGTGAGCACGAGCATTTGTATATAAGTAAATAATGTTTATAAATGTATTTAAGTATTTTAATCGTTATCTAGTTGCCATTAGCACAAGCTTTATTTTTTGTTTGGGGCTAGATAATTAATGTGACTGTAGGAATAATTGATTAATTAAACACACAAACTAGGAACGCAAATGTACATGGCCTGATTACTTAGCCCAAGTAATTCGCAGCGAGCAAAAATTTGAATCATTCATATTCATTAATTTCGGAATACGGGCATGCAGATGTCGAGAGTTCTTTACTTTTTGTCATCATTTATAAGCTTTGTTTTGATTCTCTTCAATTTATTCAATAACTAACTTTTGTAATTGGTTTTACTTTCTTTTTGGCGTGAAAATCATATTGACGCCTTTGCGTATTTAATTTATACAAGCTTTGAAAAACTCTAAAGGAATAGTAGGGTCAAAAGGAATCAATTCATATAGGAGGTATTAAGACGCCCGAGCGCAGCGAGAGCGGCTATAGTCCGAGTAGGAATAGATGTCTTTCAGCACTCTATTTTCATTTCGAATAAGAGTAAAGTAAAAAAAAGTAGTTGCCTTGTCTTTAACAGAATTTGGGGTCAACATTTCAGAATCACTTGAACTCATTTTTATTTTAATACAGACATAACTATTAACTGTATGTTCATTTTCAGAGTTTTTTTAAAATAATACGTAATTATATTATTTTAGATTGGCTATTTAGCAATCGAATTATTGTAGTGTAATCAAATTCATAGTTTGGCAGACAGAAAATATTAAAGAACCAGAGAAAATATTTCTGTAAACTATTAATCATAAAAGTAATATTATAGATATTATAACCGTGGTCAGACACTTCATTATATTGTGTTGCATTCCCTATACACACATGTTAAAATACCGGTTGTAAAACGCAAATCTCTCACAGACCATTTTTTTATCCAAAAAGGGCTAAAACTAATAACTCCCTTTAATTTATTAACCCTACTTTTTTGCTGAGAGACTGCGTTGTGTTACGTTACTTTATGTGTCACTGTTTTTTAAGTGACCGCACTCCTTAAGGTATGATTTCGGACTCAGCAGCACACAGGAGTGCTGCCGCAGCACTGCTGTGTGCTGCTGAGTTCGAAATCATACCTTTACAGCCACTTTCCTAGTACTTGTACTCATTAAAATCTTTGTTTGCGTGTCACATCCAGGCCGTAGCGTGACGATGCAGTAGGTCATTCCGGCCTTAGTCTGGTCCAGCCGAAGCAGGCATAAGGTCTAGGGGAAATCATGACACCCAGGCCTTTCAATTTTAAGACTCATTTGATTGTATAATATTCGAGTCTGTTGAGCTATAATAAGGGGGTCTTATTATAGATTAAGCTTAACTTTTACTCAGTATTAGTCGTGGTAACAAAAGGCTGCCACGCTACTAATATTATTTTATTTGCGCGGGCTTTAAACAAAAAAGTAGCAAATTACTGGAGTGCCTCGATGTTTTTTTTGTACATACTTTCATCGATTTCAAATTATACCCCTGTGATAGTCACTCTTTGTAAGCTTCCCGACATCTCACAAGGGAATGCCCGCGATTTTCTCCTAAACGCAGCGACCATATCATTGCTTCTAACCTTAGAGCATTCAACATTCATATTCTTAAACCGTTTGATCTGTCAGACGCCGTCTCCAAGGAGGCCACAATAAACAGATTTAACATACACAGTTTTTGAACTTAAAAACTTCAACAAATAGTCTATCTCTGAAACTTAACTGTATACAAATAGTCCATCTCTGAAACTTAATTGTCTTGGCCGCCTAAGTCTATTTTACGAGTACGTCTGTAATTTCCTTCTTGTCTGTAATTTATAATTTTGTGTGCCAAATAAAAATATTCCTATTCTTATACCTGGCTAAAATAAAGGTCAATCTGTATAACTGTATCTCTAACTGTGTGAACCGACGCGTGAGAAGTATGCGATCTGAGTGCGAGCACTCACAGTACATGTGACAGTATCACAAGTAATGATTGATGACGCCGTACGAAAGAGTAGAAGATTTTCTGCAAGCTTATTATGTCTAACTACTTATAATATTATTTTATGTACCTGACCAAACTCATGAGTAGAGTCAAACATAATGGTACAAGAAGGTGCTTTGATATAAAATAATGTATACTTCGTACAATGTACTGTTGGCTGATAATAAAGACTGAAAACAAACGAACTAAGTAACTAAAAACATACTTAGCGTGTATGTTAGCTGCATGCGACAACCCAGCTTAATTTGTCCTTAAACTGTGACTGATAGTATAGTTCTAGGACTCGGTGAGAAGTCGAAGCAAAATCTCAGCTCAGAACAATAAATATTTGTGCAATTTGGCCTATAATATTAGATTTATGGGTACCATACACATGCCTGCTGAGGCAGTAAAAAGAAATAAAAACCATACCCTTTTGTGTAATAAGAAAAAAAAAAACAAAATATTCCACCAAAAATATATTGAAAAAGAAAACGAAGGTGTTATTTGCAACGAAGACACAACTGAATTAGCCTACATGAAAACATGCAATAGCGTAAACTCAGACACTTTTTGTTAGCGAATACCGTTAAAGTCTCTTTGCGGAATAATAGGGCTATAACTCATGAAAGCGTAGAGCCAGTGCGTTAAGTGTAAAATAGCTTTTCTTCGGATTCAAGCGCGTAAGCGGCGAACAATGGCCGTTGGACTGAGTTTATACACCTCGCACATGTTTATGTTACGAATGTTAAACCTTTGTTGCAAGTGCCTATGACTAAATAAGGCAGTAGGTACTTAAACGATGTTTAAGAATACTATAAATCTTTTTATTTTATTTCAGGAATTCGGGTCATAAATATGGCTTGAATGTATAAGAAAAAAGAAAATTGATGCTCTTTAAGAGATTAGTTGAAAACTTATTTTACAAGAATTTAAACAAAATTAAATATAAGTAGGTTAGGTTATACTAAACACACATTGCGAGTAAATTGGAATTTATTTTACAATAAACAATATTTAATCTCTCTCTTAATCATGATGAATGTTGTAGATATTAACCCAATAATAACTTTTATCGCGAGCTTAGCACCGATAAACATTACCCTAGTTGAGAACTATGTTTCACAAATAAAATAAAAAAGTAAGAATTTATTTGTGAACTTAACAAAAACCTGCAACAAAATCATGATGTACAGATAGAGCCATTTAAATATTGCGTGTCTGATGCTATTGGAAATTTATGCAAGCAGTGTCTCGTTGACATTTAAGCACGCTGCTTACCGCCGTATTCAGGGGCCGTGAATAAACTTTTTACTCCTGTCATGTCACTTTGAAATAAATTCCGAATAAAGCTTTTACTTTTGTCACATTTCTGTATTCATGGCCCTTCAGCATATTCGAAGAGTCGTAAAAATGGAATGATTTCGGAGACGCGTTCACATAGCGATAAACTCTATGTTTGCGTAAACCGACTATTACAAATTACTCATTCATTTCTTGCGTAACTATGAAAATATTTCCTTCATAACGACAGAAATATTGAATGGTTGATTAAAACATATGAGCTCTTGCAGGGATAACAATGTATACGAAGAGGCGGCCGGTGCCCTATTTGTGTAAATATCATAGGTGCATAAATGTCAATTAAGGGAAACTTAATTGATGTGATGGATAATTTTAAAATAATGTGCTCAAAATAAGTAATGGTTATTATTATCCATGCAAACTTTAAAAAGGCAAACAGTTTTAGTACATGCATTCTTGTTTAACTCTACTTTCGAACTGATAAGGAAATAACAGGCACAGCCACATTTTGTTCCAGTAGGCTAATTCAATCAGTATCAAAATATTTTGACCAATGGAACGCACATTGCTGCACTGATAATAAAGTCGCGGTAAATATCAACGGGTTGTTGGTTCGATTGCCGTTGGATTATTTTAAAAACGATCTTTTCCAAATTGGCTTAACCTGACGCGAAGCCTGAACTGTTTCAGGGAATCTCTTCGTAGTTACAAAATAATATTCACTTTAAGGCTATGATGATGTTCTCATGAGCCATTTTCTATATGATGATCTTTCCGACCGTTTTCGGCCATGGCGACCACTTCGACTCCTAATTGGACAGGCGCTTGTGCACCCGAAGATGGCTTATGTAGCCGATCTTCGCAGCGAACTCCCGTGCACAATGAGGGCACGTTAGTACACCGCTTACATAGGTAATTATAGCTAATGGCGGCAGGAGGACGGGCCTTTAGCTTATCGCGCTTAGCGTCGAGGACAGCTTTACGCTGCTCCTCGAACTCGCAGACTTGTCTATTTACAATCCCACGCCATTCTGGGCGCTGTCCTGCCAAACCTTCCCATTGAGAGGGCTCAATGTTGCATCTTTTCATGTGTCCCTTCTGAACATCTTTGTGACGGAGAAGTTGTCCGCCATGCCTTCGCTTACCCTCCTCTAGTTCAGAATAGAAGATGCGCTTCGCTACTCTTCCCTCCGCCATACGTGATAAGTGACCGCACCACCGAAGTTGCCGACGCAGTAAGTAGGCTTCAATAACACATACATTGGCTCGTGGCAGAACTTCGGTATTTCGTACTCGGTCGGACCATCTGATCTTCATAATGGTACGAAAGCATTTAAGGTGAAATCGATCCAAAGCGCGAATGTGGTGGCGATACACACACCACGTCTCGGAGGAGTACAAAAGGTTTGGCAGCACAAGTGCCATGTAGACTGAGATCTTAGTGGCCAGCTTTAGGTCGTGCGAGCAGAAAACCTTAAAACGCAGCTTTCCAAATGCTGCAGCTGCAGCACTGATCCTGCTGTTAACTTCTGCATCAAGGTCACATTTAGATGTAATAGTGCTCCCCAGATAACGGAAGGTATCGACCTGCTTTATATTTTCTATATATTTAAACTATCACTACAATGTTTTGTTGTAGCAAGAAAACCTCCGACTTTTGAACTCCTTTTGCGAAACTGTGAGACCGTGTGACAAGACAACATCACATAGTATAAATATGAGGAGTGAATTATAAGACGGAGTTCTATGGAGTGTAAAAATTTTATGGACGTAACGTTGGAGTTTGAAGAGTATATTCGGAAATATCATAGTTATATTAAATAAGTCCATTTTATTTGTAGCTATCGTTACAGTTGAGCTGGCTTGAAAAGATTTTCAATATTAAATACACGGACGTAAAATTAAACAGTGATTATTTATAAGTTTACTTTGTGTACGATTTGTTTACGACTGTCTTAGGGTTTTTTAATTACGCTTGTAGGTGATGAGGTCTAAACATAGAGTTCACTTAGTCAATGAATCCTATTGATAATTTATAATCAACGATTTGCTTTTATCTGATCTTACCTCTTCTATATCCCCATCCCTAGACTATTTCATACATAGGGTTACTTTTCTAGCCCCCGCCAAAATAAATATAATTCAAAAGAAGTACCTACTTATGAAAAATTTTTTTAAGTTAATTTATTTATTTTGCTTTTGTATAACCGGATTTTACAGTTGTAACACCACATTATTATATTAAAAAACACACAATCACTTCTATCTCTGGTAGTGAAATATATTAAAGAACCAACTACTAAACTACTATCATACGGCTACTACTGCTACCATGATTACTACTCCTACTATTAAACTACTACCATACTGCTACCGTTATTACTACTACTACTACTGCTACCACTACTGTTACCGCTACTGCTACTCTTACTACTACAAATAGTAGATGGCGCTGACTGATAATTGACTCTCGCAAGCACCTACGGTCTTTAATTAAATCATATAAGACACCCGCAATACATTTGTAAGTTGATTCCGATCTTACTGAGTGTCTGCGCTAGGTAGTGGTACTCGTGCCTCTCGCTCGGTATTTCATATTCGACCCCCCCCCCCTCGTGCGAATACATGCAGCCACGTGACTGTACCACTGTATCCACGTTTTTTGAGAATACACACATAATTACTACAAGAAGCTCCCTGTCTTATTGCCACTAGAGATGAGTTATAACAGGTAGAACTCAATATCTGTTACAACTGTTCCAATTATGAAAAAATAACAGTTTTAAATATCTGTTATTAAATAACAGCCTGTTATTTCTTATTTTGTTACTACCTGTAGCCGCCAAAATCTCAAACAGCCTTTAAAATACCCATCCAATACAATCGAAACTTTCTTTCATGCTTGGAACAGGCATGGGACTGTCAATTTGCTAATATTAAGATTTTTAAGAAGAAACATTTTGCGTACGGCTTTTGCAAATGCGAGATTGATTTCAATTTGTTGTTTAGTAAATACTATATGCCTCTCTTTCATGTATAAGAGAAAGGAATGAAAGGAGATTATAACAGTTATCGCCCTGATAACAGCCATAACAGGGACAGCCAGGCAATATTTTAGGCATCTGTTACACTTTCTTCTGCTGTTCTTACGGTAACTGTTATGATTTTGCTGTTATTTCCTATAACAGATATTTATCTTAGGAAGAACAGTTGCTAAATTCGGTATTTAAATACCTGTTATATTTATCTGTTACGATAAGTACGCCTCACCGCTAATTGCCACACCTTCCACGCGTCGTGTACCTACCTGGACGACTTTATCGGTACCACCCTTGCCACCGACGAAGTCCCCTACCAAGACAACCCCGAGAAGCGGCTTTCACAGTCCCTTTTTTAATCCTAAATTCCTAGGCGCGTTTGTTCACCCTAGCACTTGACACGGCTGCGGCGCCTACGTGCTACATTTACTCCTCAGTCATAACGTACATAAATAGTGCATACGAGCAAACGGATGGCAACAATTTTGTTTTGTGTTTGGAAAAATAGGAAAAAAAGAAGTTGTAAAAACAAATGTTTTTCGAATGCTTGAATGTTTTTGACGTAAAAAAATATGGCGGGTGTCCAAAAAGTAACCCTGTATATACATGCAGATGTCTATACATCGCCATAGTCATCACAAACACAAATTCCTGCTCTAAAATCTGTCCGATTTTGGCCTGTTTAATCGCTAGACTTAAATCACAGAAGATCTGCTTCACAGAGGGCTCTGCCAAGAATGGATACCACACAGGCACCACAAACTCGGTAATTAATTTTGATTGTTCTTTGATCGTTCTACATTGAGTATGTTAAGGAGCAAAGAGAATGGTAACCAAATTGCAAACATACATTTTGTATTAGTATTATTATGACAACAGCAACGTTTGTTTACATTTGAACGCGAATTTGGCGCAAGTGTAAACACCGTGTGCGTGCCATAAGTTTACTGAAATACGAACGGACCGAAGTTAGAGCTGTATTTCAACTATGAAATTGGTTTAATATTCATTTTAAAATATGTACATTACTTTTAATGGAGCAGGTAGAATATATAGATCTCGTAAACGATGGCGTGGCGACTGGGTCAATTTTCCCAAAGGTTGGGAAGCCCTAACAACCGGCAGGGATAATTGGAGATGTTTTGTTCCCATTTACCCAGCAGTGGGACGATACTACAAAAAAAAATTGTTATGATAATGACAATAGTTGTTTTGCCTTGTGTCGTCTTAGTGTGGGACAAACGTTTATTCGAGGGATGTCCTATCCTTACGTTCCTCTACCACGTCTATTGTGCTTATATTAAGTAAATTTTACAAATTATAAGTTCTATCAAGCTTCAATTACCCACATTTTTATTGTGTCTCTTTGCTGTGGCCTGACGGGATCTAAATATGTTATTTCAAGTAAGTTTGTGTAAAACGTCTGTTTATAGAAAACCAACGTGACTACCTAAATAACGTCGAGGAAAAAGCAGCCACTTGGCCGGACTTTGGTCTTCGAAAAATTTTACAGGGCTACCACTATTTAATAAATGTACTTACCTATTAGTTTTTTATATCTACTATACGAACTACTTTATGGTTCTGTCACACAACAGTTAAATTAAGAGTAGGTAAGGTTTGCCTTTGTGGTCTGGTAATAATTTACGTAATTATAGACACTTGAAATCTAAAACCCAAGACAGGTCCTAACCAGCGGGGTAACCATAAACTCTTAAAACATTCTCAAAGCTGTCAAATCTGTCAATTTTGGTAAGTCATTACATACAAAATTTGACAGATTTGATAATGTTTGACAGATTTGAGATTGTTTTAAGAGTTCGTGGTTACCGCCGGGCTGCTATCAAAAACAATCAATAGTTGATGACGCGATGTTAAGTTTTCTTAATTATTTGAAACAACCATGTAGGTAGGTACAACCGGTCAAGGCTAATATGTAGGAAAAAACAACTTTCAAGCAAGTACCCCTTTAAGACACTGAATTACCTAAGGTATATTATCTTAAAGTTTTTAGATTATAAAATACACATTTTAGAGTAATACATTTTTATGTAAAAATTATACATAATATTGGTTTTTGTAATAGCGAGACAGCCCTTAATAAGCTTACTTAGTTATATAGGAAGCACATAGTGCAACGTTAACCCACACACCCGAAAAAGCACTTAAACTTCATTGTCGCAATTGGACTCCACAAGATGCACTTGAAAAATTCTTGCTTTGAACAGCAAAATTACTTGGAGCAACTATTGTTTTGTGACTCTCTAAATTACAGATATTTTACAAATTCAAACAACAAAAGCTAAGATTTCGCTTGCAAGCTAAACCAGCAATAAGTCGAGTTCAATAGTAATTTGTTTGAATTTCCATCGGTTATATCGAAGTATTTTTTTAGACGAAATAATTGATTTGTATGCAAACTGAGTGAATACAGTTCACATGAATTTAAATATTAATACTATCGAGAAAAGTAATAGAATACGATTAATCTTATCAGCATTTAACTACTTATTCTGCTATTCTCACTCCGAAGTAGCATTAGCATTGTTCGGGATAAACCGCGATGACCGAGAGAATGTTAAACTATTTTAGGAATAGTCTTTCTTCATTAGAACGCACTAATAAAATTAGGCAAATAAATCATAATTTACAAATTCAATTCGAATGAAAAATATTTTTAGTTTAACAATAAGACTGAGAAGCTAGATGTGTAGACATATTTACTCATATATTAATATAAAAAACGACGTAACCTAATTACGTCGAAATGAAAATTGATGCAGTTTGGTTTTTTCTCCAAGCTGTAAATTTTGCTCATATTTGAAAAATAAAAGTTTTCGGGTTTAAATCTACCAACATTTTTCCAGGTAGTGGAGACATTTTCTATACTGACATACATATCATTGACAAGTGTGCCACCCAGAGTCTAACCATGAGCATAAAAAACAGTATTACTTCAAGCTTGTTATGTTTTCATCTTGTTTTCTGGATCAAATCTTAGGCTTCAAAAACAACATGAATTCAACCTTGTTAAGGTACTGTTGTTATTGATGTATAAGGCTCGAGGCCTCAGAGTCCTTTTGTCTAGAGCTCGCTGTCGTTTACAGGGCTCGCCTCGTTTTTATGAAGCTCGATAACTCGGGAAAGTCTTTTTCAAAGCTCGAACCTTTTTGAGAGCTCGAGACTTTTTAAGAGCTCGAGCCTTTTTAAGAGCTCGAGCCTTTTTGAGAGCTCGATCGATCTCGAGGCTTTTTCAGGGCTGAATACAACGTTGCTTGCATGTGAAATCGTAAACTACAATTTTGTAAGGCTCACTCCATTACAAGACATAGGGTGCTATAAACACATCAGCGTACATCGTACCTCACAAAACAGCATCTCTTTACATTTTGCAACGAATCTGTATTCATGCCTCACGCGAAGGCATTTGGCTGTTATGATCTCATCTTCGTTGTAGTATAAAATATCACACGAAGAATTTAAATATGTCACCTTAACGACTATTACAAGACTTGCCATAGAAAACCAAATTAAAGTCTTGAATAATATAAACTTTTACACATAATTTAAAGGTTATACCTAATTAGTATAACTTACGACTTGTGGTTTCATTTTGCACAAATTTTGAATTTCTTATACTGAAATTTAGTCTGTTTGTCTTTAAAAAACAAATGGTAATTCTAAAGTACTATAAATAATAATAAAAATTGGTTATACCACAGATTAATCCTCATAGACTCAAAGTAAGCGTTTTGTTGACCTTCGTATCCGAGCGAGAGGTAAGCACGCCGAACTATATGGCGTCGTCAACTCTGAGGATCCGCGTTCGAACCCCGGTCGGGTCAATGTAGAAAACGAACTTTACTTTATTGTCTCAAGTCTTTATTGCGGTATCGTCGTTGTTTCTGTTTGCTAATAACACAAGTACTACCTTAGAATCAGAGCAATGTATGTGATGCTGTCCAATATTTAAAAACAAACCGGCTAAGTGCGAGTCGGACTCGCGCACAAAGAGTTCCGTACGATCTATGAAAACGGCAAAAAAAATCACGTTTGTTGTATGCTCTCTTAAGTATTTTTTTTTCTTTTTTCTAGTATTTGTTGTTATAGTGGCAGAAATATATTATCATCTGTGAAAATTTCAACTGCCTAACTACTTTGGGTACGGAACCCTAAAAAGCAATACATTTTGCCACTTGCATTATCTAAAAGACACGGTACTGTTAATGTAATGAATATTTTATTGTAAATTTTATTTATTTTAAATTGAGCATAAAATGATATCAGAATTAAAGAAATTATATGCGGAAACAGGAGGCGGAGGATGCACCCGTGTTTTTAGACGGCTAGCTTGGGTTGGTCATATTTTGTCTAAGGATTGTTACTAGTGACTGGTTATTTTAATTCGTTAGGGCCTATTTGTCAGAACGAACGATACATTTTCGTCTGGGCGGTAACCACAAACTCTTAAAACAATCTCAAATATGTCAAACATTATCAAATCTGTCAAATTTTGTATGTAATGACGACGTACCAAAATTGACAGATTTAACAGCTTTGAAGAGTTCATGGTTACCCCGCAGGTTTGTGCGATGTACGTACGAATGAACTTCGATTGTGTCTCTCAAAGCTCATTACTGTATTAAAATTGAAATTAAATCCTTTAATTAAGCACATTAAGTATTGTAGATGCGATGCGGAATCACGCGTCATTGATTTATTGGTGCACTATCCAAATAGTTATTTTATCGTATTGAACGATCGCTATCGTAACGTTTATGTTCAATTCACATTTTTTATCATATTAGTTTATTATGGGCCTGTTTCAAAATGTATGTATATAGTTATGTTAAATATAAAAATATGTAGAGGATAAAAGTGCTTGAATTAATGTGTCATATAGCGCTATTTGACGGTCGTAAAACGAAAAAATTGTGTTTATCGTTCAGAAAAGTAAAATACACGGTGTTACTTTGCATCCTTGCCATATTTACAGAGGTAACTATATCACTGACAATGATAACAAATCAGTAAAAAAAGAAAGACCTAATTCTATTTTTTTTTAATCTTGAGTATTTTATTTTATCGACAATCTATTAAACACAACACTATTATCGAAACGCATGCACATCACTGTTCTTATTTATCGGCACAAAAGACTTTGTAGTATTACTTGATTAGTGATCGCGTACCGTTCGAGACAAAATCGGTTTATTCCTATGTGTACTGCAAAACCAAATTCACTAAAAACTTAGTGTACTTTATTTATGGGAGTCTCTAGTTTATCTAAACAATAGGTATTGTTCCCTACTTTTATCTCTGTGAATATGGCAAGGATGCATAGTAACACCATGTATAGCTTATTCAGAACTCATGCACTTATCCGTACATTCAAAAACAGGCCCTAAGAGTAAATATAGACGTTTGGATTGGGTTTTTGTATCTTGTCTGGTACGCACAAAAATCGTTTTTTTTTATTTGAAAAAATAAAGATCTATTTTACAAAGTGAAGGCAAACAATCTTAGAATTAAAGATTATGCAGCCTCCATTGAAGAAGAGTTTCCCATAGGCTAGCATAATCAATTATAATTTTTAGAATGATCTTGACCTCGCATCCAGGTAGGATTCATTCTTTGAATTCATCTTTAATAAAGTATTTATTTAGAATATTTGTTTGGGTTCCATAAAAGATGAATGGATTAAGATGACTTTGTGGCAGATATTATAAAGACCTTAGGCCTTATAATGATATGACAATGATATGGCTGATCATTTTCGTGTTTCACAAGAGACACGGTACAGATACCTTGTTCATAAGATGTTTAATTTCAAGTATGCTAGGCTAAAATACGAGTGCTGGAGCATGTAAATTATATTTTTGTTTTAAGTATTAAATTAAATTTTTGAAGTAATTATACCTACTTATGTACTTTTTCGTAATGTAAATTTTAATTAACAT
The DNA here is from genome assembly GCA_950371115.1 of Anania fuscalis. Taxonomy (NCBI): domain Eukaryota; kingdom Metazoa; phylum Arthropoda; class Insecta; order Lepidoptera; family Crambidae; genus Anania; species Anania fuscalis. The sequence continues at coordinate 15,110,828 of OX493328.1, forward strand.
GTAGGTACGTTTTGTATTTATTGAGTGTAGAACGTAATACTAGTATAATTCTTACTCTGAGGTGAATGATGTTTGACCGATGTAATCTTTCTCAGAATGCACTGTTGACAGAAATATCTATGCCTAGAAAGCACTTTTCGCCGAAACTCTGTTCAAAGAAAGCACGCTCCGTTGAAGCGCGGTCGGCAGAAAGTTTCTATGACACTATCCTTATCAGTTATTTTTGGAGTCGGTTCTTGGTTTTTGTGGCGCTTCGTACCTTGTAAGCGCCACGTCTGCCCAATACACTACAAAACACGTTCTGTCGACAAACCGTAGTACCTATTATCTATTGAGTCCTTACCGAAGGAGGCCTTCATCGCCACCTCAGCAGTATGCCATGCATCCAGAATGTAAAAAATACCTTTCTGAAGATCGCATCAAAATCGGATGAGCCAAACACTGCTTTTGTTTATGTTTTGTATTGTTAGACCTGCCTTATTCAAATTGCCATATTTTATCCAGAGAAAAAATGGTTCCCGAAGGAAGCGAGAGAACGACTTTCAGTGATACATCTCACCATTGTATCCTAAATTACTTGCATACACGATTGGCAACGAAAGTATTAACGCTAGTAAGAGGGGTTAACTTTTTTAATTTAGATTATCCGAAAGCCGGCTTTAAGTTTAGCTTAAGAAAATTAGATTGGGTATTAACTAGAAGCATACAGTGGCTGATACTTCGCCAAGACCCGTATTATAAAGCGATACTTTAAAGTGATTAATCCTATGTTTTGTGTTTTAGTATTGATAGATCCATTGATCTACTGATTACTGATTATATTGATACTTGAGATTAGGTGCATGTTTACGTTGTACGAGCTTCTTGCTCTCATTTCACTAATCATATCATATGTGCGTCTCAGAAGCGTTCAAGGATTAGCGCTGCTAAATGCTTTCCGCTATCCCTGTGAACTGGGCTACTTCCACTAGTGTGAGTCTCACAGGGAATGTTTGGAAATGCTTAAGACCGAATGTGATGGGTTACAATAGAGTTCCCAATTGTGAAAAAGCCTTCGGTGCCCCGTGCCACCAACGGCAAAGTTTTATAACAAATCCTTAAAGTTTTGTATGTTGCTTTTGAGCTCGAAAAGGCCCCTTTATCTAATAACTTTAAACGAGCAATTCTTGTACATATTATATTATACTAGCTGATGCCCGCGACTTCGCTCGCGTGATCTTTAGTTTATTCAATGTATATATATCACAGGATCAGTCATCGGAGATAAAAAGTATCCTATGTTAATCCAAATCATATTCTATATGTATGCATCACCCAAATCCGTTAAGTAGTTTTTGCGTGAATGAGTAACAAACATCCATCCATACTCTTACAAACTTTCGCATTTATAATATTAGTAGGATAACGGCTCCAACGATTTTCATGAAATTTCGGGGGCGATAAATCGACCTAGCTAGGTTTCATTTTCGTAAAAAAACGAGGAAATTCAGTCATACAGGTACTTAATCTTTACAAACGGCTGTGCAAAGATACTAAGGTCAGCTGTGTGAGCACAATTATAAAAATGTAATTATTATTAGCACTATTAGATTAGATGAAGATCTATATAAAAAGGTTTGACTATCAATAATACACATTGATTTGGCCCATTTAAGAATGACGACCTCCCAAGCCAAGAGGCGAGCATGCCAGACTATATAAGGCGCCGCCATCTCTGAGGTTCCGGTTTCGATCCCCGGTCGGTTCCCTGTGGAAAATGAACTTTTCTATATTGTCTCGGGTCTGGGTGTTGTGGTACCGTCGTTGTTTCTGATTTTTATAACACAAGTGCTTTAGCTACTTACCATAGGATCAGAGCAATGTATGTGATGTTGTCCAATATTTATTTATTTATTTAAGTGCATGTCTTAAAATATAGTTTTATGGCTAGCCATTCAGGATCGGCTGGTGACGACTGAGTATTTTATGTCGTTCAGTAATACGGGCCAAAGTGCCTTGAGTTATGACTGGGCTCGCCGTGGAAAGCAGCCGTGTTTTCCCTCTGAACGCTTGAGTACTCAATTAATCGTTTTTCCCGTGTTTGGCGATGCTCTGCGATTAGTTTGATACTTGCAGACTTCACTGGGTAATTCGTTTGAGCGGGTAGATTTTTAATGAATGGATTATTGTTTGGGTCAATTTTAAAATTTAATTTTAAACTAGCAGTCATTTTGTAAGTTATTTTCCTATCTAGCTCTAGCTAGATAGAAAAAAAAACTACTCTAGCTTAGATTAGCTCTAGCTAATGACGCACAATCTTATTTAATTCATAAATTAACTCTGGAAATAAAAAAATCTGATCCTTTTCTCTTCAAAGGTTTAGTAAAGCGATACAGTAAAAATCATTGCTTCCATTTCTCACAGATAGGTAAGTATTTATTTTTGAGTAGGCAGTTTTTAGTTTTAGCTTAGTTTATTTATCAGAAATATTTTTTATTTACCTATAAGTATGTACCAAATGTTAGCTAGTACCATGTCCAACAGCTGCAGACACAATAGGACAAGCCATTGTTATGTGCCATCCTATATGTGATACATCGGATAGGAACTTTGTTATTATTATTATTAAACTATTACGTATATAGGTACCATAATTAAATGGGAGAACGTATACCAGACAGATCAGACAGATGATGTGTAGAACGATTATTTAGGGTTCATTGGTTTGAGATTAAAGCGTTTCCATTACGTGTTTGCTACATGATTCATTTTGCGTTACAATTCTTGTCGGTCAATTAAAATTTAAAGGCTCATAAACATGGATTAATGTAATAAAAGATTGGTTTCGACTGAACAAAAATAACCTGACTTTAATAATATTTTATCGCCTTTGGCAGCGTAATGAATGATGCCATATAGGTATAGCTCTTGATGCTTTCCAGTTTGTTCACAAAAAAGGAGATTGATTTTCGATTTTCTAGTGAAAATAAAATAACTATCTTGAATTGACGAAGCAAATTGATATTTACATATACTAATATAGGGTGATTCGAGTAAGTACCAGAAATACTTATTAACAATAGCATATTTAACACTTTATCAGCCCAGTGTACCATTTTCGGTAGGCACGTTTTAGCTATTGTTTTACTAATACCTATGTCTGTGATAAACTGCTGATTTTTAGGGTTCCGTACCCAAAGGGTAAATCGGGACCCTATTACTAAGGCTCCGCTGTCTGTCTGTCTGTCTGTTTGTCTGTGTGTTTGTCTGTCTGTCTGTCTGTCTGTCTGTCTGTCTGTCTGTCTGTCTGTCTGTCTGTCCGTCTGTCACCAGGCTGTATCTCATGAACCGTGATAGTTAAAGAGTTGAAATTTTCACAGATGATGTATTTCTGTTGCCGCTATAACAAAAAATACTAAAAAACAGAATAAATAATGGTACCCTTCGTGCGCGAGTCCGACTCGCACATGGCCGGTTTTTTAGGTTATTCTGGAGAGTCATCATTTCATTAGTTTTTACTGTAGGTAATCTATCAAACATTGAAAACTAACTATTAAATATTCCTTTAATTTTGATGATAAGTAAAAGTGCATTAATCGATTGTCTTATATTATAAAGTACCGCCTCAGCCTTGCCTGAAAGTTGAACCGTCGTATTTACTTGAAAAAGAAACATTTAATAGATTTTGTTTCGAAAAAAAAAATACCCATAAAAATGGTAGAATTTGAATAACATTTCTGTATTTTGGTATTTATTTATTATTAAAACTATGCATGATAGTTACAGTACAGTACAGTTGATTTAAGTTTTCACATTTGAGCCAGTTCCATTTCTTATTTATTTCCTACCTACTAGTCTAAAGTACCTCCTTGCAGTTTTTAATACATTTATAAAAAATATAGCGTGTTTACGTTCACTGTCTTCAATAAGGTAAGTATTTATTTTTTATTTAGGGTTCGTTGATTTTATTTACCCTGTATAAGGTCATAGAAGACAATAAACAATAAATAAGCTTTTAGTGCCCAAGACTTACTCTTTCAAGCCTTAAGTAAGGTATTGGCGAAAGGAAATGACCAATAAATATCTCGCTAAGAAATTCCCTGAAACAAAAGTATGCGCAATATGGACTCACCATTAACCTTAGGGCTGAGGGAAAATAATCAGTTATTTACACTATAATAAAAATTGTGGCGTATTTCATTTGCGTATTAGATTCCGACGTGAGGATAGGAAATGCTCGGGTCCCACACCGGGGCACGCACACGAGAGTCACATTCCTTCGGACCACAGTTTAGATTGCAGCAGTAGGTGATATTCGTGTAAAACTGTAAACTCAAATTTTCTGACATTAAGCTAGCCTATCAGGAAGTTGGGTCGAATCCTCGACGCCTAACGTGTCTCCTTACACTATGTCTTTCCGGAATGGGTTTGTAAATATCTGTTGACTGCAACTTTAAATAATTTAAAAGTACTTTATTATATTTATCTTGTGTGTGTGTGTGTGTGACGGTCAACTTCTACGCTTAAGCAAATCTTCGGCTTCCTCATAATTAGGTTTTTGTTAATTTGAGGCCTTATGTTTCTTTAGGATGGTTCGAAGAATATACTGTTTTCTAATTGTTAGGACATCCGCTATGTTATACAGTGACTGGGTTGAAAATTTTCGTTCTTTAAACAGCATTACTTTTAATAAACTTCTTTGAGCTCGTTCTACGTCAAGGTATTTGGTTTTAAGTGCACCACCCCATATGATAATGGAATACGTTATGATAAACTCGACTAACGCAACATAAACTAGGTTAAGCAGTTTTTTAGTGACTATATGTCTTAAAGATTTAAAAATCCATATCATCTTTCTTATTCTTCTTGCAACCAAAGTTATTCTGCTTGAATGTATGGATTAAATCGAACAGTCGCATAGCATGGGTCATTCCTGGACTTTTTGGGTCTATGAATGTAGGTTAGATTTTGTATAATTTTTTCTTTGCCTATTAGGTAGATTATGAAAAAGTATTAGACACGTATTTTTCCTTTTTCTTTTTACATAATCCAAATATTGCGGAGATAGATTGATTTGAAATGTCGCATGTCGTCACGCCTATGTATAATTGTTACTTAGAATTGACGTCACGTGCCCCCTCTCCCACACTTTGACTTGCTCTATCTTTGTTATTTTTTGGCTGATTGACAAAATAAAAAATAACAGACCATTATTTTTAACGGACTAAATAGAATTTCATAAGAATTTCAGTTCGTCATCCCTATTGAATGTGCTATGAGAACAGGGTGAAATAACATTTTAGTCAAACCGCTCTGATGTTGATTCCACAGCTCGAATACGACCAGGTATATATTACAAGTTAAAAAAAAACTCTTTAAAAATAACGGGTCGAAGCTGTCCCTCTCGAGAAGACAATTGTTTTACTTAAGCAATAGAATCACTTATAAAGGGGGTTTGTGTTATTTAAATTACACCTACGTGTATACTGTACCGTCTTATTTTGTGTTCTATCGGAATGCCGCCTCCAAATCCACTAAGCGAGTGATCGTTTCAAACTGACGCACTAACTTTTCTATACATTTGACATAAATCTCAAGTGACCCCGAGCTCACCGTTTTCCTCGACCCTTCACGAAATATTGGCAAACTGGAAAACAAATTGAGTTGTTTTTATTTATTTCGAGAACTTGAATGTTGACGTTGAAGAGTTTTTGTTATTTCTCGCTCGAAACAATGCCAATATTTAATTCAAAGTAGGAAATGAGCCGGAAATAACAAATAACACAATATGTCATTTTGCTTTGGCTCGTTAACCCTTATTGTTAGTCAAAAATCAAATCGAAAAATAAGTTTATTTCAGTCTATCAATATTGTTACATAAATAGTAGTAGGGGCCATCCTAGTAGGAGTTGAAGTGAACTCCGGTGTCAGGAGGTCCCGCTCTTCTATTTGGTTAGTTAATGGCAAAGGAATTAATACAAAGGAGGCTTGCTATGTATGCTTTGTTTTTATAGAATAATTGTTAAGGGCCTATTATTTTTGGTGCCAGTAACACATACTAAATAATAGTTCAGCATTTTTTTATGGCTACACTAGAAGAAAAAAAAAAAAAACAACAAGAAAAAATGAACTTAAAAATGTTTTGACACAATTTTTTCTAGTTTTGTGTTCTATGCAATCAACTTTAGCTAACCGATAAAATATATATATTTCCCTCTTAAGTTCGTGTATGAAAATATAAAACGTTTTTGACCCTCTGTTGTCAAATAGCATTTATGTTCACGATGTCGTCGCTTGGCGTCGACCATGCGATAATACCCGGGTATAAAACTATTTTATTTTAATCAGCACATGAAAATAAACCTTAGGATAGAGAGAGAGAATATTCTGCACATATGCGCCATTGAACTTAAAGAGCAATCCAAAATTTGCAAGCGTACGATAAAGCAGTCTAGGGTAAATATAATGATGTTCGGTAAGCTCCGCTCATTGCACGTACATCAATGCTCGCACTCAAACGCTTAGCTACGCACCTTTATTTATGTTAAGTGTACCGAAAACAAGGTGTTTACAAGAAAAACGTGTTCGTTTTGAAAATTGAAAAGCCGTAGTCGAGATAAATAAAAGGGTGGGAAACGCCTAATTAAAAATATTTTTCTTACAAAAGGGATGGCGAAATTTAAGAGGTAGCAGAGGAGTGACGTTGAACGATATTGAACAAGTTAGCTGCTATTGCCATCTGTTGCCCGGTCTCAAGCAAACGTAATAAGACAAGATGTAATAACGGCCTACTATACGGGACAGGCGGATGTGAGTATGATCTTGTCATTGTTTTATATTTCATCTTCCTTTTTCTTGCATCCGGTAGAGAAGATGAAAACAAAGTATACTACGTTTAGGGACACGGTTGATCAGCAGCAAGCCGGTATTATGTTCGGTATTTTTAAACAGCTACATATTAAATAGTAGTCTGTCGCTACGTTGGCTTGTCATCTGTCATGTTTACGCAACTAATTAGATTAGATGCAGGGATTTTGATGCCGTTTTCAGTAATACCTATGTTGCTTTAGGTGTGACGGAGGCTCGTGGACCTGTATAATTTAAACGGTAGATACATACTATCATTAGTTGTATCCGTACAAAAACGGCAGGTGTGTACACTAGTATAATAAGTTGATAAAAAAGGGATTAAAGTTTCTTCTTTATTTTTTGCCCGGGATAAAACAGATTATCTAAAACCGTTCTTAGGTTTTTCCGTCTTGTTTTAAGTCCGTAGGTAAGTCTTGTTTTTTCGTCAGACTCTATACAGACTAAAAACATTAAAATGTTGAAGCAACACTGCTGTAAGAACTCATGCTTAATTGCCTGGAGTAAATAGTGACATGAGAAATGTAAAACAATACGAACACACGCGAGACAGGGGCCTAGCACGAAAGTGTATCTTTCGTTCGGTCATATAAACCTAACAAATTGAAATAGCCGGTCTCATGTGACATGCCTTTGAAAAAATATGACCAACTCAATCTAGCCGTGTAAAAAACCCGACCGTTTTCAATTGTTCATAAATTGTCAAACCTTTGATACGTGGGAATGGATGTTTTAATTTGATCGGATAATACGACAAACCGAACGATGCAGTTTCGTATTATGCCTCCAGTTACTGTTAGTCCTCCCCACCTGACGCTTGGGCCGATAGCGACCGTTTGCATCGAGTGCGGGGTTAAAGAATATAATGTATTGCCATAGATAACGTACGTCTACATGTAGGCTAATGCACTTATTTATAGCCTCGTTGCATACTAGCCCTTAGCTTAGACCTCGTAGATTTTACATATACCCGCAGAAATACTTTTACTATCATTAAAAATATGCAAAGATAATGCACCAGACAACAAATTAATTGCTTAGTATCGTAGTAAAGAATTAACAATTCTTGTGTTACCTACGTGAAAACGTAATATTGTTTTAGGTTTTGATGTTGGCTTGATAGAAAAAGGTTTTGTTAATACAAATCAACTTAACTTTAAATAAACACAACAACTTACGAGCGTTTATAAATATTTAACTCAATATTTAAATATGTTAAATCAGCTTACCAGAGGGCTACGCTACTCGCAGTGGGGTCCAGCTTTTGAATTAATGCTTTCTAAATAAATTTAAGCTATTCCATAGATTTATATTCGTAAAAAATGACCATTTGATGCTATGTTAGTCGACCATTTAATTAGGTTAAATAGAATGTTTACTTCAGTTTACTTCAACTGTCATTATGACCGCGACAAAATTAACTCAACAGATCATTAAAAAAATTAAAAGAGATAAGTTTTTCTTGAAGCACCACCATCTCAAAACTGATCTCTCTTGTGAGTGTTCGTGTCAAAGCGTGTGTCGTCTACGAGTACTTATAAGCCTTCAATAACAGTAATAAAAACATGCACTGCGGTTGCTATTTTCGATATCGCGAATCGAAGTCGGTGGATTCGTCGCCCAAGGGTATTCCGGGGCGCATACGGCGGTTTTTCGATTCAGTTCCCATTTGTCAGTTGCAGTAGAAGTAGAGTTCAGAAGTCATTTTTTGTTTCGTGGTTCTGATATCGCCCATATTGGAATTTAACTTATGAACATTTTATCCCCTCAATATTTCTTGACGAGTAAATTTTGTTTGTAGAATGGGTTATAAATTATAATTTAAACGTTGGTAAGTGTTTTAAATAAATCACATATTTTTTTAAAAAATATGACTAAATTATGGTAAATATTCATCACATGAATAATAAGTACTACGTATAAAATTAATTGTGATTTCGTATTATTACCCCCACACACGCGATACTAAGTAATTTTAGTATGAAGGTGAGACAAATGATCTCGTTACCATAAACAAAGTTTTTATTAAAATTTTTGACTAGTTTTGACCGACTTTAAAAAAGGAAGAGGTTTGGTTTGTACCAGCTTTTTTATTGCTAATTATGACGTGTGTGTATGCAGACAGACAAAGATTACGTCAAATCTCGCCACACAAAACTGACCGTCGCGTGTCGTCTTATGTTAACCTATCGCGTGACATATAGGTATTATTCTCAAACATTTTTTTGTCCCTCAGCTTTTCGTTGTCATTCTGTTTCCCACTCAAATAATTATCGGATAATCAGTCATCACACATTGTTAAGGCTACAAAAAGAAATGACGTAGCGGTTCAGCTGAGGAAAGCCTCGACAAAACGAGGCCAGAGGTGATTTAGCGCGATTTCTTTAACGATATTATTTCATCTTGTTGATTTCTTTATGTTATACCTAGAGGTTAAAAAAGTGCGAACAAAAGGACTGTGGTATTACTTTAGAACGTCAAGAATAAGATATTTCTTAAGCTGGATTAATTAAAAGTTCATTTAATTAGATTGAATAAATAACAATACCCCTCGGTGTTCGGAGACTCGAATTCGAGCCAGCAGTTTTGTGCTCCTATGAATTAGAGTAAGCTACGCTTCTCTTTGTTTGACCCTTATTGCCTCAGGGTTAAAATCTATTGACACGTCTTATTGTTCTAGTATGTGGAATAGAATAAAACCATAAAGAATTCAATCTATTTTTCAAACAAAAACAAGACGACGAGCGCTTCCCCTTAATAAGCTCTGCATCAATATCCATAGATCCACACACAAGCACGTTCTTAGAACGCTAGAAAAGTTGATAATTAGCAGCAATTGAGAAACGATTTGTATTCATCATCATCACGAATCCCACTTATCCCATCCCATATTCCCATCCCACTAATCCCCTATCCCAATAATATATTATAAATGCGAAATTTTGTGAGTTTCATGATTGGATGTTTGTGATTGTGACTCAATCACGCGTAAAGGGCTTAACTGGTTTGGTGGAAATTTCGCACATAAATAGAATATGATCTGGATAAACTTATAGGATACTTTTTATCCCAGTTAAATGTTCCTGTGGGATACCTTTCTATAAATTGTTCTATAGTGGAACGTTTTGCATTATGTATCATACAAACATCCCATGGTCCACGCAAACAAAGTTGCAGGAACAGCTAGTACCTAGGAAGTAATAAAATATTCAAATAGAAACATATTTATGTTTGATGGATACTTATTTACAGTAGAAATTCGTCAAGTTGGTCTACAAATATTACTTTCGGAGATTAGTCTAGAAGTCTGCGGGAATCAAAGTGGGTTCCGCTAAAGCTGCGAGTTGTCGGCAACTTCGGAAGCTGTCAGTGTCGGGATTTAACGCTTGTTAATGACTTTTGACAACAATGAGTCCCATTCACGAAACTTAGTTTTTGTCCCATTTATGTTGAGAAGCTTCAATATTTGCCGGATACTCCCAGACGGATAGGCCTTTTGTTTTCCTGGCATTTTGTAACTGAACTGGTTTGTGTGTACAAACGGAACTGAATCATCATGTTATAAATATGCGCTAAAAACACAATTTTCATGGTCTTGAAGTAATTAATTAACGTCATTATGTCAACAAGTACTAGACGATGTATTATTTTGCTAACACACCAATCCTAAAAGCAATTTAGAAAAGTTCGTTTACCTGAATTGATCCATACTGAAAATCTGATCGTTGTGTTCATGGCGAAAATAAAATGTTGCGGTAATTAATAAATTGATAGCAGGTACATTATACTTGGCTTTCGGTGTCTAATTAAAAACCATCGTAATATTTATTATAGGTATGAGACTATATGAATCAACCCGTTTATTGCGTCGTTTTTAAGTTTTTGTAACAGCAAGACTGGAAGATAAACAGTCTCTACATTTTGTTTATTAAAATTAGCTTTACAAAGAATTCGTTTATTTGTAGCCTTTACCATGAGTAAGAAATATAATCAATAGGTACACTGTTCATAGAAATACCTTTTTTATTGTTGTATAGAAAAAAATAAGTAAATATCTAAGCAAAAGAGATTATTTTGCCAACTCCAAAACAGGTTTAAGTTACAAGAATTTAGCAAAATGTAACTTCAATATTAAAATTATTTTCATTGAAATACTCGTACAAGACTTATATACTTTTGATTATTTTTACTAAAAATGATAATTATATTTAATAGACAGCCCAACAGTAAAATTAAACATAGGTAAACTAACAACAGCACTCGAAAAGGCTTCGTAAAGAATAAAACAATTGTTTTGGCAGAGCAAACCACAGCTGACGCCGCGCGCGAAGCCCCAAATTTGGAAATGTAATTCTAATCGGCCTCCACTCCACACGGAGAGTGCCGACCCATCTCGACATGCAGAGTTACTCAGAATTTAATAGAATAGTGCAGTATAACCCTGGCCGTCTTTTTGCATGAAATAATAACATTTTGTAAAAAAAAAACTGATTAGACATACCTACTGCGAAAACTATTTGTTTTAAATTTAGCTATCTCTACATTTTATGCAACTGATTTTTTTTTTTGTTTAACTGACATGATTTTATTAAAGCGGATTACATTGTCAAGAGGTTTGTATTTATACTAAATAGCTAAATATCTACTACATTAATTCGATGCAAAAAATATCCGCTAGTTTTATGTAGTAATTCAGTCACTAAATTAGTTTCAGATACTTTCGTATATTATTTTTACATCTTAACACACAATCTATCGCGTAATAAAAATCTATATTGCTTTTTCTCAATCTAGAAAATCACTGAACGTTCTAATCAGTGTGATTACCAAGAAATAAAGGCGAAAGTAATTTCCAATAACATTAGTTCTATGTCCCTATGTGTCTATTCGATATATTTAGCCAGTTATCTCCACTGAGATAACGCGTGACTGGCCCGCGACAGATCTTACTGAGTAATGAAGTTCAGGTGGTCGCTGGGGAAATCTGACATAGTCTTGGAACTCGGAAATTTAATAAAGATCAAATATATTGAAGGCCACGCATGAAATAATAAATTCCGAAAGGCTTATATAAAACTATGATATATTACCAGAAGAAGGGATTAAACGTACACAAATTACCGCTAATTCTATTTTAGTGTTGAAACCACGATCAGCATGGCAAGTCTGTTTACAATAACTATAAATCAACGAAAAATGAGCGTGATTTTTTAGTTTTAATCATTGATATTTTAAACTTTGAAAGTGGCTGCAGTAGGTATTTTACTTTGGTTAGCGCTTCGTTGCAAGATAATTAATTCTTAAAAATCTCAGAAATCTTCGGCTGAGAAATGATGGAACTTTTCTAACAACAATATTTTAACGTACTAGAGTTGCTGTCCAGAGCACTTTCAAACCGCATTTACCACATATACTCTTCGCAAATTGGATATTTCCGTCACGATACACGTAACCTCCTGAGATATGGAAGTTGCATTATAAGCTAAACTTAACAACTAGATAAACTTGTGAACATATTTAAAAAAGCAACGTAATTTTGATATCACAGCCTCAGCCTTATGATGTATGATTTTTACTTCATAGTTTCCAATAAATTAAGTAAATTTTCGAATATAGATACCCTAATATAAAACATTGTCGTGGGTCTACAAAACGCTAAAAGCTAAAGTTATCACAGTTATTTACTTTTTAGGGTTCCGTAACCCAAGGGTAAAACTGTCTGTCTGTCCGTCCATCCGTCCGTCCGTCCGTCCGTCCGTCCGTCCGTCCGTCCATCCGTCCATACGTCCGTCTTTCTGTCTTTCACCAGGCTGTATCTCATGAACCGTGATAGCTAGACAGTTAAAATTTTCACAGATGATGTATTTCTGTTGCCGCTATAACAACAAATACAAAAAACCAGAGTAAAAGAAAGGGGGCTTTAAGAGGGCTCCCATACAACAAACGTGTTTTTTGCTCGTTTTTATAGATAATGGTGCGGAACCCTTCGTGCGCGAGTCTGACTCGCACTTGGCCGATTTTTATTAAATTAACCGTTTATATTTAAAATTCAAACTTTACCCACCCGTTGGATAACAAATCTTTGTTATAGCATCGAAAAGATTAGAATACTATTACCCTTATCCCACATCGTTCGTATGCATTTCAGAGAGGATGTGGTGAAAATTGAATGTCGGATAAGTGTAATGGTGCCTGCGACGACTCGTGTGATCGTGAGAAACATTTTATAGTTTTAGTAGTTAGGTACAATAGTGGTACATATGTACCTACTGTATCGTAGAATCACCTATCTTACTACACCTTCAAATATTATATGCGAAAGTTTGTGAGGATGGATAGATGTTTGTTACTCTTCCACGCAAAAAGTACAAAACGGATTTTGATGAAACTTTGGGTTATACTACATCAGAATAATACATACGCTACAAATTGTAAAGATTTTGTTTAATTTGGCCATATTATAAATAAACCAAAGACGCGCGGTATAATGATGACGATAACGGTTAGAAGAGCTAGTTTTTATAAAATGTATATTATTAATCTAGCACACATTTTTTTTTTATCCAATAACTTGTATGTTGTGTACATTATTACTGCACTTGTTTTACGAACAATTTATAAAGAGAAGGCTTCCTTTCGTATCACGGCATAAATGAGAGTAGTTCAAACATTGGATCAATCCAAAATGTACTATTTTTATCTCATTTCAGCAATAAACAATGGCTCGAAATTTAAGTTTTACTAGATTATTCTTAATTCCCTAGAACCTGTTGATTTTGCTGTATAAATACTACAGCTTCTTTTTGTTTCATTTACAAATTTTTGTCTCATCACCTGTGAAAGTCAGAATTTCTAAATATCCGCGCACAGTCGCGCCATTTTTATTTGTCTCGACATTCTCCAGTGAATATTTTTATGCAAACCGTGACCAGAAAGTATTGGCAGCAAATTATTGGAAAAATATTCAGGATTCAAGAAAAGCCAAAAGTTTTGCAGAATTAGATTTTTACATTTTACACACAGCTTTGACACATTTTATTTAAATACTTATGATATCAGAAAAAGAACTTATGTTATGTTAAAGAACGTTAGCGAAGCTCGACTCAACATTTTTCCAGAGGCGTTCATGTTGGAAACCATAAAAAATATAGATATAGGATGGACTGGTTTTATCCACAAAAAACATTATTTTTAAAAAGGGGTTTAGAAATTAAATCATTATAGTATATTTTAAAATAACACAACGTCCCCATGATGCAAAAACAAAACGTTTTGTTCCGAATAATCTTATTTTTTCACTATTAAAGCTGTCAATTTCAAATTGCAAAAATGTAAACAAAAATATTACAAATAAAATAAATAATTATTATTACATTGTATCCTAAAATAGAAAGTTATATGTAAGTAGTCGAGTTTGATATATCGGGTGTAAAAAAGGCTTAAGGAAGCCAAACAACATATATTCTACGTATTATTACGATCATTTTTTTCTTTTACACTATACCTGGGAAATGACGGGTTACCGAGCTATTGACAGTCAAAGTTACATTTTTTTTAAAGATTTTTTACAAAGTGACTCCTGTTTGATAATACTAAACTTTTTTACAAAGAAACATGATCCGCTTACATACACAGGTATAGTCTTTGGCGTTCGCGCTATTCATTGCGGGTTAGAAATAAGTTATTTTTTTTGATACCCAAAAATAAAAGTCATTTCCCAGCAATTATTTTTTTTGCATTCTACTTGGTTTTTTGTGTAGAATTCGTGGTTTAAGGCTTCGTTAAGCCTTTTTTTACACCCTGTATATGACATACTTAATTAATTTATTGTGATGATAGTCAGACGGAATAAAAATTACGTAGAACAGAACCTAACCTCAACATTTAGTTTTCTCGGATTATCTCTTCAAGTAATCCCAACTTTAGGAACGCTTTAAGGCTTTCTTGAATGTACGAATATTAGTTAATGTCATTTTATTAACAGGGTTTCATATTTTGAGTCGGGAACTCTATAGAATCCTGCCATCCTTCTTTTCTCTGACGTTTAAATGCACTTCTGTTTTTTTTTTGTAAATGTTGAGTGATATTGAACAACAGCAATATGTTTTTTTTAAATTGATAATACAGGGTTACATTGCACAATAGTGCTAAATTTCCAGAAGCGAAGAAATTTTTAAGATTTCGTTTTTCGAAAAAATCATACATTCAAATTAGTTACGATAGAGTCATTGATTTAAATGGTTCTCTCGGCTTAATTTTCTAAATTTGGCCCTATCTCACAAAGAAGGCCTGTAAAGGAGGTACGAAACGCACTGTGTCACTTTTCAGCAATAACTGTGATAATTATGCCATCCAGTTGTATGCTGCGGTTGAGCGCAGTGAGCTATCATTATACCGCTCAATCAGCTCCCATGATCGTTTCTCATCTCCGCGGGGCCGTACGGTCATCGCACGGAATTCACGAAGGCTATAACCAATGAGATTCCCGATACCCTGTGGTCGAGCTGAGCGAGCAATTACTACATTGCTCAGTTGGTCGCGTGATAGTTTTTTGACTGTCCTTCAAATTGAATAAACCGAACTTAAAATGATATAAATTCGTGATATGAATTTGATATAGGTACACTATTAAATAAAACGTTAAAATATTAGTTTAATATAGTAAGTAAGAACGTGGTGAACGGTTTAGTACGCAGCATCTTGTAGATGGACCTACACTATTTTACAATTAAGTCGCATTTCTAGGTTGAAAAGCCTCATAATATTTAACTAAAGGTTAAACGAGGAGATTGTGCAGCTCATTTTATGAGCGAGTATATTAAAGACCGCTTGAATTGTTCAGGTTTATCTTTACTGCTGCATTATCGTTTTTCATTTTGGGCTATCGACACTATCATTATCAGTTAAATCGTTTCCAATATCCAATTGATAACGTCAAGCGACACAGCTAAACGACTACACAATATACACAAATACAGTGGGCTCTTTATGTCTCGCAACCAATTGTTTTAATCAGTCACTCAATTGAGGTTCAAGTCTCGTTATTCACCAACGGTTTGCAAATAAAAGACATGGCCAGTTATGAATTAACCGATCTTTTTGATTTGAGGTGAGGTTAGCCTCACCGAAACAAGTCGCACCCACACATACATATTACGTACATTGCCGTAACGCAATGTACGTTCATATGTGTACCTATGTGTGGTTTACTTATTATTTCGTAGATAGTGAGCCCACTATATGTATCTATGTGTATTATGCCGGCTATTATGGGGCGATTAGCTGCAGACTGTGCCGGCGGCGGTCATGATGGGCCTCCTTGATAATATGCTTCACTATTTTCGGAGATGCTGATAGAGACATTCCCGTGATCGGAATCACTTATATATTACCTATTATAGATCGGGCGACTACGCCGGTCATCCTATTTAGTTGAGCTGTTGACAATTTAGATGAAGACGCGTGATAATAAGGTAACAGTCGGTTTTAGTGTGAACTAAAATGGATAGTTGACCATTGCAAACACATCATATTTTTTGTCATCGTCTACAACGCTGTAAACTTCACACCGATAACGTTGATACAAAATTGCATCTAAAAATCTCTGAAAACAATATTCTTGGGCTGACGCAAAAATATCAGGTTGGAATGCAAAATGAAATTTGATGCTAAGCAAATTCTGGAAATACTCTCGATATTTCTAAAATTGAAGATATATGCGAGCACAAGTCGGAATTTGCACATTTATGCGAAACTCGCCAGAGTTTTCATAGTTTGTTTTGGTGTTTTCGGTTTAAATTCATTTAACTTAAGATTTGGAAAATCTAAAATACATTGTATCTAATCATCTTAGCGAGAAAATAGTTGCCAAGTTATAGCTCCCTCGTCGGTCCACGACGGCGAAGCTATTACTAGGTATTAAAACATGTTTATTTTGCTAGAGGTTCGTAAACAAATTATTTTCACTGTTGTATATTTTATCGGAATATCTATTTGCATGAAAAGTAGGTACGACACTGAACTAACTGCTAATATGGGCTTTTCCTAAATCTTGTTTTTGTTAGATGATAAATTAACAAAACAGCGATTCTAATATTTGGCTCTGATATTAATGTGTTGTCGTCATTTTGTGTTATTAGAAAATAAATAGGAAGTAAATAAGCGCTGTTTATAATTCACTTCACGGTAGCTCGTGGTTTTAATCAGAGCCAAAGTTTGGGCACGCCAATCTACTAATGCCGGATAAGAAACTCGCGCGCCGCGGTGCCGCCGCACATAGAAATGCGTAAACACAAATTTTGTATTCACTAAACTTACAACTCCATTAACTCAAGGTAACTAATAAGGAATTCTTGATATATTGAAGGTATTAAAACTGATCGAGGTATAAATGGAATCTGTTTACTATTTTTCTTATGATGATAAGACGACCGTCTTAGGGCCTCTTGCTTGAAGCGGTTGTTCGCACCGGATAACCCACGTGCGAAACTGTTTCTGAACATAAAATTATTTTATTTTTATTTAATACTTTTTATACGATTAGCCCCAACGGCTCAATTTGCAATTTTGTGATAGCAACCATCTTGGATTTGAAATTAAGCATAGTGTATAGTATGCTACTAGTCAGCCCTTTCATTGGATACCCATATTGAGGGAGTTTAAAAAAAAATGTAATCCGCCATTTTGTTACGGCGGCCATCTTGGCTTTCAAATTTGTCATAGTGTATAGTATTCTACTATTCAAGCCCTTTCATTAAATACCCATATTGAGGGAGTTTAAAAAAATTGTTACGTCGGCCATCTTGGACCGATTTTCATCAAACATAGCTAAGAACACTCTCGACTAATTAATCATTCAAACAAACACACACACACACACAAAGACACGTCAAACTTATAACACCCCGTCGTTTTTGCGTCGGGGGTTCTCAGTTTCAGTTTAGTCGTACATCGGGCACTCGAGTATTCGCGATATTCGTCCAGCGCACTTTATTCTGCAGAAGAACTTAATACCTAGTACTGATTTGCGCTCCGGACTACAAAAAGGTAACATAATGTTGTTACGAGTTATGTAAACATACCTACTTCTTTATAGGATTTTAAGGACTTTAATGTAGCTGGTTTTTACGTCCGAATTAACCAAAAATATTTCATAGCATAACTATGTATTATGTCATGTAATAAACACAAATTAATTTCTAGTTTTTACTGACCATTTGTGCGGTTTTTTAAATTTTTATTTCTTATACTCCACTCAAACTTTATCTGTGATTCTAGGTGACAAAAAATTCCATCATAGGAGTTTTATTTTATTTATTTAACGAAACAAAAGCTATTTTTAACATGTCAAGATATTAATTAATGTTGTACTTAAGACTGAGTTTGTTCGTAGAGGTAATTCGTTCGAATATTACGCTTCTTATTACACTTATGGAAGGAGATGTATCGGAAACAAACGAGCTATGCGGAGTTCATACTCCTCACGCACAGCTAAAAGCAATTTTATTCGCTAGAGCTAGAGCCATCAATTTTGCGATGAAAAGCGGGCGTGTGAGAGTACGGTTGACTTACGGCTCAGAGATAACAGCCATCCCACGGAATAGAAGCAAATGGTCATGCAACTAAAATAAAGTTACACAATTTTAGAGCAGAAACATTCTCAAATGGCGACGACGAACTGGAAGATGCAGCGTTAGCAGGCTTCTCACCATATAGAATATAACTAGTGGCACTGATGTTGAGTGCTGGGCTAAGGATACGCAGAAGACCATCATGATTACATGATTGGCTAGTAGTGCGACGCGCCTGCACCACCGGCCGGGATTGGTTGCTAGCTCCGCGCACACGCGTCTCTGATACGACGAACGTCTCGTAAGATGCGCAAGAGATCCCCACTCTTTGCCCCAGGGCACAACATTGGTGCTGGCTACTGTAGAATAGAAGGAAGTACAAAAGCAAGTAGACAAACGTCTTCTTAGTGGTGTATAATAATGTCCAGCAGTGGATTTACAAATGCAGATGATTTATTTTATTTGATGATGATGATGATAAATGCTTGCTTCCTTAGTGGGTAAGTTATGATTTACCTCATAAATAAAGTAACAAAGATGTTAATCAAGGAGTCGCTCGCAGTCAAGTTTTACATAGTTTCGCCGAATTATTGCTACGTGACACCTTTTGTGCACAGCTATTAATACAGGCATAAAAAGACTAAAGTTCGTATTTTCGTCGCGTTTGTGAATGTTAGTAAAAACTTTTCTGGTGATAACATACTAACTTGCGACTTACTAGTGGTAAGCAGAGTTGCTATTGTAAGTGATTACCTACATACGGTTATAAAGAAAAAATCAAGGTGTAAATTTAGAGAAATCTTAATATAAAAAATCTATCTAAAACATAACAGGTATAGCCGGCTGACATTTTGCAAACCAAGAAGCAAGAGAAGCCAGGCTGCCAGTATTAACATACTAAATTATCGTTTACTCAATTTCGCTAGCTTAACCTGGCTGTTTTACTCATATCATGCCTTGAGTTGCCTCGTCTCGTTAACTAAGAACTGGCGGAAAATTAAGCCCCGAACCGACCCGCGAGCGCGAACGGTAGCGCCATCATTGCCCATTAACCTCATAATAGGTTAAATATGCTAAAGAGCTCGCATTCACGAATTATAGTGGCGGAGAAGTCTCAAACTTTGTTGATATGCTCACCGCGCCCTTGGGGTGCACGTGGGCTTACCTAACATAGAATATTGGGCCCGGCGATGAGGGGAGTGCTGTTTGAAGAATGGCTAATATAGGTTAATTTACTAGATGAGCGTTTATTTTATGGGTTAAGCTCCTCTACTAGGGTTTTATAGCTCGAGCGTAAACGGGTTTACTTTAAATTCATGATAGAGATCGGAAGCGTTAATGTAGATTAACTGACGGAAAATGTTATTTATAGCATTTATAGATATTTTTTTAAAGTCAGTTAATCTGACTCTGCAAACCATTTAAGATAACAAACATATATACTTTTTGTTGCGAAGCCTATATTAAAACATAAATTGAACAAATAACTGCTTAAATTCCAAAATCTGACAAAGTGGACATTCCAGCATGTTAAGGCCTTAACAATAAACGTCCTTGTTACTGTGGATAATTTTTTAAGTCACGTGCGCTTCTCTTTCCGTACCTACCTTTAGCCGGTCGCTGGCTTCCTAGGGTGCTCTAGCAATATAAATTGAACAAAACTCTACAGGGGGTCATAAAACAGATGACATAGAAGATAACACAATAAACTCAATAAGATTAAGTGTATTATCTGCCTGCCCAGTGCGCTTGACTTTGCTCAAGAGATGTTATTGTTTGACCTATTTCAGAGGACCACGTTTGAGATTAAATTCCACAGCTTTTATACCACCAGATTTTTCATGTTTCAGTTTACGCTGTGTTAGTTTAAAGTTGACAGAGTTATAGACCGTAAAGTCTGAGGAAATCGTGTTAATAAAACCAATATTATATGCTCAAAACATTAATCCAAAGCACTTACGTCGGAATAGGAAATAATGGCTGATGTAAAAAAGGTCTCAAGACATTCTTAGTTTTCTCGTAAAGTTAAGTTTTTCTTATAATTAGGTAACTAAATCGTTGGGTGTACTAAAACACTGGTAGTTATTAAGTTGAAAACTATTACAACTCTTCTTTCGGTTGTTTTAATTAAACTGTTATTCTTATTTCAGCAGAGACGTTTAATTGTAAAAATAAATCGTTGTGATGTTATTATTCTACGGTTCTAATGTCTTGTAAATTTGATTTCCAAGTCGCTTTGTTTTAATTCTATCATCCTCAGACCCGTTGAGTTTACCAATTTACCGCAAAGATCTTTTCATTATGCCAAAATAAATTATAAGTAGGTCTTTCATGAAGCGCTTACCTACATAAATCCCGGTTTGATGTTTCATCAACCTTTTTAAGCATTCTTAGATCTAGATTATAAAATCGTTATTTCTTATAATCAACTTTAAAGAAACTGTCAGAAAAAAGCTATAGGTACAGCTAGTTTAGGTTAAATAATAATTGAAGGAGGATCTGCAACTGGGCCTTAAATTATTGATATTAAATTATTCATTGTCACATTATGAGGCCCCATAACAGCTCTTCCGGACAAGACGGATAGTATTATATCCATAATGCGAAAAAAATGGAACTAATGTAGCCCCTCAGAAGTATCGTGGTTGTCAAATGTCATGGTTTATAATATTTTGGTTATCAAAAGTAAAAAAAGGGCTGTAGGTACTTCAGATTCTTAACGGATCAACGTTTCCCTACGAATTTTTATTGTTCTTATTTATTATTATTGAAATACTGTACTTTTTAAATTTTCTTGAAATTACGCAATGAGCTACTAAATACAACTTTTTAGCTGATATTACTGTTGTAAAAAAAATATATACACTACAAACCTTCTAATAGAAATCTGGGGTTAGGATAGGTTATTAATGCAAACAGGCAGATAAAATATAAGCATCACTTAAAAATAAAACTTATTTGTGTTTCAATTATACAAAGAGCTTTGTGTATGATTTGATTACATACGTTATATATTGTATACGTTTTATGCCAAGTAATTAAGACTGTAAGCTGTAGTGTAGTGTAGTGTAAGCTTATGACGTTCTCTAAAAGCTAGTTTCAAAATTTTAGACGAGTTTTATGTATTTAGCTTTCTTAGCAAACCTTTAGGAAACTATGGCAGCACGTCATCAACAAACTCGACGCACGCTGACATTTGCTTGAACCTACGCAGTCGCAGACAGAATTTTAAAAACTTCATCAAGTATCATATTCATCCATTTGGATTGGATTGAACTAACCTCAGACATAAGTAATTGATCGCTTACAATAATATCACGTTTTATTTGCATAACAGTTACTAATGTATAAGAAAAGCTTTCAAACAGTTGTGGTTATTTACCGCGAAACAACAAAATTGATCAAAAACAAAATGTAATAAAAACACGCGCACTATTTTCGTGTTGTCGTTATAAATTCGATGTATGATTAACTGGACACGTAAAAAAATCAGTATTAATTAATTATAACTCAACCATTAATATTTTTTTACCTAACTATGGACAACGGTGCCGCAACATTACCTATAAATAGTTTAAATATAACATGTTTGTTGTAAATATTTTAATAAGCCTGCAAAAATTATTTGTTTTCATTATAATTTACCACTAGGAAAATCGATTCTATTGTTACAGTTGAGATATTATACTAGGCATGGCTTGGCAACGGCTATTTTAACCAAAGCTGCTATAGTCAAACTTGCCACTAAAAGATGTGTTCTCAAACGGAATAGCTGGAAGAAAAGATAAAGAAAAGCCAGCCAGCGTTTTCATTTCACTCATACCAAATAATAACACTTTATTGGCCATCTAGAAGTAGCGAGGTAAACTGTTACTAAAATTTTGGTTTCACTGAAACCATGAGTCCATACTAAAGATGAAGTTACAGTGGCTACCATCCAACAATTAGAAATTCAACCGCCTGAAACATTCACTCAATTCTTTTGAACTGTGATTATTATGTTAATTAAAGATGCCCTTTAAAAACTAAACCACACTTTTTAGTGCAATGTTTTTAAATTCTGTATGTACAGAATAATTAGACATTATCGGCTACAAGACCATCGTTTAACCACTCGATTAATGACGGAGAATCAAACGAAACTACAACGATGCATGTTTGTTTTTTTAAATGTTTTCATTGCTCGTTTTCATTAAATAACTACATGAATTTTATTTTCATTTTATTTTTGCATGTTTTTACAACGTGGACTAGTCTAGATAAGGAATTCACGTCGCAAAGCGGGCCCGTAATAAGGTTCGTATCTGGCGCACTGTCGCCGATGCAAAAACAGACGTCGGACACCGCCTTGACGAAAACGAGACTTGTGCTTTGAATACGCTAACGGAATACCGTCTTTGATAAGTTCCTGAACTTTTTAACAAATATTAGACCCGCAATGCGGAATATTAAATCATTTTTCCAGCAAAAAAGTTTATTATTTTATAAAGGTATCATTTTTCTCTTTGCTTCATTGATTGTGTGTGTGACTTTCGTATTTAAGATTTAAGATAACTATCTTATCATACTTAGGGTGCCGTGTGGTGCCGGCACGTTAAAGGAATTGTACCACCCCTTCTCTTCCTATGGGTGTCGAACGAGGCGACTACAGGAGAACCTCCATGAGAAGACGGGCAGCAACGTCTCCTCTCCACCATTGGCCAAACTGCGATCGCCAACCTGCCTGCCAAGCGTGGCGATTATGGCAAAATCCTCCTTTTGGAGAGGCCTGTGTCCAGCAGTGTACTGATATAGGCTGGTGATGGTGATGTATTATACTTAGCGGTGTAATCAACATTCACAACATAATTTATTAGTCAGCTAAAAACTATGCAAAAATATAAATTTTTAGCTTTAGCAAGCACTCATCACCATTAATTAGCATTCACAACTCTTGTGGCACGCCAAATAGTGAGAAACCTTAACTAAACTTTAGAAATTAAGAGCCAGTGTCATTAAACGAGATGATTTAACAAAATTACGTCGTTTCTTACTCTATTTTATTTCTGTATAATCACTGTTGGGTCTGAATAGATAAGCATATGGCTCTCAGTCTCGCCCGAAGGCGCAAAGCCGACCGTTTGGGACTCGCTTTATCGAAACCCTTACCAAGCGAGCTGTACGGAAGCTCTCAACCATTTCACAAATCCTAGTCGAAAAAACCTTCATGTCAAGTACATCCGTTTGTACGCTAAAAGGCGCATTCATTTTATTCTGGCGAGACTATCTTGGTGTTTTGTGGATTTTTAGCATGTTCGACTTATGGCACTCTCAAACAGTTTGTACCTAACCGGCTACTGGTTATTGTTTTGGTTACTAAGGTGTGTTTTTACTGATTAATTTCTTAAACTATGTACAAGAGGGTATAATAAGATTTCTTGCTTTATTTGCATTTGTATTCTGTACTAGTATTTATACTAGTATTTGAATTTTTGCATATTATTATAACTATATATTCTTTTAAACTTTCATGGTCACTAACATTAGAATAGTTTGTTACGGGATTGCTACCATGTACCTTATTTTTGAGTTCCCGATATTTCGGCACTGTTGCAAGCGCCATGATCACGGAGTAACTGAAGATCTTGCGGGTAAGTTGTTAAGGGCAAACATATCGGTCTACCCTCTTTCGCAGTCTTTTATTGCACGCGTCGGTACCATTGTCTACAAACTCACTATTTTCTCGCACCTGTTCTCGACACACAACACTAACAGTATCTTAACAGTCAGTAACAGTGCCGAAATATCGGGAACTCAAAAATAAGGTACATGGTAGCAATCCCGTAACAAACTATTCTAATTATTATAACTAAATGCGAAACTCCAAGAACAAAATCTATACTATAATAAATCTGTAAGGGGTCGAATTCTGTACATTTAAGATATTTTGAAAATTATTTTTGGGGGGCACTAATACCAAATCGATACTGAAGCCAAAAATACAATTATTTTGTTTCTAGTCTGTCTGTCGGTCGCGATGTATACGCTAATCTCCGAAGATACTGCACGGATTTATTTACGGTTTTTACAAATAGATTAAGCTCACCCGTGCGCTTATCAGCTTTGTTTCATTTAATTCTGATGCCGGTAAAAAAAAAAAAAATTCGCCACGCCTGCTAAAAAAAACATGGCAAAATGAAACTAAAAGGATTGATTCTAATCTATACTATAATAAATATAAAATAAGAAGAAACCGAAAATCTATTACTATTATTTATTATACCGTAACCAGTCGAATTCTGTACATTAAAGATATTTCTTAACCGACTTCAAAAAAAGGAGGAGTTTCGTTCAATTCGTCTGAATGCTTTTTTTGTTTGTTTTCAATCATTTTTTTTTGTTTGAAAGAGTATGGAGTCTAGTCTAGTCCCGTTTTCACTAAGTTAGAATCAGATGGAGGAATTACACGGAAATCAAATAAAATTCTCAAAAAATGTTGGCACATAGAGTGTGTTTGTTAATTTTAAATAACTTATTCAGATGTTTGCGTCTGGCAGTTATAATATCATACTGATGAATGTCACAGAAATCCTTAACGGTTCGGAGTCAATATTAGATGATACCTTGATTTGTTGACAGAAATTTAGTAGTGTAAATTTTGTGTATTGGGCAGACTAGACGTGGCGCTTACGAGGTACCAGATAATCAATCAATGCCTAATGTGAAACAGGTCTCAACGCATATTATTGTAAAGGTGAACAACTAGATACGACCAATTCCTCAAGGTTCTTAGGAATAACTTTAGATTCCCGTTTGCAGTGGGGTGCTCATATTGAGGCTTTATCGGGAAGACTTAGTTCAGCTGCTTATGCCGTGAGAAAGATAAGACAACTGACTGATGTTGAAACGGCAAGATTAGTGTATTTTAGTTATTTTCACAGTTTAATGTCATACGGCATACTTTTATGGGGCTCAGCTGGAGATATTGAAACCATATTTGTCCTGCAAAAGAGAGCTGTTCGGGCTATTTACAATCTTAGACCCCGAGATTCGCTAAGAGAACTATTTAAAGAAATTAACGTACTTACAGTCGCTTCACAATATAATTTTGAAAATATTATGTATGTTCGCAAAAATCTGCACTTGTTTACTAAGAAAAATGACATACATAAGTATAATACCAGGCATAAAGATAAACTTGCCGTTCCAATGTTTAGATTGCACAAGGTAGGAAGTTCTTTCATGGGCAATTGTATTCGTTTTTTTAATAAATTACTACAATCCATTGTTGAAATGCCTGTATATGAATTCAAATTGCATGTTAAAAGGACTCTAATGAAAAAGGGCTATTACACCGTTAGTGATTATATAAATGATAAAAATGTGTGGATTTAAAACTGCTTAGCTCACAACAAATCTTGTAAAATATTTATTTATTTTTAAAAGAGGCTGACAATAGTGACCGAGTTTCTTGCGCTGCTTCTTCTCGGCACTAGCCCACAATAGTCCCGAAGCAGTGGTAGGTAAAAAAATTGGGACATGTAAAAGTGCCTTTTATGGCCAATTTACAGAAATAAATGATTTTGATTTTGATAGCATTTTTTTTATGGGGGGTATTGACGACCTCCGTAGCCGAGAGGCGAGCATGTCGGACTGGGCGTTGCCACCATCTCTAATCACTTTTCTATATTGTCTCGGGTCTAGGTGATGTGGTACCGTCGTTGTCTCTGATTTCTATAATACAAGTGCTTTAGCTACTTACCATAGGATCAGAACAATGTATGTGATGTGGTACAATATTCATTTATTTATTTTATAAACTAACACACCCAGAAACGATAAAAAAAAGTTTCTTTCTCGAAGTGACTTGAGTATTGAACGCAGACCCTAAACTATGATTACGACACCAGATTGGCAGGCTTAAACCTCACTTCTGTTAAACATCTTTTAGCGACCTCTATTATAGATATTATAGATCAGCCTAAAAGATGCTAAGATACTAAGCGCAAAAGCGGTATCTCAGTGACAGATACTAGTTAACAGATAATTGACTTTATGTAAAATTTGTTTTTTCGTTCATTTATAGATTGTTATTTTTGGTTATTAAATGTAATTTTTATTTAATATTAGGTATGTTGTCTATCACAATAGTTAAAATATGTGAAATATACATGGAAATGCCTTACAAGCATGCAAGACCGCTTAGTAATTACAAACTCAAAATTTGAGTTGCTGCCTTTTGGTTAGCTTTTCGCCTAACATGCTTATATACAAAATGATATAAATTTTCAGTCGAATAAAATACATATTCATTTAAAGAATAAAACAAATCTATGCCCTCTTATTAAATCTTTTATTATTTCAATTTATAATTTTGAAAAATTGAAAAATTTTGTTCTTAGCAATTCCATGCATGGTTTAATTAAAGATAAATAATAAGATTGGCACTTGTTTACATCAACAACAAACAAGTAATGACACGAAAATTAGCCAAGGTAGGGATAAATCATTGCAAGCTGTATTAGAAAGCCGATCGTATGAAATACTACTTAAAGAACAATTTGACTTGCAGCTGCAGCCGTATCTCATGATTTGCGGATGACGTAAGCACAAAAATACTAATCGTTTTGGCGGTAACTCAGTACTCACATTCGCTTATTGGCTTAGAACACGACGTGTGTATAACGCACCTGTTTTTTTAAGAGATTTGGCGGTATTCAAATATACGGCTGGTTGCCTACGTTACATTGATATACCTCTAATATCCTTAGAAATTTAAGGTAAAACTGAGATAGCGAAAACTTTCTTAACGTTTTCTTTATGCCTTTTAAGTGACATACCGCTATAAGGCTTAGTTTTATAGACGCGTATTTTTCTAAGCTATCTGATGGCATAAAATTCAAATTTTCGGGATTTTTTAGATACCGCTTTTGCGCTTAGTAGGGCAGGATGATAAATTCTTAATGGTAACTTCTTGTAAAAGGGCTTACCACTAAACGTTGCAAACAAAATAAAGTATTATAAAAACTAAAAACCGAGTTCCATATTAAACTTAAAAGGAAGAAAATAGTATTGACTAAAACATACCTAATCAGTACTATTTGGAGACGGTGCGATTAACACAAACTCTCCATGGCTGGCACCGACTAAAAAAATAACTGATCAGTCTATGTTTTACTAAATATTATTTTTGGTGTTTTAAATTTATTTAAGGAGTCGGTTTTCGGTTTATTTTCATAATATTCAATGTAAATAGCAACATTTCAGGAAAGTCCTAAGCACATACATAAAAATCCAATTCCTTCTATTCTAAACTTACCTACTAGAAAGTAGGGCGGGAGAATTAATGCTTCCATACATTCGTGGGCGCCTGACTCGCCTTTACTACTCTTGTCGTAGTGACCAGTCTGTATTAGTCCAAATATGTTATTTTTCGAATATATTTCGGAGACTACCCAAAGGAGCTGCTCAAATCTCAATTGATTATCTTTGTTTCACCCCCAAACGAGGAGGAGTCACAGTGAAAAGATTCAGTCGAAATTCGGGAGTAAAGGGCTCTTTTCTTTATAAATAGTGTTTCACGCAGTCCAAAGCGTAAGCATAGTAATATGGCAATACCACTCATCCTGTAAGTCTACGCAAACGAACTTGCGGGCACAGCTAGTATTACATACGACAGAAAAAACAGGTTAATATATGCAACATGCCTTTGTCTATGTAGATAAAATAAATAAAATAATTGTAACCAGACATAACAGTACACCACAGAAATATATTTCTGTGCAGTACGCAGTATTTTTAGCATTTGATCAAGTTAGTATATTTAAGGAAACTGATTTTTGGATACAAGACCTTTTAGTATGTACACACCTTTTTATTTTCTTTTAGTACATACAATGACAACCTGTCCATTTGTACCGTTGTATGTCGATGTAGATTTAGAGGAAGCATCCGTGACATCTGTGGATAGAAGCCATGGCTCCTGGGATACTTATAGAATATGTAGATGGTGCATTTTGCTCGTGACTCTTATTTCTATAGCATTAGGGGTGAAATTAGAACAATACACCAATAATTGCTGTTTTGGACATCGTTTACCCATTTCGAAACATTAGGTGGAAACTCTCATGGGCATCGTACTGGCTTGGAAAATGTTTTGGCTGACTATAAGACAGAAATTGTATGTATTGAGAAGCGGTTAGAAAAATAACGAACATATATTATGAGTACCTACCTACTTAAATTATAATATATTTTGTATTTATGTTAAGCCAAGTATTATAAGAAGTCCGATTGAATTCTATCATTTATGAAGCTTAAATAAATAAGATATTGTTTTAATATTACCACACTACTACATAATAATATCAATATATATTTTTTTCATTTAGGACACTTGAAATTGACTTATAAAATCCTTATCCTACATGAAATAAACAAAGTTTGGGGTTTAGTTGTCTGATTGAATAATACAATTTACTAATAGTTACAATGTTAGCTGAAGGCCGGAATTCCAAACACAACCCATATCACTTTTGCCGTTGATTGGGGTACGCGAAAAAGGCGTTCTGAAATCATAACCCTCATCATTCCGATGCCGTTTTCGGTCTTTTACATGTAAGAAATACACCTTTTCCGTACAAAATTGGTTTATTTACTGTGCAGTGTTACGTCGGCGTTTTCGTTAATATTTTATTATACATGACATGTGCTCACGAAACATCGTAAACTTTAGTTTTCTTCTTGTTTCAGATTCACTTATCCAAGAACAAGGAAATTAAGTTTTAGGTGAATAAGCTTTAAGTTATCCTAGTCGTTACATACCAAAAAACACCACATTAAATTATAGTGCCTATATATTTAATTTATTACTCAAAGAAAGCTAGGTAAACTAGTCTCTTTATTGTAAATTTAATAAAACATAGTAAACGCTTAGAAAATTAATGTGAAAAATATATAGTAAAAACAAGTGAAGGTGTAAACAGACAAAAGTGAAGTGTTAGTTTAGACACGTGTAAGTGGAAGTGATATCGTGTAAGTGAAGTGAAAATCAAGCAAACGAAGATGCTGCCAGTACCGCAGGATCGTATGTCAGGGCGGAGGAGCAGTTCCATCGTGAGCCGAACTCTGCTAGGGCGGAGGGCGTCGGTCTACGCAACCGGTGCTCATCAGGATCCAGCCAAGGTAAAAACGTTACTCAGTCCCAATTTATAAGTTTTAAATTCCAGTGTAGGATGATTTTATGTGTGTTATTTTAAAAAGTTATTTTTAAAAGTGATTATACTTAAGTGATTGATGATAATTGATAGGATTGATAGCCTAGGGATCGATCTAAATGATATGATATCTATAGGAGAAAAAAGGACAAGGTTTAAGTAAACGGCTGAATTCGCTGAGTGTCTTGCTGCACTGATTTTATTTCGTATTTACTGTCAAAATATGATAATATTTACAGTCGCAATATGATACTTAATGATAAACTATGATGACTCATACAGCGTTAGCCTTGATAGCACAATATTTTAAATTCTAGAAATAATACCGTTTACCTCTGTGACGAGTTAAAAATTATGCCGTTTTTTAAAGATCCAACATACCCATCCGAACCTACCGTAAGAAAATCACCTAAAACCGTGTCGGTTAAAAAAAACAATCCCCTTAAAAAATGTAACAGCTGTAAGAGAAACGAGTGTAATGTTTTGATTTCGATTTTGGTCTGAAACAAAAAGTGGTTATATTTGAACAGAAAACTGTAGATTTTGCGGCCTTAAAACAACAAAAATTCACCGTTTTACGCTACGCAAATTCGGCAAAGCAGTTCATTAGGTAGAGCCCAAAGCAAAGCCCTTGGATTACGAACGAAATCGAACTCTGTCGCACGCTGAATATTAAAATTCCGAAAATGTTACGATTCGCATTTGTGATTAGTTGTAAATGTCGCCATTAAAACCATATGAAAACCTTAGTTTAAATGATTTAAACCCACTGGAACTATTAAAATATTATAGCCTATCTCTAATTCCTGTCATCTTTTTGATGAGAACTTGTAGTTTTT
Organism: Anania fuscalis; assembly: GCA_950371115.1. Lineage (NCBI taxonomy): Eukaryota > Metazoa > Arthropoda > Insecta > Lepidoptera > Crambidae > Anania > Anania fuscalis. The sequence continues at coordinate 15,141,278 of OX493328.1, forward strand.
GATTTGTTACTAATTGTGGTTCGTAACTAGAAAAAAAATGTATTTGATTAAGAATCTTTCATATGCTAAAACATTCATGCGTTTTATTAAAAAAATATTTAAATATTATTAGTCCAATACTCCATATCTTACAAATAAAATCTTGTTAACAAATCTGCTTGCTTAGTGATGTTATCAAGCTTTAATAGATGATTTAGTTGGAACAATGGTCCCTGCCCGCATATCAATTTCAAGATCGAAGTTAGTCAGCGGCTTCTTGGCGGCTTGGTAGCTATATCAAACGAATACACTTATAAGTAGCATAGTGCAATATTTCGAACACGAATTATCAACAAACTTAGTTTAATTTACGATTAATAATATCAGTGTTTAGTAATAATGTGCCTAGACAAAATTGATGAAGTTTTGAAGAATTTGAATATTTACAAAATTGATTCCTACACGTGGACTATTTTATGCTCATCATTATAACGAACAGTTTCTATTATAGTGTAGGAGTGGTATGTTGGGTTATTATTTTGAACACAAACCACAATTTGATAACGATTGTTTAGTTAATCAGGAACCGAGGGCTTGTTCGAGTTAATATGAGTAACAGCAAATTATTTAACCTATGTTGCAATAATCTGATACGAGTAAGTCTATAAGTAAAGCCTCCTGATCAAACTTAAATGCCTTAGGCTTGGATGTCTTGGAAGTGTGATCCTCGCAACACATAAGGCGTTGCTACATGTACTGGTCTTCCGTCTATCCAGTCCTACGACTTGAATATACTGGACGATGGTAAAACGATACATTTCCCTCCGAAGGTGGTAAAGAGGCAAAATTCAAACAACTTTCCTTAATATACTGACTTCGATATCCTGAAATAAACTGCCTCATACTAACTACAAGATCTTTTGTTAAAACCTTGAGTGCCGTGGTGTTCTCCGGTGACCCCTAAATAACATATTTTTTCTTTTGTCTAGTTTTGTAGTGTCAAAGACTGTATGGGAAGATGTGTTTTGTTGTTATTGAGAAAAGATCATACAATTTTGCTCGCTTATCAGGTGAAAGAGGAGATTTTTTTTAAATCAGGAGCTTCTGATAGTATTGGATCGTTATGCAAAGCAACCTGACAAATATAAGTTTGCGTAAGGTAGCTGTGTAAGTACAACAAAAACTATTATTCTAAAGAGATATGACCTTACTACAAAAAAGATAGACAAGGGTTAAACACTTGTCTAAAATTAGTCAACCAATTTGAAATGTTGACACATCAGACATTCGAGACATACAACTCTGTCAATAAACTACCGGGAAAAGATTAATAATACACAAAATGTTAGTTATTTATCCAGATTTATTTTATCACCTTCAAAGTATGCTCCTTTAGAAGCGATACACTTACGCCAACGAATAATACAATCATCAAAACATTTTATAAACGCTTTTTCCGGAATCTAGTTCAGTTCTCGCCGCGAATTCTCCTTTATGTCTTCTACCGAATGAAACCGGGTGCCACGAAGTAGTAATTTGAGTTTAGGAAAAAGAAAGAAGTCGGCTGGAGCCATATCTGGTGAATAAGGTGGCCACTCGATGGTATTTCTTGAGTTTGTGGTCAAAAATTCGTTCACAATGATGTCCTTGGGAAGGCGCATTATCGTGGTGCAAAATCCAAGAATTTTCATTCCACAAATCTGGCCTTTTTCGTCTAATTTGCTCTCTTAAACGACGCATAACGCTTTAAAAATACTCTTTTTTATCGTTTAACCTTCTGGCAAGAATTCTGAGTGCACAACACCGCGACAGTCAAAGAAAACAGTCAACATACCATCTCTGTTTAGCCTAATGGTCGACTGGTAAAGAATGCCTCGTGGCATTAAGTCCACCTATTGTATGTTTTTTTTCAAATCTGTGCAATAAAGTTTAAATAAATAAATAAACATGACTTTGACTTTCGATCGAGTTTGGCGCGGTTTCTTCGGTTTCGGTTCAGTTGGAAGGCGCCACTCCGAAGCTTGTTGACTAGTTTGCATGTTTTCTTTGCCTGGTCCTTTCCCATTTTATTTGGGGTCGGCCCTCCATATCATGCGTCTCCAGGTTGCTCTGTCCTGGGTCATCTCTTTGCTCACTTGGGCCTCCTTGAGGTTCTTATTTACTATGGACATCCATGTGATTCGGGGTCTTCCTCGTCCTCGGGGTTTACTTTCGATATCTAGCACTTTTCTGGTCATGTGATCGGATGGCCGCCTCATAATGTGTCCGTACCACCGCAGACGGCTCTCCTGTAGTTTATCTGGGATAGGTCTCACTTTGAAGGTGCCTCTTATGTGTGAGTTTCTCACATGATCCAGCCTAGTTACACCACATGCCCACCTGAGCATCTTCATCTCTGTGCAGTGCAATTGATTGCACTAGTTAGTAGACTAGTTTGCATGTCAAACTCGTAAACCCACGTCTCGTCACCGGTAATAATGCGTTTTATGAATGTTGGGTTTGAATTGACTCGTTCTAGCATGTCCTCAGCGACTCTTTTGCGATTGAGTTTTTGAAAAAAATTTAGGTCTTTTGGGTCTAGCCGAGCGGCCACATGGTTCATACCCAATTGATTATTTAAAATGGTAGAATCGACTCGTGTGACACAGAAAGTTCAACGGCTCTCTCAAATTTGAATAAGGATTTTCAGTCACTATTTCTTTCACTTTTGCGATGTTATCTTCAGTAGCAGACGTCAATGGCCTACCAGAGCGAAGCAAATCTTCCATCACATCTCGACCGCTTTTGAACGCTTTGTTCCACTCATAAACACGTGTTTTTGATAAAGTCGATTTACCGTAAGCCTTCTGTAACATTTTCAGAGACTCCGAACACGAAATCCCAATGGCGATGCAAAATTTAAGACAAACTCTTTGTTCGATGTTTTTGTCCATTATAAAATTCGCAATACACACTAGATATGGTATAACTAAAAACAATACTGTATTTAATGTTATTATCAGATGTAACTCAAACTCCGCGCCGAAATGGAAAACATTTGTGCCAATCTAACAACAACAACAGAAATATAATTTTGAATTTGGAACCATAAACAAATCATCAATTCCCGAAACTTTTTTGACATAATGTATTATTAACAAACATTTCAAATTGGTTGACCAATCTTTAGACAAGTGTTTAACACTAGCTTTTTGTATTATAGTAAGGCCAATAATGTTAGGTCTGGATTTAGGCAGAGAAAACCTCTAGAACAAGAGTTCTAGAGGTTTTCTCATATGTTAATTTAATACGCTTTAAATATTTTTTTTGAATAAAAAGCCTACCGAATGGACATGCTACTTTATTTCGAAAAATTTACATTAGTGACGGATGCTAGATAGATGGATGGCATCAGTTGTCAAAATATTTTGAGAATATTTATGTTTAATATTGTTATCATATATTATTATTATTTTGACTACTAGTCGTATTCGAATACGGTGGCTGGCACAGCTTGTTAAAGTATTAACTTAGTGTAGACCCAGAATAACCGTCTGCCAAAATTTAACGTACCTAATACCAATACTCTCAGTGGACACAAGTTACCTAGTAAAATGTTATTGATTAAAGGTGTCTCAAAGATGTGAAACGAATCCTGTAAAACTGGATTTATCATTTGTGACTGCAAACCCGGATACTTTTTATTCCGGCCACCCTTATTAGATTAAATAAAGAATGTTTTCATTTCGTACCTTCATTTATGGGGTAAAATGTTCAATCGAGTTATTTATTCCATGGGCGGCTTACTTACAGTTTCGGTTGGATCGTGCCAGCGGAAACGGCAACAGCTGAAGAAAATTTGCATTATAAATCCTGGGCACAGCACATAGTGCTAGAAGGCTCATACCTTTCTGTGTGGTTATCCCGTCCCTCATCAAGCAGGGAGGAAACTGCCCTCAGCTATCTCCATATTCTCAGAATGAATTTTTCATCTTCCACCCTTAACACACCATTAACTTTCTTAGCACTGTCCTTCATATATTAGTACGTATTTATATTCAAGAATATGAACAACTTTAAATACGGTTAGTGAAATCGAGAAAAAAAAATGTAAATAAAGTCGCGTTAAGTAAAAAAAGTTAAAAACGTTACTTTAAGTAAAATCAAGCAAGTGAATTACCATCATAAATAATAAATAAGTTACCAATGGTTATGTTTTATTTTTTTGACTCTTAAATTATTAATTGATAGCTAGGTATGCGAATTTCATAGAAATAAGTAAGTGACAAAACTCTCTGCCATCAGCAGATAATTGATATTTGACATCGGATTATTTACTAATTCGTCTGATTAAAAACGTAGTGTAAATAAATAAAGAGATTTTCCTAGCCTGTATTTATAGTAGTTATTAAGTATTCTAGCCACCTAAAATTGGGATATCGGGGTAGATGAGAAGTCCGTCGATAAGCGTGAAATCTTGCTTAATTTTTAAGTAATTTGATTTTAAGAAAATTGATCATGGGATGGGTTATCTAACTGTTGTCGTACTAAGCGGTAATGTTACTGAATGTACCCTCTTTGTGTCGTCAGTAAGTTCGTAAATTGATCTGTTCGCGAGCGCGAGTCAATTAGCATGGACGCTTATCAATTTAGATTACAAACGTGTCTTAATGGAGGCGCGGGAATGCGCAAATGAGCCGCAACGTTACGTCACAGGCATTAATAATTGAGGTTGTTGCCTTGCTGTGTACAGGTAGGATGTTTAAAATTGATACATGAATTTTGTTTTGTCACTGATGACAAGCATCATACGAAAGTGGTGTAGAATTAATTGTGTGACTATTGTTGCCGTTTAAATGAACATAACATCAAGATGTTAGGAAATTTGATATAAAAAATTTCAGGACACATTAGTGAGCACCGTTTTTCTTGGCTAGTCTAATATTACAAATAACCTTCATTGGTTTACAAGATTTGTATGAAATTAAGGAACTGTTAGAATAATGGATTTTGTGTTAAATGAAGAATTACAATAGTAGGTTATTGTTGTTATGTTTATTTTATTTTAAATAAATAATTTTGTTAAAATGAATGTTGATATTGTTTACAATAATGGACAAGCAAAGAAAACGGGCAATGAACTTTTAAGTTTTAAATTGCGCTTTAGTGCGAAATTAATATTTTATCTGGTAGGTACCAAGACCATTTTGTTAAAATATAAATCGACCTTTTATCTTGGTAAAGGAAGGAAATCCTATTGCGTTATGTTCGTAATGTAAAGGAACCGATCAGGTTAGCAAAAAAATTATTACTTGCTTGAAGAAAGTGAATTAACCTTTTTCACCATTTTTCAACTAAAGCGCATTTTTTCTAAAGCTTGCTTTTTAGGGTTCCGTAGCCAAATGGCAAAAAACGCAACCCTTATAGATTCGTCATGTCTGTCTGTCCATCCGTATGTTACAGCCACTTTTTTCCGAAACTAATAAAGACTATACTGTTGAAACTTTGTAAGTAGATGTATTCTGTGAACCGCATAAAGATTTTCATACATAAATAGAAAAATAACAATAAATTTATGGGGCTCCCCATAGTTAGAACTGAAACTAAAAAAAAAAATTTCAGTGTGGGGTATCTATGGATGGATGGGTCTTCAAAAATGATATTAAGGTATTTAATATATATTTTTTCTAAACTGAATAGTTTGTGCTGGCACACTTACAAACACACTTACAAGTGTCTCTGGAGACACTTACAAAGTGGTAAAATGTGTCCCGGCCCTGTAACTTCTAAAACAAGAGAATGATAAAACTAAAAAAAAATAAGATGTACATTAACATGCAAACTTCCACCGAAAATTGGTTTGAACGAGATCTAGTAACTAGTTTTTTTAATACGTCATAAATCGTAAACCGCAATAAGATAATGGTACGGAACCCTTTGTGCGCGAGTCCCACTCGCACTTGGCCGGTTTTTATTTACTCACTTGATTTTGCAATGCTCACTTGGTCTTTTTTGTATCTTGGTATATAATTGGTAAATAAGAAACTTAGAAAAAAAACTTTATTAATATTGTTATTTGAACAAGGAACAAAAGAACCATGATGTTTTATTCTATTCACATCCACAACAATTATGTATCCTAGCAAACAAAGCTTGTATTATAGCAACTAGATAACGGATAAACATACTTAAACACGTTTATAAACATTCTTAACCTAATACGAAATGCTCATGCATAGCTCACACACATTTGCCCATTGCGGGATTCGAAACCTAAATATAACTATATCTTCAAATGTTATTTAACAAAGTGTACGAGTAAGTAGCTTAAACTGATACAACCTAATAATGTATTTTAAACAAAACAAAGGTCTTGTTTATATAAAGTAACTGAACTGGAGTTTGTAAAAACTTTTCCTAGCCCATTTGCCCCGACGGTTTCCGTCCACGAGCTCTCATTCGCCTGAACAATGTTGTGTTTCGGCCGGCTAAATTAAAACACGCCGTGTGTTTTGTCCGCCTGACAAAACTTTTTTGAAAGCAGTACGTTATTGCCTTAAATACGTTACAAGATGTATGAAAACACTGTTTGATCAAAAAGGTAGTTCTACTGCTTAAAAACAACAACTTTTTTCTATAACACCGAAATAAAAAAAACCAGCCAAGTGCTAGTCGGGCTCGCGCACGAAGGGTTCCGTACCATTTTCTATAAAAGCGGCAAAAAATTACGTTTGTTGTATGGGAGCCCCCATAAATATTTATTGTACTCTGTTTTTTAAGTATTTGTTGTTATAGCGGCAACAGAAATACCTACATCATATGTGAAAATTTCAATTCTCTAACTATCACGGTTCATGAGATACAGCCTGGTGACAGAAGAACAGACAGGCAGACAGACAGACGGACAGCGGAGTCTTAGTAATAGGGTCTCGTTTTACCCTTTGGCTACGGAACCCTAAAAATCACCCGCTGACATTATATCGTATGGCGAGGTAAACTTTAATATCGATGTTGAACCCATTAAAAAGTTAAATTAAAGCAGTAGAATCCCTTTTGGATCGAACAGGGTGTTTGACAATTTCTATCGTTAAAATTTTGGTTTCTAAATAACCTACACAATTATCATTATCATTAAATCGAGTTTTATCGATGAGTATCATCTAGTAGGAGCACGCATTTGACCTCTTTTCCCCATTCGTGGCCACTTGAGTCTTATATAGCTAGCTCCATCTGCCATCACCACTGCAGGCTGTCATACGTGTTTCAGATAAAATATTTTTAACTTTATCACTCCAAATATACTTACTTGTATCCTCTAAAATAAAATAATAAATACCTACCTAAGTAAGTATATAATTATTGTTAAACTTTGACGACGTAATCTCTGAGGTCCCGGGTTCGATTCCCGGTTGGTCAAAGACGAAAACGAACTTTTCTACATTGTCTCGGTGATTTGGTACCGTCAATGTTTCTGATATTTGTAACACATACCTTAGGATCTGAGTAATGTAGGTACGTGATGTTGTTCTAAAAAAAACACCATCTTTTCTCACTCTTTTCTAGCACGGAACTAATCGGAGCTTGTAACTATATAGCTATTGAAGCACCTATACAAAGTATAGACTTAAATGCGTAACCTACCTACTGGTGGTATATGACAGCCATTACCTGTAATGTCGTACTCATTAAAAACAAACTGAAGAATAAATGAAAAAGTTAAATTATTTTTATGACAATATTTTAATTTTATTCTGTTAGCACATGGATTACAGATGTTTCATGCTCGAAAAATCCGGCGCCCCGAATATAAAACAGACCTACCTACATAAAAAACGTCCAACTGTAATTCTCTTTGAAAAGGGTAATATCTAAAATAAATTATAAGTATGCCGACAAGAAATATAGATATGGATCATAGTCAGTTATGCATAGTCACGAACAAAAAAAAAAGGGTTTTGTATGATCTACAGAAAAAAATACTGTTTTCTATCTATGTTCGATGACACAATGCTTTTAATTACAGACAAGTGGGAACTAGATTAAAAAAAACCGGCCAAGTGCGAGTCGGACTCGCGCACGAAGTGTTCCGTACCATTATCTATAAAAACAGCGAAAAAAAAACATGTTTGTTGTACGAGAGCCGCCTTAAATACATTCTGTCAAAAAAGTATCGAGAATTGATGATTTGTTTATGGATCCAAATTCAAAATTATATTTTTTTTGTTGTTGTTAAATTGGCACATCTGTTTTCCATTTTGGCGCGGAGTTTGAGTTACCTCTGATAATTAGATTAAATACAGTATTGTTTTTAGTTATTGTCGGCGAGATTTTACTTTTAACCAACAGATGGCACTGATCGTCATTAGCTCGCGCAATACAAGTTATTTTTCTGTACCATAACATTGTTGTTTTTTAAAGTATCGTTAGTTCTTTATTACAGAATCATACCTTCAAATAGTGTTTTATTTAGTCGGTAATTTGTCGGAACAGTTATACCATATCTAGTGTGTAGTGCGAATTTCATAATGGACAAAAACATCGAACAAAGAGTTTCTTTTAAATTTTGCATCGCCAATGGGATTTCGTGTTTGGAGTCTCTGAAAATGTTACAAGAAGGCTTTCGGTGAATCGACTTTTTCAAAAACACGGGTTTATGAGTGGTACAAAGCGTTCAAAAGCGGTCGAGATATAATGGAAGATTTGCCTCGCTCTGGTAGGCCATCAACGTCTGTTACTGAAGATAACATCGCAAAAGTGAAGGAAATAGTGACTGAAAATCCTCATTCAAGTTTGAGAGAGCTAGCCGTCGAACTTTCTGTGTCACACGAGTCGATTCGTACCATTTTATAAATAATCAATTGCGTATGAAACATGTTGCCGCTCGGCTAGTCCAAAAAGACCTGAATTTTCTCCAAACACTCAATCGCAAAAGAGTCGCTGAGGACATGCTAGAACGAGTCAATTCCGACCCAACATTCATTCATGAAAGGCATTGTTACTGGTGACAAGACGTGGGTTTACGAGTTTGACATGCAAACTAGTCAACAAGCTTCGGAGTGGCGCCTTCCAACTGAACCGTAACCGATGAAACCGCGCCAAACTCGATCGAAAGTCAAAGTCATGTTGACTGGTTTCTTTGACTGTCGCGGTGTTGTGCACTCAAAATTCTTGCTAGAAGGTCAAACGATAAAAAAGAGTATTATTTAAGCGTTATGCGGCGTTTAAGCGAGCAAATTAGACGAAAAAGAACAGATTTGTGGAATGAAAATTCATGGATTTTGCACCACGATAATGCGCCTTCCCACAAGGCCATCATTGTGAACAAATTTTTGACCAAAACTCAACAAATACCATCGAGCAGCCACCTTATTCACCAGATATGGCTCCAGCCGACTTCTTTCTTTTTCCTTAACTCAAATTACCACTTCGTGGCACCCGGTTTCATTCGGTAGAAGACATAAAGGAGAATTCGCGGCGAGAACTGAACTCGATTCCGGAAAAAGCGTTTAAAAAATGTTTTGATGATTGGATTATTCGTTGGCGAAAGTGTATCGCTTCTAAAGGAGCATACTTTGAAAGTGATAAAATAAATTTGGATGAATAACTAACATTTTGTGTATTATTTAACCTTTTCCGGTACTTTCTTGACAGAGTAGTATTTATTGTTTTCCGTTTTTTAGTATTTGTTGTTATAGCTGCAACAGAAATACATAATTTGTGAAAGTTACAACTCTCTAAATATCACGGTTTATGAGATACCGCCTGGAGACAGACGGACAGACAATCAGACGGACAGACGGACAGATGGACAGACGGACAGGCAGACAGACAGACAGACAGACAAACAGACGGACAGCGGAGCCTTAGTAATAGGGTCCCATTTTACCCTTTGGGTACGGAACCCTAAAAAGGGAATGATTTGGTAATTTTAAAAGTGATTAACTGACGGCCGATGGGGCAGAAAGGTTCTGGAATGGAGGCCGCGTATAGGCAAGCGCAGCGTAGGACGCCCACCCACAAGGTGGGCAGACGACCTGGTAAAGGTTGCAGGACGACGCTGGATGCAGGCCGCTTCCAATCGGCCGATCTGGAAGTCACTGGGGGAGGCCTATGTTCAGCAGTGGACGTCCTGTGGCTGAGATGATGATGATAAAGCTGAGGGGACAGCATATAAAACGAAAAACAATATATATTTATATTGTCTTTTCTGTAGAGTACCAAGTTGAAACAAACGGCTTTGGTACTGTTTTGCAGTACATAGATAGCCCAGAGAGGCTTAAAAATACATTTTATATGGGTAGGACAGCTATACTAGAGTATTTTTACACTGTCCTCCGAAAATTTCTTCGATGCTGCGCGTAGTCTCGTCACGCATACCTTCAAAGGGACATTTGAGATAGAATTTCGCTCCGATACTGCTATGTTCATGATAAGGATATTTGACACTTATGAACAGCACTTACAAAATGCATCAGCGGCGACTAAAAAGTGAGCTCTGAGTTTTTTACGCCAAACTCTATACAGAAAAAAAAACTAAACATAGTTGAAATAACGATATTTTGAACAACAACAACATCACATACATTGCTCTAATCCTAAGGTAAGTAGCTAAGTAGTTATAGACATCAGAAACAATGACGGTACCACAACACCCAGACCCGAGCCAATATAGAAAAGTTCGTTTTCCACATTGACCCGACCGGGGATCGAACCCGGAACCTCAGAGATGGCGGCGCCTTAAAGTCCGGCATGCTCGCCTCTCGGCTACGTAGGTCGTCTATTCGTATCGTATCGTCGTCGTTCGTTCGTACGTATATTTTATATCTACCTAAGAAGTGACGATACCTCTTATATTCAATTAAATAAACAAAACACACACATTATTCATATGTTATTTGCACTATTTACTCGCCGAATAAGAAGTCATAAGAATCATCATCCATCCATCAGCCGAAAGACGTCCACTGCTGGACATAGGCCTCCCCCAAGGATTTCCACAAATATCAGTCTTGTGCCACCCGCATCCAGCGTCTTCCCATAAATAATAAAAAAACGTAATAAGAATAACGTAATGAAATTCCACGGGATCGCAATTTCGCAGGTAAGAAATTGTTTATGTTTAATGGTCGCTCAAACTGCTTTCCTTCATGTCTGCATGCGAGAGAACAAACATTTAATGAATTAAGTACGGCGTTTAGCTCATGTTTTGATTTTCAATAGGGTTCAGGGGGGTAACCATGAACTCTTAAAACAATCTCAAATCTGTCAAATCTTCAATCAATCTCAAATCTGTCAATTTCGTACGTCATTGCGTACGAAATTTGACAGATTTGACAACATTTGACAGAGTTGAGATTGTTTTAAGAGTTCATGGTTACCCCGCAGGCGTTAAGTTCACCTAGTAAACTTTTTATTTATAACAAAAAAATGGCTTTTGTAAAAAAACGCTACACCGATCACCATGTGTTCACAATTTAAATTCTCATTCATCAAGTCGAGGGTGGGTTTCTAATCAGGCGAGTGTCGAAGCTATTTGGAAAAATCCATCGTTTGGGTAAACGACAAGGTGATTTAGATAAACGTTGGCTCAGCGGCAGGGTATCGCCGCGATTCGGGCCTGGGCCAAAAGTAATAAAATCATCGACGTTTATCACGATGGTGATATCTGAGTGCTAAATTAATGCATATGGGGAGATGCCTCATTATCTATCCACAACAAAAATATTATAAATCGTTTCAGGTTTATACATTTACTTTAAGGCATTATCAGGATTTAAACGTATTTTAATTTTTTAATCGTACCCCGTAATACAATCGAATAATCTATTTGAATTTCATTATGTTACTCTCTGGTAATGACGTATTCTAAATGGTTTAGAACCTGTGTTTGATGTCTTGTTGCGATTTCCGAAGCATCCCCACCCAACCCCGACTGACACCATCGTACATTAAGTTAGCCGTCGAATAAATTTGCGGTTACCCTCAAAACGGCTCAATTTAATGCCGATAGTTGAACAAGCGAAAGTTTACAACTTTAGCAGCCTGTTTTAGGCAATTAAATTTATTATTTCGGTAGGTACTTTGAATTTACATAGGAATTAATTTATTAGTAAATACGGAGCTTTATTTTGCCATCATCAAGCCAGACTTGGCAATCATTCAGCTTGTGTTGGTCACATTATAAGCAACACTATTGTTTTAATTAAGTATTCTTAACTAATCGAAACCGGCCAAGTGCGTGTCGTGCCACGCGCAATATGGGGTTCCGTAGTTGTCTGTCGTTACCAAAATATATTTCAGCAATCACTTCATTTTAGTCACTTTTAATGTTTTCCACTAAGGAATTTTTAAACGACTATGTTTATAAAAAGCTATTAATATGATTTTTTTCCATATTTTTCAAGCCAATAGTTTAGCTTTAAGGGGTCCCCTAAGTCATTTTAAAGGTCCTGTTCAACGATATCCCACGCGATGACATCCCGCGAAAACATCGTGGGGATGTTTTATTCCGCTACTCTAAAAAAAAAACCAAAATTTTATTCTACCTGGATGGCTGTAATTTTGTGGAGATATGTATTACATATCTCCATTAAATTACAGCTATCCAGTCACCAAGCAAAACCTCGGACGGACAGAAACAGACGGACATGACGAATCTTTAAGGGTTCCTTGTCAGATCTACGGAACCCTAAACAAGAGCTAAAAACTTTGGACGTACATTATGTTTGTGTACAAGCTTTGTTAATTTATGAACAATTGAATTCTGTCATGTTTATACATGGCTGTACAATAATTTTGTTTGTTCATATAATTTGTCCAAGATGTCTTGTATGTCACATGGTCATTCGAATTTCGTAGGTTTGTACATACCAATGAACAAAAAAAGACCTTAGCATACCAAATTGGAACCTACTACCATAGAGAAAGAATAATACTGCTACTACTTTCACAAAAATAATTTTGATTCCAGTTTGAATCCGATTATATAGTATAATCATCTCATCACATCTCCGATATATCCGAAGCACAGTAAAAAAGTACCTACCTATGAGTAGCAGAGCGACATTTGATTTTTCCTAAGACAAAATGAGGTCTAGTACTAACAAATTTTCTCTTATTATCCATTACATTGTTATTACAGAGTGCCACCATAAATTAAACAAAGGTTCCAGATAGCTTTGGACGCTTAAGCACTCGAGCTGCTCATTTTCATCACATTACGAGAGAAAAAATACAATGAATCTCTCCACAAACAAGCATCCCTTGCTGCAATGGTTACCTAAAGCTTCTTTTTAATTAAATGTGTTGACGCAAATTGTAACCACCAACCCATTTATTTGTTTATTAGGGCTCCACTAGAAAATGTATAAATTTAAATCCGTAACCGGTATTATTAAACTTACGCGTGGTATGATTATTAGACGTGTAACGGAAAACCTTACGCTAAAAATCTCGTCTTTATTGCTTATCGTAAGAAGAATTTTCTATCTATTTTTAGAAACTGATAAATAGTTTAGAAACTTGTGAAATAAATTAATTTAAAATTCAACTGCCCTTTATACTCCGATGTATAAATACAGATTAAGGTAGAACATTATTATTTATTACATAATTATTTTGTACAAACCTTTAGACCTGCCCTGAATACACAGTTGTATGGTAAGTATTGTCCTGAAAGTTACTGTTTCTTTTTTAGGTTTTCGAAACTTTCGAACCAATAGGAAACTACTAGAGTCGGCTCACAGGTTGTTTGTATGTTTTTAAACATTCTTCTCAAGAAGTATTTTTTGTTGAACCTTAGTCAGTGAATTTTATAAAAAGCTCGGAACAGCACTCGTAAAATTTAATAGATTTAAGTTTCGATTGTGATTCTGTCAGTCAGTTTTAAACCATTTACTTGAGGGTTTACTACATTAAAGTATAATGCAAACTAATAATACCCATAAGCTGGGCTTGTGTTTAGATTTCCGAAATAATAAAAGAAACTACGCGTGCGGGACCCTCACTGCGCGAATTCGTGTCCCATTTGTCTCCTTTATTTTTCTCCAGAAAGTTAGCATAAGCGACGAATAAAACTTTATTTAAATAGAACCGTATTCATTAAATTCGTTACGGGAAGTTTTCATCCCGATTCCCGGCCCCTAGTCAAGCGTTGGTTGAACAACTGAAAATATTTCTCCATTCGCGCGCTCTCAGTTGGAGCCGGATAAAATAAATGCGATTATGGCTTACGCAGCTCACTTTTAAAATAATACTTACTGGACTGTAGAGTATTCCACTCCATTAAACTCAACCCTAAATTACTGGTTTTTAAGCACATCATCGTATGTTTATAACAACGAACATAAAAGTTTATGAAAAGTAAAAGTTGCGTTGATGACGTATATTTTTTGCTAAATAGAAGTATTTTTGGTGTTGTTAAAAACAAAAAAACAGGCCAAGTGCGAGTCGGACTCGCGCACGAAGGGTTCCGCACCATTATCTATAAAAACAAGCAAAAAATCACATTTGTTGTATGGGAGCCCCTTAAATATTTATTTTATTCTGGCTTTTAGTATTTAATGTTATAGTGGTAACAAAAATACATCATTTGTGAAAATATCAACTGTCTAATTATCACCGTGCATGAGATACAGCCTGGTGACAGACGGGCATTGGAGCCTTATTAATAGGGTCCCGTGTTCCCCTTTGGGTACGGAACCCTAAAAAGGACGGATTGATACTGCTTTTGTGATTAGACCCCACGTGGGTTAGTCATAAGCATTTTTGCTGTATTACCTACAGCTCTAGCCTTATTGACGTTAAAACAATTCTGTTTAGGGACAGTTTAGACTATGGTTAGACTCAAATTAAATGAGTACTTTTTTTTATTATTTATTAGAAAACCAACTGTGTAACATAAAATATTTTCTTATATTGTACTTAAAACTAGAAAAGCTAATTACAGGTTTCCCTATAAATTAGTAAAATAAGTACTTACATAAATGAAATAAGTTATCCCAATTTTCAATCAAATTATCAGCCCAAACTAAGCAGAGCTTGTTGTTGTTGTCTGCGAGGTAACCATGAAATTAACAATCTCAAAGCAGTCAAATCTGTCAATTTTGGTACGTCATTACATACAAAATTTGACTGATTTGATAATGTTTGCCAGATTTGAGATTGTTTTAAGAGTTCGTGGTTACCGCCCAGATATTACGCCCACTTATTATTATGACATCCGTGACTCATGCTATACTCAAAAACGGTCGTGGTAGTAATTATGTTTACTATTAGCTTACTATATGATATTCATTTTTTTACAACTAAAGTTAAAAAGTACGAAAGCAGTGCTATTTATACGTCAAACTCGATACAAAAAAAACGAAGTTATACTGTTATGAGAGTATAGTTCCTCCCTGCCCTACTTTGAATGTGTAAAGTTTCGTTTTCGAAATAATACAGCAATCTAGGCTTAAAACGGCTGACCGCCGAGTTAATTCTGCGCTACATGAGCGCATGCGGCGCAAAATGAACTCATTACGTTTATAACTCATATTACAAATATCATACGACATCATCCCACGTTCATACCCTTTCATAGTATATCCGTTGATAATAATCGCAGACAATATAATGGCTACTTAAACAGAATGACGCAACTTCTCTTCCTAGCGCGTTAGGAGAGATTGATTTGTATTGAATAAATTTCTATATTATACGCCAAGTAGGTATATTATGTGCTGTGTAGGTATATTGCTAGAATTAGATCAATGAATTCAAAATGTTTTCGATTTGGTATTTGAATATTTGCACGTATGTAGGTATACGTATATTTTGGGTTGGTAGTTTGTTCCAAACAAGCTTATACAAATGGATTAGATTTTTTATGAATACTCTATTTAGAATATGGATTGAATAGGTATTTTACTCTGACTTAGACACTTTGTCCTGAATGTAATATATTAGGTATCAATTACCAAACACTTTCTTTCTGTTCATTTTTTTTTTCAAATTAATATTTGCCCATTGGTTTAAATAAAACTATCTTACATAATAATATTTTGTTACTGTGCATGCAATGCATGCAATTCTAAAGTGAGTGCAGACGGTGTTGTGAGCCGAAGCTAGTTGTCAATAAATAAATCATCCGAAATAGTGCAGGCTAAGAAACTCTCATTGCAGTTTTTGTCCTAGCAATATCCGTCGTGCAGCTGAAAATTTCTCGAAATGTGGAAGCACGTGCGGACTTAGGATTTTTAGACAGTAAAACCCAACCACGATCAGGACGTGTATGACAAATTGCGCTGTGATTGAATGCTATTTCTTCAGATTTTTATTGTCATTGTAAGTTGATTTACATAAAGAGTTATACACTTATTATCGTCGTGCCTCGTATGCACGAGCTTACAGGTTAAAAAATTGCACTAAGTCTTAAGTTTTACTCAAAAGTAAAGCCATAAATTAGGTACTACCTAGGTTGTGTTTGAATTTTTTTCATTGTTCTCAAAATCACACTAAATTAATATTACGGTTACTAGATAGCGAATACATACTTAGATACGATTATATGACAGCTAGAACTCAAAAACAAATGATCGAACCCATGATTATCGTGGGATTTGAACCAGCGACCGCTAGCTTTAGAGTCCGGAGCACGAACCGCTATATCAGATACTAAGCTGGTGGGTGGTCAGTATGTATTTTGTTTAGCCATTTTCACCTAATTTGGGGGACAAACCAACCTTAAATAGCTACGGTGGGTATACGGCTCGACTGAATGCAGCCTCAGCGCCTAATTGAAATTTACTGAATGGGTCACGCGCTTGGAACAAAATTACAATTTTGTTATCCTAATACAGGGTTGCACTTACCTAAATCTGTAAATACAGGATGGCCCAAACAGAGGCGTTCATAATTTTTTTAGGTCTCTCTCACTGAGTCCTATCCGATCCAAATCACCCTCATATTACTTTGAGGGATATTTTATAGTTTTTGACTTATGAACATTTTTGTCATGTTTTTGAGATTTGTCATAGTTTGCAGGATAAAATATTAGATTTTTTTAACACCCGTAGTTTGCCGTAGTTTTAGTTGTTATATGCATGTGTTGATTGCAATATGAGTTTAAATATTGGTAATCTATTTAAAGTAAAAAGTATTTGCAATGCTGAGAATCCATTGCAAACAGTATCTTAGTCACCTACAACCATAGATAGAGCGTAGCGAATGCTAAGTCTATGTCACAATAGCGAATGCTAAGTCTATGCCTACAACTGTGTTGCGGCTTTTGACCCTTCTAATTTGGGGACAAATACGTCAGCAGCCCACTGATCTGTAATAACTTGGATTGGCTGCTGTCAAAAGAAATTAATGCCTATTCGATTATAGCAATTTCGGTGCCATAGCCACTGTATAGACACATGCAAGCTATCCATAAAAATGAATTAGTGGTCACTATTATTATATATAATACTATATACACATTGATATAATAGTTGGATATATGTGACCGCAAGATAGGCATTAAAGCGCAGTATAAGTCAAAATATGTTCTCGGTACTCCCACTTGATGACTTGAGGCGTTCCAAATAGGCACACTAAATTAGCTTGTAAGACAGCGAGTCCAGGTTTTTATACAGGTCAGCGACGTTGGCAGGCAACGCGGGCTCTATCCCCTGCGGTAATTGAGATTTATTCATTGACCGCATAATGCGTACTAGCGCTAGACCTGGAATTTTCCATCACGCGAAGAAATGTGAGGCAACAATATTATTTTAAGAAGAAGGCCATTGTCCTAGTAACTATGATCTTCTAACAATACCTACCAAACAGCTTTTTAAAGTCAAACTCTGTACCTAAAGAAAAAAGAAATAAAGTTAAAATGGACGACCTCCGAGCACAGAGGCTCTCGTGTCCGTAGCGAGCACGGAGGACTTAGCGTGGCCATCTCCGAGGTCCCGGGCTCGATACCCGGTCGATCAATGTAGAAAACGGACTTTTCTATATTGTCTCGGATATGGGTGTTGTGATACCGTTATTGTTTGTAATGTCTATAGCACAAGTGGCTTATCTACTTAACTAAGGATCTGATCAATGTATGTGATGTTGTCCAATATTTATAAAAAAAGTTTTAAAAGCTCAAGGGTAGTTAAGTTCCCAGACATTGCTTTTACACATTATTTATCCAGGCATGTAGATTTTTCCTTAGTTATATTATTACAAAGAATCTAAAAATAATCGATTTCCGGGTCCAACGTCAAATCCGTATTGCTATACGGGTGCGAAACGTGGAAGGTCACCAAGTCCATCTCGCACAAACTCCAGGTCTTCATCAACCGCTGTTTTCGCCAAATCCTCGGTGTGTCCTGGCCCGAGAAAATTTCCAACGAACACCTGTTGGAACGCTGCCACGAAACCCCGATCGACCAGCAGATCAAGCGCCGCAAGTAGAATTGGATTGGCCACACTCTCCGGAGGGATCCCGATCATATTCCCAAACAGGCTCTGGATTGGAATCCCCAAGAAAAACGCAAACGTGGTCGCCCCAAGCAGACTTGGCGTCGCACTGTAGCAGATGAGGCGAAAAAGATCGGCAAGACTTGGAGTGAAATCAAACGCGAAGCTCAAGACCGAACGCGATGGAGGACTACTGTGGACGCCCTCTGCCCCATCTAGGGGACCTAGGACATTAAGTCAAGTAAGTCATGTAGATTTTTCCTTAGTTATATTATTACAAAGAATCTAAAAATAAACTTGGATGTGTTATGTCTTATAAGGTCGGGCGGCGCTTCACATAGGTTAATTAGGGTACGATAGTCACTCTCTACCACTAGAACACTGTGTCAGGGCTTAGCCCATTTAATTTGCGAGGCAAACGCAGGGCCGCAAGCAGACCGCTCTACTGAATGCAGGCTCGGGCCGCTGCGGTAATTGAGATTTATTCACCGATCGCGTCACGCGTCCCGCCCGTGAGCCGACCCGACTGCCTGCAGATTAGAACCAAGTACGGCTCTGTGGTATATTTTGGTTGGCGACATTTACGTAAAAAAAGTTTACAGGCAAGATTAACTTCTACTTGTAGCTAAAATTGTATATAGAATGTATAAAAATATCTATATTTTGATGCTGCCTGTAAACCTATTATAGGTGCTAAACACGAAGCACGGAAAACATTTTTTAGCTTCGTAGTAACGTCTGTTAGCAAAGTTTGAAGTAGGTACCTACTATAACATAAGTAGTTTTATTTGATCAGTGGTAGGTACATAAAGAGACATCGTGGCTATAATAATCTGTTTGATTTTACAGACAGATGGGCCCATCCAATCTTTGACATCGCTGAATGATTTGCGCTTCTGAAAAGCCGTTTATTTTTAACGACAGGCGTACGTACTCGTATAGTCTGGTGTATTGTTTCGCGCTCCAGAGTCCAGACTACAAAACCAGTGGCTGTGGATTCGAATCCCGCAAGGGGCAAATGTTTGTGTGTTGAGTACTAGCATTTGTACATAGGCTATGGATGTTTTTAAAAGAATCTAAGTATGTTTATCCGTTATCATAGTACAAACTTTGCTTAGTTCGTAAAAGCCTCGCCCGGCATGCGATGGGACGTGGGTTCGAGTCCACCTGAGGTCGATGATTTTTTTTCAAGTGTTATTTATCTTCAATTAAACTTTGCTTAGTTTGATGATAGATAATTGGTGTGGTTATGGAATTAGTGTGTTGGTTATTTAATATGTAGAATGTATAAAACAATACCAGACACTAAGGGCTTATGCATTTTCAGTACCACATGTACCAGCATCGCGTATCTTAAAGTCTTTGATGCAGTTTTCAATGTTTGATAGATTACCTACAGTAAAAACTATGAAATTATGACTCTTCAGAATAACCAAAAAACCGGACAAGTGCGAGTCGGACTCGCGCACGAAGGTTTCCGTACCATTATTAATAAAAACGCCCAAAATAACCACGTTTGTTGTATGGGATCCCCGTATATTTATTTTATTCTGGTTTATAGTATTTGTTGTTATAGCGGCAACCGAAATACATCATCTGCGAAAATTTAAACTGTCTAACTATCACAGTTCTTAAGATACAGCCTGGTGACTGACGGACAGACAGACAGACGGACAGCGGAGCCTAAGTAATAGGGCCCCGTTTTACCCTTTGGGTACGGAACTCTAAAAATCGCCTAAATGTTATGGACTGCGCAGACAAGGGTCAAAGTCATCGGGGTACTTTTATTCCGTCAAAATAGATGGGAATATTTTAATTATTTGCATTGTAGATTAGTCTCCAAATAGAGATTAGTACCTACCTTTAGAAGTAGGTACTACGTAAAAAAAGTCCACTGGACAACCGAGGACATCGACGGATCGGACCGTCGAAATATACACAGTACTTATAAATTGCATATTTCCTCCGTGGCTCAGTTGGAAGACCAGTCGCCCGGATAGGAACGGTCCTAGGCTTGATAGTCACCAGTACCAGATAAAAAGCAAGTTTAATTATATCTGTGATAATTTTGCTTAAATTGTGTTTGATACCATATCAACTTGCCACATTCTAAGCGACTTTAATTATTTATAAACAAAATCGTGAAATACTTTAAACCTTTCTTTTTCTTTATTACTTATGAGAGGACCAAAAACTTAAGTCCTCGTAAAAACGGAACTTTGACGTACAAAATCTAGTTAACACGATGTCCGAACCTATCGTGCAGGCGACGTAATAATTTCATCATGTCCGCACGTCGTCCTCGTCCCTTCGTCCATTTTTCTTCCTCGTGATATAACCTCATAGTTATTTTATTTCACCTCGCAATATTTTACGATGAACATTACTAGTGGCTTTAGTATTAGCTATACTAAAAACGTGGACATAAGTATAGGTTAGGCAAAACACAATCTTTTCGGTTTTTTTTTGTTTTTAAGGCATTAATCATTTAGCTAACTCGACTTTGGCATCGAATAATCACAGAAAAGCATCTATTACATTATTTGATGAAATCAATCAAAATAAAAGTTCGCACCAATTTTTAACACAAAGCTTATTATACAGGTTGTACAAAAGAATGGGACACTCCTTGAAACCACGTGATTAGCTGGTCATAAACAACAACTTTTTCTATGGGACCAACATCGAAATCGAGGCAAAATCGAAAACTATACCTCGATGATTATGTATGGAGCATCTGAAAATAAATTCACAATTTCGATGTTGCTCCCATAGAAAAAGTTGTTGTGTATGAGACCAGTCTGATCACGTGATTTAAAGGAGTGTCCCATTCTTTTGTACACCATGTATAGATTGAGTACTTGGATAACAATAATAATTTATATGAAGGGACTGAAAACTGATTCTCTTTAATATTATCCACTCTCTCTTACTGCTTGAAATACCAATTATGAAACTACCAAATAGCATACGAGCAGTGGTAAAGTGTTAGGGACGATAAAACACATCTCCAAACTTTGGCCACAAAACTGGCATATTAAAATTATGATAGCAAAATATGCAAAACAAAACTCGCACTTAATCTAGATAAATTGAGAAGCTCTGCGAGCGTGGTACAATATTGAAGCCCTCCAACGCAAAGTTCACATTGAAGTGTCCTGACGGCAATCTGTAAAAACACAAATTAATTTAAATTTATCTATGATAAACTGAATACCATTACAAACTAAACGCTGACTTTGTAAGGGTATTGAACGAAAAGTTGCTAATGTAGATTTTGCAAAACTATTTGAATTTTGTCTAATGGTCATCATTATGAACTTTACTGCTATTAATTCTTAACGGTGCAAGCAGTGTTGTTTTTCAACCAAATTTTTAAAAAGAGGAGAGTGAACATGCATAACTTTTTTTTGAGACTTACGATTTTGATGGATCTTTTGAATTGTTTGCATCATAAAGTAGCTGCTATTTAAATTTTAATCATTTTTAGGTAGGACTCTTGTTAAAAGTTGTTTTTATGATACCTTGACGATAATAGTTACAACATAAATCGTAAAAAAACTTAATAAATAAAGATACTAACTAAAAAGAGGTAAATAATAATTCTTAAGTCGAGCGAACGGGACCAGAATAGGCTTACATGACTTATCGCATACTAATTTATTCGTTTGCTGGTTTCCCGGAATATTACCGATATTACTAACCGTCTAGACTCTTGATGCTCTTTATGTAACGAAAAATAGCACTAGGTTTTCCCTAGAATTCACACGTTTCTGAAGTCCTAAAGTATCATGAGGCCGGCACGAATGAAGCAGAGTCCCTTCCATAATTCAGCGCGTCGCGGAGTCACTTCACGACCGTTGCATTATTAAACACTAGAATTAGCTTACACGGTCTAAACAATTCATAGCCAATACAGGAAATTAATGAATAATGAGCTAATGATTTTTCTTTACTGATACTTCGGCGAATATAATATAGAAGTATCTTACAAGCAGACGCCTCGGTTCTGCAATTTTACAATATTCGAAACGCTTTTCTAACCCTATTTTGTCCGTATGCTTTAAACTATTATGATCGCAGTCTATCAATCAAACATGGCTGGTAAATTTTAAGCGTGATTTAATTACCCACGGTGCAAGTGCACGGTTCAAGCTTCAATTACCCACCGGTGGCCGCGAATAATAGATTTCTTATATTGTGTCTCTTGACCTTGGCCTGACAGGTTACACATTTATTCCAGGGTCCATGTGTAGGGTACATAATTAATGGCCCCTTTATGATTTTATTAATCGCGTACCCAAGCGTAAGAGTAAGTAGGCCTTTAAAAAAATTAAAGGAATTAATAAGTATTTATTTGGCTCATATCACAAATAATCAAAAACATCACACAATCAGAAATTAAAGAACAAATAATACAATAGTATGTATTTGTTGTTTTAACACTTTTCGGTTTAATTACCTGAAGTAGCTGTTTGCAATGTAGAAATATTTAAAGTTACTTGTTTTTTTCTTCCACAAACCAAGTCAACCGATAGAACTGCAAGTCATTGAAAGACGAAATAAACGACTGTTTTTTAAAATAATCTTTACACGATACTCTTAACTAATAGAGAGATCGTAATACAGATATTTCTTTTTAGCTAAATTAATCATTTTGGCAACAGTTAATTCTTAACATTAACGTGTCGTGTAATTAGAAAGTTTGGAGGGACTATACATCAGAGGTGACGTCAGCCGACTAACGTGCTGAAATGGCCTGCGTAGAGGTTGCGCACAAGCGTTTACGCTACGATGGTCCTACGCCATTATAAGCCATATCTTATAATTAAAAGGTTAACAAGGTGTCTACGCGTATAACGACAAATTTTGTAATTAAGGTTTAATTAATTTTAAAATATCTTATAGTGTTTTATCGGTCCAGACTTTTATTATCTTAAACAAAAGTATAATATAGTAAAGGGCAATAAAGATGTTGGATTTTCAAGTTTAAATTATTTCTTAAATTGGTACTATACCTTACGAATAGCCAATTATTTATTTTTATAAATAAATGTTTAAATGTTGGACAACATCACAAACATTACTCTGATCCTAAAGTGAGTACCTAAAGCACTTGTGTTATAGAAATAACGACGGTACAACAACACCCAGACTCGAGCCTATATAGAAAAGTTCGTTTTCCACATTGACCCGACCGGGGATCGAACCCAAAATGCTCGCCTCTCGGCTACGGAGCTCGTCGAACGTAATTTTTTTGTCTCATGTTATTTAACCAAAACTTCAGTCGGTCTCTATCTCTCTTACCTTCCAATTTGTGCTGAACTCCAAATAAAAATACAATGCCTTCTCGAATCACCTTTTAATAAAAGAAACCTTCGCAATTCGTATAAAAATACAATAATACCTTGATCAGCTATTGTACATACGTAAGGCTTAAAACGGAAAAGTCGTATCCTTGATTAAGGCGAGAGGCTTGTCAGGTTTCCATATTCTCTGATAATCTGAAAGCACTTAGGTAAAAAAGTAGCATCAGGCTAAGTCTAGATAGAGAAACCCCTACTGTCTTATTTAAAGTGCATTTGCTGGTCCGGGCTTAAAGTTAAACCACTGTGATTGCGGTGGTTTAGCAAAAATTGTATTCCGAGTGACAGACTCCGCTTAGACCCGGGGTTAAGGTCGAGTTAAATTCATTACTAAACCTGCCAACTGGTAAGTTTAAGGATGGTTTAAGACTTGG
Source organism: Anania fuscalis (assembly GCA_950371115.1). Lineage (NCBI taxonomy): Eukaryota > Metazoa > Arthropoda > Insecta > Lepidoptera > Crambidae > Anania > Anania fuscalis. The sequence goes on from OX493328.1 coordinate 15,165,414, forward strand.
TTATGATATATTGATCTGTGGCCTTTGCGCCTGTCAAATAGAGGCGAGGTAGGCATCGATAATATATTGTGAAATTGGACGATTTAAACGAAATCCAACAATACGAAGAAATGTTTGAGTATTTTATGTGCCGCTACGCAACCGAGAATATATAGAGAAAGGAAGGACCCATTTAACTAATCTTTCTTTATAATTTTCCTTAAGTTCGCACTATCATATAAAAATAAAATAAATAAGTTTTTAAACAAAATACCAGAAACTACCATTTGTGATAACATACTCTTTGACTACTTGCTGAGTGGCCACATGATATTTTTTTTTCGGTGAGTGACGCGACAAATCCAACTAATCGAACTTCTTTTTTCAAAATCATTCACTCTTTAAAGTCAGTGTTGCCATTTTATTCCTTACTCCTCCTGGGGCTATTTATAATCTGTAGTTTAGGTGTCACTCTGAATAACAAAATTGGTAATCTGGGGACTAAGCTTAAAACATAGTTTTGATAAACTACGGTTTAACGCCGGTTTTAGAAAACGTCTCTGAATAAGACAACTAGAGTATCAAATCACCATCAGTTTTTCACTTTGAATTTCATCTTTTTATGGCTCAATTGTATTATACCGACATATACAAAATAAATTGTTTTTGATAAATTCAGGGACGCTGACCTATACATTCTGTCAAAAAAGTTTCGGGAATTGATGATTTGTTTATGGTTCCAAATTCAAAATTATATTTTTTTTGTTGTTGTTAGATTGGCACAACTGTTTTCCATTTTGGCACGGAGTTTGAGTTACATCTGATAATTAGATTGAATACAGTATTGTTTTTAGTTATACCATATCTAGTGTGTATTGCGAATTTCATAATGGACAAAAACATCGAACAAAGAGTTTGTCTTAAATTTTGCATCGCCAATGGGATTTCGTGTTTGGAGTCTCTGAAAATGTTACAGTAGGCTTACGGTGAATCGACTTTATCAAAAACACGTGTTTATGAGTGGAACAAAGCGTTTAAAAGCGGTCGAGATGTGATGGAAGATTTGCTTCGCTCTGGTAGGCCATCAACGTCTGCTACTGAAGATAATCGCAAAAGTGAAGGAAATAGTGTCTGAAAATCCTCATTCAAGTTTGAGAGAGCTAGCCGTCGAACTTTCTGTGTCACACGAGTCAATTCGTACCATTTTAAATAATCAATTGGGATTGAAACATGTTGCCGCTCGGCTAGTCCCAAAGACCTAAATTTTCTTCAAAAACTCAATCGCAAAAGAGTCTAGGACATGCTAGAACGAGTTAATTCCGACCCAACATTCATGAAACGCATTGTTACTGGTGACGAGACGTGGGTTTACGAGTTTGACATGCAAACTAGTCAACAAGCTTCGGAGTGGCGCCTTCCAACTGAACCGAATCCGAAGAAACCGCGCCAAACTCGATCGAAAGTCAAAGTCATGTTGACTGTTTTATTTGAATGACGTGGTGTTGTACCTACACTCATAATTCTTGCCAGAAGGTCAAACGATAAAAAAAGAGTATTATTTAAGCGTTATGCGGCGTTTAAGAGAGCAAATTAGACGAAAAAGGCCAGATTTCTGGAATGAAAATTCTTGGATTTTGCACCACGATAATGCGCCCTCCCACAAGGCCATCATTGTGAACGAATTTTTGACCAAAAATTCAACAAATACCATTGAGCAGCCACCTTTTTCACCAGATATGGCTCCAGCCGAATTCTTTCTTTTTCCTTAACTCAAATTACCACTTCGTGGCACCCGGTTTCATTCGGTAGAAGACATAAAGGAGAATTCGCGGCGAGAACTGAACTCGATTCCGGAAAAAGCGTTTAAAAAATGTTTTGATAATTGGATTATTCGTTGGCGTAAGTGTATCGCTTCTGAAGAAGCATACTTTGTGTATGATTAATCTTTTCCTGGTACTTTCTTGACAGAGTAGTATATATTATATTACTAGCTGTGCCCGCAACTTCGTTTGCGTGGTCTTTAGTTTATTTATAGAGCAATACAATCAGCACCATCTATAGTGAATTATCTCGCATCCCTCAGGAAAGGTAGATATTCGGGATTTAAAAATAGCCTAAGTTACGCCTTACAACATTTAGCTACCTACCAGTGAAAGTTGCGTCAGAATCCTTCCGGCCGTTTCGGAGATTATCCGGAACTCAAAGACAGACGGACAAAAATAAAAAAAAATACTTTTTTGGTATAAGTTCCGTAAGTATATGCTTTCATATGCATTTTGTTAAAAGCTTTTATAATGAAAGTAACAAATAGATATTTCAATTTTATTTACCTATATAGATGTAAAAAAACGGTTATTGAAAATCATTGTTCAAAGCATTGTAAATAAAAAAATATTTCGAACTGCCTTCTAAAAACAAATTGGTACAAAGTATTTTTTTTTTAAATAAATAGTTTTAGGCTTATCTATGGGGATAAAAAGTCAATACAGATTGCACGGTAGTATACCTATTTGCATAATAGATATTGCTAAAACATGCTGATGCTGATATTCTCGCATATTTTACACGACCCAACATAGTTACCTAAATATAGGGATTATTTAATATCCAGTTCACTTAATTTGACTTCAAAAACCTTGCTATCTGACGCAAGCAGACTTAAATCGACTTCCTATCCCTGTGCTGTAAGCCCTGCCCAAGATCCCACGAATCTCGCCGCCGCTTATCAATGTAGAGCACACGCTACATTGTGCCTGAATATGACATCTCCTCTGATATTATAGCCTGTCGCTGTATAAGGCTTTACGAAGGACATACGAAAAGTAACACACTTTTGTTTATCATTTTACACCGGCTACTGTGTAATATTTTAGAAAAGTTAGGTAGACTAGCTCCCACCGTATTAGTTTAGTACGAGATTAAGACATAATTCTGTCTCTTTCATCGTCATACAACCTGACAGTTATAAAATGATGTGTTAGTGGATAGTTCGGGGTTGAATTCGTTAATCCTGAGATGTGCAGGTGGACCTATGGCAAGTGTTAGGTATGTTTATAAGTATACTCGTATTATGATAAATATTATTTCAACTTTTACAAACGTTTTCTGCATAAAGTAACAGCCGATAGTAAGTCTAAGTAGTATAGCTCATTTTATTTTAGCTAGGTAAGTAGGTACTTAGATAGAATTCAAATGTTGCTAATGCTATGTTTAAAATAAACATATTCCCAAGCCTGTCAAGCCCTAAAAAATAATGTTTAGGCTCGGCTCTGCCAATATAAAATATGTTTATTTATATTAGATAGAGGGTTGACGGTCGTTTCGCGCTTACCCTTTTTACGGTTATTACGTATCTTTACCCCAGTTTTCTTGCAACGGACCTCAAGACTCCGCATTAGTGTATTGAGATAAACGTTGGTATACCGTTTATTTAACATAACAGGCTTAGAACATTTTGCCGAGTATTTCATCGGATTTAGTTGGCTGAAATATTAATGTTCATAGAGTTGTGTCTCTTGCCTTATCTATAAATTTCCTTAACCATCTTGAAAGGTTTACATTTTTGACAGATAAGTAGATACTTAATTATTTTCAGGAACTTTTTGTTGTAATGACAATATTTTTAACACAAAACATACTAAAATAATATTTTATTTTACTTATTTACTTACAATGTGAAATAGATGCATTCAAAAACTGTGATGTGCTACATGTATTTCACATTATTTTACTATTATTAATGCGTACTAAAAACGTACCAACTTTACTGGGAGTAATGTAATAATTGCGATCGCGATGCTCAGGGGCATAACCATGGATGACGTTATAAAAGCGGTTAGGCTAAGGCTAACCATCATAAGAAAGACAAAAGAAAAACCTTTTTTTTTACTTTAGTAAGTTCGTGAATACGTCAGAAATAGTCTGAAGTTTATTCACATAGGGGGAACACATTATTGCATTTTCATAATTATATTTATAATTAACTTCTACTTGCCTTCTTGAAATGAAATTCAATGTCAAACTATTCACCAGTTATCAATATCTTGCGAGAGTATTTATTGTTAAGTTTAACTATGATAGTTATAAGTAGGTAACAACCTAACGAGCACCTTCACCACCACGAGAAGACGTTGTTAGTAGAAAAAATAAGATCGCAAATTTAATTAAGTAGTTCAAACAAAGCCGCACATCTGAACTAGTTACATAACGATGCAGTTTTGATGCTTCAATTTCAGCGCTTTTGGTTCGAAAGCGGTTTGCCAATTTCATTTTTGGGATGATTGCAATAAAAAATAACAGACATTTCTGGCATTATATTACGAAAGTTGGCAATATTTCGAGTCATGCTGCAATATGCCTTTCAGAAATTCGGGAAATATGGTATCTACGATTTACGTAAATGATAGCATTTTGAGATTTAAAGAATATTTAACTTAATTCTGTATATTATACACCGAATGTATTGTTCAGACAGAATTAAGTCAAATATATTATACAAACGTCTATCGCACAAACAGAGCATTTGCTTTGAAGTAGGATGCATTGAGTAATCTAGGGCAGGCAATCGAAGTTACATGATAGGACATGTCTCTACTCCACTTCAGCTCACAAAACACACATAGCGTAGCTTTTAAAGTATGTTAAAGTAATCTCAACAAATTTTCTACAAAACTATTCAGTACTTGGCTGTAATGACCACAACCTATAATAAATCAGTTTATATCGATAAAAAATACAGTTCGTAGTCATTTCGTAGATAGAAACCTGACAGTATCATAGCATTTATTTACTTCAAATAGATTGACGATGGTGTGTCACAATTCAAACACGCATTTTAACACTTTTTCGATAACATAGGTGTTTAAATTAATTTGATTTATATTTAACAAGAAATTACTACAACATTTACGTCAAAAATATAATAATATTATATTGGAGTACTGGTTCTGAGATCGTCGTTAAGCTTTTCTGCTTGGTCGCGTCGCGTCGCCTTGTTTGCGACGTTACTGCGATTTATCAATGGAGGTGTCGAACTATGCGAAATAACGAGATCCTTAAGTTTACATACTGTTCACCTAAGATGTAACTGAAATCTTCTTAATATATAAAACAAAGTCGTGTTTGTTACAACACTTATAACTCTAGAACGGCTGGACCGATTTTCATGGTTTGCAACTTGTTGGATTTGTTACCGCCCCGAATTATAATAAATATAAATATATAATTTAATTTAATGGAATTGAATTTAATAAATAAATTATAAAAATATTTGAAAAGCAAACGAAAAAAAATACTGTTAGCCGGTACGAAGTTCGCCGGGTCAGCTAGTTTACATTTACAATAAAATAACAAAACATGTACCACGATAATATTTCATAGTTTGCTTAGGTCCACTTGCACATCTCAGGATTAGCGAACTGAATCATTTTGTAACTGTCAGGTTATATGACGATGACAGAAACAGAATGATGTCTTAATCTCGTACTAAAGTAATTCGGCTATGCCCAAGTCCACCTAACTTTTTCAAAATATTACACAGTATAATGATAAACAAAAGTGTGGTTTTTTTGCATGTCCTTCGTATAGAATGCTATTATGCAGCGACAAGATACAAGTTCATTATGTAAATCATAAAAATATGTAGTTCTTAAAGTCGTGTCAAAAATCGTGCTTATAGTTCAGATAAGTAAAATATAGCTTATTCACTAAATTGAACTAATGCAGAACTTATTTATTTATTTTATTTGTATTTGTTCTTTATTCAAAATCCACAGCTCTTAAAAAAGTTACTAATTCACATATACCTTACCTACAGCCATTCTATATCTATACTATAATAAATCTGTAACGGGTCGATGTCTGTACATTGAAGATATTTTTAAAATTGTTTTTGGGGAGCACTCTATAATCGATACTGAAGCCAAAAATGTATTTATTTTAATTCTTGTCTGTCTGTCGTTATGTATACGCTAATCTCCGAAGATACTGCACGGATTTCTTTGCGGTTTTTACAAATAGATTAAATTCACCCGTGCGCTTATATTAGGCTTTGTTTCATTAAATTCTGATGCCGGTAAAAACAAGATTTCAGAAGAAACATGTTCAATTCGCTGCGCCTGCTAAAAAACTCATGGCAAAATGACACTGGAAGGATTGATTCCAATATAGAATAAGAAGGAACCGAAAATCTATTACTTTATTAAATCGTATTACGAGTAGGTACATTGAAGATATTGCAGGACCTCCTTGACTACTCAAGGAGGTCCTGCAAACTGTTTCTGAAGGAGTCCGCATCCGCTTCCGCACTGAGGGTAGTCTTTTTAACTTGGCCAGACTTAAGGCGCGCACTAAAGTCTCATACGCTTTGATCACAGAGATTATGTATGCTGATGACTTGTGCTTTTTAGCGGAATCCCCAGATTGCCTGCAACGGCTGATGTCCGGTTTAAACCAAGCATGCTGCAAGTTCGGTCTAAAGATAAATGTCAAAGAGACGGAGGTAATATCTTCAGACACACATGGTCGCGAGACACTGGCCATTAAGCTTGGTGAGGATGTGCTAAAGCAGGTCGATACCTTCCGTTATCTGGGGAGCACTATTACATCTAAATGTGGCCTTGATGCAGAAGTTAATAGCAGGATCAGTGCTGCAGCTGCAGCATTTGGAAAGCTGCGTTTCAAGGTTTTCTGCTCGCACGACCTAAAGCTGGCCACTAAGATCTCAGTCTACATGGCAATTGTGCTGCCAAACCTTTTGTACTCCTCCGAGACGTGGTGTGTGTATCGCCACCACATTCGCGCTTTGGATCGGTTCCACCTCAAATGCCATCATGAGGATCAGATGGTCCGACCGAGTACGAAATACCGAAGTTCTGCGACGAGCCAATGTCGGTGGCATTGAAGCCTACTTAATGCGTCGGCAATTTCGGTGGTGCAGTCACTTATCACGTATGGCGGAGGAAGGAGTGGCGAAGCGCATCTTCTATTCTGAACTAGAGGAGGGTAAGCGAAAGCATGGCGGCCAACTCCTCCGTTACAAAGATGTTCAGAAGAGACACATGAAAAGATGCAACATTGAGCCCCCTCAATGGAAAGGTTTGGCAGCACAACGCCCAGAATGGCGTGGGATTGTAAATAGACAAGTCTGCGAGTTCGAGGAGCAGCGTAAAGCTGTCCTCGATGCTAAGCGCGATGAGCTAAAGGCCCGTCCTTCTGCCGCCATCAGCTATAATTATGTAAGCGGTGTACTATACGTGCCCTCATTGTGCACGGGAGTTCGCTGCGAAGATCGGCTACATAAGCTATCTTCGGGTGCACCAGCGCCTGTCCAATTAGAATTCGAAGAGGTCGCCATGGCCGAAAACACATCATCATCATCACATTGAAGATATTTTAACCGACTTCAAAAAAGGAGGAGGTTCTCAATTCGTCTGAATGATTTTTTTGTATGTTTGTTACGCGATTACTTCGTCAATTATGAACAGATATCAAAATTCCTTTTTTTGTTTGAAAGAGTATACCTACTCCCGAGGTGGTTCCATTTTCACTAAGTTAGGATCTGATAGAGGAATTACACGGAAATCAAAGAAAATTCTAAAAAAATGTAGGCACAGTGCGTTTGTCAACTTTAAATAACTTATTGAGATGTTTGCGTCTGTTAGTTATCATAATCACACTGCTGAGCTGAAGATGAAAGTCAAAAATTCTTAACAGACGTCGACAGATAATATTTTGCAGTGTATTGGGCAGACGTGGCGCTTACGAGGTACTGACAAGAATTTTCAACTCTTTTCTTAATAATTAGTGCTTCACGCAGTCCACAGCGTTGCTTGATATGGCAATCATCCTGTAGTCCACGCAAACGAAGTTGCGGGCACAGCTAGTATACTAATAAACATATACTAAAAACATCTTTAAAAAAACACAGTCAAAGGGATAATTATATGAGACAAATATTACCTATATAAAGAAGAAAAATAAAATCAAAGAGAATACTTGCATGTAGGTGAATGTCTGGGTCTGAATGAATGGTGTAATGAGTACGAGTGTGTACGTTTGTGTGGTTGGTCGGGTTGTCCTACCGAGCTAACAAATTATTAAATTATCCGATAGGAACAAAAGCAGCAGCCGATAAAAATAATACGAGTAGGTACTTAGCTGCAGACTATGTCAGTGGGCCAATACACCGTGAATTTTTAATTACCCGAGAAAATTAACTAACATACTCAGATATCGATATACATCGAATTTGGCGAATAAAAAAAACGGAACAGCGTACGGAAGGAATAACTATGAATGAAATAAATTTCATTCATAGTTATTCCTTTCGTACGCCAATATTACGCGACCAAATTAGGTGGATTTTGGTTCCGTTAATGTTGGAATGATAATGATTACTATTTGAATTAGCAGGACTTTCATGGTGCATATTTTTTAGGGATTGTTAGGGACCTTTTAAATAAATTTCTCTAAAGAAAATTAACTAATATCTGAGTATGTTAGTTAATTTTCTCGGGTAATTAAAAATTCACGGTGTATAAGATGTGGCATAATGCCATACGTGACACTCGTGATATTGGAAGAATTGGCGCAATTCGAAAAAGACTAACACATAAAAGACTATTATCTATTCTTTAAAAACTCTATAAGAAGTTTTAAAATCCAGACATTTTTCCAGTCTCAAAAGAGGTCTGTAAAAGCCCAGAACAGAAGGACAGAGTAGAGTTAAATCGACGAAGTTGTCAAGACAAACTGTGCCATCTGCCATTCATAGTCACAGACAAGTTTGAATGCTTTCATTCAAACTTGGGCCGCAGCCACTACGCCGTCTTCCAAGGAATTAGGCCGAAATGGCAAGACAGATTAGAAAAGTTTTATAGTGAAGATAATATTTTTCCACCAAACAAACGATTGGCCAACTGAACTCGATTGTAATATGGTGCGGACTTGAAATCAAATGAAAGTATTAGACTGATTGCGGCTCAGGCTCAGGCTCAGGCTCAGGCTCAATCTTTATTCATAATATAATTATTTTAAGATTTTGTATATCTATTTTTATTGATGTTTGTTAGATCATTTTACCGCCTCCATAGCAAATTAAAGTCCAAAAGCGACATAATAGGTAATATAGTTCAACTAAGCATCTCTGAGGTTCCGGGTTCGATTCCCGGTCGGGTCAATGTAGAAAACGAACTTTTTTATATTGACTCGAGTCTGGGTGTTGTGGTACCGTCGTTGTTTCTTATTTCTATAACACAAGTGCTTTAGCTACTTACCTTAGAATCAGAGCAATGTATGGGATTACTAATGTTTGGCCAAAAAAGTATCCTAAAATATCACATCGCAAACTATTTTACGCTAATTTTCATTTGTCAAAAAACATTTCTCAAAACCACTAACTGTAAATTTTTAGTAAGCAAATATTTTGTTTGGCATATTATTGTTTAACAAATAATTGTTTGGTTATGTTTAATTTATTTAGCCAAATAAATATTATTAATTCAAATGTTACATTTGGCAAAACTGTACTCTTCACAAAATAATGCATAACTTTATCATGACACCAAAAGTATGCGTATTAGATTTCAAGAAAGCTAGTATTTTAAGCTTCCGCTCCAACTTTGAAAATATTATGATGTATGTTTCATCTTGGACAATAATAATTTCTATAATGAGTTAATCTAAATTAAATATCATATTTAATCCTTTTTGTCGAAATTTTCAAATGTATAATTAACAATTCTCAATGCTCAATTCGCTCGCTTCGCTCGCACCGTTCGCTCGCCTTCGCGCGTGAATAGTCACTGTTTTAACCTTACGGTGATCTGTGCCTAACCCAGATGATTTAACTGATATATACATTTTGTTAGATTTAAGTACCTAAGTATGTTACAATATTTTCCAAAATAAAACCTTTGCTAAATTATAAATGGCTAAGTAAAATTTTGCCAAACGATAGGTAATTGGGCCAAATGAATTATGTGCGAAATGTACAGTTGCTAATGATTCATTTGCGCAATGAAACTTAGGCGATAAGTATAATGGGATGTGAAATTTGACCAAAAATAATTTGGCCAAAGGGAGGGAAACCCAATGTATGTGATGTAGTCCATTTTTCTTTTTTAAGCACCTTCGTAAGTATTTGTAGGATATATTTACAATATTGGACAACATCGCATACATTGCTCTGATCCTAAGGTAAATAGCAAAAGCTTGTGTTATAGAAATCAGAAACAACGATGGTACCACAAATGGTACCATCAATATAAAAATGACGTTTTATTTTACGTCATCAATGAATGCACCAAAGCAGAGTAGATATTTTTACTTTCGATCTATAAAAAACATTTTCTATTCCATTAAAGAGATTTGACTTTCACAAATTTAATAAAATTTGTATTTTGGGGCAAAGCTTTTACTTTCTACGTTAACATCATGTCCAATTACGACATGCTTGATCACATCGATCCCTTAAACCTTTTTATGAAAACAGAATATTCAACCGGCTGAAGCTATTTCTATCAACTACTTATAATAAAATAGGGTAAATAGTCCCAAAAAGTAAAAGGTAATATAGTATAAAGTTGGCCAAAGAGACATTACTCTCTGTCGTTTGAGTCTCGACACCTGCATGAGGGGAGAGATAATCTATACAAGGTTGACTCTGAACTGCAACGAGGTCACCCATTGGTCAGATGCTGTTTAGAATCGCTTGGACATTGATGAGAAAAATCATTTGAACTTGCTACCCGAATTTACCCTTTTTTAGGTTTTTGAGGCAATAAGCGTTATTTTGCCCCAAACTAACAGAAAACATATTCCAACCAAATATGTTTCTCCAAAAAATAACAATTATTAACCTACTACAAAAGACGCAGCCGTAGATTCTCATAACACGCAAGGGGAAACAGATGTTACTTATTCTTGTCTGTTAAGAATGCTAGTAAATATTCCAACTGGCTAAGTTGTCCAAGTAAAAAGTTGATTCGAAGTCAGCGGAGCGCCAAACTTTATTGTGCTACTCTAGCTCCAGTGCACAAATCTCAGCATATTAGGAAAGAGTACATTTTATAGGCGTCAATATTGGCGATTGTGTCTTGTGGCGACTCAATTTTGTGGGTACTTTATTTTGGACAATTCAACTGCGTGGGACTAGGGACTTTTTATTCACAGTCAATATTGGTTTTTCTTATTTGGGACGCACATCCATCGCCGCTATCTAAATGTTTCTAGGAGTCATTAAGCTGCGGTTCCTTTAGTAGCGGTGTTGGGATTTCAATTTACCCGCACTATTTCTGCCGGTTACTAAAATAGAACAATTTAAACAGTATGTATAACCATAAGGGTACCCTGACTTTAAGCATCAGTAATCGAAGATTTTGCGCACGTAGCGTTCTGGGCTGTCCGCATCAACTTGCAATTTTATGATAGTCATAAAATCACTTTTCACAATTTATTGATGCTTATAATTGACGCAAAAATCTAGAGTACCACAAGACTTATTTAGGGAAGCTGTGCAGTTCTAATAGGTTGAAAAAACTATAAGCAAGGCTGTGAAACAGAGAAAATCTTTACACCAAAGCTGTACCTACTTAAGAAGATTTATGACCAATAGTCAAACATGCGGTCTCAACCATCATCATCATCACCAGCCTATATCAGTCCACTGCTGGACACAGGCCTCTCCGAAAGAAGGATTTGCCAATCGCCACGCTTGGCAGGCGGGTTGGCGATCTCAACCAATTTTAAAGCAATCGACAAACTAGGCAATCAACTTTTGACTCACAAACGGAGTTTCATACTTTCTTTTACATTGTACATCGCTCGCATTTCATGTTACCTTATTCGCATACCTCGCGCACACATCTTTCGCGAGCTTTGTTTGTACAAATGTCATGAGTTAAACTTTGGTAGGTACATATATCTTGTTTCGATAAGCTCTTTTTCACCAAAGTTGCGCAAAATCAAGCTAGGAAATTCAAGTAATATAAGGATTTAGCTGCCTTGTACATTTCTAATAAAACTGATGTTGTCACTGGCCGTTCCAAACAATAGCGTCTAGTTTTCTATGAAGATCACCTATGCACGATGCCTATCCTGCAATAAAAACGATCGCTGACGCCAGCGTAGGCTAAGCTATAAGAAATCAGTGTGATTAGGCTTTTAACTTGTAGTAACAACTTACAAGCTAGAAGCTAGATAGCTAAAACAAAAATAATATATGCGTAGCCAGCCTTACTTGTTCCGTGGTGCTAACTCAATTTATAAAGTGAATATTATAGTATAAGACACAAAGGTATTGCACTACCTTTTATTTTCCAAAACCATTGTTTTGCTTGGTCAAAAGGCCCAATGTTTCGCATAGCAAAATTCGAAGTTAAAAATAGCATTGAAAGTAATAGGAAGGTAAAGCGCGGAGTCCGGAGTAGGCCCAGAGCCGGTTCGTGACATCCTCCTTGATTTGTGGATTTCGACGGGTTTAATTTGTTAGAACAACTGTCTAGTGAAACTTTGCGTCGGAAAGATAAATTCGATGAACGTGTTATAAAAGACCCTCGGAAGCCTTTAATGGCACAACTTCTCCATTAGCGGTTTAAGGCGTGTTAATCTTATAGACGAGAAAACTGATTATGCATAGCCCTGGGACAGTAGGTATGACCTATTTCGTGCTACGGGTTCAAATGAACTGAATGTCAAAGCACTGGCCAGTCTGCTGAGCAATTAAACACTTTTATTATTTGGCCTTCGAAATCTGTGTTTAATTGTTTAAAACTCGGTTTTTTATTGTGAGGTTTGCTATTATCATTTTTTTTATGGTAAGGTAACCTATATCATTTAACTCATATTCTAGTTTGCATTGAGTTCTATTTGTATTGCTGGAAAAGACATCATGTCTGGTGACAATGGTAACCTATCGTGTTTAACTCTTAAAATGGAAAGTCAGTTTTTTTTCATTTGGAACTACTGAGTTAATAGCACAAATGTTTAATAATAAAATGACTAGCAACGTTTTAATAAATATTTTACAAGCTAAAGTAAACAACCTAGTCCTAATTTTAAGGGCTTGTTGTATACTAAGTTATAAATTTATAGTAAAATCATTTTAAAACGAAATTACAAAAACTTTGCATGCATCCGATGCACAGGGCTATTTTAGAGACAAAGAATTCTCGAAAGTTCTTAAAACATCTTATTTGAGTTGAGCGTAAAAGATAAAAGGCGTTGAAGGACTTCGGAGAGGAATACAGGAGAAGCCGCAGGCGTGCTCTAGTATCCTCATATGGTGTTTATTTAAGATAACATTTGTGATCGTATGTGTGTGTATTAAGGTTCAATTTTGTACACACATTACGTGGGTTGACTGTATGTGCACATAATGAAACAGTGGGGGTTACGTGGGCTGCCGTTAAGGAAAACTCGTTGTATGGACAGCTGGAGGCTCGAGAGCTCTAAAGCTCGAGTATCAACGACTTCGGAGGAGATTTATTTGCAGAATATTGTATGTTATGTGAAATATTATCCAGAGTGAATAGGCATCTTCTGGGCAAGCTCGCTCCATCGTAGATCCCATCTATGCTCTAGAGCAAGATTGGGGTCAAGAGTAAGCCCATCTTAAGTAAAAAAAAAAAAAAAAAAATTACCAACATTTATAACAGTAATCCATGTAAAATACGAAATACGATAGTATGCTATTCCGATACCTGTAATCCCGTATAAAAATATTGCAGGTTCTTCAATGTACAAACATTGGAGAACGATAAATATCTGTGCTTGCAGGATTTTATTAGGCTATTTACTTTTAAAGTATCAGGATCTATATCAAAGTTGCTAAGAAAGATTTTGATGTGTTCATTTTTAGGGTTCCGTAGCCCTGACAAGGTCAAGGTCAAAGGTTATAGTTTCGTCGTGTCCGTCTGTATGTTTTGCTTGGGGACTGTTTACCCTAGAAAGCTGTAATTTTGTGAAGATATGTAGATCAATCACGCCGACAAAGTGGTAGAATAAAATTTTTAAAAACTTTTTTTACGGAAAGCCATACATGTAACGTCGAGATGTTTTTTTTTTCATCGTCTATCCCATCGTGTGGGATATCGTTAAATAAGGTCCTTTAAAATGACTTAGGGGTTGATAACAGATTTTCTATTTAAAGATAAGTCGTTTAAAAATTCCTTAGAGAAAAACATTGAAAGTAACTAAAAAGAAGTAATTTCTGAAATATATTGTGGTAACGACAAGCAACTACGGAACCTTATACTGCGCGTGGCACGACATGCACTTGGCCGGTTTTTATTATTGCACATCTTAAATGATATTCAACAACTCAACTAGCGGACCAAACATTTTGAGGAAATAAAGCTGTCTTTAGTGGTGTTAAATAAGAAATTCCATAGCACTTTAGTTTTCCATTATAGTGATGCTTCTGTAACAATTAGGTTAGTTATTATTGCCAAAGGCTGTAATTACTTTTATAACTGCGCAGTCTGACGAAAATCTAATAAGCACTTTATGTATCCAATTTTTTTTTTCGATAATTAAATCGCTCTCCTGGAGACTTCATCGTGATCCGTTTATTAACCTTATTGAGGTTCTCCGTGATATGAAAAATAATTATTTTTCGTAAATGTTTATTGTGACTAACATAAGATTAAAATAACACATTACGAAAGATCTGATACAAAATAAATAATTTTCAAGCAAGATACTTATCTTTCTTTTCAATATTATTTAATTGAATTTTCTGCCTGTAATTAATTAATTCATGTCATTAAAGAGCATTAAAGCATTAAAGCGTCCTTTGTAGCTTAGTTAGAAAATAGCGCCCGAATAGCGAAACAAGCTAGCGTTCGATTCCCACCAGCGACACCATTTTTTTTTCATTTATCAAAATACATGTTTATATCCAACAGAAATACGAATTCCTAATCATATTACGTTCATCGTACGTTCGTAAGAGCTTGAGAGTATTTACAGCAATAATTTTGTTCGCAAGGGAAGCCGCAAACACAGCTCGTAAATAGCCCGATAAATTAAGGCACAATTAAAGTGGCCCTCGGACACTGACTGATATACAGCCTCCTCGCAATGAGCCGACATATTGTGCAGGGACCAACCGGAAAAAATGGGCCAAGTACGAGACGCGCATCAAAGGTTCCGTACCATTGTATACTTTGTGTTTTGTTTTCATTAAGTT
Organism: Anania fuscalis; assembly: GCA_950371115.1. Classification (NCBI taxonomy): domain Eukaryota; kingdom Metazoa; phylum Arthropoda; class Insecta; order Lepidoptera; family Crambidae; genus Anania; species Anania fuscalis. Next base: position 15,180,583 of record OX493328.1, read on the forward strand.
TTGATCTTCAGCTTGGGTGTTATTCTTTATTTACCCTTAAGTTTGACGCTTTCTGTATCGTTTTTGCATACGCCTCAGTAAAAATAGCTTAAAATTATCAATATTGAAATTACTTTGTTCTTGAAGATAAAGAAGAATCAAAACAAAAAGTACTTTTAAGTTAAGTATTTACACTCTGCATAATAGGTACATGTACTTAGAGTGCAAATATAACGTTCTATTACACTCTTTTATTTAATACAAATATATTTTTAGCTTTTTTGTGTCAAATATAAAAACTATTTGAATAAATTTTAATTTGATTTTGGTTCAATGAATCTAAATTAGAAAAAAATATTAAAAATTCATGTTAATAACTCATTCTGTTTACGAGATAGAAATCATAGGGATGTAAAAGTGCCATTGGTGGCCAATTTGCAGAAAAGAAAGGCTTTGACTTTAATGAACAGATAGTAGAGGTCACATTGGTAGGTTTTGCCCTTTGCGAACGAAACCCTAAAAATGAGCGTCTGCAGACACGTCTCCCGCTGGATTTATTGGCTCGCCAGTGAACCAAAATTAGCTTTATAATTTTCTATAACCCTCCGAAGATGTGCTCGGAAATTATAAATTTCTTTTTAAATGATCGTCTCGGAGCTGACAGGCAGGATTGAGACCGGAACCAAAAACCTTATTATAAGATTTATTATTAACTTAAGATATGCGTTGTCCTTTTTTAGAGTTCCGTACCCAAAGGGTAAAATGGGACCCTATTACTAAGGATCTGCTGTCCGTCTGTTACCAGGATGTATCTCATGAATCATAATAGTTAGACAGTTGAAATTTTTACAGTTGATGTATTTCTGTTGCCACTATGACTACAAATACTAAAAATCAGAATAAAATAAATATTTAAGGGGGTTCCCATACAACAAACGTGATTTTTTTTGCTCGTTTTTATAAATAATGGTGCGGAACGCTTATTGCGCGAGCCCCACTCGCACTTAACAGGTTTTTAAAATTTCGCTTTCAGTTCAACCTTTTAGTTTGATTAGCCCAGTTTTTGTAATTTAGCAGGATTGTGTTACCATGAGATGCTGTGGCAAATGTTATGATCATCATTTCCCATAGGACGTTGACTACTGAACATAGGCCTCCAGTGACTTCCAGATTAGCCGGTTTGAAGCATTTCTTATCTTACACAGTTACTGCAACTTTTGTTTACTCCATGCAAGGTATAAAGGTCCTAATTTAGTAGATATCTCCCTTCTAAGAGTGATTCTGCTGCTAAAATACAAAAACTTTTTAGAAAGGACCAACATCTAAACGTCAAAAAGAACCCATCATACAAACTGTGGTCAGCTGGTTGGCGCGACGGCTTGATAAAGCGATTTTTTGCGATTTATGTCTTGGGGTTCCATAAAAAAAGTTGCTTTATTTGAGCAGTACAATAACTACCTAGTACTCGTAAAAAGTAACTAATAATAAATAAGAATAAATAAAATCTAATATTATACGTATACGAATAAAGGCAAAGCGATAGCGCGCTCAAGACTTACGAGCTGTGTGCGAACGATTCGCACTAAGTACCTACAAAATGCATGCGTGCGGCACGCGTGTAACATTCGCGGCAAATTCACTATTATAGATCTGTTCGCAAACGTTGACGACACTAATAAACTGAGATTACAGTTTCAAATTATACTACACAATAGTACATTATTAACTGTGATGATATACTTACTTAGTGATATTATTATAATGTGCAAACTGCATTACTTATTATGATTTAATTATCAAATATTTGTAGCTTTCGTCCCTCTAAGATAAGTATCGTTCACGCTTTGCTACCGATATTGGCGTATATTATAATATGCAGAGTTCACGCTCTGCTAACATGGCTGCATACTGAATTTGGTTGCTAAAACATTGTTCAGCTTGTTCAAACATAGTTTGACTGACGTAGCGTGTGGTGGTAGTTGCTTAGAAATTGATGAACGCATTGATTTCTTCAACCAATCATATAGGGTATATGCCAGAGCCAGAAAGCGTTTTACGTATGCAAATTGTACTATTTATAGTTCAATTTGTACGTGGCAAGCACCCGCATTTATTACTAATCTGTTATGGATTCGTGACTCTGTAAATTTTGTTAAGAGTCATCTGGCTATTATCTATTAAACTGCTAGATTTTTAAAGAAAGAGTTGAAATGCATTTTTATTAGCTGGTAATAATTGTCCTATGTTAGGGTAAAAAATGAAGACATACAAAAGTGCCAATAGCAGCCTACATGTTTTGGCAAAAATAAATAAATCATCCAAACATTTCATCAGTTCCCCTTGTTTCTAAGGTGTGTCATATTTTTCTTTGCTGCATTCTTTTTACTAACTGCTTACCTAGTAATCCGTGCTCCCGATGTAAATTATCACTTATAAAATGTTTATTGTCAACGTAAGTATGTGTCGTGTATAAGCACGCCATACAACTTTACAAGGATATTGCTTTAGCTCAGATTCGTTTTCTCTCAAAGTTAGTTTAACTTGATAGCAAGTCGTATGAGTTTTGTTCGGGCTCAGTTTTGTATCGAATAGTTCTCAAATGCCTCGCGGTTGAACTTTCATCGGTAACGGATTTTGCAGCTAGCTCAGGCAAAATGTATTGCTTGTATATGGGCAATAAACACATGTAACAAATGTTTGTTTTTCGAATGAATAAAATTACTCGTATATTTTGAGTTTATGTTGTTTAAAGTTGCTGTATGTATTTCATCTCCAGCATAAATGAGTACACTGCTGGACACAGGCCTCTCCGAAAGGAGGATTTTGCCATAATCGCCACGCTTAGCAGGCGGGTTGGCGATCGCAGTTTGGCCAATGATGGAGAGAAGACGCTGCTGCCCGTCTTCTTATGGCAGTTCTCCTGTAGTCGCCTCTTACGACACCCATAGGAAGAGAAGGGGTGGTGCAATTTTTTTAACGTGCCGGCACCACACGACACATGTTTTTGAGAAGTAAAAACACCCTTCAAAGGTTTTGTATTACTTGTTTTAATTACACCTTGTTTAGTTTCTTTTCATGTTTTTTTATAGTATGGAATAAAGGAATAACAAAGGTCGATAGCAATTATTCCTAATTTTTCTTTCTTTGCACAACAATATTTACAATTACTTTGAAAAACATTCTTTATTTGCTGATAAACAAGAGGGCTTCCGACAAATGTAGTCAATAAATCTGTCAATAAATCTGGCAATATAATGACTTTTTACGTCTCGTATACATTAAGTAGACAAGAGAAAACCAGTGTATGCTCTTTATATGGATTGTCTAAAGCTTTTGACTTCGTGGATCATAATATCTTGCTGAAAAAACTTGAAGCATACGGCATCAGCGGCAACGCATTGAAATTACTAACTTCCTATCTGAATGATAGAACTCAAGTCACATGTATTACTACAACTAAAACTAAACAAGAAACACAGTTCATGTTGACTCGTAGGACAACTAAATTTGGAGTGCCACAAGGTAGTGTTCTAGGACCGCTTTTCTTCTTAATATACTACTCTGTCAAGAAAGTACCGGAAAAAGATTAATAATAAACAAAATGTTGGTTATTCATCCAAATTTATTTTATTACCTTCAAAGTATGCTCCTTCAGAAGCGATACACTTACGCCCACGAATACTCCAATCATTAAAACATTTTTTAAACGCTTTTTCCGGAATCGAGTTCAGTTCTCGCCGCGAATTCTCCTTTATGTCTTCTACCGAATGAAACCGGGTGCCACGAAGTGGTAATTTGAGTTAAGGAAAAAGAAAGAAGTCGGCTGGAGCCATATCCGGTAAATAAGGTGGCTGCTCGATGGTATTTGTTGAGTTTAGGTCAAAAATTTGTTTACAATGATGGCCTTGTGGGAAGGCGCATTATCGTGGTGCAAAATCCATGAATTTTCATTTCACAAATCTGGCCTTTTTCGTCTAATTTGCTCTCTTAAACGCCGCATAACGCTTAAATAATACTCTTATTTTATCGTTTGACCTTCTGGCAATAATTCTGAGTGCACAACACCGCGACAGTCAAAGAAAATAGTCAACATGACTTTGACTTTCGATCGAGTTTGGCGCAGTTTCTTCGTGTCTTCGGTTTCGGTTCAGTTGCAAGGCGCCACTCCGAAGCTTGTTGACTAGTTTGCATGTCAAACTTGTAAACCCACGTCTCGTCACCAGTAACAATGCGTTTCATGAATGTTGGGTCGGAATTGACTCGTTCTAGCATGTCCTCAGCGACTCTTTTGCGATTGAGTTTTTGAAGAAAATTCAGGTCTTTTGGGACTAGCCGAGCGGCAACATGTTTCATACCCAATTTGTTATATATAATGGTACGAATTGACTCGTGTGACACAGCAAGTTTACGGCTAGCTCTATTAAACTTGAATGAGGATTTTCAGTCACTATTTTCTTCACTTTTGCGATGTTATCTTCAGTAGCAGCCTACTAGAGCGAGGCAAATCTTTCATCACATCTCGACCGCTTTTGAACGCTTTGTACCACTCATAAACACGTGTTTTTGATAAAGTCGATTCACCGTAAGCCTTCTGTAACATTTTCAGAGACTCCGAACAGGAAATCCCATTGGCGATGCAAAATTTAAGACAAACTCTTTGTTCGATGTTTTTGTCCATTATAAAATTCGCAATCCACACTAGATATGGTATAATTAAAAACGATACTGTATTTAATCTAATTATCAGATGTAACTCAAACTCCGCGTCAAAATGGAAAACAGTTGTACCAATCTAACAACAACAAAAAAATAATAATTTTGAATTTAGAAACATAAACAAATCATCATTTCCCGAAACTTTTTTGACAGAATATACATCAATGATGTCCCTAGGTCTATATTTAATCAAATAATCCTATTTGCAGATGATTGTACTGCTGTATTTAATTACCAAAATGGCATAAATAGTAGTTTGGTTTTAATAATTGATTAGTTGCATAATAATAATTTAGTCATTAATTTAGATAAAACCAAAATAATTGAATTTAAACAAAGAACGAACCAAAGCCTTACATTACCAGTAGGGTACAATGGCAAAGTGATCGCACCTACTGAGACGGTAATATTTGTCTATATTGATAGCAACATGAAATGGCAAAATCACATCGATTTTGTCTGTAATAGGGTTTCACAATAATCGTACAGCCTTTACTATCTGTCTAAAAGGATAAGTCTTCCTACACAACTTACATTCTAACTTACTGCCTGCCCCGTTATTAAATTGACATTGATGTGAATTCATTTGTGCATTGATGGATTATTATTTAACTAATACTGGCATTGCTTTTATCATATATTATATTGTAATTATTGAATACTATTGCTACATTTGTATGCCGCCAAGGCGGATCACAGCGCTCTTACTTTTCTATGTTATAACTATCTACTATTTACACAGTCAGTGATACACAGTCACAAATAAATGGCACAAATTACGTATAGCGGCGTAAATGGTTTGAATTTGAATTTAAGGTGGAAACTAATTTGTTCTATTTTACTTTAAAGGGAATCACATTACTAGTGTGAAAATTAAGGGGTTTATGACTGCGACGGGACGTTAATCTTATTCGTAGGCATTAAGATTCAATTTGGCGATCCTATGTCTAGGTTTTTATTTTATTTTAGGCGTAATTAGCGTCTTTAGAGGCATAATTCAACAGACCTACAATAGTTAAAATACTTTTTTTGTAATAGTAAGTACCTAAAGACGCTATTTATTAATGCACATTCATAGCATATCATTCAATAATAATTTAAATAAAAGGGAAATATATTCTGTAGTAAACTTACATGAACTTAAAAGTTCATTCACCTCATTTATTTGCTAAGCATTTGATAGTGAAACTACCCGCGCCACCTAGCGAGTGTTTTCAGCAAGCGCTGGGCACGTAAGAGGCTCAAAAACAGGAACCTGCACGCTGTATCCGGTTACGGAGGGAAAATGAAAACTGCTACTACGGGAAACTCCCGGCAGGTGTCGCTATTTACTAGTTTAGCAAAAAAATGTGATTTGGTTATCAGCATTTTTTTTGTCTCGTTTTAATTTGGTTTATTGTAGTAGTTTTATCGTAAAAAAGATCGTAATAAAATACGAAAATAACCTAGCCAAGTTTTAACAATCTTAACCTACCTATGACCTTTTAATCTACTCAAGCATGTCTGGTCAACGCCATATACCGTAGGTTTAGTACATATTAAAAACGACTAGATGTCACTACAAGGCTCATTAGGATTGGGGTTGATTTCAATGAACGATAACTCTTGATAAAAACGTTATCAAAACACTTTTTTAACACTTTTGTTTTTAAAAAATGAAATGTTAATTGAATTTTAACATTTATTTCAAAACAAATCATTTTAACTAAAATTTAAAACACTTTACTGTATAATGCCATCTATCGGTTTTAACTTAAACTATCATTTATGGAAACGCAACGTCAGTTATTGGATTAAAAAAAAACTAAACACGGCATTTATGTTGATTATAGAGGTAATATGCATTTCGTATTATTTTATCGAATAATTTATAAAAATAAATAAAGGAAATTCAAATTTTAAAATATAGGTTTTTTTTAAATGACTGATTATATACTCTCTGGTAATTAACAGTCAAAAGCAAGAAGCTTCAAAATAATGTTGGTTTTCGACAACTGACAAATATTTGTTTGTAGGGCTACCAGTGTGAGTATTGTAGTTTTATAATATGGGGATTTGTTTTAATATTTAGGAAGTGATTTTAAAAATCAATTTTTAGGAGAAAAATATCGATTACCAATGTTTAGCTAGAAAACGTTTCCCAAAATATTACAACCCATCTATTTTACGCAAATTTTCATTTGGCAAAAAGGCATTTATCAAAACAACTCATTGCAATTTTTTAGTTACGAAATCTCTTATTTGGGATATTATTGTATAACAAATAATTGTTTGGTCATGTTTCATTTAATCAAATATTATTTAATCAGATGATTCATTTGGCACAACTTACTCTTTGCAAAATATTGCATGGCATACGATTTACATGCTTACGCTTAAACATTGAAATTATCATGCTGCATCGACGTTTGTTTTACCTTGGAAAAATAATTTACCGTTAAAAATGGTTGAAATGGCTAAATGGGTTTTAAGAGAGTTTTGCTTTGATCGAGAGAGATACTTGATCCCAAAAGCAATAATTTTGGAATAAATTCTTACGGTGAATCTAAAAAAGACAATTTGGTAACCCTAATCACGATTCCAATTTTTTCATCAACTTTGATTAACAATGAATTTTATTTGAAGGCATTTGTGTGAAATTGTGTGTCACGTCCAAAGGTCAAGTCTAAATGACGTAAATATGTCATAAGGTCGTTTCAAGTTAAAACCTAATTAGTAATTTCGTTATTGATTGTCAAGTATCGATGCCCAAAGTGCTAATAATTCGGGATAATATTCCATGGGACGCGACTTCGAATCTTGGTCGGCGGCAATATTTTTTCGAAATCCAGACTTGTATTAAAAAATGTTGATGAAAATTATTTATTCACATTTAAAACCATTTTTAATAACTAAGCTCAGTACTGACCTTTTGATTATTTTTTTTTACATAATATTAACAAAATAAATAACTAATAGAAAATGGGTCCCAGCTCGCCGTCATCAGTTTTCATAAAAAATAGGATCATACTCTAGTGGAATCAGCAACCGACTAAAATGAAGATAAATATAGTACTTAATATCTTAAAAAAGTTATGGATGCGCACAAAAAGGTATTCAAAATAATATAACAACTTGAAAAAAAAAGACCGCATCATGTGGGATCTGAACCCATATCTCATAGAAACTACGAGCGAGTGCCTTTCCAACTAAGCAACAAAAACAAGGACGTTAGAACGATTTTCGAAATTTGTCAAGTGTTAGTTTATATTTTTTGACAGAGTGTGCAAACAATTGTAAACCTTATGGTGGTTTGGCATTCTCTGACGGACCGAAACAGAAATTAATGTAAATTAATGTTCTATTCTGACGTAGTATAATTCTTTCTCTATGGTTCTATGAATAATGGGCAAGTTATCTATCATTGCGCAGATAGTGCCATCTAGTCAGAGAAGGAAACAAACTATGGCGTAGTTATATTTTAGTTCCATTTACTCACCACCTTCGCTGTCTTTCGCGCGAGTTAAGGTGGAAATTTTCAAAGTACCGAGACTGTCCCTCTGTTTTACGTAGTATTATTCTTTCTCTATGACTCAAGTAAATTTTGTGGAATTCCGTTTTTTTTATGTTGATGGCGTATTTTCAAAGTTTCTTGCATAATAGCTGTTTTACTTAACCGCTAGCTGTTTTGCTAAACAGCTCCAATATGTAAAACAGATTTTCGCGACGGGTACAACGAATCCGAATTATTTTTTTATTTGTCAATAACTAGCTGCTGCCTGCGGTCTTCGTTTGCGTGTATTTTACGCAAGGTAGAGAAGGTATAACAAATAAACAAACATACAAACTTTCACATTTTTAGTATCAGTGAGATAACCAAGCGCTTTGTTTCATTAGAATTGACTTTGAACAGAAGTTTCTTAGACGACATAAACCAGTCACTAGACACCTACAATTTGATGAACAATGTATTGTTCGTCTGATTTGTTCTGATTCGTTTGATTTGTGTTGAGACTGACTTTAGTTGATTATTATAATTCAAACTTTATCTATTATTATATTCGTCTAGAAATAAAATATCAGTTTTCATTACTTTAATGTATTCAATGTAACTTTATTTAGGCAATAGAAAGATTCCTAAAATAACTGTAATAAGAACGTATTTCTATGAAAAATAAACCGTACTGACTTGCGGCGATAAAACCACCATTACTGTTATCTTCCCATTACTTTTTTAATGATTCTGAATATTTAAATAACACAAAAGTGGAACCCAAATAATGGTCATAAAGCTTGCAGCTCGTAAAACTGCCAAATCTTTATTTGCGAAACTGCGGTGTGCTGCATACAAAAGATAGTAAAATCTAACTCAGGGAATGTATTCTCTAAGAAACGGTTCAACCGGACTGCTAGAGAATTTCGAATTTTGCTAAAAACGAAACGAAAACGGTTGATTCTGTTTAGAAAGCGCATGCTACTGAAATTCGGTTGAGTCAAATAGATGCCTCTTGTTATTCGATCAAATTATTTTATTTTATTTATGTTATTGTGATAGAAAAAATATTACCGGCCTTATTTTGAAGTTTTGAAAGCAGTTGAACCTTGTGTCTAATAAGTTTAGTCTCATTCTAAACGATTGTTATGTGAAACCTTTAACTTTTGTGTTTAGCGATATTTAGCGTAATTTAATCTTTTGTAGAACGATGTGTGGCGGTAACCAATATAAACTAAATGTGATGCCTGCATTAATTTATTTGTAGCGTCGTTTTATTTTATTGAGATGAATTTACTACATGTAGATATTACCCACTCGTACGAGTTCTAACATTTCATCACATCATCGATGTACCTATCGTTAAGCATCTAATAACATAAAATATATGAACCAATATAAAAACTATCCGAATGACTATTTCATAGTCGCAAGAAATATTCAGTTTCCGCTCCATTACCTTTTTCTCTTTTCGAACCTTTTGGCGTATTTTTTTGCCATTCTTTCTGGGCGATAACGGAAAAATAAACCACTGAACTAATAAAAACTAATCAGAAGTATTAAAAAGAAACGAATAATATGTCGCTAAAATTTATTTTATTGACCGACTTCAAAGAAAAGGAGGAGGTTCTCAATTCGATGGTTACGTAATTTGCTTTTTTTTGTTTATATTATAATCACGCATATAACCAGCGGGGTCCGTACAGAGCTGAAGGTGCGCGCGAGCGACAAGCGTGGAGTTCATGGGAAGCGCACGAGCCGCGTGTCCGCCTGATCTGTACGCACCCTTAGTATTGGGAAATTGTATCCCTTGTTTATTGATATCTGAAATGAAGAAGATGATATTTATATTGTTTAAACTTTGTATATATTTATTTATTTTTACGTCTCGGCAAACGTAGTGTAGGACGCCCCCCAGCTCGATGGCCCGACGACCTTAAGAAGATAGCAGACAGTGGATAGATGAAAAAAGCGGGAGATCGTGATCTTTTGCGCTCTTTGGGGGAGGCTTACATCCAGTAATGGACTGCAATAAGCTGAGATGATGATGATGATTATTAGGTATAGGTATTTTATTTTATCTTAAACGCGCGCTGAGAACTTTCTCGTATGGAGACGTTCAGTATCAGATTTTGGTTTAGACTGAATATAAGTATATTTCAAATGGCAAGTCAGCAGGTGTTAAGTAGTGGATTGTGATGAGGGTGCGTAGACAGGGGATAATGGAAACAACTCACGGCCAAAATAAAGCTTAGCTATAGTCGGAAACAGGTCAGCAAGTGTTTGACAAATAGAATGACTATTGTAGGTAGTATGTGACGTACCTTACCCACACATAGCATAAGGCTTAGTAATATTAGATAGATGTAAGGCTTTATTTGAAACATTAGCATCGGTAGACCTAATAAGATCTTTCATTGTGTTCCCATTCCAACATTGCATGGCGACCCTGCCAAGAAACATTAACATTGCACCATCAAAATAAGCTATTTATATGTACAAAAAGGAAGTTTCAGGCTTACCAGCCAGGTTCCAACCGTTGATATGATTAACATTTAATGAGTAACAGATAGCGAGCATCAAATATGTGACGAAAAGGGCCATTATGTAATTGCTTGGAAAGAAAAAGTGCCTTGGCAGACGAACATTAAAATAATTTTATATTGGATTTTATATGGGATCCGCATTTCCTTTACTGAGGAACGGAACTCTAAAAATAATAAAGTTTTGTTCACGCACTGAAAATGAAAAAAAAATGATTTGTTAGTAAAATATTCACTGAATTTTAAGTTTGTTCTATTGTTTTATTTTACCTACAATCCTGTTGTAGCATTTTGCTTTGTGGGTTTATTTCAGTTACAGTTGAACTGAATATTTGCTATTACTGACTTTGCGTAATAAGTAAAATAACCTGACCTGGCATTTTGACTGCTTAATATATAGTATAGAACATGGTATAGATTTCATTTAAGGTGTAACTTGCACGCGATAGTAAAGCATGACGCATACAACACCTGGTTTGTCTGAAACTAAACTATTAAATACAGTTTTTTTAATAAACATATTGTTTTTCAGAAAGAATTGTCGCTTTTCTTGATACTCTTTTTGTAATCGATTATTATAACGAATAGAGATGTAAAAATAACCAGATCGCTTTCACTTTCTTGAAATATAGGTAGCGAAAGGTTAACTCCTACGTCATTGAATAAGTATTACAACCATGTTATTGACAGTTTTCTAACTGTCAATAACTTATTATACAAATATAGCTTTTTAGCTATATATTTGAAATGACCTTTCCTTATAGTAAGATCTATTTCGAGAGTACGTAAGTTTGGTGTTCTATTTTAGTATAAAATTTGCAAGATGGTGATATTAATTGATTAAGTCATTTTAAAAATAAATAAGTTTAAAAGTTTTTTGATTTATATAAACATAAAATACTTAGATGGAATTATAAAATGTCAAAAGGGTCAGAATAGCAATTAATAAATCTTACTTTAACTTATTTATAATTTGGTAAAATTATACCTACCTATTGAAGATAGTAATTTACTTTTTTTTTATATGTATTATCTGCTCTAATGGAAATTGAACAAAGCAACAGTGATCTTGATAGTATTTGACATTGTAGGTAAATCCAAAACATAATATTTCTCTTCTTAAATGCCAAGCTTTGAAAATACAAATTCAAATTCCTTATACAAGATATTATTTGGCGTATTGATAATATATTTTTAACCGACTTAAAAAAAAGGAGGAGGTTCTCAATTCGTTTGAATGTTGTTTTTTTTTTTGTATGTTTGTTACGCGATTACACCTTCAATTATGGACCAATTTCAAAATTGATTTTTTAGTTTTTAAGGGTATACTCCCGAGGTGGTCTCATTTACACCAAGTCAGATTCTGATGATGGGATCCCTGGGAAATCGAGGGCAACCCTCAATTTTTATAGGCACCCATAATGTTTTGCATATATTTTCTGACTCAATGCTGATTTTTGCGTCTGGTAATCATCATGCCATGTTGTTGACCTGATGGTGGAAGACACAGAACTCCATAACGGATAGAAGTTAGAAGATAATACTGCTTCTTGTCGGCAGAACGTATTTCGCAGTGTGTTGAGCAGACGTGGAGCTTATGAGGTACCAGACAGACAATTTTTATTTACTGGGGCCACCCACACACCCTGGTTACTGGGTAGTAACGAAAAAAAATTTAAAAGTTCCTTTCTTATATTGACTTGGCATTTAACGCAAGACCTTATCCTATGGTTACGACACCAAAATAGCCGCCGTTCTGGTTGGAGTGTACGAAAACCCTTTCCTTAAGACTTACAAATTTTCGTCGAAAAATTGACCCTATATAACACTTTACTTTGATCATACCATTGGATGGGGGTCCATAGAGGACCAACATTAGTTAAGGTTACTTTGCTGTAAAGTCATTTTTGGTGGAGTTGGAAGGTGAAAACTGAAGCTTATTTTAAAGGCGTCTGGGACTTGAAATAAATTTCGTCGAAAAATTGATCATTAATAGCATCCTATTTTTTTTATTATTAAACCATTGGGTGGGTGGTCCACAGAAGACCAACATTTGTTTAGGTCACTTTGCTGTAAAGTCATTTTTGGCGGAGTTAGGAGGGGGAAAATAGAGGACTTAACACTTAAAATTGTGAAATAAAATAAGTTTAATAAAAAATTAAAAACCGACATCAAAATGAAACGTTATCGCTTTTTAGTTTCATTTTGAAGTCGGTTTTTAGTTTTTTATTAAACTTATATACGTATTAGCAAAACAAGTACCTTTATTTGTAGGCAGATACGTTCACTATTTATTCAAATAATTCTTTGGTGTTAAACCTACCCAGTAAACGTTCACCTTACATAATTTGTTCGTGACCAAAACAGGGCAACAGTTCTTTGAGCACACTTCAAACTCATTATGCTCTATCTATAATAATCCCTTAAAACGATAATTATGAGTTCACCTGGGTAATTAAACACAGTTATTTTATTTGATGTCGTGAAATATTAAATGTCTTTCAGTATTTGTACCAATTTCATGGCTGGTTCCTTTTAAGTTAGTTTTTAACAAAGTTTAACGAAGCTCTTATAATGCAAATGAAGGCAAACTTAAAACAAAAACAGGGTATTTAATGGGTAATTACATAATTCCTACCGTTACTTCCAGAAAATGTTATGTTTTATTAATCCCTTAAAAATATTAGACATAATTTTCTTATTTGTCGAACGGGACCCTTATGGTCCCGTACCTACTTATGTAAGTACTCTTAAATTATTTAGGTACTAATTTAAACTGTTATTTTTCTGTATGCTTACGTTAAAAGAATTATAGATAGATAGATAGATACTTACTCTTTATTGCATACCAAACAAAAAAGTTACAGTTGATATACAGAAAGATGTACAATTTAGTCGGTTTTATCGCTAAAAAGCGATCTTTTCCAGACAACTTTCAGGCAGGGGACAACTATAATGAAAATAATATCATAGTAATAATAATATAAGAGTATCGAAGCAGTTTTTTTTTTGTACCGTAGGACCTCTATTCAAGTTTATATAGGTACTTGCTGGTGTGGACGATATTGTGTAAAATAATGAGCGTGAAAGGGCAAAATCACAATAATGTTATCTATTTTTGTATTAGCAAACAACCTCTCTTTAAAACATTTTTAACCCAACATAGCCTTACAAATTTAATTTAGTCGTATATTTTATCATTTCAGTTTATTATAGTAAGCCCCTTAGAATATTTACTAAAAAACTTACTTATTTCAAAATCATCCAACTAAGTTTTTGCCGAGATATTTTTGCTAATACACAAAAGTTTCAACACAAACAGAACAAGAACCTTAAGTATCGTAAGAAGTTCGAAGCTATAATCTATCTACCGGCTATGGAGATTACTCATGCATGATCCATAATAAACCTACTTACAAGAAGACTATAATCAATTCACAATTAATAAAACATTTTCTTTTACTACATCTCTCATGTCGGTATCTTTAAACCATCTTATGATTAAAAATTATTAAGTAGGATTACTTACGTCTCCACCCAGAATACATTATATTATTCCATCCATCCCGTTATGCGGGATGGTGAATTACTAAACGGATATAAGTGAAGTAGCGAATGAAAATTGAAGAATGACTCTCGATATATTTCTTTGAGAATGACAGATTAGAAGATCAATTAGTAGAAGAAATAGAGGAAAGACGGATGAGCGATAAATGATGGATTGAAGGGAGGAGAGGAGGACCGACTGGTGGGTTCGCGGTAAAAGACGTTGGACGAATTTTGTTGTAGTGTTCAAGGATGAAATAAAAGTATTTCAAGTAATAAAAGTCATTGTTGTGCCCTAATCCTACATATACAAATCCTACAAATTTAAAATTTGATTATTTATTCCTTCCTACCTATTGAACCTTATATCCAGATATAGAAACTTACCTATCGAAACTTATATATATAGTTCTTACTTACTTATATATATGCGAGTTGCATTTACACGTGCAATATTAATGATACAGTAAATAATTTTATTCGAATACAGTAGCCAAAAGCTCGCAATACTTATTGATGTTATTTTAATATTCATCTGCAACATGTTATTTACATTTGCAACTTGTTTTATTCGTACCTTTTAATCTTAAAGTAATTAATATTAAATATGAGCTGGACAATCACAATATACCAATTGTCTTGGTCTCAAAAAAGGAATTAGCATCCTTGTGTAAGAGCGGTTTCGCACTGCATCCGATTCGTTATCAGTCCGAATCCGAGAAATGTCGGATTAAACTAAGACGTAGTACCATATAAATGGATACTCTAAGACCGTTTGAGAACTGAATCCGACCCGAATCCGAGGACCCTCATACAATTCGGATTTGGATTGAACGCAGTGCAAAACCGCTCTAACAAGGAGACGGTTTGCAGGGATCGTGCGCAGCACACACAGATTTAGTGCTCCTTATCGTAACCGAACAAACCGGTACCTTGATTCTGTATCTTGCAAAAGCAATGCGACAGCGAAAATTGAGCAATTCTGGCTTTATAATCGCAAATTGACAGCAATGCAATCTAACTGTCAGTACTGCCAATATATTTTGACACTAAGCATCAAAACGGGCAATGACTGCGCGATTATTTAGGGAATATGGAAGAGTGCGGGTATTAACTCGGGACTGTTGTACAATTGCACCCAAAGGAAAAATAACACTTTAATATTTTTTTATAGTTCCTAAGAAATGTATTGACTAGAACCAAACCAACGAATGGACGAATAAAAAAACTGCTAATAGTAACAAAATATTGGTGAGCCCATAATTCTTAGATTATTGTTTTAGTCTTTTTAACATGTAATCACGATAAAAACCATAACCGTAAATCCAAAACTGCTTTTTTTACTCATGACCCACATCCTATCGGACATCTCAGGAGCAACAGCAAGAACTGTAACATTTCATTGTTAAACGCAAATAAGCCAAAAAGGCAGCATATGCTATACGTAATCTATATAATGGTAGGTAACTCTACGACCTAAATGATGTTACCATATTCTTTGTAATAAATGATAATAATTACTTGTTTATCCAAAAACCTACTTTGTGCCTACAAAAACGCTGTTCAAGTGGCAGTATTGTATAGGTATACCCAAATACATTAAGTTTGCAAACCACAGCAGAAACAGAATATTTTCAAAACGTGGTTTAAGTAGCTAATACAGGCCGTCTGTGTTGGCCCAAAGAGGCTGTTTGAGATAAGTATAAAAGATTCCTCTTTGATAGAACTTTGAATAAAAGCCCCGACTTAACCGAACGTGGGCCCACACAATGCTTATGTATCGAGTCTTTTCATCGGGCCGCATCAATATTATCGCATCCATCGCACCGGTAGCTTATTCAATGCACGTTTTTCAATAGGCCGTCTTTAATAAAAACAGATAGCGGATAAACTCCTTGTAGTTTATATATAAGTAAGTAAAGTATCTAAGGAAGATCTTTCAGGAAAAACTGATGTAATGTAACTCTTTTCGGTACTTCTAAATCTAAACTATTCTGAATGATCGTACAGGTATACCTAAATATTAATGTTAGGTATTCAAATGATGCCTTTATCAGTGTTAAGGAATTATTGACAGCAAGATAGATTTTGCTGACATACATAAAATTTGTATTGAAATTTTGAATCTAGAATTAATCATTTATTATATAATTATTGCAATAATTTTATACCTTGTAATGTAATTGAGACTACTGACATTGTCAATGATTTGCATGCTATTTTATAAGCGAAACATAAGCACTTTTACTGTCTTACTTTCAACATTTTATACCGTATTTTGAGCCAATAAACGAATTTATAAATAAAGTTATTATTAGTTATAAATATATGTACTTATATGTAGTCAACAATGCTCACACACAAACTCACAGTGTTTGACACGGAACTTATGGGTTTTTCTTGTGTAGAGTGAAATCAGAGGTATAGAATACAATTGTAATTGCAAATCCCTGAAAATCGTTGCATTTTGCACATAATTATTACTGATCAAATAATATTGTGACCCTAACGTGACAAATGGGCAACGTTTAACTAATTACATTAAATAACAATTCAATGGCTTTAATTGAAACAAGGCCAGTTGTGGAAGTGACTTGGATAATATGTACCTTTACTTTATAATGGCCCACACTTGTTTTAAGCAATGGATAGTTCTGCAGCACCTGATTCGATCTAATAATTGTGTGGTGAACGAAAATATTCTAATAATTCTATTGGTTTTAAAACTGAACAACTGCCCACTGTTATTACAAAACCCTTCCTCATGTTACAAAAAATTAAGCTGTAGACATAATACGTTCATGCCTTATGAAAAGATAAGCAATAGAAGAAAACTAACTTCCTCATTTGTATGATATGTATGTAATAAAAACCGCTTTTACAAAATGACGAAAGTGAACTTTATTTTGGGATGTTGATTTTGGTATCAATAAAAAGTAGTAAAATAAAAAAGCAGGACGATTATCATAAGATACCTAAAAAAAAATATCATACCGTTATGCATTCTTCTGCAAATTGGAGCCATGTTTATACGAAACAAAGCTATCGTCATAAAAGTGTAGGATGATTGGCCTTTGTGTTTAATTCACTTGTGCCATTTTCCACGCTATACTTGCGGAGTAAACCTAACCTCAATATTCGCCGTTATAAGCCGTGTTTATTTCTATTTGAATGATTCCTTTTATACTTATAACTGATGTTTGCATAGACGAATAATTAACCAGTTCAATGATTACGAAACGAGGTGTTCATTTGTGCAGTGTGCCTGTGCATCAGCAACGTCTATAACCTTTGTTGTTTAATTCACTCATTCTGTCACCGACACACTTTCCACTTCGCTAAACACGTCCTCACATCAGTCACTTATATTGGAATTGTTTTTTTTTTATTAATATTAACTACCCTTGTTTAAAATCACCTATGCACTTGGGCGATGCAATTAATATCTTTATTAATATCAATTAACTTAACGCTTACATTGTGCAGAAATGAGAGATAATGTTGTCAATGTGCGCTCGTGGTGGGAGGTCTCTTAGGTATGTTTTTACTATGCCCTTGTTGTTTGATTTTCTCGGTCTGTCGCCGGCGCTTACATTCCGCCTGGCTGCCCGCGGCTGCTGCTTATGCTCGCTTCTATTTAAATTGTTGCTCTCTCTACTTAATTCTTCTTTCCCGTTTTGTTGGATCGTGCCATGTGTTTGTGGGTTGCTCTTTTGCCTAAACATTAAAACTAGTGAATAGCATTCTGCACCACTTTCCCCTTTCTTTATAGTTGTCCTCTACCTAAAGGTTGTCTGAAAAAGATAGCTCTAAGCGATAATAGCGACTAAATTGTAGGTACATTCTGTATATCTGTAAACTTCTTCACAGTCGTGCACTCTTCGCAGAGTGGTCGTGGTCATGTCTCGGTCGATTCTTGTGTCACCGCTGTTTTTGTGATGCGTCGCCATGTAGCTCGATGTTTGGCGGAGCGAGAGCAATTGTTGATGTTGGAGTGCGTCACAGATTTGATGAAGTCCGTCCATCGTGTTGGAGAACGCCCACGTAATCTCTTACCCTCAACTTTCCCTTGCACCTCCAGTCGTTCCATTGAGTCCTCGTTGCGGGTGATGTGCCCAAAGAACTTGAGAATGGAAACATATCTGTAAACATCAACTGTAATTTATTTGTTTGGTGTGTAATAAAGAATATCTATCTATCTAGTTTGTAACTGTAGTAGTTGTCACCTCCCTAAGTTTTATATTTTTAATTTCTACATTATAGTACTAAAATGGATACTTACTGTGGCCCTTATCCACAAGTTCTTCCTATCCCTATTTATAAGTTCGAGGATTTGATTGATTGAACGGAAAACTTTAATAAACATGAGCGTTTCTAGAATAATAGGACAATGGCTTGCAAGTGTGGAAATATGTATGTTTGTTACCCAATCACGTTGAACAGGATAAGCTTACATTTGGCACAAAAGGGTGGACCTTGTATTGGATTATAACATCGGCCTTGAAACTTTTTATCCAGTTAATATAGCTTCCATAGGAGGGCAACAACTTTTTGTGATAAGCTGAATTATATGTGGGTGGAGCCGTGGGCAATAGTTAGTTGCTATGATTTATTACTTTCCTTCAAGAGCTTTGTCATGTATTCGGGTACGATTGACAAGGATTCTTAGATGCGCCAAGTCTAAAGATTTGTTACATTAATTTTAACGCCATAGCCGAGAGGCGACCATGCCAGACTTGGCGTCGCCATCTATTAGGTTTCTCGGTTGAGGGTTCTCGGTCGGATCAATGTAGAAAACGAACTTTTCAAAATTGTCTTAGGTCTGGGTGTTGTGGTACCGTCGTTGTTTCTGATTTGTATAACACAAGTGCTTTAGCTACTAACTGGATCAAAGCAACGTATGTGATGTAGTCCAATATTTTTATTTATTTCTTAATAGCGATTACCATTAGACATCAGTAACCCTCAGATCCCTGCAATGTAATCTAAATGTCCTGGTTCCTTTATTTCTTTATAATTGTTGGTCATTTTAGGAAAAAAAATACAATTGGTAGAGATAATAAATATTGGACAGCATCACATACAGAGTGGATGACAAATAGAATACAATTTCCTTTTTGTCTGCCCAGATGTTTATCATCATAATGGTTTCCCTTAACTTCTATTAATGGGTTTATCGTAATCCGTACTATTCCTCCGAACAATCTGAGATGTGGGCTGAGATTTGAAGTCAGAACTAATGGAAGTAAGGCCAGATTCCGTCATGATTTATTTTTATTTTCGTTAGTTCGTCTGATGAAAAAAGTGTTCTGTATTAGAGCGACAAAACATGTCTTTAAGGAACTCTAAATTCGTAGGCTTTTAGAGGCCGTGGTAACCGCTACAACGTGACTTCTTTGTACTGCGCTTTCGACGCTCGTAATGGGTCACGCGCTCACAATCAACTCTGTTCATGCAATAGACACTTCAATCAGTTCTGTCCAGTTTGTTTTATGTAACTGGCTGAAAGTACCTCAGAACCAAGCTTCGATTATTTACTATCCGTAGACAACGTAGCCACTGCTACGCGAAGAAGTGTTACGAAAGAAAACACGCTCTTTTGTAGCAAGCACTGCTTTCGCTTTCGTGCGCCATCCACTACTCATTTCCTACCTGGGTTTTACTGTGATTGTTTTTAGAGTTCATGGTTAGGGGGCAGGGCGGTAACCACGAACTCTTAAAACAATCTCAAATCTGTCAAACATTATCAAATCTGTCAAATTTTGTATGTAATGACGTGCCAAAATTGACAGATTTGATAGCTTTGAGATTGTTTTAAGAGTTCATGGTTACCCCGCTGATTTATCGCACCAAAATTAATTAATTTTGTATTTTTTTCCTAGGACAACAAATATCTTTAGACTTTTCTCGTGAAATACTTATAAACTCGAAAAATGGTTATACTGGCGGTATCCACTTTTAAAATCTAAGTCAGACTAGATTGTACTCTTCTCTCAACTTTACAACTTTAAAGCTAAGCACCCAAAGATTCAAGGCTTTAGACCTGTAAAGAAGGCGAGCCTCCACTGTTCAAAAAAATGTTTTTAGGCCATTTTAACTCACTTTCCTATCACTTATTTTCCTAAGAAGATAACCTGTCGATTTAGAAAGATTTAAATTGAAACTTTCTGTGACATTCATATAGCAGAAAGTTCTAATACACAAGCTCATCATAATCTTACAATATTTTTTTCAACACAGTTGCTCGTAAATTGACTCTTATAACACCGTTTTTAGTTTCATAATTCATCATATTACGCACTTGTGCTGTAATAACATTATCACACTAGTGCAGTAATGTAAACTTTTTTTTTTAAATCCAGCAAAAGGTTATGTCTAAAAATATTAAATTATTTTAGGGTTAAGATGACAAATAAATATTGCATTTTATCAAATTGTATATTAATAAACACAAATAACTTAACTATCATTTTTAGAAACAATAATGTATAGTTTATTTTATTTTTTTAAATCGCTGCTACTCCGGCTGTACAGCCAGTTTTTCCTGTGCCATTATTGAACCTGCGCGCGCATCGAAATTGCGGTGCGCAAAAAAAAACAAAATTAACATGCCATTTTCCATTATTATTTTGTAAAGTTGTTGCTGTGTGGTTAATTACTATAAAAAATGTCTACTTCAAATAGTAAAGACGAGTAAATGTTATTCAACCCCGTCTGAAATACTTATCGAGGCACGAAACGCGAGTGATAGCTTGTTGCCGCCAAAATGCATAGAAAAACAGCAAAAACGCCAAGTCATATTCGGAGAAGGTATTTAAGATTTTTGTTTGTTTTTTTTTCGCAATTGTGTTGAAAAACGTCGTATGCAACTCGTGTGCATTGATTATTAGACACTCGGCTTCCTTACCGCGCTCGCCTACGGCCCGCGCTTACAATAATGCCTCGTGTATAATAATCAACTTTGCACACTCGTATCATAATGTACTATTACAGCCTCAATGAATCCGATTCTGCGTAGGTGGTATAAAATTGTAGGTCAATTCCTGGAATATACCACAAACTACGACTCACTCGACTGCGGTTGAAAAATCGAATATAAGCAAACAATTAATTTACAAATTAGAATTTTTAAATTGTAATTACTAATTTATGTTCTTAGTTATTTAGTTATTAAATGTAGTGCATTAAAGAATATAATTACTAAAATTATTATCCTTACTTGTCTACCTCAGGTTACTTACAATGCTTCAACCCGAGCTGACCAGGTTTAAATACCCGCACTATCCTGACCCGCTAGTATCTGAGGCAGATCCCATCGTGTTTTGTATATTTTCTCATCAAAATACCTTATCTATTGTTCTGTGTGGCACTGGGTAGTAATAGGTCACGCGCAACCGCCGCAATTAGCTCTCGCGGAATTGGCAATCCGCTCGCGCTCAGCGGGTCGCGCGATCAAACTGCGTTTAAGGTTGAGAACTGAAATCATTTTATTTAAATATTGTTTAGGCAGTCGCCAGTCCGTTATTTTTTTTTTCAAGTTTTTTATAAGGCTACTGCCTTATAAAAAACTTTAAACTTTTAACTATGGTTTAAATTGTTTTGTATTAATTTTAGAAGAAAATTACAATTTTATTTTCTTTACTGGTTACAATGATACGATATACTAATACTTTAATAGTTTCACAACAGCATTACAACAACACATTTAAAATTTCTGAATTTTGAATTACTTAAGGTAAGAATTTATCTGTTTTTCAGGCGTCATTAATTATAAGGAGCCCAGGCAAAATTTTGTTTTTACATTGGCGTGTTTTATTGTCTAGATGTAATTGAGTAGAGTATACAAAAAAGAGAGTGCAAACATTTTATTTTCTTTTAAAAAATCCGTCAAGTGCGAGTCGGACTCGTACACGAAGGGTTCCTTACCATTATTTAGAAAGACGGCAAAAAAAAACGTTTTTTAGTATTAGTTGTTATAACGGCATCAAAATACATCATCTGTGAAAACTTCATCTGTCTTACTATCACGGTTCATGCGATACGGACATACAGATGGACAGCGGAGTCTTAGTAATAGGTTTTACCGTTTTAGACCATTTTGATGAGTACGGGAAGTAAAATATACAAGCGTCAAACTTTCGATAAAGATCCCAAATACATAGTCGAACCATCTCGGTGCGTAAGTCAGCCTCGGCTTTGGGCCGTTTTTTAATTAGGAATCCCGTTTAACAATTCTGTGTTTTATAACGAATTGGTAGCCCTATGGGCAGATCGCAGCATCCCTATACGTCCATTGGCTGTCATAATCAACAGTATTGTTACCTACTCCGTGTGGAGTCGGAGGCAACTGGCTCACGTCACATATTATAATTTAGTCTGACAACGACACGAATTCATGTTTTAACTCAAGTATTTAGTCCGGGAATAGACATGGAGGTTATTGAATATTTATAACACTGAATAATATCGTATAATCTTACCATTTTGCAGAGAAATAAGCTTTCTCAGTAAATGCAAATGCAAAGTCCTATGATACTCGTTCCTACCACTTGAAAGGACATAATAATATACAAAATTGGTTCAGTATTTGTGCCAAGGAACAATAATGATATAGTAAAATGCGGCATTTACACGTCCCAATTTTATACCCTGCTACTGCTTAGGGACAATTGTGGACTAGTGCCGAGAGGCAGCAACGCAAAAAACTCGGTCACTATTGCCGCCTCATTTCAGAGGCATATAAAAACCTCATATAAGAACAAATATGAGCTGTTGCGAAAAGTGCCTAGTTTTAAAATCGACACATTTGTAACTTACAGAAAATCAAAACAAGAGTATTTACAATTGTCAAGATATGCAATTTAAGTATACTGATAGTTCAGCAATAGTGGTATTAGACTAGGTATATCTTGTAATTTGTTTAAAATGCCAAATCACCGAGGGCCTGTTTCACAATCGAAAAGTCGACGACCGTCTGGTGTAGTGGTTCGCGCTCCGGACTACAAAGCCTGGCGGTTGCGGGTTCGAATCCCGCAAGGGGCAAATGTAAGTGTGATGAGCACGAGCATTTGTATCTAAGTCATGGATGTTTATAAAAGTATTTAAGTATGTTTATCCGTCATCTAGTCGCTATAGTACAAGCTATGCTTAGTTTGGGGCTAGCTAATTGGTGTGATTGTGGAAACAATTTATTATTATTCACTCCATAGGCCGAAAACCTCTCGCCTCTTGGGCGGTAATGACCGGCAGATGCACATTTGGCCGGGTTCAGGGCAAAAGAGAAAAAAATCGGCTGACTATGCGTGCGGTATCAAGCACCACCGCTTTCTGCATCTTTGCTGGAAGCGAGCCGCCGATGAATCCCAGCCTTTTCAGGTGTGAAGCTAATGTGGCTGGGATTAACCCGTTTGCCGATATAACAATTGGTATGATTTCAGTGGAAGCCACTTCCCACATTTCGGTAACTTCGTGTACGAGGTCCAAGTACTTGCGTTGCTTTTCGGTCTCGGCCTTCACAAGGTTCTCGTCATGAGGGATAGTGACGTCCACTAAAAACACCTTCGATTGCGCCCGGTCCATCAGCACTATATCAGGCTTATTCGCAAGAATAGTCCTGTCAGTGATGATGGGCCGGTCCCAGTGGAGCCGGATACAGTCACTTTCGAGTACTGGCTCCGGCGAGTACTTATAATAGGGTAGTCTCTGGCTCACGATACCGTTCTTCAGGGCGAGCTCTTGGTGGAGAATTTTAGCTGCTTGATTATGCCTGTGCCGATACTCAGTGTTAGCAAGATCCAAACAACCCGAAACCACATGACGGAGTGATTCTCCAGGATGGCGACAGGCCCGACAAATGTCCACTGTGCCATCCTTTATGATGTACTTTCGGTAATTGTTCGTCCTGCGGGGTAACCATGAACTGCTAAAACAATCTCAAAGCTGTCAAATCTGTCAATTTTGGTACGTCATTACATACAAAATTTGACAGATTTGATAATTTTTGACAGATTTGAGATTGTTTTAAGAGTTCGTGGTTACCGCCCTGATAACCTGGTCTTGCTAAAGTGCCAAATAGGTCTGTAACAGATAAAAAACATAGAGAATTAAAAGTTCTTGATCTTAAGGTGTCATTATAAACACTATTTGACGGTCGCGAAACCCAGAAATAGTGTTTATGCTTCAGATAAGTAAAAAATTGCTTATTCAGAACTTATATATCGGTAAAACAAGGCCCTTATCAAGTTTGGCAGGTTAAATCATTTAGTTTCATCTGCCGACTAATAGACTGGATAATATTACGCTATATCCGCCTTATTTATACTTCAAAAATTTGTATCCGTCCAGCTTTCTGACAATTAAACGTAGACGGGTTTGGAAGTTTTCTCTGCAATGGGTGCATATTACTACTTTAAGACGCATTTTCATTATATCGCATTTCGGAAGATCCCACATGCGATAGAATAATGAAATTCATAAGTCGATAATGCAGTCGTCATACAACATTAAAGGTTGCGAGGTAGATTACTTTCAATTTTATTGCTTATACATAATTTCTTTTGCAGTAGTTACAAACAATGAATTTGCCCTAAAGCCTTAAGGTTCGTATAGCCCTCTATCTAGACAGTACACACTTCAAACTAGTCCCAACGAGTAATGGAAACTAGGGTAAATATATCAGTTACAATTAGCGTGTTTGCTAGTTGCAAATTGTAACATAATAGGTAAAGACGTAACTTCAGCGCGCGGTGATGTTTGCCGCCAGTAACGCGATCCCAACTTGTTAAATTATACCGCAAAATAGGAAGGCAAAGGAGGTTCGTTTGAATATAAAACTGGCATATAATAATTATAAGCAATGGAAAAGGCCACCAAAATACCGGCTTTATCTAGTTTAGCTGCATTGACTTTAATTGTTAACTATAATGTAACCTTAATGTTTAATGTTAGAGTAATTAGTGTTTTCGAATATAAATAATTATTTTTATATTCAAGGAATACCTTAAGCCTTAATATCGAACGTTGATAAGCACATAAATCTTCTTTACAAATGCACAGTAACTTGCTTGGTTTTAGGCGCTTTTATAAACGCGCGGGGTGAGAATTATTAAGATCGCGTAAGGCATGGAGCGGTTTTATTTCAAAACTCACGAGACCGAAGTTCTGTGCAATTACGCAGCCACTGCGGTTGCGATTATCATTATATTATCCGAGGCTAAGAACTCACGACTGAAAACTGCAAACAATCGCGAAAGCCGCAGATGTAAAACGCGTGGTGAAATGTGTTAATTTTTTACATTAAAGATCTACTACAGACGCTGCGGGCCCGCAACCGCGGCGGGCGCAGCTGATAACCGCTCCGTAAGTTCTTAGCCCGAAGCTGATTTTGAGCATAAATCAGTTTTTATATCGCTAAACTACTTTAAATAAAGGTATACGAGATCCTACGCCGACATAATTAAATAGCTACCTACCTATGTATAAAAATGGGCAAAGTAAAAATTCTAAGTCTCGCTAAAATTCGATAATGTATAGACCGTTTTTTTTTGTTTGACTCAATACCGGAAATTTTGGAAAAAGAAAATTCTGAAAAACCTTAAACAGGCTGGAAAATCGTAATTGTATTTTTTATGGGAATGCACTAAACGTTGTCAAAAGGTTATCGAGTTGTTTACTTAGGTATATTAATATATTTATAACGCTCTTGTCCTTGCTCGTTATGTACCTACCTACATTAATTTGTGTTTAAATCTACTGCACTAATCTGTATTGCGCTAAACCGTCACGTTTGGCATATCAGTAAACATTTGTGTAGAGATCATTAAATCTGCCTTTAATTGTTTTGAAACTCCTCCAATTTATTAAACGCTAGAGATTGTTACCAGTTCACTTTAAAATAATAAATCGGGTATATTTACCGATGAAACAATATAATCAGCAGTACGACTTTAATTTAAGCAACGCAGGAGGTATCGTATGTATCAGACTATATTAAGTTAATTCAGATTTTAGTACATTCTTATCTCTGTTTAAACAGCAAATCAACCAGCAATGACGAACTTAGCAATGTTGTGGATCATGCAGAATTTCACATTATTAGCGGGCAGCGAGTTACATAACTGTGACAGATCGACAGACGTGGCAGAACTATAATATATATATTCCTATTATATTATATTCCTATTTTACCGCGGTACCCTTTAAAAACGGCCCGGAAAAAACGTGCATTGTTTTTCTTAAAAGACTACATATTTGAAGTCGTAAGTTATCCTTGGCTGCGGAGCATTTCAAGGCTACTGGCATCTCTCCCAGCAGCTACATGTGAAGACTTAGTACCTCTATCCTTACTAATATTATAAACTTGAAAGTTTGTATGTTTTGATTGTTCCTTTATCACGCAAAAACTACTAAACGGATTTGGATGAAATTTTGTATAGAGTATGATCTAGATTAACATCATGGATACTTGTTTTCCCGGTTTATTGTTTCTGTGGGATATTTTCTTTATATTATTGTTCTTTACTTAAACGTTTTTTGTTACATATCATAGCTACCCCATCCTGTAGTCGAAGTTGCGGGCGGTTGAAGTTTAATATTTGTCACAATTCCAGTATTCGACTTAATTTTCATAATAGTAGGTATGTGGCCCTGGAACCGTAGTGTCTAACTATGGATGATGATGTTTCCAACTACAGACTCTTAAAACAATCTCAAATCTGTCAAACATTATCAAATCTGTCAAATTTGTATGTAACTAGCATTTTCCCGCGGCTACGCTCGCGCTTATCTAGATTTAAAAATAAGGGACAATATAAACTTTAAACTTAATCCAATTACAATATTAAAATAAAACTTGACGCACATAACTAAACCGTAAAAATATATTTTTAAGCAAATCGCTAAACTTATATTACATACGTATTGTATAGGTTGTAGCGCGAGACATCGACGCACTTTTTATTAGTCTGATAACATAAAAATAAAGGGTTTAAAATGTGCTCACTTCAGTGTCACTTAAGTAGTAATTATGAAAGAAATTGTATTAAGATGTTATGACAATTACCATAAAATTACAGTTTATAGACAAAGGCGACAGTTATTATTTTAAGATCTGTGTTACAATTCATGATAATTGGTAGAGTTGTAAGCGTAACAAAACAATCAACAAACAAAGTCACTTACGCCTCTATGAAATTAAATTAGTTAGAATTGAAGTTTGTATATACCTATATTAATCCAACAATTTTCAAAAAATCTTGGGTAGTTATAAGTTATTCATTTGCAAAATCCCAAGTCCCTAGGTCCAGTGGTTAGGACTGCGCGTTGATATATCACCTAGTCAGTCAGTTTGCCATTTTATAAAATTATGCAGTGTCCAATCAGCTGTAGGGGGCCGATCAGGGGTAGATAAATGAAGAGGTCGAATTTTATTACTTTTTTCGATCTAAGTTGCCTTAAATGTTACACAGTAGTTTTCGCTGACTTGCTACACTTGTAAACTTTCACGTTTTATAAATATTATCATGTAAGGTATCGGGAAGTTCCCTACGCCATACTCCATATCCAAAAGTACCTCAACTATTTCTAGACAGCTGAGATATTTGCTCGTGGTAGACAGACAGACGGATAGACTTCCGGAGGTAGAGAATTAGTAATAACACAAAACATGTGACAATACATATTTTTTTACAAATACAAAATTGAAACCCATTTTAAGTGTTGTAAGTCAGAAAACTCTAATTGTGTAAGACTCCAAGCATTAGCCTAAATATTTAAATAATAAATTCAGTAATTTTAGTTCGACAATAATTTTAAGAACTTCAAATACGAAATGAAAACCCCTTTTCACGGGGTTAAGGGTTTAAATTCCAACAGCATCCATATACTTTGC
This sequence comes from Anania fuscalis, assembly GCA_950371115.1. Classification (NCBI taxonomy): domain Eukaryota; kingdom Metazoa; phylum Arthropoda; class Insecta; order Lepidoptera; family Crambidae; genus Anania; species Anania fuscalis. Next base: position 15,208,727 of record OX493328.1, read on the forward strand.
CAGAGCATTAAACTATAAGCGATATTATTTTTTGTGATTTATTCTTTGACAACGAAGGAATTTCCACACACAACTTCATCACTCTTTTTACCCCATCGGGGGTTAATTTATAAAAAAAACGCTGAAACACTATTAATTTATTTCCATACGTTAGCCTAAACACAAAATTTGGAAATCCATACTTCAAAACTGACGGACTTTCATACAAACTTTTACTCCATATTTTACCCCTTAAGGGTGGAATTTCTAAAAAACTAGTGGATGCCTGCACTGTAGGTATCACCGATTGCATGAGTGCCTAACCACAAGTATATTTATTTACTTTGAAAATAAAGAACTTCAAATACAAAATGTATACCCTTTTCACCCCCTTAAGGGTTAAAATTTCAACAACACCAATATAGTTAAGTCTAAATAAAAAGTTGAGTGATTATTACTTAGAAATAATAGAACTTCAAGTAAAAAATTATCTTTTTTTTTGTTTGAATGATTAATTAGACGGGAGTGTTCTTAGCTATGTTTAAAGAAAATCTAACCAAGATGGCCGCCGTAACAAAATGGCGGATCACATATTTTTTTAAACTCTCTCAATATGAGTATCCAATGAAAGGGCTGACTAGTAGAATACTATACACTATGCTAAATTTCAAATCCAAGATGGTCGCTATCACAAAATTGCGAATTGAGCCGTTGGGGCTAATCGTATAAAAAGTATTAAATAAAAATAAAAATAAAAAAAAAATTTTACAAAACCCCCGACTCAAAACGCGACATATAAAAAGTAAAAACTAATATGTAAACTATTTGATAACTCTTTGGCCCTTCAACTTTATTACAAGAAATGCGTCATCGTGTCGGGGGACCGCTTAAGAAAATAAAATAAATACTAATAAAAAGAGTAAAGGAGGCAGTGACGAAGGTAAAAATAAGATGATTATTATTATAATGTTGCTGGGTTATTACCCAGCAACATAAATACAAATACAAGCGGTCCCCCGACGCGAATGACGCTTGGATCAAAACATAACTAGGTAACATTTCTTGTAATAAAGTTGAAGGGCCAAAGAGTTAACAAATAGTTTACTTGTTATTTTTTACTTTTTATATGTTGCGTTTTGAGTCGGGGGTTTTTTTAAATTTTATTTTTATTTTATTTTTGATTGATTATTAGTTAATCTGCTGTTCAATAAATAAAAATTTAAAATAGAATATTATTCTATTTGCTAAAACTATATCTTTGTCTTATATTGTCTTCTGTGCAGTGTTCATTTACGCTTGTCTATTTACGGGAAAGCGGCCCATAACTATAATAGGAATGAGTATGGTCTTATAGACTAGGCTTAAGAACTTACGAATTTTACCTCATAGATTCATAGATCTTAATTAACTCAAATTCCCGCAAACTCACGTAAATCTAAATATTATCCTTACCAAAAGCTGATAAACGGCTGTCCATTTGCATTTCAGTGATGCAACGCCCAAGGAAGCAGTGCAGCAATCTCATAAATGGTGCATTTGCCCGGTTATAAATTTACCTGTTGCTATAGTCGTAATACAGAGCGGCATTGCAAGGAAGTGCCAAATTCTTCGTATTAGTTCTTTGAGGTTCTAGGTCATTCATTAGAGTAAGCCGATGCCGCGCCAACAAGGAACCTATACAGTGAAATTTAAACGAACAGTCCTAGTTTTTTATTCAATTTAAATTTCCACGAGTTCCATTTTTAAAAACAGGCAGGAATAATATAAACTTTTAAAAATGAATCATCCTTTTTATTCCAAATCGGTCAATTCAGACAAAGATCTTTGTAAATTGAGTCTGGATGTGCTAGGTTAAATTCAGTGTCTGATAAATACCTTGTTACACGAAGTAAAATCAACGGAAGTTGTAACAGACAGACAAGACAACAGATACTGGCTACTGCAGACTAATTATACATATTTCCTAAATAGCAAAGCAATGGATACCTAACTAAATTATTAAAATCCTAGTCTATGGTAAACAACAGCTTTCGTGGGTCAGGCTCTATAGTAAATTATTTCAAGCAAAAATATTTATTGCATTATTATTTAACAACTCTAAAAGACCTAAAATTTTAGACTGAATTGCTAAATATTTTAATTTATTCTCTAGGTAATGGCACTGTAGGCAGTTTGATATCTTCTTTAGAATGTTTGCAACAAACAGTTCCAACTAAACTTTTGCCGGTCCCTGATTTGCTGAAGAGGGTTTCCTCTGCCCCAACATTTTATACCTAATGAATTTTTCAACACAGTTGCTCGTAAATTGACTCTTATAACACCGTTTTTATTTTCATAATTTATCCTAATACGCACTTGTGCTGTATTAACATTATCGTACCAGTAGGGTAATGTAAACTTTTTTTTTAATTTCAGCAAAAGCGTATGTATAAATCTAAGAACATTGAATATTTTTACGAATATTAAATTATTTTAGGGTTAAGATGACAAATAAAAAAATCATTTCATCAAATTGTTTATTTATAAACACAAATAACTTAACTATCAATTTTAACCGCCTTCAAAAAAAGGAGGAGGTTCTCAATTCGTCTGAATGTTTTTTTTTTAGAAACAATAGTTTTTTATTTTCTTAGTTGCTGCTGCTCAAGCTGATCAGCCGGTTTTTCCTGTGCCATTATTGAACCTGCGCGCGCATCAAAAGTGCGGCGCGCGAAAAAACAAAATAATTCGACGACCTCCATAGCCGAGAGGCGAGCACGCCGGACTTTAAATGGCGCCGCCATCTCCGAGGTTCCGAGTTCGATCCCCGGTCTGGTTAATGTAGAAAACGAACTTTTCTATATTGGCTCGGGTTTGGGTGTTGTGGTGCCGTCATTGTTTCTGATTTCTATAACACAAGTGCTTTAGCTACTTACCTTAGGACCAGAGCAATGTATGTGATGTTGTCCAATATTAAAAATATTATTTAAAAAAACTTACGTGCCATTTTTCTTGGTAAAGTTGTTGCTGTGTGGTTAATTACTATCAAACATGTCTTCTTCAAATAGTGAAGACGAGTAAAATGTTAATTTAACCCCGTCGGAAATACTTATCGAGGCACGAAACGCCTGTTGCCGCCAAAAATCCAAAGAAAAACAGCAAAAACGCCAAGACATATTCGGAGAAGGTATCATAGATTTTAGTTTGTTATTTTCCTCGCAATTGTGTTGAAAAACATCGTATGCAACTCGTGTGCATTGATCATTCCACACTCGGATTCCTTTCCGCGCTCGCCTGCGGCTCGCACTTACAATAATGCCTCGTGTGTAATGACCAACTTAGTATACTTGTATCTATCAAATAGGCATAAATACTTTTAGAAATATTTATTGTGATTTGTGACATCACTAAACGGTGCTGGCCGACTGTGTTTTCGTGGTTTTTTACTATTAAAACCATGCAAAAATATAACGATACTGAATCATTTTGAGCATCAAATTTTTTGGTGGGTAGGTAAGTACTCATAGATGTCTACCGTAAATAGTTCAAAAGAGTTTGATACTGTATTGTAAAAATTACCCTATCAAACTGTTTTTAATAATAATTACTTATTAAATGCTTTATCCTTTCTGGGTTAACCTAAGCTAGACTTGAAAGAACTACGTATGCCAAAATCAATATAGATTTATCAAAGTAACCATTACCTACCTTCCTATCAGATAACATTATTTACTACATCTCAAACTAGTTCGCATAGTTTTAGCGGAGCGTCTATTTATATTTAACTCTCTGCGGCATTATTCGCCATTAATCACAATCCCGTTTCTTCTTCTAGTCGTGACTCAGCAAATCTTCCTAGCTAATAGCGTAAGTTGAGATGATGCCAATCAGAATTCTTTAACCTTCTTGTTTATAAAGAGCCTCCTTTCAAACTTAATGAATTTTGGAAAGTTAAAGTCTGCCAAAATAGTTAGTAGACTCGCTTCATTTATGATTATAAGGTAAACGCTTAGAAGACACATGACGAAGTAGCTTTAGATCAGAGAATTGTCACCTTATCATAAAATTAATAACTAAACATGCTTTCTTGAATCTTGCTCCAATATATCAGTGCTGTAGTTACCCGAAAGTGCGTAAGTTGCATAAATGCATCACAATGTCTTGTGTTCCTTGTTTCTTTACGTCAATTTATACACAAGCAATTCATTTTTTTATATGAATAGAAATCCACCTTATCCACCAAAAAATAGAACAGCAGAATAACGAAAACGAGAGGAAGTTCCTAGTTCGTCGGTCAGCCCCTGATTATTCGTTTTTAACCGACTTCAAAAAAAAGGAGGAGGTTCTCAATTCGTCTGAATGTTGTTTTTTTTTTTTTGTATGTATGTTACGCGATTACGCCGTCAATTATGGACCGATTTCAAAATTTATTTTTTAGTTTGAAAGGGTATACTCCCAAGGTGGTCCCATTTCCACCAAGTCAGATTCTGATGATGGGATCCCTGGGAAATCGAGGGCAACCCTCAATTTTTATAGGCACCCATAATGTTTTGCATATATTTTCTGACTCTATGCTGATTTTTGGGTCTGGTAATCATCATGTCATGTTGCTGAGCTGATGATGAAAGCCACAGAACTCCTTAACGGATAGGAGTTAGAAGATAATACTGCAATTTGTCGACAGAACGTATTTCGCAGTGTGTTGAGCAGACGTGGAGCTTATGAGGTACCAGACCGCCAATTTTTATTTACTGGAGGCGTACCCGCACACCCAGTAACGAAAAAAAATTTGAAAGTTCCTTTCTTAATTTAACCTGTTATTTAACGCGAGACCTTATCCTATGGTTACGACACCAAAATAGCCGCCGTTCTGGTTGGAGTGTAGGTAAACCCTTTTCTTAAGACTTAAAAATTTTCGTCGAAAAATTGACCCTATATAACACCTTATTTTTATCATACTATTGGATGAGGGGTCTATAGAGGACCAATATTAGTTAAGGTTACTTTGCTATAAAGTAATTTTTGGCAAAGTTAGGAGGGAAAAAATAGAGGACTTAACACTTAAAATTGTAAAATAAAAAAAGTTTAATGAAAAACTAAAAACCGACTTCAAAATGAAACTAAAAAGCGAAAAATAATATTAACTAAAACATACCTAATCAGTTCTTTTTGGAGTCGGTGCAAATGAACACATTTTAACTCTCGATGGCTGGCACCGACTCCAAAAAGAACTGATTAGGTATGTTTTAGTTAATATTATTTTTCGCTTTTTAGTTTCATTTTGAAGTCGGTTTTTAGTTTTTCATTAAACTTTTTTTATTATCTATTCGTTGTCGCTTACTCGTTATTGTATGTGCTCACTTTTCTCTGCCTGTAAAATTATATACCAGATTTTTAAAACTTATTAAAAACCCAAATTTTTGGTAGTGGAGTTAAACGGACTTGTATTAGTGAGAGTGTGTTAAATAATTATTACTTTTCATTATTATCATTATCCCTATCTTTATGTAGCGGTAAAGCATTTTTGCAAACAACACATGTAAGGGCTACGGCGTGGATGTGTATGAATTTGGCATTTCTCCAAAATTAACTTCCCGTGTAATAAACTTCAGTAAGTAAAACTTCGATGCAGTCGGCAGCCACGTGCTCAGCATGCTTGTCATGCGGCCAAGTGTTCTAATTTCCCAAGTTTGGTAGAGTTCCAATTACGCGGCTAGCCTAAATTTCTTTCCTATTGAGAGGTTTGGAAACACATGTCTATTATGAACTATAAACAGTTTTCAGGGTTCAGTACTCAACCCTTTATAGTTCAGACATGTCCGTCTGTCTGCCTGTCTTTTTGTCCGTCTGGGTTTATTACTTGAAATCGAATGCCCTTTGCTCGAGCATAAAAACTGGAAAACCTTTCCTCGAAGAACCATAAAATCGAAAAATCATGAGCTCGACAGTTCGCTTTATCGATGGGTAGGATAGGTGGATCCAAAATGTTGTTAGTGTTCGTAAACTATTCTTCGCATTAAGTAAATATCATTAAAATAAACATGCCTAAACACCTGTTCTAAAAACAAACATAGCCACTGAGTATACACTCTTTAATTTTCTTATAAATGGTGTAACTAACCCGGCCCTATTTTATATCATTGATTTTGTTATAAATAGATATTGTTGTAATTTTATGTCCTTTAACTATTTATTATTGTTTTACTTAATTTAATTCCCTGTGTTAAAATTTTACAAGTTGAATTAACGCGTATGCTTAGAAAAAAAAAGATAAATTGAATAACAATGGACCCAAGACAGGTGTGTGCGCGAACTGAGCGAAAGTAAAAAATATGAGGATATTATTACTGTGACCACCTGTATTACCAAAGCTATACTATATTTTATGCAATAGAAAACTATTTTTATTACCTACTTGATTATTTCATTTTTCATTACCCATGTTGTATAATCAGTTCGTAAATCGATTGTGTGTGTGAACCGAATCATCGAATATTGTATTTACTGCACTCAAAACCTTGTGTAAATCACAAGGAACGTGAAATGAATTATAACGAGCACAAATTATAAGATTGATGTTCTATCTTGTTACTTTCCTTCCAGTATTTTCTCTGCGCAATCACTGCGATACACAGCATGGTTTATTTTAAGCCCGTTGGAAAAAGAGGGGTGTATCTTTGTGTCTGTGGCATCGTAGCTCCCAATCAAATAGACCGATTTTGATGTAGTTTTATTTTTCTTAACTATATTTTATAAAAATGTATTCAGACGTTTGAAGGCTTATGCAAATGCAATCATCGTTAATTTATAATGTATTCACAGAACGTGAATACATTATAAATTAAATGTATTCACAGAACGTTTGTTTTTGCCCTTTAATAACGTATTTATCCGAGTTAACTATTCGATGTAGGTGAAAAAGGTTGCCTTCCATTGCGGTAAGATAATATCATGAATATATTACTCTTACATAAAATAGTAAAGCTAGGAAGTTATTTCAAAACAAAAGAACTCTCGTATCGTTCTTCTGCGTTAGCAAACTTAGATAGCAAGCTGTTTTCCCAATTGCCCTGTATTGTCGTTAGGTCTAAGACAATTCTTAGATTTCCCCCGAGATGACCTGCCACTTCAATCTTCAACGCCAACATTTGATCACTTTTGTGAGCACTGAAATTATTATTAAAGATTTCCTGAGAACCGGATTATCCTCTTTAAAGTTATATAATAGCCTTTGTCTAACAAAACTACATTTCCTTTGCTCGCAAAATCTGTAAATGCAATATCAAATATATTTTATTAACCGACTTCAAAAAAGGAGGGGGTTCTGAATTCGACTGAATGTTGTTTTTTTTTTATGTTTGTTACGCGATTACGCCGTCAATTATGGATCGAGGTGGTCCCATTTACACCAAGTCAGATTCTGATAATGGAATCCCTGGGAAATCGAGGGCAACCCTCAGTTTTTATAGGCACCCATAACGTTTTGCATATATTTTCTGACTCATACTGATTTTTGGGTCTGGTAATCATCATGTCATGTTGCTGACCTGATGATAGAAGCCACAGAACTCCTTAACGGATAGTAGTTAAAATATAATACTGCAATTTGTCGACAGAACGTATTTCGCAGTGTGATGAGCAGACGTGAAGCTTATGAGGTTCCAGACCGCCAATTTTTATTTACTGGGGGCGTACCCGCACACCCAGAAACGAAAAAAAAAAAAAAAGTTCCTTTTTTAAATTAACTTGGTATTTAACGCAAGACCTTATCCTATGGTTACGACACCAAAATAGCCGCCGTTCTGGTTGGAGTGTAGGAAAACCCTTTCCTTAAGACTTAAAAATTTTCGTCGAAAAATTGACCCTATATAAGGTGTACGTGAATTAGTGTCAGATATTTTAAGGGTAAAAAGTTTACGTTATGACAAAAAAAAAATGTAAGTATTTTTTTTTTATTCGAGCTTTAGTTTTAGAGAAAAACACGATCAAAACTTTGATATCAAACGCAACTATCAACACCCTCTAAGCAGCTGATTACTACGTAGCGGACAAGAAGCTACTACTAAAGTGCAACAAAAAACGCTCGCTTGTTTGTGTGCGTGCGCTACTATGATTTATTGCCAACAGCCGCCGAAGAACAGACAACACCCATCCAATTTTAAACTCTAAACTAATGTGATTAGATTTAAATTTAAAAAATTTATCGCAAGGGCCGGCATCGTCAAACGCAAATTCAAAGAGAGACCGCCAGAACACAGTCGGTACTCAAGTTTAGATTCTAACGCTTTGTCTTAAGGTTCATTTGATTTATTAACCGACTCTGAAGGCGGCGGAAGTCACAGGACTTCGGAATGCCGAAAGTCAAATAGCGAAATGAAAGTACCGTTGGCAAAAACAGTTTTATTTTTTTTACTATTCTGAGTAATTGGAAAACGGCTGATGAATGACAGAGTAGTTTTACGTGTAAGGTTGGGGTCTTGGATCTGATCCCAAACTAGGCTAGTTATGTTTTGGAATACTCACACTGACCATGCATGATTTAAATCAAAGGGCAAAGGCTCTAATCTGAAATAAACTTCTTTTTAACCTGCTTTCTATTTATTATTTTTGATACGTTTATTTTCTCAGATTTAAAAGTAAAGTCAACCATGCGTTGATTAGGGCCAAACTGCGGTATTGCCTGTACTACGAATCTGTTTTTCGTCCTCCAAACACTTGCTGAATAATTTAAAGTATTTTTGTGGTTTGCCTTGACCGGAATTTGAACCCGAAACCCTCCACGCTAAGGGCGAACTTCTTATCCACTGCGACTACTACACTGCTGGTTTTTAGTGTATTTACATTTCATTATCATTTTACCATTTCATTACAATTCAAATTTCAAAATAAATCTACCCAATGTAGAAAAATAATCCAATGTTGAGTACTTACGTACTTTCAGGTAGGTATAAGTACTTTGCTGTAGATAATGCTGAATGGGAGCTAAAGAGGGAGACAATCAGCTAGTACCTTTCAAGCTAAACGTTACTAGCTACTAGTTATTACCAAAAACGTGGTGTTGGTTTTCGTAGAACGTTATCTCTGTAGAACGGATAATCTCTCTTAACTACAGCTACGTTCTGTGCCTAGGTACAGATATGTTTTGGTAATATTGGTAACAGAAGTAATCTTAATTATAAAGTTTAGTACATTGATACAAGATTCGAAATGTTAAGTAAAAAACATCACCGAATATTCTCTTTTTTTTGCTAACGCTACACTTACCGTTGCCCTTACGCACGCTTTTTTATTATTAAGTTACAAAACTAAGTCAATCGGCGCTGGACCACCGCTTGAGTTTGACGTTAGTTAAAAATTGTCACCATGCCCTACAATACAAGTATTCGAAACCTGACTACCTCAACTTAAACATGGTTTTGTGCTACCATGAGCCAAACTACAGCCTATCGGAGTCACCACCCGACAGCCAGAACGCGGAATGCTGCTGCAGCCGTCTTCGGTAGGTACGTGTGGAAGCCGCCAAAGAGTGAAGAAAGGAACCCCTACCACTTCACGAGAGTGCTGGAGTGAGGAGCTAAGATCGCAGGACTAACGTGTCACGCACGCGTGGAGTTCTGTCACTGGATTGACAGCACTAGCACTACCAGCAAGACGGCGCGCCCGCGCCTTACGACCGCCGTGTTCGCGAGTACCTGACAGAACAGTTCCAGGGTCGATGGAGTAAACGCGGTGGGCCTATTACCTGGCCTTCACGCTCGCCTGACCTGACTACGCTGGATTTCCACGTGTGGGACCTTATGTATGATCAAGATGACCAAACCATCACCAGTGCTGTACAGTTAATGCACGTAGGTATTATTAGTGCTTTCGAAACAATACGAGGTGACCGTGACAGTGAAACATTAGTGCGTGTTAGTAGACACACTTTTAAGGGCTGCCCTCTGCATTCACCAGAATGGGAGGCAACAAAAATCTACCTACTGTGATATGACAAGTGTGATGGGAGAGTTCAAAGTTCATTGTCTGCGTTGTGTTATTTAAAATGGTGTTTGTAAAAAGTGTAATGCAAATTTAATAAAAACCATTTTTTTAAATTAAACTGTGTTGTGTTGTTATTTTACTGTAAAATTGATACAAGCAATTACCCACTCTACGAACGACTGGTGTAGTTATTTGCGTTTCGGACGACATAGTCTGGCAGTTGCGGGTTCGAATCCCGAAAGAGGCGAATGTTTGTGTGATGGGCACGAGTAGGTATTTGTGCCTAAGTCAAGGATGTTTTGCTTAATTTTGAGCTTAAAAATGGGTGTAATTGTAAAAACAATTTTTTTTAAATAAATTACAGCATAAAGTGATTAATCGTCATCGTATCAGTTGCTGAAAGTATTAATTTCTTTAATGTCGTCTATTAATGTTTATTTTTGCATTTTGTGTACTGAAGTTAGGTTATAAACCTGCATTATGGCATCTTTAAAGATAGTGAGATTTTCTGCAACTCGCGGGTAATAAAATCTAAAAGATGTACGTCACAGACGCACATGCACACTTACACACCCAATGATAATAATAATATGAAACGAGTGAGTGAAATAGAAATAATAACAATGTTTCTATCTCAAAGAGAATTCATTCATAGACACACACTTGCATGGGATGGCGTAGTAAGTTATGAACATGTGTGTAATATGATTTTTTGAGTGCATGAATGTGATCCTGGAGAGATTATGAATGGGCTAGCGTTGTGTGAGTAGTCTACTTGTGGTGTTTGGGTTCATGTACAGGATGATGTTGATTCTTTATTTTAAAACTTTTTCTTTTTTAAGGTTTGGTCAATAATTTCAAATTTATCTTATATGTGATCCATGTGATGATCTAAGTTACTCCTAAAAATATCTGACACTAATTCACGTACACCTTATATAACACCCTATTTTTATCATACCATTGGATTGGGGGGTCCATAGAGGACCAACATTAGTTTAGGTTACTTTGCTGTAAAATCATTTTTGGCGGAGTTGGAAGGTGAAAACTAAAGCTTATTTTAAAGGCTTCCTGGCGACTAGAAATAAATTTTGTCGAAAAAATATTATACCATTGGGTGGGTGGTCCACAAAAGACCAACATTTGCCTAGGTCGCTTTGCTGTAAAGTCATTTTTGGCGGAGTTAAGAGCGGAAAAATAGATGACTTAACAATTAAAATTGTGAAATAAAAAAATTATAAGAAAAAACTAAAAACCGATTTCATAATGAAACAAAAAAGCGAAAAATAATATTGACTAAAACATACCTAATCAGTTCTTTTTGGAGTCGGTGCGAATGATCACATTTTAACTCTCGATGGCTGGCACCGACTCGAAAAAGAACTGATTAGGTATGTTTTAGTTAATATTATTGTTAGCTTTTTAGTTTCATTTTGAAATCGGTTTTTAGTTTTTTATATATAAAAAGGTCATGCGCAAAAAACAATATCATGTTTCTTGAACAAATGACCTACTTTCAGTCTTGATCTGAGATAACTGCTTTTTGAAATGTAATTGAAAATACACATCTATTTCATTTGCAGAGAATTAGGTAAAGGCACGAAAATGTTTTTGTTGTGTAACAAGACGCGAAACTCATTGAACCGTGAACAATATAATGTAATGAAATATTTCTGCTTGGATGATGAGAAATACTTAAAACTACCTAACTTTATAAGGTTAATACAAACATTTATTAGGTAGGTAAATATCAAAATATAAAGGTATTGTTCCTATATATTAGTTAAAAACACGACCTTGTTTGCGAAGGTTAACATGTAAATTAAATTGTAAGTGATAACAGGAATTCATTAAGCGTGCAGTAAACAATAATTTTTAATACACTCATTGAAACCATTGCACCGTAGTTTGTGAAGTCCAGTTGATTAGGACTACTAAAATCCATTCTGTTTATGTCAATGTCATAACCATAAAAGACAGATCTATTTTTAATTATGTTTAGTGCTAATTGTATAACGTAAAATTGGACCTATTTAAACGTAATACACGGTTTTAAAATTAGTTGAAAAAGTAATAAAATCAATTCTAATTTGAATAGCGTCGCGAGTTGTAAACGAGTTGCCACGTGTGGTAAGGTGCATAAACGACACGCTCACGTGACTTTCAACAGGTAGGTAGTCTATTAAAGAGGCCATGGAATTCTGTGGCATTTGCGGTCACAGGGCTGCCAGATCCAAACCAAATAATGTCAATTTTAGACAAGATCTGTACCGCTTGCTAATAATTGTTTAACAAAACCTACCCACGCTTTGAAATGTTTTGTTACTTTACATAATGTTTCATGAATTAAAAAGAAGAGTTTTCAAGATCCAGTGAAACATGGTTTTGTAACAAGGGTTGCTTTTTACAAAAAACAAAACTGGCTGCCAGCCCTGCGTTGGCAAAGAGCGCTCTAATTCCTCAACGCTTCGCGGTTGATTCAGGTGTCAACTCAGAGATGCTTTCTGATGGATGGCCACAGTTGACACAAGCGCACTTTTATCTCAAAACACTCGACTAAACGAAATTGCGTTCTGTTTTGGCCAGTATTTATACCTAAGTATTACGTATATATTCGTTTCCTGGTATTTGGTTGTTTACGGCAATCTGCCCCCTAAGAAAACACAGGTAAAGTATTTTGTCAATCATTAGGGCGCGGAGTGCGCGGGTCGGTGCGGCGAGGATTTGCGGCAGTCGAGGGCTGGCGGTCGAGACGCGGGCCGTGCCGCCTGTCTCCGGAACTCTCTCGTAGCTCGTAGCACTACGAATCGTCACTCCGTAGTGCTACGACAACGTGCGTAGCGTACTTTGTCTTTACAAAACAAGCAATAACAACTGAAAACTCAATTATAATAGTAATTGATGATACTTTCGTGCTTTAAAAGTTTCTTTCAAAGTATCGTGTTTGTTTGTAACACAAAGTGTAAATATTTGAGTTATATAACTTGGGCAATAACCTAAATCGAATAATATTTATCTATAAATTTTAAGAATTCTGTAACTTTACTGACAATTTTCTTTTATTTTTTTAAGCAGGAGTATTTATTTTATCTTTAGCTTACATTCAAATACACCTAAAGCATTCACAAATGAGTTATTCAGGTTCGTACATACCCGTTATAAATTTATGCCATGTTTCAAGAATATTTATTATGGTACTGACCATCATAAATATAGAGCAATGTTCATAAATTAATTAAGTCTTATTTGGTCATATCAATTAATCGTGCAAGCAACATAGGCGCCATACAGTCAACCAGAAATTCATCTCTCTTGATCAAGCTAATTAACTATCTGTGAACTGTTTATGAAAATACACCATCAATTAAACAATTCATACTTAGTTTATCAAACTACATGACACGTTATTTCATCACTTTCTAACGTATGTATCTTTATTGTTTAAGGATTTCGTTATAACACATTATTTTAATATGATGTTTTTTTAATGGTTTCATTTCTAAAATACCTAAAATCATTCTTCCCGTTTAATGGAATAATCTCATGTCATTTCCATTAATATTGTTAATTAGTTAATTAACATTGAAGGTAAAAATCCTATTTCAGGAACACAAATCTGAGCCTGTTCTAAATAATAAACGTCGTAAAAATTGAAAAATGTTTCTAGCCCCGCTCGTGAACTTTTAACATTTGTCATGGTGATAACCTCTTTCTTTATTAACCAACTTGAATTTTTTGTTCGTTTTATTTTCCCAATTAAGCTCTTTCCTTTTTCATATTAATAAATTAGTAGGTATAACGCGCTGTGAATATTCACGAAAAAGTGTACAAGAGAGAAACTGAGATTAGTTCGTACCCTACGGGTATATAAATTATGATTAGCATTTTCTAACAGAATAATGTTGTTTAAAACTACTATTCACCTGAACAAGTTTCTTAAAACCGCATGTTAATTGTTATTAGCTAAGGCCTCTATTATTTTTGCAACATAAAACGTACGAATAATTTTAATATCACAGAACGGCAATCCTCTAAATAGAAGCAAACCGTTCTTAGAAATCTTGCAAACGGATACGTGCATTGATTCTTCCAACAATCCCGTCTATGGTGGCATAAAAAAACGCTCAATCTTTTAAATCTCCGCATGTAGACCGAGTAAGAATAGAGTTAGTAATCCCTGCGAGCGAGACCTGTAGTCGAGTGAGCAATCCCCGCACAACGGGTTGCCTTGAGAGGCTCGTATTATTGGCCTATTGTATTATTGGTAGTAATTGGCCAGTCGACCTGAACGTATCCGTATTTGAAATATAGGGGAAACCTAGAATTTGAGGGCCGAGATATTTTTTTACAAGTGTCAATTTACAAAATCGACACCACAGAGTTGGCAGCAATTTATTTGTTATTTTTACTTTTGTATCGTTTTGGTTATTTTATAATTTCTAGTTCATAAGCGTTATTTTAACGCTTTAACACAATGTGAGTCTATTCATAGTAAAGTCAGTTTCACGTTTCGTTTAGTACTCAGGCGATATTATAGAAAGAATTTAGCTTCTATTTTTGTTTAATCGAAATGTGCAGTTGATAGTGATATTTACTTTACCAGCTATACATTACAACTAAGCGGCAGTTTAAACTATACCCGGCGCCGCTTAATAGAAAAATTACGCATAGTAAATCTCGACTAGAGAGAAACCCCCAAAACTATGGAATACCGTTTGAGGACATTAAAACTAAATTATCTTTCTATTGTAACTCAGTTCAAAAGTTTATGATACTTTCAATTCCACATCAATTATTTTTAGGTAGTGCCTAAGTGCCATTTAATGTGTAATTAGATACAGGTAAATGGAACAAAACGTATTCATTTTTGTACTGGATTGCCAGCATAGAAAAATATTTTTAGTATTAAAATTTTTCATTCTTCATCTTATGTCAACCCTATGTTTAAGTTGTTAGACATTGGAAATTCAATAATTTCTCCAGAGTATAGGTATCGTTGACCAGATAACGATATAAAATTCTTACAAGCTACCAACCAGCAACCAATTCTTAAAAGCATTGTTTATACAACGAAGGCTAAAGTTTTAGGTTTTAGGGATATTCGGTCATCGGATCCCATCCGATATATCTACATTTTATTATTGGAATCCTTTTCCTATATATCTTATTCAGTTCTCGAAATACACATTACTGTACATCATAATAAGAAATTCGCAAACAATTATCAATACCCCCAATAAAATTGAAAGCTAAAAGCCTTTACTCCGAACCACACATGCTTCTAGTAGATATCTGTTGGCGCTGCTGATAGATTTTAACTAAGTTACACTAACGTCTCTGTAGCGACCCGCTACTTATGTGGGCTAACAAGTGGGGCAATATCCGCCCCTTTCGGCATTGCTCCCGTCAACTAATTTCACTTTACAGCCCCAACATCACATGAGAAGCCAAAAGAAAACACCACATAAACAACCCGCGCAAATAAAATTACGCTTTAAAAACACGCGAGGCATATCGCAGCCGCAAGTTTACTCAGATGATGAAAAATAAACTAGGCAGAAGGCAATCTTTCGCTCCGTATGAAGTTACCAAGTATTAAGTAGAAAGCTTCATTTCAGGCATTTAAACCCGCAATCGCGTTTTGAATGGCGGACCGACAATTTTATTTCCTAGGGCCACATTTTTACGATCAGGCGAAAGATTTAAAATATAATAAAAAAGTTTAATAGCGGACTGGGAAGTTAATAATAAATTGGAGCGGTACGATGAGTCGACGTCTGTGGCGGATAAGTGTCGGGCCGGCGGGTAGCTGGACTATGCGAGAGACGGGAGCCGCAGCCTGATGACGATGGCTGGGACGATCCGCCACCTCTCCACGCACCACCACGAAACGGAGCCCTCGGCTGCCTCGGTGAGTCCTCATTGAACTGTTTGTTGAACTGCACTATGATCTCGTTTAAACTAAATAAATTTAGCCTAAGCTTGAATTGATGACTGTACGTCAAGTTAAATTATCAAACGAAAAATAACTGTTAGCTTCATTTTGTTTAATATTCCTTGCAAAACATTATGTGATGTGATGTGTATATTTTTTTACTATAAAGGTAATGTGATCTACTAAAAATATAATTTTGCACGATTACAGCTGTCAGCTAAACATTATCATTTCCATTTCGATTGTAAAATACTTTCCATACATTTTAAAACATACCAACAAAATCAATCTTCGATGCAAAATTACTCATTTATTTAAATTCAATAAATCGAGCTTTTTCATCTATCGTCCCAAAAAAGCAATTAAAACGAAGAACTCTTAAAAAGAACGACAGTGACAAATTGATTGTACGACATTGTTGTGCGAAACAGAACAATTATTCAGACCCTGAGCTAAAAGAAAATACTAGTCGAAGTATTTGAATATATAAATTATATAACTTACGTGTGCCTTTAGTGCATATTCTCGAAAGTGAAACCATTGAATAAATTCACCCTTGAACTTAACACATCAAAAGTGTCTTGGGATCAAGTAAATCTTTTGCAATAAAATTATTTATTATTTATTTATTTAATCAATATTTACCAAATCTAGTTTTCCAGATTAACTTTTTCTCTAATTCCTATGTTTTAGTTAACCACGTACACGTACCCCTATAATATGTAAAAATAAAGAAAAACTGCAGTTTTTGCAAATTGTGGAAAATTAACCCAAATTAACGGGTAATTGACGCCGCGGCGTCAATTAAATAGCAAAAAAAGGCAAAAGTGGTGATTTTCATATTTTTTTGTTAAGATAAGATAATTATTAATCTGTGTCCTAATAATAATCATTAACACGAATCACACAATCGCAGCGATTTGCATGCTTAATATGAGTTCATCAAAATCACTTTTCATTGAAGAATGGCCATTCTTGGCCCATGTATTTTCTAACAAGTCAAAAAAAAATTGTAGGGTATGCACGGTATCCATACTCGGCGAGGCTCTTCTTTGAAGCATATTTCATGCGTGCTCAATTGGGTTGAGGTCTGGCGATTGAGCAGGCCACGCATTTTGCTTGAATATTTTTTATTGCAAAAACATTCACTTGATCCCTAGAAACTTATGATGTGTGTAGTTACGATAAAAGATTATCATACAGGTTTGGATGATTTGACAAAATCGTTAATGTATGTACGTTAGATTTAAAACTAAATGAGTGCTTACAATGTTTATGTTTTGCTTGCTTTCAATATAATATTCTAAATTAGCTAATGAGCAATTACTAATTTAGGAAACAGTCTTGAAATTTTTTTTTTTACCATAAGTCAGGCAAACTTTTCTTAAATTATGTAGCATCAAAAGGCTTATTAACTTATTATTCTAACCATAACCCATAACAAAGTTCTCAGAATCATCACTTGTCATAATAATCAAATCTCCCAATCAACAGATTGTTGAGTAGTCATTTGTCCGAAAGTTATTTAGTCATAATGTTCATTTCTATAAATATAAAATCTCATAATTTTGTTAGTCATAAACATATTTGTCCTAAATATCTTTTAACATAAATAGTAATATTCAGAATATACACATATCATAAAAAAATGAGTTCAGAATCTGAATCAGAGCATTTATACATAAATATGTACACATTTGAAATACCTACCATTCATTCCAAGAAAAAAACTTAAAATGAATGTTTCCTTTTATTGATGATTCTAGATTATTAGGATTATCTGTGAAAAGCCATAAGCGGCCATAAGGTTTGAAACAAAATAAAACCAAGTTAACATACAAAACGATTTGGGAAACCCGACTCGCCGTGGTCCTTTGCCGTGGTACTTGTCTGCCCAATACTAGAGTGTAATTTAAAAGCCGGAGGCGCGGAGGGAGTGCAGTCCTCGCCTCCTGTAACAAAGTTCGCTTCCGCAGCTTCGGCTTGCTGGTAGCCTGAGGCGACCAGCCTCAGCCACTCCAGCTCGCACGGGTGCCAGATATTTGTTACGGAAGGGCGGTAGGACTGCACTGCCCGCAGCGCCGGAGATGAGCGGAACTGCCTGCTTGCATGATGCTTGCTGCATGCCTGCATGCGTGCTTGCTTGCATGCATTCGTAGCAACGATTGACACATTGCTACATTTGCTTCCATGAGTTTATAAGGATAAATTCTAATTATGTGCAATAACATTTATGATTAAAAACTATTAGAGAAATATATTTTATTGATTTTACATATTGTGGATTATAATATATATTATAATATTATATAATATTTATGGAAATTACGTTTAGACCTTATGATGTTTCGGGATTTAAATTTTATTGCATGTTAAATTCTGGATTTTAATATTATGGTAAGCGATAGTTCGGAAAATCAATAATTATGAGGTAAATTTTTCGGGAAAACGAAATTATAGTCAAAAAAAATATAAAATTCAATAGAGAACCTATTTTACGTATCGGTGCGCCAGTTACTAACAGTGGTAAGGACCATCTTTGAAAGCAACTGTTTGGTTGGGAATCGAAACCTGGGATACATATGTTTGCATCGTTTGGTACATGGCATGGGCACGCCATCAAGAGGCCTTTTCAGAACCATCTGAATATCTAGATAATTTGTTTGAACGTCTGTGCTTCAAACAAAAGTAAGACACGCTCACGCGTTTGAAAAATCTTATGACGAAGATTAAGTAGTAAGTAGTACAGCAAAACATACCTATATGTGATGATGGTTATAATTTTATTAATGTAAATATTTTTGGTGCTACCAGTATAATTTTGTCAGCTTATATACTAAAATCGTGACCTTTTAGGAGATTTTGTACAATATTAAACTATTTGTAAAATGATTCAAGGAAATATGAAAATGACGGACAGAAAATAAGCAAACCCTATATTTTTTAGTTTGAAAAAAAAATATTTTGGGACTCGAACAACTGATACAGATATAGTTAACGTTAACTTGAAACTTGTTTTCTTGTTACAACCTCGCGCTGAAAGGACAATCAATTTGTTTCTTAAAGTTTTAATGAAAGGCATTAACCGAGCGCCGCCTGCATGAATCGGTGCAGCGCCTTCGGCTCAATTTCTTTATTTAACTTTGTTGTATATTGGGCTAAACTGAAATGAAACCATATATTACCCTCAGGCGTTTCCATTTTTTCGTTACTTTTAAGTGTTGTAAATTTCTTAGATTATCGTTGTTACAATTGACGGTATTTGCCAATTACTAGTTATTTAGAACCTTACATTGCGCGTTACCTTTCATGCACTCGGCCGGCTTATTTTTATTTTTAAATATTTTTCTTCATTATAATCATCTCAGCCTATTGCAGTCCACTGCTGAACGTAGACCTCCCCCATAGAGCACCAAAGAGCACGATCTCCCGCATTTTTCATCCATCCACTGCCAGCCAACTTCGTAAGGTCGTCGGTCCATCGAGCTGGAGGGCGTCCTACACTACCTTTGCCTAGGTGTGATCTCCACTCGAGAACCTGTTTACTCCACCTTTCATCGGTTCTGCGACAGATGTGGCCAGCCCACTGCCACTTAAGCTTGCTACATTTTTGGACTATGCCCGTTACTTTTGTCCTCTGCCTGATGATCTCGTTTTGAAATTTATCCTTTAACGAAATCCCAAGCATCGACCTTTCCATAGCTCGCTGAGTGACATGTAGTTGGTGGGCCAGCTTAACTGTCATTTTCCACGTTTCGGCTCCATAGGTCATCACCGGTAAGACGCACTAATCGAATACCTTGCTCTTCAGGCATTGTGGCAATGGCGACGAGAAGATATGACGTAGCTTCCCAAACGCTGTCCAGCCAAGCTGCATCCTCCTAGAGATTTCCCGCTCGAAGTTGTCTCTACCCAACTGCATCACTTGCCCAAAATAGACATACTCATTGACAACCTCAAGCACCACGCTATCGACGGAGACCGATCCGGGGATGGCATGATCATTGAACATGACTTTGGTCTTGTCCAAGTTCATCCGCAGGCCCACACGTCGCGAGGCAGCGTTGAGACTTTGCAGCATTTTTTGCAAATCCTCCAGCGATTCCGCCATAATGACAATATCATCGGCAAAACGGAAGTGATTGAGGTGTTCGCCGTTGACATTGATGCCCGCTCCTTTCCAATCCAGTGTCTTGAAGACGTCCTCCAGTGCGTTCGTGAACAACTTCGGAGATATGACATCTTCCTGTCTCACGGCCCTAAGCAGCTGGATAGGTCTCGTCTTATGGTTTTGGACCTGAACAGTCATCGATGCCATTTTATACAGGTTCCTCAGCACCTCTACATACCGCCAATCGATTTGGCATCGCTGCAAGGATTCCAGAACAGCCCAGGTCTCGACAGAGTCGAAGGCTTTCTCGTAGTCCACAAAGGCTAGGCACAGAGGCTGATTATACTCTTCTGACTTCTGTATAATCTGTCTTACTATGTGGATATGGTCTACGGTACTGTTTACGAAACCCAGCCTACTCGGGTGGCTGGAAGGCGTCAAATCTTGCGGCTAGACGATTTGTGACGACTGTTGTAAACAGCTTATAGACGTGGCTCGAGAGCGTGATCGTTCTGTAGTTCTACAGAAGAGTTAATCTACTTTTTTGAAAAACAGAGCCACCACGCCCTCGCTCCACGCCTTTGGGGTAGTCCCATTGGCTATTACGGAATTGTCACATACAGTCTCTTCAGTTCCCTAAGAACTAAATAATTTTATGTGCCTTTATTTAGGAGAATGTGGTTCATTATACTAAAGATACAGACTCTAGTCACCTGCATTAGTAAGGTCACTAACACTACTACCATTAAACCATCCGTTTACCCCAATGACCGACTGATTAAGAATGAAACATTAACAGTGCCAACATTACACCATGTGTATTATTTTAAGAATACATGAGAGTAAAATTAAAATATACCTGGAAATGAATATGTAAAAATAAAAAAGATAATTTGAATCAACCAACCTCACAAAGGCAAATTAAAGTATCAAACCTATCTGATATGACACTTATCAAAATGACCCACTTACCTTTTTCAATCCACAAATGAGTTTGTATCATAACATCTATTACAGATAGAGGTACAACAAATTCTCATATTTTAAAAATCCAAACGGTTTAATCACAATTGATAATGATAAAGAGTTTTGGTGCAATGTAAATAGTTAACAAAAGTAACTAATTTAGATGACATGTTTAAAATTGTATTATGTGTACACTGTGTACATTGAGCTTGACCTTGTTTTAAATTAACATAACTCGAGAGCTTTGTAATAAATTGCGTACTACTCGTTTCGCTTCAGTAGCACAGACATCTAACGCAACCAAAATGCCGACTCGCTTTCAAAAACGCCTGCAATTGTGCTTTTATTGAATGTTGTAAAAAATGTAGTGTAATTTTTACAACGTCCCAACTATAACCCCAACTATATGAGGCGGTTCGGGTTGTAATACAGCAGGCAGGCCCAATGTTAATTTATTGATGAAGGAATCTTGTAAGCCCAGTGACTAATCCTTACCTACTGTAGTAATCAAGCTACCTCAATATCTAAAAAAAGACTATGCTTCTGGACTTTATAGCGATATTAGACCGGTACCCTTATTCCCTAAAAATGAGCAATCAGCAATAATCGCGCAGGCATTGCCCGATTGATGGTTAGCGTCAAAATCCATGGGCAGCACTGACAGTAGATTGCCTTGTTTTTATTTTTTGCTGTCAATTTGCGATTATAAACGCTATCGCATTGCTTTTGCAAGATACGGAATCAGGGTACAAAACAACATTCAAGCATGCCTCCTGAAGCACATAGATGCTTGTGATAAATGTTACTAAATACATAATAGTCTATCACCCTTCCACTCTTACCCACGCCTTGGGTTGTCTAACTTAGGTAAAGGCCGCCACTGAACTACAAGCGGGTGTAGATGCAGTTGTAGGATGTCCTAAAATATAAATTTAAAGTTTTCTATTAGCTTAATATTTTATGAAGTAAATTTATCTTTAAGTATATGAGGACGTGCTTTCTGGTGCTTATTCCTTTTTGCATGAAGACATTAAAGAAACCTAGTTTCTTGCATCATCGCCTCAATCAACGTGCAATATAAGTTTTACGTCCTCACTCATTTTCATTTCAAATATCGTGAAGCGTGATTCCCTACATTACTTGTTAATCTCTAAAGACGTGTTAAATAATCAAGTCGGGCCCGCTGTTGCGTAAAGGTTTTCACTCCAATAGAGCTCGAAGGCAGCTAGATGTCAGCCGCTTGATGCATCAGCCCACACATATTGCTTCCACTTCTGTAAGTTACTGTTTTGTTTTTAAAATAACAACTTCAAAAACATTTATTTCTAATAAACTGCCGTAAATAATATAAAACTAAAAAAAGTAAACAATATTCTGTTTTAAAACCAAAACGTATTTTGAAAAGCATAAAACATAAACAAATGGGATATGATGGTCTCCTTATAGTTTAAAATAAGTAAATATTTTTTTACTAGTATATCAATTTAAAGACACTATCTTTAAAACACTATATTAAATTTTTCGTCTGTATATAAGCATAATGATAGTCATTGTCCTTCGTCAATCATCAATAGTCCAATAAATTAGATCATACCAATCTCCATACTGCTGTCGTTTATATTCTACAACCCCATGCTTGCACCCCATTAAGCACGAAAGTTAACAACAATACTTTTCGAGCCGTTTAAAGCGTTCCACGCATTTCCACTCAAACACCATAGTCGGCTGCAAAGTTTACAAAACTGTTTCTCGCTCAACTCAACTCCGCGATGAACGACTGCCGCCATCTTTTAACTCAAATACAACCAACTTCACAATACTCTCGAGTTTCATTTGTTTTGATGTTCTATTAATGGCAACAACTTTATTAATTGATCTTTTGTAGCTTGATCTTTAGTTTAATTAAAATAACTATCAACCTTTTATATTATATGAAAACTTTATGTATAGACTACAAACAAACTTTAAATATCATTAGGAGACAATGGCACAGTCTTAGCACCATCATTTTTTTATTTCAGTAGTATTCTACAGAGTGTTAGCATAGGTGGTAGTAGGTAAATGGTAAGCTTAACAAGTCGAAACTAGCCCATGTTAACTTAAGCATGTGGTGGCAACTATAGTGGAGTCAGAAATTGAATACCATTTTGGTTGTTTCGGCTTGATTAACCATTTACCTAAAACCCGTATTTGATCTTGAAAAAAAGAAATAACACGATAGGTATAACACATAATATTTTAAGTATACTTATTTAGTTTATTATCGGATGATCCGATTCTGCATTAGGCAGGCATTAGAGCATCTCAAATAGAATAAAACTTACTCAATGGCAGTTCATTGTTTTGTTTCTTTGTTTTATTGTTTTACATGTACATATAAGATCGATTTTAACCGACCACTGACCAACCGTCACGTCACGCGAGCACAGCAATACAAATGCGTTTCGTGTCTTTATTTACACCCTACACTGCGACCATTTTTGTTTGCTTTTTGCAACCGTTATAAAGCTGCACTAAATAATAAAAGAGGTAAGTTCCGAACCGCGGAGGCTATCCATTACCTTACCACTATGCTATTCCCTTTTGGGATCCTGCGCAGGTTGCAATAGGTTGAATTTTAATCAGATTACTTCTCGTACCCCTCTCGTTCGTGTGAATAAAAAATAAATTCATTGGAAGCCGAAAAACAAACGTATGTTTACATTGTCATAAAAATGGGTTCTTGAACGGGCTTTAGTTTTAAAGCAATAATCTAGTAAAGCAGTAATCAATCTAGAATTCCTCCAATTGAGAAAATCATTTAGGCAATATTCAAATCAAATTGCCTTATATTCTGTAATTTATGGTATGTCGGTATCTTTTATACATGCTGCTTATTGCCGTTAATTGCTTTATGTAGTCACAACGTCATAATTAACTACTATTAGCCAATTTATAGAGCCAGAGTAAACGTACGTACCTACCTTAAGCATTTCCCGGAAATTCCCGGCCAACTCTACAACTGCACTGAAAATTCTTGTAATTATTTTATGTCACCTGCCATAGTTGCAATAATTTCCTTTTATGAATACTAATTACGCTTGGTTAATCATGCAAGTTTAATAACCAATAAGTACATTCACATAATTACAAGGCAACCATTTGTACAGTCAACAGAACGTCGACCTACCCCAAAAGTAAAAAATTCTCCAATAGATTTTCAACTTTAAGCCTGACATATAGAGTTTATTTTCAAATGAGAAAATTTGACATTTTGTGGTAGGTCGACGTGCTGTTGTCTGTACTTATTACATTTTGTCGAGTAACGCTTTAGCCCTTTAAATTCCCACAGGGAACTACCAAAAAATTACGAAAATTACTACTAAAGGCAGTTTGAACCTGTATCTTCTTCAATGACTTCTATTATTTCTGCCCACAAAATCACACGGTTAAAACGGGGAAAATTTTAACCGTGAATTGAGTGAAGATTACCATACTGTTATCATTAGACGCCGAAGGAATCTTCGCTGGTTTGGGATTTACCCACATATTCTGATACTATACCTAAGCGTGGATACGTTTCAATTTCCTATACAAATTTTATATTAAGATTTTCTAGTAAATACCTAAAAAATTAAATAAGAAAAGTTTTGAATAGTCATCTCAAGTTAGTAGTAGCGCGGAAACTGCACAAAGGCGTTACGCGCGATCAATTGCCAACGCGTTACTTATCAGTTTCAAGTAACTCACTAGTTATTTAAGTTGATTGCTAGTTTTTTGTAAGTAGCTCCGTATAAGACAGACCTAAGCCTACACTGCGATGGGTTTTGACAGCAGTTAACCATTTGTTGTTTACCACATGCAACATTACTATTTCATTGATTGTCATTGGTTCGCAAGTGAACTTGCAAATGGATAATAATTTATTCGCATAATAGGTAATTCATAAACTACAACTTACGTTATATAATCTTTATTTTTACGTTACAATCATAAATCATTAAAAATGTTAAGATTATGTATTAACAAATAAAATAAAGCTGCCAGCCATGGATAGTTAAAATTTGTTGATTCGCACCGACATACACTCAAAAAATAATTGAATATGTATGTTTTAGTGAATATAATTTTTCGCTTTTTAGTTTATTTTTAAAGTCGGTTTTTGTTTTTTACATTTTATTTAATATTTTTTTGTGTTAAATCCTCAACAAATGTAATCATTTGAATCCAATTGAGAATTATAGTAGAAGTCATCAAAAATTTAAATTAACAGAAGCCTGGTCTAGTTACATGTAAGTCTAGCCAATTTTCTGGCCAGTTTTTGAAATAAAATATCGACTTGATATGAATTCGATTATTAAGGCCATAAAACAAAAAAAAATCGATGAAATGAACCATTGAAACAATAACATTCGTCCAATGAAGTCATCGTTTACATAGATAATCGACGAGGTGTCATTGATCAATTTTAATTCGATGAAACGTGTTTCGAAATGGCTTAGTTATTATGGTGTGTCGTAACCATGTCATAAGGTCTTGCGTTCAATACCTAAGTCAATTTGAGATACGAACTTTTGTAATATTTCTCGTTTCTGGAACTGCTGGTTTAGTACCAGCAATAAAATATCTGTCTGGTACCTCGTAAGCGCCACGTCTGCCACGTAGACGTAATGCACTACGAAATGCGTTCTGTCGACAAACCGCAGTATTCTCTATGTTTTGTGACTCTCATCATCAGCTCAGCAACATGAAATCATGATTACCAGACCCAAATTTCAGCATTGCGTTAGGAAATATATGAAAAACATTTAGTGTGCCTATAAAATTTGAGGGTTTTCCCCTTATTTCCCAGGGATCCCATTAACAGATTCTGACTTGGAGATAATGGGACCATCTTGGAAGTATAAAAAAATAATTTTGAAATTCAGTCCAAAATAATTGGCGAAGATATCTAATAACATACAAAAAAAACATCGTCTCACATAAAACCACCTCCCTTTTGAAGTCAGCTGTTAAAAAATAAAGCTTCTTTTTGTTTTAATATTTTGTGCTTTTAACCACCGCATATTTTAAACAAAGGTTTAGTCGACCTTTCTTTTAATTTCAAGGTGTCTATTAAAATTACAGAATGGCCGTGATGAAAATCATTTTTAACAACGCAAATTGATGCTAATTAATTCGCTGATTAGAACTCGTACTACGAAAATAACTCAATTACCTAACTTGTAAAAGCGGTGTATTATAATATAAACTTTACAGTAATGCCGTGCGTACCTAATGTGTTCAGATTTATTATTTAAAGCTATGTGCTATAACACACGGCGTGTAACAGACGAGTACCGAATAATGACCAACATGATAATATGTGGATATCACGCAATCATTACTAAATAACTTCGTGGCCACTACCGCATCAGTTTGTCTCTACTCGCATATCTTTCGCATCACTGTTGCTCTTGTATAGTTCTCTTTTTATTTTGAACAAAGAAATTTGAGCCAGAAGCTTTCCCGCCACAATAACTTCTCCGGCCTCTAGAGAATGCAAAGTGCTATCTTGAGTTACATTTCAAATAATAAAAGACGAACCAGCCCCATATCATTTTTTAGACTCGTAAATGCTCGGGCGTATTTCACAAGCGCGTAAACCGTGTTTTTGATATTACAGCAAAACGACGCGCCCTGTCTGAATTGATACAAACTGAATCGTTTGTCACAGAAAACACATTTCCTGTCGATCGCGTCTACTCCGGACTTAATATAGATATAAATATCAATATCGCGCTGTTTGCCATTAAAACTAGTGAAGGTATAGATTTACGAGTATATCGCTGTAAAATAGGATGCTATATCTACTTTTAATATTGTCTACGACGTTTTTATATAAAACGCTTTATTATAAGGTATCGCTGCTTACTTTCTGTATAATAAACGAATTTTTTTATTTGCTTTTATTAACCATTTCAAAGAGAATTTTCATTACAAGTTTATTATAAAAACACAGACAAGAGTTTATTCTCAAGCCAATATAATTGGGTGATGGCAGATTTATTATCACTCCATAACAGCACGTAAATCCATTAGCGCTAAAAACAAAATTGTTTCAATCGCCCGTTTTGAAAATGGGTCGCACGCAACCCATCAAAGCTATGCAAAATAATACCAAAGCGGGTTTGATCGAGTAACGTGATAAATGGATTGATCATTTATATGTACGCTGGTACTCTTTCGTCTAGTTACAGCTTGTTATGAATGACAAGCATGTGTTCTTGTCGGCTTTGCGGGATACGAAAAGGTATTTCGTTTCTTTTAGCGTTTAAAAAATGTTATAAAGTAGAATTTATAAAACCATAATATTTTTTGGGAAGTTCTTTTCCTCCTAGCGCTTTGTCTCGTTCTTATTTGGAGTATGGTATATTATAATCCTAAATTCGGAAAGTCTAGCTTGTGAAGTAATTACATTTGAAGCGATTGGGATCAGGCTTTTAATGCAGACAGTTTTTTTATTAAGGCTGCACATTCAGTATGTTATCTAAATGTGCAGGTTTTGGATGCTATAATTGCCCTACACAGAGCAAGTGTTATAAATGTGTAATACTTAGATTCTGGAAAGTCGAGAGGATGAGGTAAAGGACTTACATTATCTTGTAATTGTATTTCCTGTAATCAAATCAGGCTGACAAAGACTACTGAGGTTGTTCTTCTCGTCACCAGCCGATATGTAGTCCCGAAGGCGGTGGTATAGAGAAAAAAATACTATTGGGAAATGTAAAAGTGCCTGTAATGGCCAAATGCTGAAATAAAAGACTTTGATATTTATTTGCAACCCATGGATATGCGATTCGTCAGCAAGACTTCGTTATTTGAGCTCCAATTTAATTGAGCTCTAATAGATTCAATTAAATTGTTGCAGTCCCATATTTACATCAGGTTCCGAAAATTTGTTAAAATAACGAGCACTCGAGTGCAAACCGACGATTCGTCATGTCACTATCGGGTTGCGTGTAAAATAGCAATTCCGCAGTATAAATCATCTGAGGTGCGTACAGAACTGTTATGTTTTGTACGTGAAATGCCTTTCTTGTAAACTGAGACGACCGAAAGAGAAAAACGTAGCAATTTTCCTTTCGATTTGTAAAGCTTCCGCGGTTATTTCAGACGTTTTCGATGAAAAGGACTTTGCGTGAGGAAATGATAGATAGAATGCAATAATGTTTATCTTCAGTTATAATAATAACATAACCTATCTCCCCTTCAACTCGACTTCCTTGTTGGTAATAGTTAGGAATCTTTTGTGTCCTAAGCAGTGCTGCTTCAAGTCAAACTCTGTACAGAAACAACAAAAGGTTAAAGAAATACTGGTTTAAGATGTCATTGCACGTTATTTTTAAAAGCTGGATAGTTTGATCATATTTTATCATTGTCGATCTTCTGTACCTGTTCAATGTTTAATATTATTTTCTTTCTTTCTTTCTACCCGGACCTCTAGTCAATCATGTTGTTAGAATGTACGAAATTATTAGATTAATACTTTACCATTTACAGATTTTACTACTTAATACTAGCATTTAAACGATTACAGCATGGTCCAGTAATTTCGATTTAGCGAAATCCCAGGTAATTATTGGTCGTGTACAGTCGTCCCCATCAATTTAGACAAATAATGGTTCGTGTTTTTCACAGCCCGACATGCGTCGTTACATTTTCCTGCCGATTAAGCAGTGCCTTCCTACAGAAAATTGATTACCATCGTAATCCGCCGTAGCGTGAACAGGCTGATTGTAACCTTTGTGTCTAATGCACACCCTTTGATTTATATTATTAGCGCGATGATTAAGGTAATAAAACAACACTGACCATAATGAAGACAATGTTGATACAAACGACATTCATATCTAATGAGCTCACATATTTACGTTTTATAGCTAGCAGTACTCATACTCTGCGTATTTATTTGCCATTCTATCCAAGTAAATATATATATATATATATATATATATATATCCTATTTGCCTCCGTCAGTCAGTAGCTTTTTCATTGATAGTCAAAGAGGATTGTTAAATATTGAACATTAAAGTTTAAAATATAAAGCGGCTAAGATAACAATAAATAACGTTAGCTGGGTTTTCAACTTCCAATAGAAAACAAACGGGAAACATTAATTTTAAAATAATTATTCTAAAACCTGACAAAACCCAAAATCATTTTAGTAATTATTGCCTACAGTGCCTAATCAATACAATTCTTATGAAAGCAAATGGATATTAAACAAAAGAAATAGTTTTATTCAATAATTTTTGTTTATTTGGTTGTATACTCACCATTAACCACCAGATATGAATAATCATAATCGTGAGCCACCTAAATAGGCATAATGTAGGGCCAATTCACTTAAATTAGAAGTAGTCGAAATCCAGTTTCGATCCAGTCCTAGAAACATTAATATCCAAAACGGAGATAGATTATGATCCATCATCATCATTTCAGCCAAACGACGTCGTCTGCTGAACATAACCTTCCCTAATAATATCTTTTTGACTATGTGCTTTGAATTAATTAGGCTTCTAAAGTCCTAAAGGCCGATTTAATACCTTCTTCGCATCGATAGAAGTTCAAGCACTCAGCGTTCATAGAAATGTTTTCTTTGTACACAGCTAATAACTGAGATCAACGTCCAACTGGCACTATTCCGTGACCTGCTGATCCACATCGGGCAACCGCACGACTGCCCCGAGCTGCGCGAGCGCGTGCGCCGCCTGCGCCGCGCATGCGTGGAGGCCACCAAGCAGACCGGCCAGCTCGTGCTGCCTAGCTGTAAGAAGTAAGTCGTTTAATCACGTCATCGAAAGTACAATTCAATATATTGAGAAAATGAGAGAGGCCATGGTTGAGCGTACGAGCCTGACGTTAAGTAACGTCTCCCAGTGATAATCTGATGATCGGCGATGATAATCTCGTCAGCTTCAATGCCTCTAAGGCGCAGGCGTGTCTTTTCTCCACAAAAAGGAGTCCTTTCACCCTTTCTCCTACTTTCCGAGGAACATCTGTAC
Source organism: Anania fuscalis (assembly GCA_950371115.1). Classification (NCBI taxonomy): domain Eukaryota; kingdom Metazoa; phylum Arthropoda; class Insecta; order Lepidoptera; family Crambidae; genus Anania; species Anania fuscalis. The sequence goes on from OX493328.1 coordinate 15,238,704, forward strand.
CAGTGACCGACACTCTACAACTTCTTGGCATGGAGTTGTCCTCTGACCTCAACTTTGGCACCACCATCGAGTCTGAGGCTCAAATTGCAGCTAGAAAGTTGGGCGTCCTGAATAAAGTAAAGCGGTACTTCACGCCTGGACAGCTTTTAACTCTTTACAAAGCTCAAGTCCGATCTTGCATGGAGTACTGCTGCCACATTTGGGACGGCTCGGCGAAATACCAACTTGCTGCACTTGACTCGGTGGAACGCAGAGCCAAGAGAATAATAGATAATAAACTGGTGGCGTCCAAGCTGCACAGCCTGGCTCACCGCCGCAAGGTTGCTTGCCTATCGGTCTTCTATAGATTGTACTTCGGAAAGTGTGCTCATGACCTGCATGAGCTCATACCACCGTCACCTTTCTTCCATCGGACATCTAGACGCACGGCCGGCTACCATCCGTTCTTAGTTGATATACCCATAATTCGCACTAAGCGCTTCTCATCATCTTTTACAATGCGCACAGCTAAAGATTGGGATTCCCTGCCTGCGTCTGTATTTCCGAGTGCATATAACCTGACTCTCTTTAAGACCAGAGTGAATAGGCATCTTCTGGGCAAGCTCGCTCTATCGTTGATCCCATCTATGCTCTAGAGAAAGATTAGGGTCAAGGACAAGCCCATCTCAAATAAAAAAAAAGGTATTTTTTTTATTTTTCTCCAGAATTTAGTTTCTAATTTTTTAATGACAACGTGCAGAAAAAGATGTGCAATATTGATTATAGGTAGGCCAGTTTTTGAAATTTGATGAAAGGTGGAGTAAATGAGCTTCGAGTAAAGACCACGCCTTGGCAAATGTAGTGTAGGACGCCCTCCAACCCGATGGACCGACTACCTTAGGAAGATGGCTGACAGTGGATGGATGAAAAAATCGGGAAATCGTCTTCTTTGGCGCTCTTTGCGTCCAGCAGTGGACTGCAATAGGCTGAATAGAGAGATAGGCCAGTTTTTTAGGAAATAAAAAAGAACACGTTTAATTCTTCTGTAATTTGTTTAGCTGTTTTTATAATCGACATCGTAGACAAAGACGTAGGATCTTTCCGTTTTGGAATAATGTTCGAATTTATATGGGAGCAACATCAAAGGGCACAAAATTACATGGTAATGACGCCTATTAGCTTGTACTGTCCAGTAATGTGTAACATAAGAAATCTACGCATTACTCTACAGGGTGTTAGGTAAATGGTATAGGAAGATGAAATGTCTATGTAAAAATATGCATATAAATAGTATGGTGAAGTCAGAAAATTATATCATCATTTCAATTTTTAAAAAATCATACCTACAACACGAATAAATTTGACTTCATAAACAAATTTCTGGTTTAACCGTAGTATTGATATGCATATTATGCGAACATTGGCTAGTTTCGGCTTGATGTGCCCATATACTTCACACCCTACGTATAGAGTTTTTAACGGCTACAATAAGGGAACACAAGTGTCCCAATCGCACCTCTCCCGGGTCCTTGAAAAATTGTCCATTGCAGCTCAGGACAAATGCCCTTTCACTACAGATAAATGGCCAGCCGTTTTTTAACTAAATAAAATAAAACCAATAAAAAAAGGTTCACCAGTCCTGAAATTTCCTGAAAACATTGAGTTTAGTTATACCAATTGTTGGCAGAAGATAAAATACACCGTATATTGACGGTAAACATCAAATGCTTTTTAGCTACGTAAGAAGTACTTAGATTTAATTAAATACGTCGAAAGGTACTTCAAGCAGTATGTACTTGATTTTATTTTTAATGTAAGTAAATCTTTTAAAAATATATAATGTTAGTCTTGGGCTAAGCAGAAAAACTTCAAAAGTTAATAAGTTATTACTGTTTAACTGCTAAAAGAAACTTTAATTACCGTTGATATTTTTTAAAGAGCTAACAAAATTGCTGTTTAAAGGTAAGTGCGGCAGCCGGCTGCCTCTTGGGGGTTGAAGGATTAAAAAGTGAGAGCTAACACAGCATTATACTAATAGTTGTGAAACAAGGTAGCAATGAAAGTTAAAATTGTTTGACGAACTCTGAGGATACTAGAATATAACCCCATAAACATCAACAAAAAATTTTATAAATACAAACGTAGTGCACAGGTACTAATAGACAGATAATGTAACCACTCTTGACGTGGGTTTACTTATTGTTTTATAACTTAGTTCTTTTAGAGTTCTTTATGGTGCAGTGTAGTGGTAAATGTAAGTATTTATCTAAAATCGTATATAAGTAAACTCTCAATAGCTATTGAAATGTGTACTTCCGGCCGTCTGAGCCAGAGTCCTAGAGAGATCTCGCATATCTAGGCTGATAACGAATCGTAGGTGACGCCAATATACCTAGGTTTCATCGTTTGTGACGCAATAGATTTTTTGAAAATTGAAAAAAACCTGGCTCAGACAGCCAGAATTTCACGTTTTCCGACAGTCTGGATCTCAAATTCTAGAGGGTTTTAGGGCCCCGTTTCTTATCAAATGTTTAGTGACGCGATATGTGACGGCATTTAAAGTAGTTTCATCCATTTTGATGCAATGGTTTTCGCGGAATCATGAAAAACGTGTGGTCAGACAGCCTGATATCCGGCTGTCTGAGCCATTTTGTTTTTGCAGATATATAACGAAATATCACATTTCAGACTCATCTTTATGGATTTTACTTTAGTGACGCGATATGTGACAGCTCTCGACCAGATTTGAACCTTCGTTACCCACGCGTTTAGGAGACATTCTAAAAAAACTGTAAGCACAGACATCCGGAATCCGGCTGTCTGAGCCATCCAGTTCTACCACTTCCAGGTGTTCTTGGTAGCTGGAAACTCATCTAATCGTTAGTGACGGTGATGGTTAATACGAAATATCGTTTGTGACGGCTCTATATGCCGACAAACAAAAGATATAAGCAAATCAATTGTTCTCCATACGATGCATCAGGGTGACCATATTTCCCACTTTATTAGGTATGCAAATACTAGTATTGTAGAAAATCGAGGCAACTCGTTTTACCACAGCTGCTTACCGGTCAGCCGGATATCAGGCTGTCTGACCACACGTTTTTCATGATTCCGCGAAAACCATTGCATCAAAATGGATGAAACTACTTTAGATGCCGTCACATATCGCGTCACTAAACATTTGATAAGAAACGGGGCCCTTAAACCCTCTAGAATTTGAGATCCAGAGTGTCGGAAAACGTGAAATTCTATTAATTCAGGTTTTTTTCAATTTTCAAAAAATCTATTGCGTCACAAACGATGAAACCTAGGTTTATTGGCGTCACCTACGATTCGTTATCAGCCTAGATATGCGAGATCTCTCTAGGACTCTGGCACAGACGGCCGGAAGTACACATTGAAATTGGCATGCAAATTATTGAGTAAATATCTGTCGTGTCGTTAAAAGGTTTCTCCAGTTTTATTTAAATGATCCACTTTCCCAAAAGTTTTTTCTCGGATACATAGGCTGTGCATAAATCCTGCCAAATTATCTTTAGAACCGAGATCGAAACACATTGTTTCATTTCTAAAGCGACAAAGAAATGATCAGCGGAACAGTCGGTGAATTGTCGGCTCATTCGACAAACTGTTTTGATCGCTTCCAAGGAACTTGAGTAGATACATACCTCGTCGTACCCAATGATTTGCGTTTCAAAAGGCGAACCAGTCCTCTCGGAAGTCAAATCCGGAAGAGAACTAATTACGACACAAAAAGTTCCACCTTTTTACTGTGTGCTGTCAAAGTTATGTGATTCCGGAAACTAATGAATCCTCGTAACGACATTTCGGCGATAACGAGGTCGATTGAACTCTACCTATTTTAAATCTTGAGCTGAGTCCTTACTGATCAAAGTATTTAAGTATGTTTATCCGTTATCTAGTCGCCATAGTACAAGCTTTGCTTAGTTTGGGGTAACTTAATTGGTGTGATTGTGGAAAAAAAAAGATAAAAACGTAATGAAAAAAAAGGTTTCAGAAGATGATATATAAGCTATTTGACAAATCAAATTTTATTTTCAATCTTGTATTCTCAATACGTACATACTAAAGCATAAAAATTATTAGCATAAGTTTTATTTGTACATAGCATAGGCAAAAAAGAAACTAACTGTACGCTAAATATCACAACTTAGTTAGCGAACAATACTGCGATCTAATTGATCGACTATTGCTGGTTGTGTTACCAGCTGGTGATAGGCAAAAATTGAGCTTTGAATAATACCTCACTACTCTCCTTTTCATTACATTTACATTTTATTTAAGTTATACTTACGTGTGGTACGTTTCCTGCTCAAAATCACCCTGTCGTAGGTAATTAACCTAGTAACGACATAAGAATGTCTTAGTGTGACATCGCAATTAGTAAGTTTTTTTTCATAAAACCTGGAAAATGAATTTCTGATCCGACGAAGCTCTAACAGTAGGCTGTTTCATAATATGAAGTGTTTAATACTGCGACAAAACCCAACGCTTTGCCTGCATGGAATTGGGGATAATCCTCTGTCAGTGACGCAGTGAACCTGTGTGATCTCTGTCTTATGTGATATTACACGCAGGTTAGAAATTAATAAACGAAAAGGTAAAGAGTTGATTAATAATAAATCATATATACTGTTTTTCCAACATATTATATCGCAATGCGAATTGCAAATGTTAATTTTTATCATACAATGAATCTCAATAATTACAGTACAAATTAGAATTTTCAAGTGTCAAATTTTATCAGTCCGGAATTCATTAATAGTATAATACATTTTCTCTTTTTAAAAAAATTAAAAATGTTTTTATAATTTTGTAAATGTCAATGTTTTAATCCAACAGGATGTTTATTAAATATTCGTATAGACATACAGTAGGTACACATTTCTTGAGTAAAGTACTAATCTTTGTGTGGAATAGTCAAATTCTCAACTCTTCTGCCCCTATATCCAGTTTTTTTTTTATTTCCAAAAATAGTGATATTTTTTACAAAAATACTAATCTCAAAAATGTATAGGCAAGGAAGAGGCAAAATATTTAAAGACTTGAAAAGGAGCTTACTGCTGTCTAAATAATGTGCACCACAAATCGCTCTGACACATTTCTTATGAGCTTTATAAGCTCTGGGCATATCCACGGAATTTCCCCATAAAATGAGACCATATAATAATGAGGTTTTTATATTGTGGACCATATCGTGTCGTGTGGTGCCGGCACGTTAAAAGAATTGCATCACCCCTTCTCTTCCTATGGGTGTCGTAAGAGGCGACTAAAGGAGAACCGCCACAAGAAGACGGGCAGCAGCGTCTCCTCTCCACCATTGGCCAAACTGCGATCGCAAACCCGCCTGCCAAGCGTGGCGGTTAGGCAAAATCCTCCTTTTGGAGAGGCCTGCGTCTCAGTGGAATGGAGTCAGCAGTGGACTGATATAGGATGGTGATGATGATGATAATGATATCGTAATACGGATGAGACATATCCATGGTATGCTATGACTGCCGCATCCTTAGATGCTACTTGTCTCACTCGGTTAAGAGCACAAACGAACCTATCTATTTGGTTAATAAAGTGTCAATATGGTTTTTCCAATTACATAAATAGTCTCTTGTCAAACCTAACAAATTTGTAGAATTAAAATTATTAACCTTACAACTATTATAACTAAAACTTATAATAACGGGTCTAAACGCGACGTACTATAGTATGTAGCAGTATTGATACTAATTACATTCCTCGACGTTTCGACCGTGATGCTACGGTCGTGGTCACGACCCCGACTGGTGCGCGGCATCTTCGTCTGCACCGGGCGGCCGGTTCTTCTGCTACCCTCGAACTCTCCAATATTTGTTGTGCTCTTGAACTAAAGTCAGTAGGTTCAGTGCGACACACAACACTCACAGTACCCTGGTTAATGTTTATTGATAAAGGCGACACACGCAGTTTGCACTTATTATGTAATGTAAGTAATATCAATACCACTACATACTATAGTACGTCGCGTTTAGACCCGTTATTATAAGTTTTAGTTATAATGCAACGCGAAAGTTTAAAAGATTATTATAACTTATGTCATTTTTTTCGTAATTATTGGATTTTGCTTCAAATTTAATATTTTTAGGTTTTATTAACATTGAGATTCAAATTGTTGCATTCTAGTCACTTAATTATTTTAGTCAAATTAGCATTGGTAATGTGAGCTAACTCTTCTTTATTTTTACTTTTGACGATAAGAGTGGTACCATCCGCAAAAAGTATGCATCGATGATTTGTAACATTCGGCAATTCATTTAGGTATAGTAGGAACAGTAGTGGTCCCAGTACACAGCCTTGAGGAACGCCACGACGATTATCGCTGTAGCTAGTAGGGTGGGCCAAAAAAAACTTTTAATTTTTTTTTTCTTAGATACCGTGAAAATATTGTCAGAAATGACGAAAAAAAAATTCTGGTAGAGTTTAAGCTCTTAATATTAATATTAAGCGGTGGCGAATCGTAATTTTTAATTTCCCATTTAAATAACACAGGAATTTTTTTTTTATTTTCTTTTGATTTTTAATGCGTTTGAACGAATAATTATCTAGGTAAAGCGAAAACTTATTCTTGTAGGGAATTTAACGATCTACAAAAAAGGTCTGATATGATTTTTTGCTAAGTCGACTCTTTCAAAAGTTATTCGAGGTGAAAGTTCAACTCTAAATCCTAAAAGATAATTTTTGCAATTTTTTATACTTTATCGCAAAATAATGGCTCAAAAACATAATATATCTCATTTTTTGTAATACTAATGGAATGTTTTGGTAAAACAATAATATTTTCACAAAATATCGTAAGAAAAACGAATTTTATGATACTTAATTTAAAAAAAAAACCGAATTCTACTCTACCTGAATAATAACATTGTAGAAATGATTATTTCCTAAAAACATAATAAGTAAATCGAGTAGTCAACAATTTTAGCGGTAAAATATGAAATAAGTGATTACATTTATAAATTGTATAACAGAATTGGATTTCTGATCTTTTCAATACTTCCAACTATGCTATGGCTAAATGTCTTTTTAACGATTTTTATTTGAATCCTGCTGGATGACAAAATTTTTTTTTTATAAATTCATCGATTAAAAACAAAAAAGTTATAAAAAATAAGATATATTATGTTTTTGAGCCATTATTTTGCGATAAAGTATAAAAAATTGCAAAAATTATCTTTTAGGATTTAGAGTTGAACTTTCACCTCGAATAACTTTTGAAAGAGTCGACTTAGCAAAAAATCACATCAGACCTTTTTTGTAGATCGTTAAATTCCCTACAAGAATAAGTTTTCGCTTTACCTAGATAATTATTCGTTCAAACGCATTAAAAATCGAAAGAAAATAAAATAAAAATCCTGTGTTATTTAAATGGGAAATTAAAAATTACGATTCGCCACCGCTTAATATTAATATTAAGAGCTTAAACTCTACCAGAATTTTTTTTTCGTCATTTCTGACAATATTTTCACGGTATCTAAGAAAAAAAAAATTAAAAGTTTTTTTTGGCCCACCCTAAGCTAGATGTATATGTGTTCCTAAAATTTTCAGATATCCGCGAGGTTTCGACACACTGTTGTCGATTGATATTTCGGTTGGTTTGAGCACTTTGACACTTGTCTCGGGTATAGGTTAGTTGGTGTAAGAGCACGATACCTATAACCATAATCGCACCACAGTCACACTCACACACGCACGCTTTCCATGCAATCTGGTCACTTGTATAACAATAATCATACCCCTCTGACTTTTCTCATTACGTCCCCTTGTTGCTCTTATTGGCTACAATTACTAACGCTATAGCTATGTACTTAGATAAGCTAGACCATAACTATTTTTCGAGAAAAGTACGAATGAAATTTTAGAGAGTGGTTTAGAATAGACAGCTATGCGGGAAAAATATAAATAAAACACACATTGTAAAATTATGTATTCTTTTGTTCACTCAGAAAAGGCAATAACACGATTCATGTACGCGCCGTAACGAGCATTAAGTGTTATATTATCTTAGATATAACCAGCATGTAATTACTATAAACAAAAATTTAAAATAGTATATACTTGTTGCCAGATCCACCGGTGAGGGCTCGGAGCAGCCGCAGCTAGTGCTGCTGTACTTCATGGCGCAGCTGCTTCTGCGGGAGCTCGCCAAGTGCCATCGGCTGGTCCAACTCGTGCCGATGGACATGACGTCGTACTATGGTGAGCTCGACTACTTATGCTTAAGAGGCCTATTACAAAATTTTGACAGTTTTATTTGTTTGATCATAAGTGGTCATTTAAAAGATAAATCGAAAATCGGAGGCCGCTACATACTATAAAATAACGTAAGAAAAACATATTAATGATTCATTTACTACTGCAAAAGCGGTATACTTTCATAGGAACGTGAAATTTTTAAAGAGGTCAACATATTAACCGTTGCATCACAATACATTTTTGAAAATATTATGTATGTAAGAAAAAATCTAAGTTTGTTTAGCCTAAAAAGTGATTCACATCATTATAATACTGGAAATAAAAATAATCTTGCCGTTCCTTGCTTCAGATTAAAAAAAGTTGGTAATTCATTTATGGGAAATGGTATAAAAAAAATTCAATAAATTACCACAAACACTTGTTGAACTACCGATTCATGAGTTCAAAATCCACATTAAAAAAGTTCTTATGACAAAAGGATATTACAAATTAGAAGATTATTTCAACGACAAGAGTGTATGGACTTAAACTGCCTAGCTCGCACTTACTAATTGTCTTGTAAAATGTATTTCCTGTAAAATCAGGCTGATAAAGGTGACTGAGTTTGTTGCGCCGTTTCTTCTCATCACCAGCCTATATGTAGTCCCGAAGCGGTGGTAGGGCTAAGTTATATTTTGGGACGTGTATAAGTGCCCGGAGAAGGGCCTACATACAGAATAAATCATTTCATTTTATTTCGTTTCGTGCAAAAAATAGGGAAATGACTTTTTTGCTTCGTCCCAAAAGGTTCATGATGATTTAATAAAAAATACTTATTGATACTTGTAGGTTTCCCTTTTTTACCCGACTACGGCGAAGCCAAAAGGAAGGGTAATGATCTTGGCAGTCTATGTATGTATGTATGTATGTTTGTATGTTCCACCGTAGCACCTAAACTACTGAACCGATTTTAATATACGAGGTGTCAATAGATTCGTATTAATGGCCCGGGTAAAATAGGCTATATAAATTTTATCAAAATTGTCTCAGACGGAATTAAAACGTCAGTTTTTAACAAAAGAAAAACTTAAATTGTGATAATCATCACGTGTTTGGTAACAAAAGAAAGTTCTTGGCTAGCACATTACGAATATGTATATATATCATATTGTTTCAGTCATAATCTATACATTTAAATGCTTTGTCCTGAATGACAGCCTGACGGATCAATGCACAGCCTAAGCCGCTGATCGTAGAGACCTGAAACTTGGAGTGTGTGTTTTTTGTATGACGTAGGCATTCGATAAGAAAGGAGTTTGCGAAATTCAACCCCAAAGTGGGTGAAACCGGGGGGCAAAGTTTGTATGGGACAACGTGATTCCATGGTCCAATCAACTTCAAATTTTGCATAAACATTCTTTAACAGCATTGACGAAGACATGTTTTGTATTTTATTAAAATGCATCCCCTAGCGGGGTTAAATAGGGGTAGAAAGCTATTTTGGGGGTGATTTGCTTCGAAGTTGATATCAACACTCCTTAGCGAAGCTATATATGAAGAATTAAAAATAATTTATTTTAAAGACGGTTGTCATATCATTGTCATGTAGTGTCAAACACAAAGACATTTCAAATACATTATTTTGATGTGAAAAAATTTTTTTCGTAAGCTTCCTTAAACTTAGGATTCGCTACATATCTATGTAATCTTCTTTATATATAAAACAAAGTCGTATTTCTTACAACACTCATAACTCGAGAACGGCTGGACCGAGTTTCATGGTTTGTAATTTGTTGGATTTGTCTCCGCCCCGAATAGTAGAATAAATAATTAAAAAATGGAAAAGCTGACGAAAGAAAAAACTGTTAGGCGTTACGTAGTTCGCCGGGTCAGCTAGTTATTAATAAAAGTAAACTAACTGATCTGAAGACTAGAACTTCAAGATTTCTATATTACAATGAAGTTCTGACGCTACGATGGAGGTAGTAAAAGGCAGTCTAGAGACCATTTTTTGAAGCAGAAGCAGGTGAAGCAATCATTGAGGATAATGTACTTGGACGCAATTATCATTTGGGGCTAGCCAAGTAAAATAAGGCGGACTGCAGCCACGGACGTAAACTGCAGCCTCGTTCTGTAATTCTGACCATGAACATGACAGCAGAGACGTTACTAAAACGAATGAGATTTGATATAGCATACCAGCAAGCCAAGATACCTACTGTACCTACAGACAATGATAGTGTGATAATGATGTGATGACGTCATTCTACTGATGGACAGAGGCCTCTCCAAATGCACGACAGTGATCCCAATCCATGGCTATTCTTTTCCATCCATTTCCAGGTTTAAGTAGAACATCGCATTATGACAGCAGATATTAAGGTTTAAGTTAGGCCAGAAATTGTAATGAGAATAAAGATGTATTAATTGTAATTTTAAGTATTGAGTAAGGACCTAGGTATAATGTTTTTATGTTTAGTTTATGAACATAATTAAAAATATTTCTTTTCTTTAAATTTGTCTTAGCTCTTTACTTGACTTAGTTTACTTTTGTTTTTTACAAACACTACCGTTACAGGAAATAACCCCAATAATACTGATAGGTAGCGCCGCGCCCGATCCACTCGTGAGCTGTACGCACGCAGCACGCGTTCCGTTACTCAATCGTTTGGTGCGCCTCCTTAGCGCAACTTATGCTAGGCTTAAGACAGAGCGCGAGATCTGCGCGCGTGCATTTCCAGTTTACTTTCTAGGTAGCTCATAGGTCGCGCGGTGCATTCGCCAGACTTGAACGCGGTCTTAGGTTAAGACCAGATCTGGCGAACGCGCCGCGAATGCGCAGGTCGCGCGCAGCACGGCCTGTGAGCTACCTGAAAAGTGAACTAATATAAATAATAAATACACGTGCAGATCAAATCCTTGCATGAGTTGCGCTATGGAGGCGCACCAAACGATTGCAGTTAAGCTTCAACCAAACCAACGCGTTCAGCCTGCATGCGCGTTGGCGACTTCTCGCGTGCAAGGCCAGTGTACATCAAACGCGCGGCCTAGGTACGCGTTTAGTCCAGTCTGCATCTACCTTCCGTTCCGAACATACTCCTACCTAATGAATTTGGTGATAATAATAAATAAATAAATATAAATATTGGACAACATCACATACATTGCTCTGATCCTAAGGTAAGTTGATAAAGCACTTGTGTTATAGAGATCAGAAACAACGACGGTACCACAACACCCAGACCCGAGCCAATATAGAAAAGTTCGTTTTCTACATTTAACCGACCGGGGATCGAACCCGGAACCTCAGAGATGGCGGCGCCATTTAAAGTCCGGCATGCTCGCCTCTTGGCTACGGAGGTCGTCATAACGAAAGATAGCGAAACTAAAATCAAAGCTGAAATGCTTCTATAAGCAGCAGTTATTGAAGATGAAAAAAATGAGTATCATTTGAAATAAATTAATTTATAATCAATCTGGTAATCATTATTGACGCGGGTTTCTTTTAAACAATTCGTAAAAAATCAAACATTACAATAAAAGTAATATGGATATTATCATATATCATATCTGTCCATGACATCAAATGAACGCGGCCGCCCGATCGCGCGTGCGAACGCTGTATTTCAAGCCGCAGCTGCGCAGGACGCACCGGTTTGAACTCGTCGCTACAAATGGTATTTAACTATCTGAATGCTACCGTGCACGCCATCGCGCACGCAGGATGAACGCGTTGGTTTGGTCAAGGCTTAACGGATCGCGTGATGCGCGCGTGCAGCTCCCCTTAACTTCTTTTCTTAGAATGCTACCATGTAGATACTAAATGGCTAGTGTATTATGTCGATCGGGAAACGGAAAAATATTAAATAAAAAAATAAGTTAAAAAAACTATAACCCGACTACGTAAGTAAGTGGTCTAAAAAGGACGAAACAAGTAAATAATTAAGATAGAAATCCAGAAATGCACTGGTACAAAAATGGTCAAGGTAGAGCCGTGGTCGTACCCACTGTATACCTACTATGATATTGTGGGTGCCAGGAACACTTCCATTGAACAGAAATGGTACTGTGATGGTAGGTTACATCAGTGGGTGCGACCACGGCTCTACCTTGACCATTTTTGTACCTGTGCATTTCTGGATTTCTATCTTAATTATTTACTTGTTTCGTCCTTTTTAGACCACTTACTTACGTAGTCGGGTTATAGTTTTTTTAACTTATTTTTTTTATAGTACGATTTTCGATTTATCTTTTAAATAACCAGTAATCACCAAACAACCGCAAAACTGTCAAAATTTTGTAATCGGTCTCTTAAATAAGGTTGGTTAGTGGTTGAGGTTTAAACACGCTCATGACTACCACATACCATGTGGTAGTCATGAGCGTTTAAAGGGAGCTTTGGGGGCTCATTCTAATATACTGGTACTTTATAACAACCTGATAACTTTCACCGCCTTGCAAAGACTAGTTTTTCGATCCTCGGGCACCTCCAAGTGAGAGCTATAGCCATAGTCGTCACGATTGCGGGCAGCTGCTGGAGGATGCAAACGGCCCAGGAAGCCTACGAAAATCTTTTATTCGTTCGAACGTAAGTATAAACTTAACAGATTAAAATAACCATCTCCTTGTATCAACCTTTGGCAAAATATGACCAACTCCAACTAGCCGTGTTAAAGAAACGCACGACCGTTTACCACAAATGGTCAAAGGTTTAATACAAGGCATGGTTATTTTGATTTGATAGGTTATACGTCCGCGTCAGAACGAACGAAACACTTTCGTAGTAAGCCACTTCAGACCTCTTTGCTTTGATGTTCTATAGGGAAGGTCTGTGTTCAACATTGGACTACCAAAGACTGATGATGAAGATTTAACATAATTTGACCTATATTAACTTAAAGGGGATGAAAAATATAGTGTCTGAATGAATCTAAAAGTCGAAATCATAGAGTAATTAAATATGTATAAGAAAGTCGAGACCACAGAACAAGTAAGACTCGCTATTTGGAATAATTACGGCCTTACTACAAAAAGATAGACTAGTGTTGAACACGTGTTGAACACCTGTTTGCAGATAAGTCACCCAATTTGAAATGTTTGTTAGTAATATGTCTCGAACGTCAGATGTGTCAACATTTCAATTTGGTTGATTAATTTTAGACAAGTGTTTAACGCTGTTCTATCTTTTTTGTAGTAAGGCCAGCGTAGTTTAGCGTCATTCAACAGTCCTACTTTCTTAAACTATTGTTTATTTTAGAGTAAGATGTTGTATGGGAATTCATTATTATATCATCTTAAATTGTATGTTAAGTTACTTAGATTACAAAGATCAATTGTTACAAACGGTTGAAGATGCTGAATGAAAACATTTCTTAAACAAATATAATTATAATACCATGAAATAATTATTTAATTACGCTAGTAAATAAAATGCTTTTCAAACTTAAGATGCTAAACCTGAAACAGCAAGGTTTAAAAGTACTATTAACATACTATGGCGTAGATGACCATAACATTTTTGTGACACTGGTAGAAAAACGTTTCATTAAAAGGGCGTAATGCGCAACGTTATTACGATCACGCGTCATACGTCACACATCGATTACATAAATATAACGTCATGCAGGTAATCAAGCGAGGTGCTGACACACTGCGCTATAATATTTCAGCGTAGGTGGGTGAAGATTGAAGACCCCGAGATGAGGTACTTAATATGTCATCCTGTTCGGGCTCGAACATCCAAAGCGACCCGAATTACTGACTCTTGTTACCTAATGTCATCTCCACAAATCCCGTTAAATTTTCAAGCGACCCTATTTAAACGCTCAGATAGCTTATAAATGGAGGCACCATGTCACGACAGCGATTTGTCTAGGTACACTAAATACAATGGTAGTTCTAACTAAACGCCTGACGACTTCATTTGTTATTCATCATTGTTGTTTTAACCAACACTGAATTATTGTGATCACTTGATCAAGTTATGTAACGCAAAATTTTTCAATAAAATCGTTGGTTTATTTTCAATTTTGGGACACGAAAACTTACCTATCTAATTGGATTTGTAATGTTTCAAGTCTAAAAAAGTACACAAGAAAATTGAGCAATCAGTGACATAATTCCTGAAGTTTTAAGAACAGTTAAGTATTTTTTTAGATGTCCTGAAGAAGAAACTTGTCCCTGAAGGAGTTCAGAGCTGAGGGTCGAGGGGTAAAAAATACATTTTGAATTCTGCTTTTAAATTATACCTAATGAAACACAAAAAAATATGTAACTATTATGTTATTCATTTTTAAGGGTTTCGTAGTAAACTAGTAACCCTTGCCAGAATTGTCTTTGTGTCCGTAGGTATATCCGTCGTAGCTAGAGCATCTGTCTTTGAAGTCATCTGCATAGATATCAAAATAAAGCCAAGGAGGAATGAACATGTCCTTAATAAAATTATTATACTAATTTCAACATGGGCCCATATATACTACCTATGTGGTATAGCCCTTAGCGGTACAAAATATACTTTGCATCCATCCCTATTCTCAGACCTACTGAATATATACATACACACAAAATTCATAACAATTGCCCGTTTCGGAGGAGTTTTGTTACAAACACTGTGACACGACAATTGTTTATATTAGATGTAATTGAAACAAGTTATAGTATTTTTATAGGATACCTCTGAAAATAACTGTGCCAAGTTTTGAAATGAAGCAATTGAATTATTTTTTTAAAATTAGCTAATCAACTTAATGTAAGTAAATATGGCACTAATATGAAATGCATGTTTTTCAAAATACATCACGTAGTTTGGCGTTACTTATAAGTAGGTAAGTAGATATCTAAGGTATTCTACATGTACATGCATGTTTAATTTCATCCGCTGGCTGAAAAATGTTTCTTGTCAGACAAATGGGTTTACTTCACCCTAGGGGTTTTGTGGAGGCCATATAAAAAATTATGGTACTTTCGTAAACAGTAACAGAGACAGTAGGTACGTTGGTATCGCTCTCCTGTGATAACTGTGCATGTGTGCGTATTTTTTTTGTATTATTACTTTTTATACTAAGACACTTTTTAAAAAGCTATCAAAATCTAGCCTTAATAAAATAAATTAATTGCTGTTCGTTAGTCGCACTAAAACTTAAATCGTCTTATTCGGGGTGCATTTGCTATTCCGGGACTAAGTTAAACTACTGTTTTAACGTACAAAAATCAGTGGTTTAACCTTAGTCTGGACTAGTAAATGCACTCTGAATAAGACAGTAACGGTCTGGAAATATTCGTAAAAGTCCAGAGAAAGCTTAAATGGTGAAAAAACCTGGCAAAAATGCGGAGACAATACTAAAAATTATTTACTTTATTTTTCAATTCAAACTGTTCCTATTAACATGTCAAATAAATAAAAATTATTTAATTTTGAGTAATTTCTATAGTAAGCTAGTTATCATAGTAAAATTGACTCAATGCCATCCTTTTGGCGGCGGTGCGACGAATGAGAAACTCAAAGTTACGTATTATGGAGCCATTACATTGACAGAAAATCTTATTCAAACACGTTGTATTTTATTACCAAATTTTAGACAATGTTCTGAAGGGACAGTCAAAGACCTGAAGATAGATTTATGGTATTTTCATGTCCTCTCTACATGCTATTAAAGCCTTATTTATGGCTCTACAATGCCGTTTCGTTGCTTTACCGTGTACATGTTATATTTGGAAAATAAGTAAAATTGAAATCAAGAAATTAAGTTCTCGATAACATTATATACACTATAACCATTAAATATACCAGCTTACCTAAGTGGTTACGTTATAGCCAAATGTATTTTCTTTGATAAGAATAGGCGATTAAAATAACTACATGTTTCATTAACTTTCTTCGTAACGATTGTAATAATAAGTTTTCATAACATTTAAGATCTAAGACAGTGTAGAGACTTGATGTAGCACAGTAAGTATATAAGCTGTAACAAAAACGTGTTCGAAAGGGTTTAATTCTGATGCTCAAATACAAGTTGGGAGACAGCACAGGGCGCGAGACTGGGGCGTAGTGAAAATAATATGTATTGTTATATCTCCGCCCATAGAGATCTATACATATTTCTCACAACATCACGCCCCGTCGTCCACACGCTCATTGCACAGACCTGGTCTAGAAGGTGCTGGGGGCTTAGACAAGCGACAATTGCTACGAAGTGATACGATATTTAAATTCGCTATCGCCTGTAAGATGACGATTTTTATCGTCTTTAAATTTTTAACTTTGGCTAAAGTCTCTAAGGCGCGAACAAGACAGTTTTATATTATACCTATATTGGGCTTTGCGCTCTATGATAGCACCGCGGTAGCTATTTATTGATATTTTGGTTTTTCTCGATCGCCATCCATGTTTCTAACAGCGTGCCCAAGGCGCTTGCTTATCTTTTTTTATATGCATTAGTTTCATGCTTGCAAAATTTTCAACAGAAAATCGAGCGGGTCCGTCCAACTTTGGCAACGTCATCAGCCAAATTCTGCTGTGCAAGCAGATTACGCCAGACTTCAACCAGGAAGAGCTATGCAGTATCGTTAAGGACACACAGGAGATCACCAGGATAGTCAACGACATCCAGGAGTGCCTGCCGCAACACGAAAACCTTAATCATTTGGGTAGGTATTTATTAACATTGCCAACTAAATAACGTTAATTGCTTAGCTTCAGATTTTACTTTTGATTAAAATCTAGGTGTCCTTGTTCTTGCATTAAATAAAAAATCTCAAAAATTCCAAATACTATTAAAATAGCTACGACTCCTGTTTCAACTAATTAATAAATAATAAAATCTTTCCACAACCACGCCAATTACCTAGACCCAAAACTATGGCGACATAGGATAAACATACTTAAATAGGTTTATAAAACATATCCATGAATTAGGTACAAATGCTCGAGTTCATCGAACTAAAACATTTTTATTTGAATTTGCGGGTTTTTTTTTTAATTCGGACAACATCTCATATATTGGCGGGGTAACTATGAACTCTTAAAACAATCTCAAAGCTGTCAAATCTGTCAATTTTGGTACGTCATTACATACAAAATTTGACAGATTTGATAATGTTTGACAGGTTTGAGATTGTTTTAAGAGTTCGTGGTTACCGCCCAGATCTTAAAGTAAGTAGCTAAAGCACTTGTGTTATGGAAATCAGAAACAACGACGGTACCACAACACCCAGAACCGTGTTAATATAGAATAGTTCGTTTTCCACATTGACCCGACCGGGAATCGAACCCGGGAAACAATCTCAAAGATGCCGACGCCAAGTCCGGCATGGTTGCCTCTCGGCTACGGTGGTCGTCAAGATTCGAACCCGCAACTGCCAGGCATTGTAGTCCATAGCTCGTACCACTACACCAGACGGTCGCCCAATGGAACTAAGAGTAAATAAATATCGCCTGAGTAAGCATTCAATCTTAGATTCATCGTCACGTACCATTAAATGAGATTAAGGATAAACGGAGTTAATAAGTAAAATATTATATATTTCGAGCATCGAGCATCTCTTAGAACTCATTTTGTAAATATCTAAATTAAAATAAATCACTCCACAGAATCGACAGCCCTTGAGTAAACTTTCAAAAAGATTTCATCTCATGAATATGAATCATGCACCTGTACAATGCAAATGGGACAAACAAATTTAAATTAAGGCAGGAAATAATTAGGATTATCGAGGTTGAGCACATTGGGGCAATTGTAGTATTTTGACATTCAAAATTATTTATATAGGATATTCTTAGTGTTACTTACTTTATAACATAGGTATACTTTGTAATAATACCTTCATTATTTTTAACAGTACTAAGTACTTAATTAGGACGAGTTAAACAAGCATTACAGCTAACGAGCTGTGACCTCCTTGGTTTTAGCCTAATTGACGCGAGGAACTTCGGAATTACTCGACTAAATAACACTGATTCTGGTAAATTATGTAAAATCTCAATACGTACAATTAATGTATACTCTTATATAAATATAAGAGTACCTACCTAGAGAAGGTTTATAGACTGTTTTAACATAAATTGCATACGGTGACATACATATATTGTATTCCGAAATTCACTTAAGTTTATTAAAATTTTCTACGTACTATATTTTATAATACAATTTATTTTGTGTGGATCTTTTGTGTAAGATTAATTGTGTAAATTTTTGTTTTTAGCAATTCCATGCAAGGTTTAATTGAAGATAAATAACACTTGAAAAAAATCATCGACCTCAGATGGGACTCGAACCCAAGTCCCATCGCATGCCGGGCGAGTGCTTTGACCACTAAGCTACCGAGGACGTCACGTGACAAGATGAAATTCCTCAAGTGTTTTTTTTCTCGCTGTCAAAGCCAGCGTATCTCTGATCAATGTTGTAGCTATATGTATAGCTGAGTAGTATACTACCGTCAACACCCTATAGAAATATTTTTACAAATATTTGACTATTGGTTAAGATCAGAAATGCTTAAAAATTGTAAATTTTTGTTTTTAGCAATTCCATGCAAAGTTTAATTGAAGATAAATAACACTTGAAAAAAAGTGAGGTCGATGATTTTTTTTCAAGTGTTATTTATCTTCTTAGATTAATTGTGATCAAAAGCAAGACTATCAAACATAAAAGATTAAATTAAATGTTATAAACACTTAATTAATTCCCTAACTAAATGTGTGATATATATGACGACCTCCGTAGCCGAGAGGCGAGCACGCCGGACTTTAAATGGCGCCGCCATCTCTGAGGTTGCGGGTTCGATCCCCGGTCGGGTCAATGTAGAAAACGAACTTTTCTATATTGGCTCGGATCTGGGTGTTGTGGTACCGTCGTTGTTTCTGATTTCTATAACACAAGTGCTTTAGCAACTTACCTTAGGATCAGAGCAATGTATGTGATGTTGTCCAAAATGTATAATTATTATTATATTATATATAACACTAAAACACTAACAAGTAATTAGTGTCTAAACACGTTAACACTTAATTCTATTGGCTTTCATATGAATGTAAGGGAAGACTCGATTCTGGGGTAGCCGCTAAGCCACCGCCAATCTACCATCTCGTGTTTCACCCCACATGTCGTCAATGGTTCTATTTACTACTCTGTCAAGAAAGTACCGGGAAAAGATTAATAATACACAAAGTTTAGTTATTCATCCAAATTTATTTTATCACCCTTAAAGTATGCTCCTTCAGAAGCAATACACTTACGCCAACAAATAATCCAATTATCAATACATTTTTTAAACGCTTTTTCCGGAATCGAGTTCAGTTCTCGCCGCGAATACTCCTTTATGTCTTCTACCGAATGAAACCGGGTGCTACGAAGTGGTTATTTGAGTTTAGGAAAAAGAAAGAAGTCAGCTGGAGCCATATCTGGTGAATAAGGTGGCTGATCGATGGTATTTGTTGAGTTTTTGGTCAAAAATTGGCCTTGTGGGAAGGCGCATTATCGTGGTGCAAAATCCAAGAATTTTTCGTCTAATTTGCTCTCTTAAACGCCGCATAACGCTTAAATCATACTCTTTTTTTATCGTTTGACCTTCTGGCAAAAATTCTGATTGCACAACACCGCGACAGTCAAAGAAAACAGCCAACATGACTTTGACTTTCGATCGAGTTTGGCGCGGTTTCTTCGGTTTCGTTTCAGTTGGAAGGCGCCACTCCGAAGCTTGTTGACTAGTTTGCATATCAAACTCGTAAACATACGTCTCGTCACCAGTAACAATGCGTTTCATGAATGTTGGGTCGGAATTGACTTGTTCTAGCATGTCCTCAGCAACTCTTTTGCGATTGAGTTTTTGGAAAAAATTCAGGTATTTTGGGACTAGCTGAGCGGCAACATGTTAAATACCCAATTGATTATTTAAAATGGTACGAATCGACTCGTGTGACACAGAAAGTTCGACGGCTAGCTCTCTCAAACTTGAATGAGGATTTTCAGTCACTATTTCCTTCACTTTTGCGATGTTATCTTCAGTAGCAGACCATCCTACCAGAGCGAGGCAAATCTTCCACCACATCTCGACCGCTTTTGAGCGCTTTGTACCACTCATAAACACGTGTTTTTGATAAAGTCTATTCACCGTAAGCCATCTGTAATATTTTCAGAGACTCCGAACACGAAATCCCATTGGCGATGCAAAATTTAAGACAAACTCTTTGTTCGATGTTTTTGTCCATTATGAAATTCGCAATACACACAAGATATGGTATAACTAAAAACAATACTGTATTTAATTTCATTATCAGATGTAACTCAAACTCCGCGCCAAAATAAAAAACAGTTGTGCCAATCTAACAACAACAAAAAAATATATAATTTTGAATTTGGAACCATATACAAATCATCAATTCCCGAAACTCTTTTGACAGAATGTATACGATTTATTGAAGAATCATCCTACCCACATCTCATTTTGTATCTTCTATTAAAGAAGGTGTAGTTGTCGTGTAAGGGTTTAACGATAAAACCTGTCATTATCAGCGTTTTCAATCAGACTTTAGTAATCCAGTTCCACCGTTAATATTCTTTAAGATACCTATGCGAGTCGCCCTCGGGTTCGTTAATTACTCCTATTATTATCAATGCCAGTTCCACGTTACGTATTACACACATAATAACAAAGGAAGGAAGAGGTCCCATTTCCATAAAAGGATTACGGGATTTGCGCCACGTTCGCGTCTCTCTGCACATTAAGAACACTCTGTGCTGGTGGTGTGAGGAAAAATGCTCTTTATCCGACATACTCACGCCGACTTTTACAAATGTTTGCAATTATTATTTGCTCAGTTAACAGAATTTTACAGTAGGTAACACAATTACCGGCACTGCAGGCATTCGAGCTTAAAATATTTTACGCTTTGTTCTCACTTCTTTAGAATGCATTCTGAATTGCTGGCTTTAAACATTGCCACAGCAATTCTTGGTTTTTATTAACATAACTAAATTAAATGCTTAGCTATGTATTTGAATTTTTTTAGGAAAAAACCTAAACGTAATATTATAATACCACACCGACTCGACCGCGTTGGCAAACTTTTTGTGCCTTCAAATCACAAAATAGCCTCCGTGACTCCCAAACTGAAATTACCCGAGATAACATCTATGTCATACTTTGACACGTTTTTACTGTTTTAATTATGGCACAAAGTTTCATTATTTCGTAATTACTTACTCTGTGGTAGCATGTTATTTTATGGAGTTTTTAATGTGTTTCGATACAAATGATTGTCACAAACACTACCAATCGGCGTTTTATACATATAAAAGCCTGTAATAAATCTACGTTGTATCATTTATTATACATGGGATGTAAAATTTATGTAAAAACGAGCCCAGGGTTGACACTCTTGTAAAATGTATTTCAAAGTAGTCAAATAAAGATTGCAGTAAGCTGCTGAATGCAGGCCTCTTTTACCCGGCCAATCTGAAAGTCATTGGGGGAGGCCTATGTTCAGCCATGAACTTCCTATGGCTGAAATGATAATGATGAAATATTTTTTAACAGATTCCATGTCCAAAATATGACATTAAGACACACAACGCTGCCTTACATTATTTTTAAATTTACCAATTAAAATTATTAACATCATGTGCTACTTCTCCATATCTATCTTACCTACACTCCTAACTACGAAACAGCATTAAGTTAACTAAATGTTATCCTACAAATCGTATAAGCTCCTGATCTTGTTTCAGAGACCAACGTAGCGTTGAAAGGTGACGAAGTTAACGGCCTATGGAGGAATAAGAGGCGGGGTTCCCTCTACAAAGGCATGGGAGTGCTTTGTTGTGTTTCGAGGCCTAACTACCTCTGAGGGTGACGCGTCTCGCCGACGCGGCGGCCCAGCGCACATACTGACTAATCTTCACCTGTGAACTGTGCTCACCATTACCCAAAACTAGACACGTGCGTGATCAGTGAAGGTGACGTCGACACGTGCAAACTCGATCACATTTGATCGACTTCAGAAACAGTATATCGTTGAAAACCTGCAATGCGCGATACAGGTGCCATGTAGACTTTTTAACTGTCAGATTTAAAAAACGTTTAGGGCGAGCTAAAAACTAAAATGTGCTTGCTCTCAGGTTCCATGGGAATAAACACCAAATATAGAAGTATGATTAGAACAATAAATGGCAGACGACATTACAAGAAAACAGAAAATTTAATTTAATTGTGATTAATGTCAGGGCTCGTGCTTAGTTGGCAAAATTTGTAATATCGATTTACATTGCATGAAGGTATATGCATGAAAACAGAGACATAAATATTTATATCGGATTAGTGGAGAACACGATCGCAATTCACGCGTTACATACAATACCTATACCTAGATATGTACTACATGAATAAGCCCGGATATATTAAGTAGGTACATACATATAAGGTAATATACATATAGAGAATGTAATGCATGTCTGTGTACGCTGTACAGAATAGTAAATGAAAGGGTCCATTGTTTAAATTAGACGATAAATATCTAATGATAGTGGACGATTTGAGTAGGTAGAGCAAATCGCCTACCATGCGTAGTTCAATTGATATGTAACATTAAGTTATGAGTATACTAAAATCAATAAATTTATAATATTTATAATTAGAAATATTTATGTGAATTGCCTGGAATGGGATCAATTGCGTTTAAGTAGAATTAAATTGAAGTTTTTAGGATTCTTTGCACCATTTCTTATATTTGATTTACTATACAGGGTGTAAAAAAAGGCTTAACGAAGCCTTAAACCACGAATTCTATACAAAAAACCAAGTAGAATGCAAAAAAAATAAATGCTGGGAAATGACTTTTATTTTTGGGTATCAAAAAAAAATAACTTATATCTAACCCGCAATGTATAGCGCGCACGCCACAGACTATGCCTGTGTATGTAAGCGGATCATGTTTCTTTGTAAAA
This sequence comes from Anania fuscalis, assembly GCA_950371115.1. Taxonomy (NCBI): domain Eukaryota; kingdom Metazoa; phylum Arthropoda; class Insecta; order Lepidoptera; family Crambidae; genus Anania; species Anania fuscalis. Next base: position 15,261,851 of record OX493328.1, read on the forward strand.
AAGTTTAGTATAATCAAACAGGAGTCAATTTTGTAAAAAAATCTTTGGAAATAAAATTGTAAATTTGACTGTCAATAACTCGGTAACCCGTCATTTACCAGGTACCTATAGTGTAAAAAAAATGATCATAATAATACGTAGAATACGTGGTGTTCGGCTTCATTAAGCCTTTTTTTACACCCGATATAAATAAGTTACATAAAACATATATTTGTTTAAACACCACTCGACCTCAATTATGTAGATTAGTATTTATTGGTTCCTACTGTTTTAGCGATAGATCCCTAAACTTTGTAGACACTTATTGATCTCTTTATATGTTTTTAGCTTAAATTTTATATCGGAACTAAGTACTATTAATTTAAATGTTAAAAAATAATACTGAAATAAAAATACTTCTATTTAACCTAAAGACATAGGCTAGATTTAATAAATTATGTAATACTATAAACTATACTGAAAATCATTTAGTATTTACAATATTTTGTATAATTTTAACATTTGCATGTAATTCATCGAGAAACTAAAATACCTTAAATCTGAATCCAAGGTAAGAAATACATGGTAGCAAATTATTAAATGTTCTGGTATTTACCTACTAACTTTAAATTACTCAAAATAGGAATTAATCGAGAACACAAAATCATTTTCAGACTGTATCAAAATAATTTTACAAAGAGATATATAGCAAAAAAAACCTACAAAATAATTCCCCAGTAAACCTTTTACAAGCTTTATTTATTAAATGTAATGTTATGCAATTCGATTACGTTACATTAAATTAATTCCACTGATATTAATTATGCGAAAGTTTGTAAGGTTGTTTGGATGTTCGTGACTCGACTCGCGTAAACGGCTGAACAGATTTGGATGACATTTTGCACACATTGAAAATAAGATATGGATTAACATAAAGGATACTTTTAATCATGGTTAAATGGTCCTGTGGGACGTAAATATAAAATCATGTGGAAAATATATATATATATATAAATATATATATTTATTTGAACGTTTTGCGTTATATCCTTTAGTCCACGCGAACGAAGTCGAGAACGTAGTACCAAGTATATTTATATCAAACTTTTTTAGTCAAACGAGTCGTTTTCAAACATATTGCTATCGATTCTGTCGCATTGTTTTTAAATTTTGTATAACTAGCAGCACCGATGTTGAGCGCTGGGCGAAAGATGTGCAGAAAATGTTTACATACATATTGTTGCGATGCTCTTACAGGGCCATCATAAGGGACTATTGTGTAGATTTAAAAACCTTGTAGCAACAGGATGCAATAAACCAATAAACATATATGACTATGACCATTACGATCACGTTACTGGCTAGTCACGCAACACGTTCGCACCAACCGGCTGTGATTGGTTGGTAGCTCCGCGCACACGCGTCTCTGATACGATGATCGTCTCGTAAGATTCGCAAGGCGATCCCCACTATGAGACTTATTTTTACAAAGCTTTTAATTCACTTGAGAGTTTCTTATAGATGGTTTTAATTGGTCTGATAAATATAGGACTTAGATAACCTTAAAATAAAAGGGCCTAAACATCATTAAATTTAAAAGTAAAATTAAATCGTTTATTCTAGTCAATTACTTATGCCCAGAGTATTAATATTATGTATTGTGTTTGTCGTTAAGGATTATCCAGTATATTAAATTAATCTTCTATTTAACCTAATAGACCAACTAACCTATTAAATTATTACAAACAATTCAAAGTCACAAAGGTATACAAACAAATGAATGAAAAGGTTATAGTATGTTTGCCGGTCACTATTGTCAGTAGAAACTGCACCTAAAAAGATAATTAATTTTTGATTAAATTGACATACTTGTCGCTTTCATAACACACATTGAGGTTCCCCTTCACAGAATATAGGTGCTCAAACTCTAACTGATTAAATTAAAAATAACATTTTATTTTTATTCATTAATGGTCTTTATTCGTATCGACTTCGGTTTTACAGATTAAATGACGCCTCTGAGTGCGGAAGTAACAGTAATTATTTTACTATTAGATAATTAATATATGCTGATAATTTTTAAGAAGATCATTATTGCAATAAACTGATAAGATATTTAAATTTATGGATATGGGACATCCCCCTCGTCAAGTTTGGATGGAATCAGAGTGTCGTAAATAGCGGGCAAACTAATTGATACTCTTATAGTAGACCTATCGTTTGCGTACTATCTATATTCAGTAGTAAGAACATGGCCTTAACTATCCTGAAATGTCCGATCAAAAGTGGTTCGAATACGATCATACCCACTTTTGATCGGAATTTTCCGCATAATAGGTATATACGGTACATAGCTGTCATTCCACTTACCGACAGGGTAGCAGTTGCTTTATCAAATATTTAGGTATTGCTCTTCGGACTGAAACCACAGCAGCAGCAGTGTTTGATATGCGGTCTTATCGTATGTTCTCGCCTTCAATTACTTGCCGATATTTTTTTTCAAGATTCGCAAGCTATTTAATTGTTATATGACAGGCAAGTTGTATCCAATTACAACAAGCTTCACGGTAACTTTGGGTTGTTAAAAAGTATCGCCCACTTTCACACATCTGGGCCATATTTTATAACTCTGACAAGTATCTAGCATATTTTCAACTTCTTGTATTTTATTTTTAAGTGACATGAATTGAGTTTCAATTTAACTTGTAAATTGGCTAAGTTAGGTACTTGATACTTGGCAAGTCAAACGTTAAGTAAGAAATTGTTATGTTTAAGTTAAAAGATATCAACTTAAATATTTAATTGCCTTTATTATACCAATATTTACAATGCCAGAGAACAATAAGTCACAAGTACCTGTACTAAAAAGTGTAAGTAATTACTATTTATCACAATCGCTCTAACATACTTACTATGATTTTAATTAAAGAGAAAATTGCCACATTCTGGTCATTTTAACTGCGACACAAACATGAATGTGGCGAAGTATGTGAGAAGTGGCATACCTACCTATTATTCATGAGTGTCTATGGGACTAAATTCATAGAGATAAAATGGCATATTCTCTTTAATTAAAATTCCAGCTTTAGCTAATATTCCAGTATAATATATTTTAGAAAATTATAAACACTAATATTATGCATTAAATTAATATTGTCACGCTCAAAAGGAGTATTTTCGAAACTGAAAAATCGAGTGAAAGCCGTTGACTATAAAATAATAATTTGGAAAAACATTTGGGAGGTTTCTATGCTAAGACTACTTAAGTTAAATTTTGTTAATCATCAAAAGTTGTAACTGACTTTATGTATATTTGCATACTTTAGAAGTACACATAAAACATTTATATTATATTCCTCATTCACGATTTGTACTAAATACTATTTAAATACTTACACTGGATTTAGGAACACAAAAAACATTTTACCTTATCAATAATCACATTATTAGGAAATAGTAATGCACGTTCATCTAGTCAAAAATGTCGGAAAGCGTTTTTTTCTTTATTTTTTCAATTTAATGTGTACTAGTCAGTACTGAGCTAATTATAAATCATTGTATTATGTAAATGCACTTACTAAAGTGATGACTGTGATATACTCGTAAAATAAATTATTACTTATAGAAGAGAATAATTATGTATTAGTAAAAATATAAAAAATATTTTTTGAGTTTTATTTATTAACCCCCGACGCAAAAAAGAGGGGTGTTATGAGTTTATCGGGCCTGTCTGTGGTATCGTAGCTCCCAAACGGATGAACTGATTTTCGTTTAGTTTTTTTTGTATCATAGATAATTTTATCCCGAGTGTTATTAGCCAAGTTTCATGAAGATCATCAGCTCTTTTCTAGTTAATGAGGGGATCTGACTAACTTCCTTATGTCCGATCGATTTGAAATTTGATACACTGTTATCTATATTATGGTAAGGTAACCATGAAAAGATCAGCCGTTAGAAGATCATCAGCTCTTTAATAGTTGATGAGGGGATCGGAAAACCTATATATATCGGATAAGTAGCTAAAGTAGCTAAAACAAAAAGTGCAGTTTTTTAACAAAACTACTTTATATTTGTGTGAACTAGTTGTCTCTCTCGTAGATGTCTCCGCGGTGCCTGATGTATGGTATGGGAGTGCGGCCGCCTCCGCCGCCGCCACCGCCACCGCCGCCGCCGCTTCCGCGATCGTTTCTGATCCGCTTCGGCTTGAACTCTTCTTCCATCGAATCTTTCAAGTCGAACAAAAAAAAAGTAACACAATTTTGAGGCCTTCTTAAATTTTGTGCCATGAATAGCATAGTACATAAGAATACATAATACATAGTACATAAGAATACATAATATTCTGTCTTATTCAGAGTGCATTTCCTAGTCCGGGCCTAAATTTAACCCTCTGTACTAACGTCGAGTTAGCAAAAATCGTATTCAGAGTGACAGACTAAGCTTAGTCCCAGTTTTGTCCCGGGGTTAATGTCGAACCAAAGCTATTTATTATTAAACCTGCCAACGGGTGAGTGGATGGTTTAAGACTTGGTTATGATGTCTTTGCGGATCTAAACAGAGATTGGAGGATTTGAACGAAATACAAAAATACGAAAATATGTTTGAATATATTTTTATGTAGGTACCGCAACCGAGAATACATAAAGAAAGAAAGGACCCATTTCAAGAATAAACGGGAAAAGAGTTCGTAAAGAGGACGTATAGATTTACGAAAGACGAAACACAATACCATAATAATAGATCTTATAAAAAACGGCCAAGTGCATGTCGTGCCACGCGCAGTGTAGGGTTCCGTAGTTGCCCGTCGTTACCACAATATATTACAAAAGTAGTCTCTTAAACTAACTGATCCATCTTAACCGTTATAATTATCCTTAAAATTTCATGAAAAGCACTTTTATCATGATTTTTTCCAGATTTTTCAAGCCAATAGTTTACCTTTTAGGGGGGTGGGAGGGGGACGCCCTACTAACTCTTTAAAGTTTAATATTTCGCTATCATCATTATCATCAGCCCACACTAGTCCACTGCTGGACATAGGCCTCTCCAATTGCACGCCACTCTGTACGATCCACGGCTACTCTCATCCAGCTCCTGCCAGCAACCTTGCGAAGATCGTCACTTCATCTAGTCTGAGGGCGTCCCACACTAAGCTTGCCGACACGCGGTCTCCACTCAAGAACTCGTTTACCCCAGCGGTTATCCGTTCTGCGACAAATATCTGCGGCCCACTGCCACTTCAGCTTGCTTATTCGATGGGCTATGTCGATGACTTTAGTTTTCTGTCGGATTACCTCATTTCGGATCCGATCCCTCAGAGAAACTCCGAGCAGGAAATTACGTCGAGTATTTACGTCGCCCATTCCACAAAGTCTTAAGACGAAAGTTTTCAATCAGTGCGTCCTACCCGTCATGACATACAGAGCCGAAACGTGGACACTCACGATAGGGCTGGTCCACAGATTTAAAGTCGCTCAGCGAGCTATGGAAAGGGCTATATTTCGCTAACGGATCCCTAAATCTAGAAATAGTCTTAGCAACCACTAAGTAATTTTGAAGGACCTATTAAACGATACCTTACACAATGAGGTAAACGAAGAAAAAAAATCTCCCCCACGTTACATGTAGGGGAGCTGAGCTATCCTTAAAACATATTTATTATATTAAAATAAAATAAATAAGTTTAGATAAATAAATGTTGGACAACATCACATACATTGCTCTGATCCTAAAGGGAGTAGCGAAAGCACTTGTGTTATACAAATCAGAAACAACGACGGTACCACAAAACCCAGACCCGAGCCAATATAGAGCAGTTCATTCATATTAAACGTATAGAGCGCATCCAGAAACGCTTTTTATGGCATCTCTCATACCAAACCTATAAAGCAAAGGAACTACCCTCATATGAGGAGCGACTTAGACACTTTAAATTGAACAGTGCAGGAACGAAGGTTTTTCCTAGACCTCATGTTTCTCCATAAAATTGCTAATGGCAATGTAGATTGTCCCTTTCTTTTATGCTCAATCAATTTGAATGTACCGTTTAAACTGGCCCGTGTCAGCAAGTATGTTCCCTTCTCCATTAAATACAGTAGGACTAGATCAGGTCACCATTCCACCATGAACAGACTACAGAGGCAATATAACAAGTTCTGCAAGGCACACGACGTCGATATCTTTGCTGATAAGCTGCAAAGATTCCGGCGTAAAATTCTGCAGTCCTTTGCACCGCCCTTATTTTAACAAAACGTGTTGTAGGTAGTTAAAAAAAACTTTTGTAGTGTACAAGTAATCTGTAGTCCACATTGCATGCCGTGGCAGGCTATAATTAAGACGACGCTTAGCTTTAAGTCAACTTGCCAGATTATGTAACTTAATTGTATTGGTGTTTGTCTTGTTGGTTGTCCTAATAAATAAATAAAAATACATTGACCCAACCGGGAATCAAACCCGGAACCTCAGAGATGGCGACGCCATTTAAAGTCCGGCGTGCTCGCCTCTCAGTTAAGGAGGTCGTCGCAGCTACCACTAGATTCCATACTCTTTGACTACTACCATGCTGAGTGGACATTGACACGATAACTTTTTTTCGGTGAGTGATGGGACAAATTCTCCTTAATCGAACGTCTTTTTTCGAAATCATTCATTCTTTTAAGTCGGTGTTGCCATTTCATTCTTTACCCCTTGGGTTAGTATAGTCTCTAGTTTAAGTGGCACTCTTAATATCAAAATTCATAATCTGGGGACTAAGCTTAAAACTAGGTTTTAATAAACCAAGCTAAAGGCTAATGATGAATAACATATTGTTTCCATAAGTTTGTTGATTGGATCAGTTTACCGAATCAGCAAATCGTTTTAAAAGTCAAGCCATATTACATAAGGCATTTCTTTTTGTATCTAAATACAAAAAAATAATAAAAATATGTTATTGGTTTTGCTGCTCAAACTATTTGTTTCAGAGTAGGGTAGGGCGGATCTAGTTGAGCAGCGAGACAAGTTGAGTAATTGCAATATCTCGGAAACTAAGCATCATACAGTTCGCCGATGTATGAGCCGTAGAAAGCGGGTGCGGGGAGGGAATCAACAAAAAATGATTAGCTGCCGGCCAGCTCACGAGTGAGACGTACGAGCGCTTTGATGTTTTTACGGCTATCACTAACAACACTTTATTTGTAGTTCGTATTGTCTTAAAACTCAAATTTTATTTCATTAAGTGGGTATGGGGTTAGTTGGGCAACACTCGCTGAACTTCAAGAAACTTACTAGAAAACTTCAAAGAAAACCAGAACTGTCCATCCGGAATCCGGAAGTCACTAGTGTTGGTCAAGCAACTTCATTTAATTAGGAAAATGTAAAGCCATTTTTTAAAACTAGCAAATGTTATGGCCAAACTTAATTTTACTGCATCAAGGGGTAGAAACTAGTTTCTATCGTCATTTAAATTAAATGTGAACATAAGTCTGATTATTTAGTATGTAAAACATAAAAATAAATATATACATAACATTAGTACTTTACTGTATTATTCGATCCTATTTATATCACAAAGTCATGAAAACAACCATTGCTTAACTATACCCTACCCTATTAAAAAAAGTACATTTTTTGGACGGACGGTCTAGTTAGATAAGTAAAGTGCAAGAGATGCATATTGTCTTTTTTTAATGAGCATACATGAACGTGTGTCTTTCGAACACGTAACCATATAGGTTAGTGTAGTAGTAACGATATTGAACTCCGTTGAGGGAGGAAAACAAACCGAAAATTTATAGCTACTTCATTTTATGTGCATTCGATGTCTGTGATTTATTGTAAATGCAACTATATAACGAATATCTATTTTAAATAATTATCACTTACTTTCTCTAGAACCTCTTCGCCTTGCTAATAATTCTGGCCGTGCATGGAATCCTTTGTAACGATATTCTCTATTGCCTTTTTCTGATCCATAAGATGAAGGTGTCAAAGATAAAATATTCGCTAACCTTAAAGATAGGAGAATATTTTTAAAGCATGGCCACCTAAAAGCTGAAATACATATATATTTTACACAAAACTTACAAGTTATTCAGTTTGTCCTTGTTGGCACTTTTTGCTATTGCTTTCGGATTTAATATAACATACACTTTTGAATAAGATCCAAGATTATTACGATCTTCAGTCCTGTCGCTTTTTGACTCTAATGATCCAACCAAACTGTTGGGTTTGAGTCTGTATCTAGGTTTACTTTGTATTTTTTTGTCGAGAACATTTTGTGACAGTAGTTGTTCCAATGCTTCCTGATTGTAACGACTTTGTTTATAGCTATCATCGACTTCATCGACATTTTTAAATAAGTCCCTATTCTTAGCATTTGAAAAAGCAGCAACATTGTTGCTATCATCTATCCTGTCGCTGTTTGACTCCATTAATCCAACCAAGTTGTCCAATTTTAGTCTGTATCTAGGTTTACCTTGGTATTTTTTGTTTAGAACGTTTTGTGCCACCAGTTGTTCTAATGATTCCTGATTATCACGACCTTGTTTATAGAGCTCATCGACCACTTTATATTTATCTCTGTTGTTTACATTTGACTGAGAACCGTAACCATCATTTAATTTATTTTCACTCATTTCTTTAAACATATCATAATAATACTGGCCCTTATCAGTATAAACTCTATTTCTGTATTTTTGACTGGATTTTAGCTTCCTTTCATCAGATTCAGCGTCATCGTATCTCTTATTTCGCCATTTCTTATTTTGGGTGGCCTTGTGTATTAATTCCTCGATTTCTTGACTTTTCAAAGACCCATAATGATTTTGGTCATCTTCTCGCGAGTCAATTCCAAATCTGTCATCCTTATCATCATCGTCTTTATTCGCACTTTGCTGTTGTGCTAGCTCTAAAATCTTTTGCAAGTCCAGCCCTTGTGTTTGAGCTAAATTACAATAAATTTCAGAAACGAGGAATACTGTTGTAATAGCTGTGGACATAAAAAAGGCAATTCAGAGAAATATTAAGGAACAGCATATTACTCGTATAATGACTACTTGAACCCAGTGCGTGCTTACAATATCTTAAAACACTTAAATTAACGGAATGTCCTTACTGCAAATGTCAATTCAGAATTTTGTTTCATATTTAAAGCTAACAAACAAGGACCTTGTCAAAAGTTCAAAAGAAAGATTTAGCCGATCGGAAGGGATGAGAAAGGAGTTAAAAGTTTTGAGGCCGTGTGATCGATTGTCTCAAGTTACAAGTATCAACAAACAGGAAATTTTATACAAACTCCTTACCGGTAAACAAAACCGCTTGGTTCAACATTATCAATTGTTCGTTACGAAGTACCGCATTGAAGAATACGTTCGTAAGTTATCGGAGCAATAAAATGTGTATAAATTTACACGGTTATTTTCAATTTTCATTTCCTCTTATCGGTTTTGGGAATCATGCATGTTTATACATAGAACCAAAGCTGCTTTACACGCGACAGGCTTGGTAACACGAAGGCTACTATTTAATGTAGTTATCATGAATTGGTATAATTCCAAAACAGCAGTATTTAGAAACGCGCGAGAAACTAATTAGCTTATATTACTTATGTGGTGTATCGTAAAATGAAAGAAAAGTATTAAACTTCTAAACAAAATCGATATCGTTCTGGCCTGTGTTTTAGTTCAATAGTACTCATAGTTCAGAATTCGCAGCAATGTTCCACTGTTAATTCAGTAAATGTTCAAGTACCTATTGTGTTGTTAGTGCTACTGTAAATAAAATAAGATAGGTTCATTTCATCAAGGTCCCGTAGCGGAAGGCTGGCCTGGCATTCACGTATATTCATTTTTTCTTTCCATTTTTGGTCCCGTCTGCATTGCAGGCTTTTTCATTTGAAATAAGGAGAGCTATATTGTTCATTCTTGTGACGGGAACGGAAACCAAAATAGAAACCTTGCTTTCAGTAAACAACGTTGCTTCCGGGAAATAAAAGGGCCATGTTAAAAAGGTTATAATGGTAATAGTTGTTTTTTTTAATAGATTAAGACTGACGCCCACTTAGTTTGCATACTTAGGCAATCCCTAGCTATTGTGTCTATTTCCATTTGTACGTAATAAAAAAATATTAAAGGTTACTGAAAGTACTTCATAAGTTATAGAAAAATGTAGCCACAAGATATTTATTATAGCTTAAGGCTCCGTCCAAGTCTGACATTCATGGTATTAGGGAATGCAATACCGACTCGAGATCTTAAATTCGAGATCCCGCGGGATTAGAAAAATCAATCCCGCTGGATTCCGAATTTTTCGGGATCTAGCCTGGTTTAAAAAAAATGACTGAATACGATGAAAACTACTTGTTTGTACTTAAATATTATTTGAAAGAAAACTAAAGCACAAAATATAGAAAAACCGGCGCTGTACGTAATTTGTGGCTAAAGCCTTTATTCTTTATTATAGCTAACTAAATAATTAACAGTTTTACTAAACATGAACATAATCAAAACAAAAGTAGGTATAGCGCAAGGATATTAAAAAGTAGTTTCGGGTGATTTTGAAATAAACTTCTTAAAAAACAAAGTGTTTCAAGAGTGCTATCTGCTAACCGGCATCTAATATTGGTTGTAAGTTGCAATTTACCCAGCTGCTGACAATACCCTCTCCGACACAACACTGGTTGGCAACAGCGTGAATAAGCAATTATATGCAAACTGCAAAAATGTCCCCCTTGTTCCTCCTTACTCAAATAAATCTATTTCTTTTTTTATTACTGACTCTAATTTATCTAAGCTTGTGGATACACGTGTAAAAGCACTTTTGGACGCTCGCAAAGTTTCTTCTTATTCCTCTTGAAGTGATGTATTAGTTTGTGTAGCAGTAGCACTTAAATTCAAATCCTCTGCAATCATAGAAAGTGGCAAGTCATCTTCGTTTAATACTGACGTATTAACCTCTACTTGGTTTGGTTCTTTACGATATAATCTTGTGATTATATTTTTAATTTCTTTCCTAATGAGATATTTGCTTGGCAATTGGAAAGTCTCGTTGCCATTGCTCCAAATCATCTCGTTGCAGTTGCTTTTATGCGACGCTCGCAGATGCGATTGTTTATCGAAGATACCACTTTTCTGAGAGAGGAGTTATTAGGTCTTCTAGCATTCGAATCATGAAACGCAACGTATGGTGTGCACTAACTAAATCAGTATCTCGACGGCTCAGTACCTCAACAGCCAATTTCACGGGCTGAAATGTATTTTCCAAATCGATAATGACAGCATGTTCTTCATCAGTGAAAAAATAGTCTGAATTGGAACTGATGACCATTGCCGCCCAATCCCGTCAATCTCGAACGGAATCTCGTCATATTATGCTTCGGGATTGACCCCGAAAAATTACACGGGATCTCGCGAGATCAGAATTGCATTCCCTAGATGGTATACTATGTCCAGCAGTTGGCCACACTGGCTGCCTTTAATGAGAAGATAAGCAGGTATAGGTAGGTATAGTGTTAAGATTTATGCATGATCTCAACCTTTAGTAAGTAAAGTTGTATTCTTTAAATTTATTTTAGCTATTACGCAAAAAGTGTTTTCCTCCCCACAGGTATAAAAAGTGTACAAATGATCCATTGTTTAACTATATTTCACGCTAATAGCCCCTAATTACAGTTTGAGCAATATTGTACTGCGAGCTGTTTTTGATGATCGTTGCCGATAAAACCTGTGGAATTTATAATATATAGAATACTTAATAGTGCGAGTGCTTTGGATTACTTTGTAAGCTCACTTGCTTTTATGTAAAAGTAAATAACTAAGTACGTAGGTACTTAAACTATTAATTTTCGTTGCAGCATAAAATAATTAAAACAGCAGCATAATGGCTGTCAGCGACTTAAGAAATAATCTAAGTTTGAAATTTTACGAAATACTTAGTTTTGTTTTTGTAATAGGCGTTTGTCATCATTAAAGTTTACTTTATTTTGTGACAAGTCTTTGTCGAGTTGAATCATGCCTAAATTATTCGCTGAAATTGATTTCACCTCCACCTATTGAAGATACTGTGCTATGATTAAAACTCGCACATTAATTTATATTGAACGCGTTCTTATAATAACTATAAATCATAACGACGACACGGATTTAAGCCTATTTCGGATCAATTCCATGCTTTAGGTAGAAAGAACAAAGCGACAAACGTACTTACCTAATACCTACTCACCCTTATCTCAACAAACAAAGAGAAATTTTAACAAGAACAGGAGCACGTTGTCTATACAGATGCAAGTTTTTGGCTCTTTGCCTGTCCCCGTGGTTCTAACCAAACACTCTCGTCCAACGCCATACATCTCCACATAAGTCACAGACCTGAGTCCGCCATCAATTAACTGGATCTATTGATCAGCCACAGTCAACTGGAGTATGTTACCTACCAGCAACTAATCCCGCTAATATTAATTTTTAAATACGAAAGTTTGTGAGGATGTTTAGACGTTCTTTACTCAATCTGCAACTCAGTCGGCTGAACGAACATGGATGAAATTTTGCACACCTAGAATAATATGATCTGGATAAACATAAAGGATACTTTTTATACTGTGGGATATTTTTCACAGTTTACAGTTAAATATTTCTGTGGGATATTTTTCTAATTGTTGTCCACGCAAACGAAGTTGCGGGCACAGCTTGTAATATGATATAATGTCAATAATGCCCGGTTTCAAGGTCTAGGTAATTTATGTCAAATTTGGTATGAGTAAGCTAGACAATGATAGACAGAGAGTTATTTCACGCTGTCATGGTAAAAAGGGCATAATTAATTCTATACTACATAAATAAGTTATTTTTTATCCACTTACACCCTTCTTGGGTACATTTTTTCTGGCTTAACTGGCGGATTGGTCAACAGTCGTACTGACAAACGTGTACAATATATTATAACTTATAAAAAAACCGGCGGGAAAAGCTAAAACTAAGATATACAATAAAAGTAGATTTGGAATCTTTTTATTTAAACACTTTATTAAGTTAGCTGAAGTCAATACATTACAAATGTTCCCTTTATAATAAAAGTCCCAAGAGAATCGTGATTAATTGAAACAAGTAACGCAAGCCTAATCTGAGCTCGGTTTGTTAAAAACAAAATAATAATTAAGTGGTTACTTCAATTGCCGGTGAAAATCGAAAAGAAGTCTCTTAAAAGGCACTTAAAATCTGTCTATATATAAAGACATCAAGGCCAAGCAATTTGGAAAGGATCAAATGTCATCAGATCTGACTAAAGGGATCGTATTAAAGGATGCAGATTGTATTCACATTACAGTTTGGTATGCAAATAGTGACCAATGACCAAGGTAAAAGAAAGTAGGGGGCAGCATGCCGTGCGTGTGTGTTTAATGGCTTTTAGTAAATTTGACTTAACGGACCTTTAGCACGAAAAACTTGACTGCGATTAATTATACTTGCGGATATTCATCAGAGATTAATATAATATTGATAGACGGCAGGTAGTGCTTGCTAAAATATTAAAAGATTGTTCTCCATACGTGCGAATGAAAGGTGAAAAGGGCCCGATATCAAATATCAATGTTGCACCTTATTTAAAGTGCCTTCATGGGGTTACACGTAGTAAGTAACACCTTGATGTGTGAAAAAACTTGTAAGTACAGGTTGTATAGTGTTGTAGGTCAGAAACAAAAGCAAAAAATAAATTATTATGTTAGTTATTTTAATATATACCTAAATATTTTTTTATGAAGACCAAAGAGAAGACCTAAGGCCGTTAGAATAACTTTAGAATTAAATACCTATCTTGATTTAAATGTAGGTAATACCTACTAAACTCTTAATGTATTGTGCGCCCTAGAAATGATAAGAAAATAAAAGTATTTTTAAGCTATACATACCTATGTAAGATACTTAAATTTATATAATATATTAAAAAAAAATGTTTTTAGCAATTCCATGCAAGGTCTTATACTCACCCGGCTAGCAGTAGCATGCCGGCCGGTAGGTTTAGCACTCGCCCGGCATGCGATGGGACGTGGGATCGAGTCCCACCTGAGGTCGATGATTTTTTCAAGTGTTATTTATCTTCAATATAATATGTTTACCAATTCACGTGGGTGAAACAAATCTAAAAAAAGTCTCGTCGACCCTAATCACTGATGTTACAAAATCGCGCAATGGCTGTGACAGCAAAGTAAAGCAGTATTGAAACGAGCTAAGAAAACATTGACGTTGAAAGGTTACGACATGAACTCAAAGCGAGTCCTTCTGAAAATATGTGATGTAAGCTGCATCTCGCAATCGCAAATTTTGAAATACCACGAGTATGAATAATAGAACAGCTTCTAAAGTTGCTTTGGCAAAGTCGAAAATGGTGAAATGTAGTTTGTTTAAAAAATCACCCATAGAATCTACGACAGTATTTCGTAGGACTTTAGTATCTTCTTTGCGAATTCACTAAAGATCTCAAACATTCCATTTTTTATTTTTAGCCAATATTAAAAAAAAATACTTTGTATTGCAATTAAGGACATACAGCACTCACAGTGTGACTTATCAAAAAATTTAAGCTGAGCTGAAATTTAAATCCGTGTCTAACAATCTTAGTGTTGTAACAGAGTCGAATATACATATATTCCTGATATACTGAAAGTAATTTATATATTTAATCTGAACGTTAGCTAAAATGTTTTAGAACTAATCTATCGTAGCTGACTTAGATTTGTAGCAATTAAAAAGGCGACTTCAGGACCCAGCTGTATATTGCTTCCTCAGATTAACACCGAGCTTCCAGTTAATTTCCTGTGTTCAATTCCGGAGCTGTGCCATCTACGAAACATCCTACCGAATATCTTACGATGGAACGAGATCAGCAACTACACGAATATATGCGACTATAAAAAGAGGACATTGCCACAGGGAACACTTCAAAAACGCATGTTTTATTCTTTAGCGTGTTTGATATTTTGCGGGTGAATCGGGTACCTACATGACAATATTATGTGGCTTACCTACTCGCTCATCTTGTATAATGGTGTCTCTTTCATTTGTTTGTCAACGGGGCCCATTTACATTTATTGTTTATAGGATACCTCCTATAAACAATAAATGTAAATGGGCCCCGTGGAGAATTGTACCAACATAAAGTACCTTTATGTTGGTACAATTCTCTTTGATTAATGTAGCAGGCGCTTAAGTTGTTTAGGTTAAATTATTATTATCAGTGCGCGGTAGGAAATCCTGCTAAAGACGTGGAGAGTTGTTAATGACGTCTTAATGACGACGCTGGTTTCTATTCCCTTAAATACATTTACACAAGTCAAAGTGCTTCACGCAAACACTTGGATGTCGGGCTAAACCAATTTACGCAAAGCCCCTAGGCGGATTATAATCATACGTAAATTTTACATAAGCGTAATGAAACATAAGATATAAATGGCATTACAAATTGTCACCCATTTTTCGTCTTGAAAATGTGGAAATTTATTACCTTACATTTTTTCCAGTTTTTGAAAATCTCTAAACTCACGAGTTTTCATTCATGATCACAATTGTGAATGTGCCAATATTTCTAATAAGTACTAGGAGGGTTATTATATAAAAATAGTGTTCAGTTTGCCAATAGTGCCTGTTTGCAGTATCATTTTGTACAATAGTTAAATATCACGCAAAATTAGGAACATTTTCAAAACATAAAATGTATAAATAAACTATTTTTTTTTATAATTTTGCGTATTTTTTTCATAGACATTAACAGTTGCTTTTTTTACATTTATGATCTCGAATAAGAAATGGATATGTAACAATTATGTTAATTTAAGACGCTCTAGTCCCATTTTTGACAAATGTTGACTCCATTATTCTTGTTAATCTAACATCACGAATTTAAATCCAACAGTTCTGTAATTCAAACATATTAAAGTTAAAATAATAATCTAGGAAACTGACGACCAAAACATGATTGTCAACATTTCGCTCGAGAGAAAAATGAGTAGTAATGATTCTAAATTGAGCTACACATACCACTATGATAGCATTATAATTATAGCAAAGGTAAATAGATCTTTTGGTTTCATTTTATAAGGACAAAAAAACCTTTTCGAAGGCCAGCTATAGTATGTTGACGTTAAACTTTGCTCTTCTTAGAAGCGTTTTGGAGTATAGCTCGATTATATGGTGTCCTCAATACAACATACACATCGATAGATTGAACTGTCCAAAGGCGTTTTCTGCGGCACTTGAGTTGCAAGTTGGGCATGAGGCGTAAGTTGTCTACATACGAAGCTAGACTTTGGGATAAGTACGCTGCAGTCGAGACGCTCAATTCAAGATCTATCAGTACTTTTTAAGATCATAAACAATCAGTAGGATGCTATGGATTTATTGATCCATCTTTCATTTAAAACAAGCGGTATTAAGAGAAAACCGAACCTGTTCTCTGTGCCTGTTTGCAATAACAATGTAACGCATAATAATCCGTTATCTCGAATGTGCAGATCTAATAAGAATAAAGACAGTCTTATAAGCTTGGATATATTTTCTCGAAGTTTATATCAATAAAATATTACAACAGCTCCATACTATATCCTTAAATTATTCGTTAAATAGGTATTATAATTAGAAGTTAATTCTCATGCATAATATATTTTGAATTGTATACAGTCGGATTGCATAATTCGCCGTATTACAAACCAACTAGCTGTTTTACAAAACGGAGGCGTTTTGCAATACGGCGGATCGACGATACGGCGGATTGCATAACGCCTGAATGAAAGTCCGTCGCAATGAATACGAGCTTTCACGTAATTCAATACGTCTAGGCGTTTTGTAATTCGGCAGGTCACGTAGTCTTTGGCAGTTTATAGTACCAATTTTCAACACTCGCAACGCTGCCAATCATAACAAAAAAAATGGCATTGGACAAAGAAATTACGGTGTCTAAAAGTGAATTAAATAGTGGTTTATGTTACGAAAATATTCTAAATGATTGTAAAATCAATGATCGTGCAGCTAAATAATTTATATACTTCGCAATTTAGTGAAAGTCGTAGATTTAATAACTAGATTTACAGGTTATAATGCACGTCAAAAGCCACTAAATTGACTATGGAGTATTGTGTATGGCGAAATATTAGGCAATTATTGGTGTTACAACAATTAACAATATGCCGTTAAGTATGTTAAGAAAAGAAACCTGTTACCCTACAAAATGCAAATTGTACAATGCAGCTAAACGTCAGACGTCATATCGGAGAACACATCGTAATGACAATTCGCCGTATCGTCAATCCGCTGTGTTGCAAAACGCCTCCATTTTGTAAAACTGCTAGTTGGTTTGTAATACGGCGGCTTATACAATCCGACTGCGATATATACACTCTCTACATTGTATTCTTAGTAAGTATATGAGCCAGTTCAAGTATCCTATTTCTTTAAGATTTCTTTTCTTTGTGAACGATGTGTGTGTGTGTGTGTAGCCGTATTGTGTGTGTAAGCATAGTGTGTTAGCTCCCAAACGGATGAACCGATTTTGATTTAGTTTTTTTTGTTTAAATGATTTATTAGTCGAGTCGGTCCCCCGACGCGAATGACGCTTGGATCAAAACATAACTAGGCAACATTTCTTGTAATAAAGTTGAAGGGCCAAAGAGTTAACAAATAGTTTACATATTATTTTTTACTTTTTATATGTTGCTTTTTGAGTCGGGGGTTTTAATTTTTTTTTAGTAGGTATAAAAGAACATCTGAATTTAGTAAACTTTTCAGAGCTCGGTGGATGAATTTCTGAATTTGGTGGCTTAAAATGCACCAGATTCAAGTCCACTGGATTCAGAAAATATACACCGATAAAATGTTTCGGTGTATATCAATTGCACAAAACGCCGACGCAAAAACACCTGTAAAAACAATTAAAGGTTTAATTCATTTATGACAACAGAATACATATAAGGATACTTCTTTTAAACTTGTATAAAAAAACTTGTCTAAAATAATAACGTGCACTGAATTACGTTATCACTCACAAAAAATCGAGAGGGCAGTAGCTTGGCGAGCGTCTGCTGCTACCGGCCACTGAGCTGCATCTGGTGAATGGTATGAGCGCACTGTGATGCTTCTAAAACTATTCACTAGTGGAGTGGGGGCAGTTTGTAACTTATCACCGAATTCAGGCGTAGTCTTGGTGACGCATTCAACTCAATTTTATAATGAAACTGTTACCCAAGTTGTTTTGAAATTCAGAAAAATAGGACTATCATACAGGGTTATATTGCAAAGGGTTGCCAAATTTTCAGGAACCACTCAGAATCAGTAACTAAATCGATCTACGATATAAACGATCTAAAAAACAAACTTTTTTTTATTACTATCCGCTGTTCAAAGATGGTAAGCGTGGATAATCTTGTCTCATTTATAAAAAATACTCACGCACTATCTATGTGCAACCTAGAACTGCAAAGTTCAATGCAATAATAGTCACAATGGCGCGCGAAAACAAACCTAAGCCTTTTTGATGTAAAGTACATTTTTAACAGCAGGAGTATCCGAGCATACCACAGGTTCAAATTGACAACAAATACAATAAGCAGTGCACCTCTTAACCTTATTTTAAAAATTTGGCACCCCCTTGCAATGTAACCCTGTATAAATGACATTATGTGAATGTGTGTTGATGTTCTATGACATTTTATATCGAATTCTGGGTTTGGGACACTCCACCGTTGTCAGAATCCGTAATCAGGCGTTCTACATATTTTTTTCAGTGGAATTTGACATTAATAGGGAGACGTCGTATTAAGCTCTCCAGATAATTTGGGATTAAAAATATAGACTGTATTTCTTGTAGATTTTTGTTTTGATTAATAGTGGAAAATTTGTGCTCGGACAAGAGAAACTGCGTCTCTGGAGAAATGTCCTTAATTTTTTTTTGTCAGATGTTTTAAAAAAATATTATTATATTTATTTTCCTATATTGACTGGACAAATGCTCGTTTTGTAACATGTTACATTACCCTATAACGCCCCGGTCAGTATTCTTAATGCTATAGACTATAGAGCGATACCTATGTTAATAAACTTAATTTGTTAATGTTAATTTATCGGGTCGGTTGTTAAACGTATCCGGTGTGAAGCTATTTAATAATGGAAAATTTTATCTAACCAGTATGCCACAGGCATTTTGCCCCGAGATATAACAATGTTCAATTTGCAGTAATCCAATAGTTGCGGGCATTAGGTCGTCGATTGTAAATTCGGTCCTAAGCCAACAACCTTCTAAAGTGCAAACGTTAGGCAGCATTAATTTATTAGAATCCTTTGTATCGGATAGGTCTATTATGAGAATACTAATAAGGCCCACATGAATAATCTACTAACATCATACAAACCCGTTAAACTTTGCTGACTGAAAGTAGTGTTGCCTAATGCAAGACCTAGACGAGACCTAACCAGTATTGATCTTGGGTCTTGCGCCAACATACCTTGTCTGGTCTTGGTCTTTGTCTCGGTTTTGGAACAAGAGTCTTGCTAGTTTATCAATTATATATTCACTAGCTGTTGCCCGCGACTTCGTTCGCGTGGACTTTAGCTTATTCAATATATCCCACAGGACATTTAATCGGGAAAAAAATCAATACGTTAATCCAGAACATATTCTAGATGTGTGCAAAATTTCATCTAAAGTCATTAAACCGTTTACGCGTGATTGAGTCACAAACAGCCAAATATCCTCACAAACTTTCGCATTTAATAATATTAGTGGGATAGTAGGATTATGAAACTGCACCAATCTTATTGGATTTTTTCCGGTAATGGTATGTAGTTGTTTGCAAAATAACAAAAGTAAAAAAATAAAGTGAAAAGCTAAGAAACAATTAAAGAAATTAACTTTATTTTTAATATTAATATTTATCTATTTTAACACTTATCTCACATACATAAATATATAGGTTGGTACATAAATTACAATTTACATCTTTATTCTCATTACAATTTTTGGTCTAACTTAAACCTTTACATCTATTTATTATCAACGAGAAATAGGTATAAATGTCAAACCTCATAAAAAACATCATTTTTCTTTAATAAAAGTGGTGCTGATGGTGAAAACTCATGGTGGGGGAAGATTCCAGATTTCAAAAAAGTATAGTGCATCATATTTTGTATTTAAAGCGATGCTAATGAAAAGAATAGCCCAGGATTGGGATCACTGTCGTGCAATAGGAGAAGCCTATGTCCAGCAGTGAACTGACGTCATCACATCATTATCACACCATCATTGTCTGTTATCATTGTATCTTAGTTTGCTGGTATGGTATGGTTGTTCTCAAATCTCATCCGTTTTAGTAGGCACATACGTCTCTTCTGTCATATTCATGGTCAGAAGTTCGCCTTCAAAAGAGCGCTGCAGTTCGCCTTCAAAAGAACCAAAAAGTTGGCAAGCTCCAAATTACAAACAACAACAATTGCGTCACCTGCTCCTGCTTCAATTATTAGTCTCGTCAGACTGCCTTTTTCTAACTCCATGGTACCGTCAGTTCTTCGTAGTAATCAGTAGTAAATCTTGTAGTTCCAGGTTGACCAATTACATTTCCCTTCCAGTTTCCTATTTCAATTCAGTCAAATATAGTTCCAAAAATAAACAATGTTTATTGTCATTTAAAGCACTAAGAAGTTTTGATATCAACTTCAAAGCAAATCAACTCTAAAATAACTTTCTACCCCTTTTTAAACCCGTTAGGGGATGAATTTAAAAAAACACGAAACACGTCTTCCATCAATTCTGTTAAAGAATGTTTATGCAAAATTTGAAGTGGATTGGATCAAGGAATCACGTTGTCCCATACAAACTTTGCCCCCCTTTTTCACCCCCTTAGGGGTAAAGTTTTGAAAAATCCTTTCTTATCGGATGCCTTTGTCATACAAAGAAACACTCTCTAAGATTCAGGTCTCCAGGATCAGCGGTTTAGGCTGTGCGTTGATCCGTCAGTCAGTTAGTCAGTCGTTCAGGACAAAGCATTTTATGTGTATAGATTAACCTATTGCTTTTTTTATTAAATACGTTTTGATTAAGATCTTAGTGATTCTGTTCATTTCGAGCTTATGTTAACTGAACATTAACATGGTAAGGTCCATGTGAATAAAATAAACTAATAATATGTAAGTCAAAGTTCCGATTCAGGTCAATAGAATAAACGAACCTTTGTACATAGGCTCAGGACTGGGTGTGCTTGGAGACACCGCTCTGACAAAACAACATAATCTGACTATGGCAGTAATTTAATTATTTAAACATATTTTTATGTAAAACAATAGCTTCTAAAATTATTGCAAACAACTGCATTTGGAATGGAAGCAACCGTAGTACCGATAACTAATACTATAGAAACATGTGAACGAATGTAGTATTTCCCTACTTCTATTACTTACTTTAACTTTTTAATGGCTGATCTTGAAATTATACTCTCGTGTGCTTAAAATATATCAATACTATCGTTACCCCGCAGTACTATAGAATCTATAGTAATAGATAGTATTATTAAAACATAACATTGTTATGTTTATAACAATGTTATGTTTTTCAATATTTTCAATCCATCGATGGTAAAGAACTACCCATTGCATCGATTCTATGGATAGTAAGTATTAATAGTTTATTGATATTGAAGAACAATACCATTGTTAGTATCGATGCTATCGATAATATTGGTTTCGAATACCACATATTCTAAGTATTATTATGATCATTTTTTTCTTTTACACTATACCTGGGACATGACGGGTTACCGAGTTATTGACAGTCAAAGTTACAACTTTTTTTCAAATATTTTTACAAAATTGACTTCTGTTTCATAATACTAAACTTTTTTACAAAGAAACATGATCCGCTTACACACACAGGCATAGTCTGTGACGTGCGCGCTATACATTGCGGGTTAGAAATAAGTTATTTTTTTTGATACCCAAAAATAAAAGTCATTTCCCAACAATTATTTTTTTTGCATTCTACTTGGTTTTATGTACAGAATTCGTGGTTAAAGGCTTCGTTAAGCCTTTTTTTACACCCTGTATGTACGCTGTCACTTTAGACAGAATAATATTTATTTACAGAAACTTAATTGCACAATTAAAACGTAGCTAAAGAGTTAGAGAAGAGTGCCATGTGGTCTTTTCTACATTTCGATCATTAGGCTAAATGGAAATGTTTTTTAAGTATTTATTATTATAATAATAAAAATATAAAATTATAATCAAAAGTCAAACATTCGTAAAAAATATTTATTATAGAATATTATGAATACTTACATAATATTGCAATATCACATTATTAGTACTTAACTTGAAAGTCTAAACTGACCTACTTACAAATATCTTGCAAATAGCCGTATTAACTACTAAAATTCTTATTTATATTATAATTTTTCATGGTTTTACCAGTTTCACCGTTCAGGTGCCATCATCTCATCATGTTGATTGTGTTTTCCACCGCATTTATCACACAGCACAATAAAATTCTGTAACAAAAGGAAAGTAAATTAGGTTCTAATAAAAACTAAAAATATGTAAGTACAAACATAATCTAATTCATGTTTGTGTTTCATACATTCCTACACCATTGATGAGATAGTGACAAGGATCTCCTGAGCACAAATTGAATTGAATTAAAGACCACGCTAACGAAGTCGTCGCGACGAACTGAACAGTTAGTTTCAATCAAAAACGTGTCCAACGAGTAGATTGCAATCCCAAGACCGAGACATAGTGCCCAAAGCATAAAAAATCCACCTCGCTATGCAGTTTGATAAAATAGTCGAAAAGGTAACTATATATTTATTTTTTTATTTAAGTTACTTAAATTATTGCATGGCTTAAAACAAAATTATTTATTTATAAAAAATGTTTGGCAATATACAATACAGGGTGTTAAGTAATGGTATATCAAGCCCAAAATAGCATATATTAACACATGCATATAAATACTATGTTGAAGTCAGAAATATGATATTATCATTTAAAAAAATATATACAAATAGGATTAATTTTTTTTTATAAGTAACTTAAAAAGATTAAATGGCGATATTATATTTCTGACTTCACCATACTATTAATATGCATGTTAACATTAGCTAGGTTCGGCTTGATAAGAATACCATTTATCTAACACCCTGATAGACTTCATCGTATGTGACTAAAGTGACTGACTGTGACTGAAGTGATTTTAAATATTTACAGAGATACAGTACAGTCCAGTTTATGAGTTAAGTCAGTAAGTAAAGAAAATGGTATTGCCCCACATTAGTAAAATTGTTTACGAAACCCTAAAAAACAGTAGTACCTACTTGGACCTCTCATAAGCATCATTAGCGTAAGGACCTGACCCATTTTTAAAGAGTTTTTATTTTTGTTCCCGTATGCACTGAGATAATGAACTCATATTGCGCCTTTATGAGCTTTTTCTTGCCACTATAAACTTCTGGATATCTTAAAGTATAAAGCTATAAAACACATGAAATGCGACATAAAGTCGTCTAGAGTCGAGCTAGACTACAATTTTTTTTATCGTACATGTTAATATAACTGCATACGTATAGGCAACGAATTATTGTAACGATTACTCTTTTAATACAAGTAATACATGGCAAAACGGATTAGCCATTAAACGAAAAGAAAAAAAACACGGACGTATTATTAAAAACAATTAAGGCTTAGCCTAAATATTAACATTGTAAACAAAACTAAAGTTGTTTGTTTTTACTTGACGTAGAAACTCAATACTAAAAAACTAAACAATTTAAAATAATACTGTTTTAAGATTATGGTTATAAGGCTTTTAGAAGTTAGTTCTTCTCGGACAACATTTTACTTAGCCGATTGCAATAAAAGAGACGTTTTAAAATACCATGCAGAATGTGAACTCCATACACAGGCGCTGACACTTACCATATTATACTGAAGTCGTAAAAGCTCCATAGCCTTGTAAAAATTTTGAGATGTATTCTGTGTCCTATTGAATTCATATTTCTCCATTACTTCGACGGTGCGCCTCGCCAACGCCTCGAGCTGATGAAGACTCGTTGGCTCGACGATTCTCATCTCATCGCGTTGCCTTCCGAACCTGTGACCCCACCGGCGAAAGCCACGCTGCGCACGTTCTCGCACTCTCGCCCTCTCGCCCACTGCCCTCGCTGGTTGATCGTTCGGACCAGGTAAGTTCACCATATCGACAATCAAACAATTAAGCCAAAATTATACCCCGAAGATATTTATACAGAGTCACATAATACTTTTTCTAATTACTTCTCATCTTGTTAACCGATTCCGCGTACTAATGAAGCACTTAAATAAAGCTCTCGTTAACTAATTGCTTCGACTGGTCCTTGCGAATACCAAACAACTGGCAGGAAAGTACCTTCTTCGTTACTTGCGAAAGAGTGATTTGACGGATAGCTAATTTCGTCGAAATGGGTGAAACCCGAAATATTGACACGTGATAATATAATAAAAGAGAACGATGACAGCCTCTTCTTTTCAGGCTCAAAAATATTACCACGAGTATAAACAATAGCGCCATTCATTACACTCAGGTAGAACAGTCCCTTAAAGATAAAGAAAACAAATGACTGGGTAATCCCTAAAAAGGTATCCCCGCCAAATTTAGTGGTCAGTAGTCATGCAGGTACGGCATAGCGTCATTTTAACGATGGTGCAGTTGCCTAAGGTCGCGTTCCCCGAGGCTGTGGAGCCCAGAGTGGTGTTGTACCATGACTACAACTACCGGCTGTATCTTCTCCACGGTCCTCCGCGGCTGGAGTTAGAGAAACTGGCGGATGCCTCAGCATCCTATACGTCATCGTCGTCAACTTCGGGCACAAGCTTACGACAAATCGCAATGAATCGGCTGCGTGAAGTGTACAATTTAGTAAGTTATTTTTATTACCTAACTTAAATCAGCCAAAATTACCAGGGGCCTAACCACGATTTCTTAATAAGTAATGTTACTTATTTTGTTACAACTACGACTTTACATATTTATGTTTGCAACATGTTACTTATAAGGTCAGTTTTATTAGGATACTGTACTGTGCTTATGAAACTAAACAACTTAACGAAAGAAATGTGGGCTGAAATAATCTAATGAAGTTTTGAGCTTTCTCACATTTGTTGGCTTAATTTTTTGGAACCTGTCCGGTTACGATTCTGGTTTTGTATGTAAAGGAAAATATTGATTTTTATATTGAAACCCATGTTTCATTAGCAAAAAAGTTCATGACTATAGCCACAATTAATCTGAAATATGTCAATACATTTACGTATGATTTCACATTTTATTAACAACATTGCTAACGTACTGTTTTGCGTTCATAGATAAACCCCTTATGACAGTTCAGTTTTTATCGTAGAATCGAGAGTTATTAACCGACTTAAAAAAATAGGTTCTCAGTTTGACCCGTATGTTTGTATGTATGTTTGTCCGCGATTTTCTCGCGTTTTGCTCATCCGATTTTGATGCGGTTTTCAGAAAAGTATTTTTTACATTCTGGAGAAGGTTTTAGTATGCATATAATACTGCTGAGCTGATGATGGAGGCCACATAACTCTTTAACGGTTAGAAGTCAATAGATAATTCTGGGTTTTTTTATTTAAATTAAAATTTTATTTTTATTACATGTAAGGAACGTAGGTAGCCCAAGGAGTTTATCTGCGAAAATATTATGCAAATGGTTGACTAACAAACGTCTGTTTAAACAAATGGATTGCCTATGCATACATTTTTAACAAAAATACCTATGATACCTACTTACTTTTTGTATTAAAAAGGTAGAAGCCGGTGCAGTTTTTAGGGTTCCGTAGTCCTGACAAGGAACCCTTATAATTTCGTTATGTCCGTTTATCTGTCTGACTGTCCGTCTGAGGTTTTGCTTGGAGACTGTTGGCCCTAGAGAGCTGTATTTTTTTTCGCGTGGGGTTTCGTTGAATAGGTCTTTAAATGATTGACGGGCTGCTAAGACTATTTTTCGATTTAGGGATCCGTTTGTGAAATATTAAACATTAAAGTGTAAATTTTTGTTCGAGTAGGG
The DNA here is from genome assembly GCA_950371115.1 of Anania fuscalis. Lineage (NCBI taxonomy): Eukaryota > Metazoa > Arthropoda > Insecta > Lepidoptera > Crambidae > Anania > Anania fuscalis. The sequence goes on from OX493328.1 coordinate 15,287,889, forward strand.
TTGAAATAATACTGTTTTACATGTTTATGGCCCCTGTAAACAACGAGGACACGCTTGTAATCTAAGATCGCCTCGCCTCAGACCTCTATCGAAATCTACCACGCGGGCCGCTCGTATGACGCAGCTTGGTGTTACGAATTTTGCAGCAACTAGCCTCTAGTTATTTTTGGAGTCGGTGCGAATGAACACATTTTAACTCTCCATGGAGCACCGACTCTAAAAAATAACTGATTAGGTATGTTTAGTTAAGAAATTATTATTTTTCGCCTTTTAATTCATTTTTGAAGTCGGTTTCTAGTTTTTTATTGGTTTTTAGATTCAAGTTATAGGTATTCTGATAATTTGATTTTCATATCCGAGATTTAAGGCGTTTCAATCAAGTTAAAAGATTCTAGTTGCTGCAAAATTCGTAACACCAAGCTGCGTCATACGAGCGGCCCGCGTGGTAGATTTCGATAGAGGTCTGAGGCGAGGCGATCTTAGATTACAAGCGTGTCCTCGTTGTTTACAGGGGCCATAAACATGTAAAACAGTATTATTTCAACCCTACTCGAACAAAAAATGACACTTTAATATTTAATATTTCGCAAACGGATCCCTAAATCGAAAAAAAGGTCTTAGCAACCCCTAAATCATTCAAAGACATATTCAACGAAACCCTACACGAAAAAAAAATTACAGCTCTCTAGGGCCAATAGTCTCCAAGCAAAACCTCAGACAGACAGTCAGACAGACAAACGGACATGACGAAATTATAAGGGTTCCTTGTCAGGGCTACGGAACCCTATAAACTGCACCGGCTTCTACCTTTTTAATACAAAAAGTCAGTAGGTGTCATAGGTATTTTTGTTAAAAATGTATGCATAGGCAATCTATTTGTTTAGTCAGACGTTATTCAACGATTTGCATAATATTTTCGCGGATAAACTCCTTGGACTACCTACGTTCCTTACATATAATAAAAACAAAATTTTAATTTAAATAAAAAAAACCCCCGAATGATCTATTGACTCCTAACCGTTAAAGAGTTCTGTGGCCTCCATCATCAGCTCAGCAGTATGATATGCATACTAAACCTTCTCCAGAATGTAGCAAATACTTTTCTGAAAACCTCATGAAATCGGATGAGCCAAACGTGAGAAAATCGCGGACAAACATACATACATACGGGTCAAACTGAGAACCTACTTTTTTTAAGTCGGTTAAAAATACAATAAGCTCTAAGTGGATTGAATTTTCTTTTTATTTTAGAATCTTGATTTGAATAATAACGTTTTTTTGTTAACTCCCTTGTAAATAAACTCAAAAAAGTGTATATTTATCTCAAACGGCACAAACTATTTCGTTACTGTTTTGACACAAAACAAGGTTGTGGAAATAAACATGTTTTTTATTAATTGAGTTTTATTATTTTCATTTGCATTAATTGCATCAATATTTTTTTTTACGATTTTGATAGGTCTTTCGCACGCGCGCTATTGTATGGCCGCACCGCGTCAAGGGCATTCAAGTACCGTCCACATAACTTACCCCGTGAACTGTACTGTATATCTGTAGATATGCCTAATTTCATCCAAATCCGTTGGTGGAATTTTATCGTTTGACAATGTGCGTTAAAGGTGATCGCGCATCTATGAGCACTGCAAGACCTTCAACCATCTACATTATGCGACCGATGGGATCGCTGCTTGCGCTGGCTAGGTGCGCGAGGTTCCACCCATTCGATTTCATACAAAAAATCTAAAATTTAATAACTGCGGTGGCTGCGTGTCTTGCAGTGCTCATAGATGCGCGATCACATTATTAATGTGTTTATTTAATCACATGAAAACCTTCTGATTCCAGGAGTTCAAGCTGCGTTGCGAGAAATGCGGCTGCACCAGGACGAGATAACAGCAACTGAACGATAGCTGATTTCATTAGAAAATGACACACTTCAGGTTTAGGCGTACTGTGACTATCTGGGTGCTGCTAGAAACCTATGCCACTGATATTTTTATCGCAGTATTTATAATTTTAGTAAGCAGTATGAACGATTCGTTAATACTTTCACAATCATCACGCAGTGTCTGGTGTGACCTTGGCATGGCATTAGATAAGCATTAAACAAACGTTATTTAGGCCTTGTATAATTAAATATGCCTGGTAGGGTAGGATCAAGCAAGTGATACTTTTGTAATTATTTTAAGATCCTCTTGTAGCCTAGTTTTTCATATACAATAAAGAACTAACTTTACTTACCTCTCCATTAAATTCTATTTTTGAAACAAGACATTTTGTTTTACTGCCAAAATAAATTGTGCAATTTGAACTTACTTAATTCGAATGTAAATGTTCGTATTTAAATTCTACAATTTATATACGAACTATAATTATCTATTTCAAACTCCTGTTTTATTATGTTATGAAGCTTCTTACGTTTCACCTACTAGATTCTGTAAAATCATTTTTATAAATAATAAATAAGATCCTTAGATAGATACTCTTTATTGTACACCACACAAAAAACAAGATACATAGAATAAAAAGTTAGAATGGTACAATTTGATCTCGTCTAGACAACAAATTATAGTTAGAGGAGTTTAAAAAAGTTGAGAGAGGGGAAGTCTGAGAAAATCATATTAATACATAGAAATTAACAAAATAAATCCTAATTAATGAACATAATACCGTAGCATTAATGCCATCTCTGAGGTTCCGGGTTCGATCCCCGGTCGGGTCAATGTAGAAAACGAACTTTTCTATATTGGCTCGGTTCTGGGTGTCGTGGTACCGTCGTTGTTTCTGATTTCTATAACACAAGTGCTTTAGCAACTTACCTTAGGATCAGAGCAATGTATGTGATGTTGTCCAATATTTATTATTATTATTTTATTATTAATGAATCATGAAGAAAAGACAGGAGAAATCTAAAGTGAATGGAAATAATTAGGTTTATATTAAGAGGAAATAATATTCGTATGAGTATGTAGTTATAACATAGTTGCTGTTTGAACCTTTGAAATCATCAAATAGGCAAAAAATATACTATTATTAATGGGTATTCCTGCTACATTACATTAACTCGTAGTACTTACCTCGTGACATCGCGCCCTCCGTTTTCTTTGCATTTAAGATTAAAAACCTAGTTTAGTTTTCGTTTCTACTTCAATTTCTCTTTTAACGAAATTATCTTCGTGTACAAAGAAATGAATGTCAAACAAAATTATTCGGTTTACGGTCGTCAAAAATGTTGGGGATGAAAACTACAATATAAATGTTAAGTTCGCCCGCGACTGACCAACAAAGACGGATTTTAACCACAAAGAGGCGGCATTGCGCCGGGAGCCGCGTAATCCGGGTGGAACCGGCAATTAAAATACTTTAAATCCTGCCAGTATTTTATGTAGTGACTAGCTGTTGCCAGCGGCATCGCCCGCGCTGATCTAGATTTTCAAAAAAATATTTAAACTTTTAGGTAATCCAATTACAATAATAAAAAATAGTAATAACAATATTTGTAAATCAATGTATCGCAAATATAGCGTATGCTGTATTTAGGTTGAAGCGAGCACTCAACGCACTTTAGTCTGTCCCTCGACTGTCGATCGACGATCTCTGATCTCTCTGACAGCGGAGCTATTTGCTCGTGGCAGACCATAGATATAGACGTAGCGAATCCTAAGTCTATGTGGCAGACAGACCGCAGACAGATTGGCAGGTGGAGGTCCATCTAAAAGTTTTTCAAACATTGCCAGACAGATGAGATATTTGCCCTAACCTGAAAAAATAGAGAAGAACCAAACACACCGACATTGCTTTTCGAATTGCTAAGCTAAAGTGGCAATAGGCAAGCCACTTTGCTCGCAGAACTGACAACTGTTGAGGAAGAAACATTCTTGACTGGCGACCACGATCTGGAAGACGAAGCATAGACAGCCGACAACGCGGTGGACTGCCGACCAAATCAGGATAACGGGCAGCCGCTTGATGCAAACAGCCCAGAGCCTCTCGCCGTAGACTTCCAAGGGCTGATGATGATGATAATTTAAAATTTTCTCTTGGCAGACAGACAGTCGGACAGATAGTAGAGGTGGCAGCAGAGGATTAGTAATTACACGATGCACGTGTATTAACTACTTTTACCTACATAAATACAAAACTTTATTTCCCTTTTTAACTTAAGACTTGAGTAAAAAAAAGACAATGTATGTTGCTTTGGTTTCCAATTGCAAAATTAAATAATAAATTCAGTGATTTTTACTTCGAAACTATTATCGAAAATAAGCTTCAAATAAACAATTCACCCCTTTTTATCACTATAATATAAAGATTAAAGATTATTGGAATTTTAAATTCCAACAACACCGAAATAATTTACGTGAGTTTTAAGTTTTTGGCCCGAAGGGGTTGGCCTGTGCGTTTATTTAAACATTTCATCCCCTATTTAACCCTCTTAGTGGTTGAATTTTAGAAAATAAAATGAAAATAAAATAAAAGGAATACGTGTGCTAAATTGAAAGTTTCTAGCTCTCAGGGTTTGGTTTGTACGTTTATTTAAAAAAATCATCCCCTATTTTACCCTCTTAGGGGTTGAATTTTAGAAAACGCTGAAATACGTAACTTATTATTTTTGCCGTACTTAATCCGTACTAAATTTCATGCAAATATGTTCAAGGAATGAAAGTTCCATACAAACTTTGGACCCTCATTTCACCCCCTTAGGGGATGAATTTTAAAAAATCCTTTCCTAGCGGATGCCTACGTCATAACATCTACCTGCATGCCAAATTTTAGCCCGATCCGTCCAGTGGTTTGGGCTGTGCGTTAATATCTATCATCGAGTTATATAGTTAGTCATTGAGTTATATATTTAGATATGCCGAATCGATTTTTCATTGAATCGTCTTCTTAGAGTTTTGAGCGGAAAAGAATTATATTTTGATTTTGGAATCTGAAAGTGTTTTTTTAATTGATTTCGAATGAGTCTGAATTTAAAATATGTATTTAAAGAGCAATCATTTTTGTAGGTGCCGAAAATTCATTGTAATCTTCTACGGCACGGACCACATTTCGAGGAGTCAAATAAAATTTTAATTAAAATGCAAACAATCGTCCGAAAACTTCACGTAGAATGAGAATGGTCTCTAACAATAATTTTCAAGTTCTAGTTATTTTCACTTATAACACCAGGCTATTTGAAGGTATTTAGGTTTGAAATCTAATTCAAACCTTTTATATAAAAATTCTGTCAAAAAAGTTTTGGGAATTGATGATTTGTATATGGTTTCAAATTCAAAATTATATATTTTTTTGTTGTTGTTAAATTGGCACAACTGTTTTCCATTTTAGCGCGGATTTAATACAGTGTTGTTTTTAGTAATACCATATCTAGTGTGTATTGCGAATTTCATAATGGACAAAAACATCGAACAAAGAGTTTGTCTTAAATTTTGCATCGCCAATGGGATTTCGTGTTCGGAATCTCTGAAAATGTTACAGAAGGCTTACGGTGAGTCGTCTTTATCAAAAACACGAGTTTATGAGTGGTACAAAGCGTTCAAAAGCAGTCGAGATGTGTTGGAAGATTTTCCTCGCTCTGGTACGCCATCAACGTCTGCTACTGAAGATAACATCGCAAAAGTGAAGGAAATAGTCACTGCAAATCCTCATTCAAGTTTGAGAGAGCTAGCCGTCGAACTTTCTGTGTCACACGAGTCGATTCGTACCTACCATTTTAAATAATCAATTGGGTATAAATGAAACATGTTGCCGCTTGGCTAGTCCCAAAAGACCTGAATTTTCTCCAAAAACTCAATCGCAAAAGAGTCGCTGAGGACATGCTAGAACTAGTCAATTCCGACCCAACATTCATGAAACGCATTGTTTCTGGTGACGAGACGTGGGTTTACGAGTTTGACATGCAAACTAGTCAACAAGCTTTGGAGTGGCGCCTTCCAACTGATCCGAAACCGAAGAAACCGCGTCAAACTTGACAGTCAAAGTTTTCTTTGACTGTCGCGGTGTTGTGCACTCAGAATTCTTGCCAGAAGGTCAAACGATAAAAAGACTATTATTATAGCGTTATGCGGCGTTTAAGAGAGCAAATTAGACGAAAAAGGCCAGATTTGTGGAATGAAAATTCTTGGATTTTGTACCACGATAATGCGCCTTCCCACAAGGCCATCATTGTGAACGAATTTTTGACCAAAAACTCAACAAATACCATCGAGCAGCCACCTTATTTACCAGATATGGCTCAAGCCGACTTCTTTCTTTTTACTAAACTCAAATTACCACTTCGTGGCACTCGGTTTAATTCGGTAGAAGACATAAAGGAGAATTCGCGGCGAGAACTGAACTCCATTCTGGAAAAAGCGTTTAAAAAATGTTTTGATGATTGGATTATTCGTTGGCGTAAGTGAATCGCTTCTGAAGGAGCATACTTTGAAGTTGATAAAATCAATTTAGATGTATAACTAACATTTTGTGTATTATTAATCTTTTCCCGGTACTTTCTTGACAGAGTAGTACATACAACGACGCAATGAGTCTAAAGGTGTTCAATCGCTTGTCGCTACATCATTTAAAGCAGAAAAGCAATATTCTTTATATTTTCATACGTTCCTCAAAGTAAAAATCACTTTTACCTCGAAATTGGTTTCCTATGAAAATTTAAGGGCTTTTTAAGCCAATTATCTCAATATTCGGAAATTGCGAGTGACTTGAAAACATCATAAAACTAAACATAGCGTATCTTAATGAACTCGTTTTTGGTCATTTTATCAAAAGTAATAAGTATTGATTTAGAATCATACAAACGTTCTGTTATTGTTATTTTGTAATAGATACTTACCACTAGCATTTGAACTCTTAAAACAAACATTGTGTAAAAGTTAGCGTAAGGAACTTTACACCTTAGTATAAAGTTATTCCGAGGATAAAACGAGTTTAGTAATAACCTGATACCCAATAAACCGAGAGTAAACTTAGTAAACAATATACAAGTAAAAGCTTTCTCTTAGAGTACCGTCCGTGCAGGCCTAAATTGGATCAAGCTGTTTGCTTTGAAAGTAGTTAGGTACAGAGTCTAAGTAAAATATTGACACTATCCGGAAGTTCAGGAGGAGACGGATACCCCGATAAGCTAATGAATTCTCACCAAACAAGTTACTTATCGAACTGATAATAAAACTTGTTTATTATTGTTTCGTTCAATAAGACCTAAAGTTATTTGCTTAGGTTGATCTTGTTGTTAATGGCGGACGAAAATGCTTAAAATTACATCGCCTTAGTAGCACATAGGGATTTTTTTTACTTATTTAAAATTTATTAGAGTCGTAGAGTCACAAGAGCCTTTGATATATAAATGTTAGGAAAATATATAGTTAGAAAAATTCTCAATGTTTAGCTAATATCGATACCCACCTTAGATCAAGCATTGAAAAAAAACTTAATTTACAGCTCTCTAATAATTCTTGGTCGCAAGCAACGCTCCTTATTTGCTTGGGTGGTATAGATATTCGCAACATTTCAAGCGTCGCCCTCCCCGCCTTCCTATCCTCTCTTCACAGCACATCTGGTCCAGCCTTGACAATATTTAATCATGCCCGTCATCTTTCTGAGTTGAGTCTGGCGGAAGAAGCTTGGCGAGGTCTCTACCCCAGTGAGAATTTCCCAAAGGAACGAAACCTTCAAAAACTTTGCGATGTTCCACTGGCGAGGGATACCTTTAATTGTTTAGAACAAAATTCCGTCAGTGATTGTATTCGTGCTAGGCTCTTGGCAGCTTCTTGTAAGGAATACGGCCACTGGCTTAAAGCCCTTGGAACTCTCCTCGACAGCGAATCATTTCGGGTGTGTGTGGGCTTGCGCCTTGGGGCTCCAGTTTGTGAGCCACACCCGTGTCCCTGTGGCAAAGAGGTGGACGGACTCGGTCTCCACTGTCTTTGTTGTCAGCAAAGCGCTGGGCGTTTAGCCCGCCACGCTGCACTCAATGATGCCATCAAGAGAGCTCTTGCCAGCATCGCCGTTCCTTCCACACTGGAACCTTGTGGCTTGGTGCGTGATGACGGCAAGAGACGGGATGGTCTCACGCTCGTTCCCTGGGAGCGTGGTCGGGCTTTAGTATGGGACGAAACTTGTGTCGATACTTTAGCCTATTCTCATCTTAGGAAATCTGCCGCAAAAGCCGGAGCTGCAGCGGGGTCCGCAGAAAATGCCAAGCGACGCATATACAAGTCACTTGTAAGTGACTACGTGTTTGCGCCGTTTGACGTTGAGAGTTTTGGACCGTGAGGACCGAGTGCAAAATTACTTTTCGGTAAAATTGCTCCAAAATTAATCAGGATTTTGGAAAACAAAAATGCTGGCTCGTTCCTCGCTCAAAGGCTTAGTTTAGCCATTCAGCGAGGAAACGCTGCTAGCATTCTCGCCTCCTTGCCTCTTAGACACGCGTGTATTTTTGAGTAGGTAGTTTTTAATTTCAGGTAAGTTTAGTTATAATTAGTTTTGTTTTTGAAAAAATATTAATTATGTACTTATATTAATTAAACAATTATATTAAGTCATGGTGTATAATGTTAGAACAGATAAATGAACACGGGCATACGAGTAAATCAGGAAAAAAAAATCTCACTGTTTCACAACAATTTAACACGTAATTTTTAGTACAAGTTCGTTAAATTTATTATTCGATAAAAACAATATTTTTGTTAACTCGACTTTGTACGAATTACATGTGCCTTCCAATAAAATTCTTAACAAAAATAGCAGGTCTTGTGCAGAATTTAATCTAACTGGAAGGTTATTATTTGCGAAGCAAGAAGGTTTTAATTAAAACAAGTCAAAACTTTATTAGGCCAAATGAGATGATTTGAATAACCAAATCCCGTTTGTCCCGTTTTTACTAGACTTGACCGTGATCATTTCGTAGCGTAGCTAGAAGATTAGATTTTTTTTCAGTGTCAAACTGTTTAAATTTTAACTTAGAGGTCAGTAGGTACTATTAGAGAATTCAGGGAAGATATAATTCCATTTGCGATGGTCACTTCATCATTTTAAAATGTAAAGATTTTTGTTAAAACACTTTTCTGTAAAAATGGTAAATGAATGATTTTTAATCAATAGTTCAGCTTTTGCATTTCGATTCCCGGTTATAAAATCATAAATGCCAATTGCCACCACACCTATAGTAGGTAATAATGAAAACATTCTTTTTCCATCACCAACATCAACGTTATGAGGAGATGTAGGTACAATAAGAAGCAAGTATATATATTTGTTGTTGTTTGTGTCGTGTGGTGCCGGCACGTTAAAAGAATAGCACCACCACTCTTCCTATGGGTGTCGTAAGAGGCGACTACAGGAGAACCGCCACAAGAAGACGGGCAGCAGCGTCTCCTCTCCACCATTGGCCAAACTGCGATCGCCAACCCGCCTGCCAAGCGTGGCGATTATGGCAAAATCCTCCTTTTGGAGAGGCCTGTGTCCAGCAGTGGACTGATATAGGCTGGTGATGATGATGGTGATATATATTTGTTATATAAGACGGGCAGCGGGTCGTACCTCCTTATCGCGAAAAAATCCTAATATTGTGTCCACCATGTGTCACTACGACACAGCATGGGTAGCGACACTAGTGACGTAATCTGATGTCGCAATCGGATTGTACAAGCCGCCGTATTACAAACCAACTAGCTGTTTTACAAAACGGAGGCGTTTTGCAATACGGCGAGTTAACGATACGGCGGATTGTAATTGCGATGTGTTATTCGATATGACCTCTCACGTTTAGCCACATTGTACAATTCGCAATTTGTAGGGTAACGGGTTTCTTTTCTTCACATACCAATAATAATATAATTTAGGGTCATATTGTTAATTATTGTTACACCAAAAATTGCCTTATGCTTATTCCGCCATACACAATACCAAGCCATCTTAAGTCCCGGCCAAACAGACGCGTGCGCGGTGGCGTGCGTGGTGGCGTGGGCGTGGGCGTTCAGCCTGTCGATTCTGTAAACAAAACCGCGCTCACTTCATCGCTGCACTCGCTCATCAACGATAAATAATATGAACCTTCTTACTAACAAGATAGCTATGTTCGTTTGAACGGCTAAGTCGAGTTTTAAAGCGAGTCCGTTGCGTTTTTCTTAGAGAATCGACCGGCAGATCGTGCCATAGCATTTGTATCGACGAGTTCACACCGGCGCAGACAGCGGCGGCGTGCACCACGCGTGCAGCTTGACATTCAGCTTTTGCACGCGCGGACATGACATTTGACGTGACAGGCTCAACAGACAGATGGTGCGTTTACTACGATAATATAAATAATTACGTTTAAAGCTACTATTTTTTTTCCGAAAAGCAATGAGTGAAGCCAACTAGCTTTTTTCTTTCCTACATCTTCAAATAGCTTCGCTCGGGTAACCGCGTTGGAATTCATTAATGCGAAACTCAGTAAATAAATAAATTAAAAACTCTACAAAAATTCTTTGTTTATTTAGTAAAAGGGTTGAGCTTTTATATTCGTAGTATATCGGCAAATAATCTGATAAACAATTGTTAAATCATAATTTCTACAACATCATTAGATACCATTATTATGACTAACATTCATAATGTTCTTTGACTTCATTCATGACTAATCTCTTTCTTGTTAGGTTTATACGTCCGAGCGAAAGATACATTTTCGTGCTAGGCCTCCTGAACGCCTTGTGTCCGCGTGTTTGGTGTGAACTGGTCTGCACACCCACGCCCACGCCACCGCGCACGCCCACGCCCACGACCACGCCCCCGCGTTGGTTTGGCCTGTAAATCTAGTTATTAAATCTACGACTTTTCGTTCTAAATTGTGACGAATATAAATTATTTAGCTGCACAATCATTTAGAATATTTTCCTAACTTAAACCACTATTTAGTTCACTTTTAGATACCGTAATTTCTTTGTCCGACGCCATTTTTGTTGTTATGACTGGCAGCGCCGCGAGTGTTGAAAATTGGTACCATAAACTGCCAAAGCGGCGACTTAGTGACATGCCGAATTACAAAACGCCTAGACGTATTGAATAACGTGAAAGCTCGTATTCAATGCAACGGATTTTCATTTAGGCGATACGCAATCCGCCGTATCGTCGATCCGCCATATGGCAAAACGCCTCTGTTTTGTAAAACATCTAGTTGTTTTGTAATACGGCGAATTATGCAATCCGACTACGAGAGATCGACCGAATGACGCATTCGTTCGATACTCGGCAAACACCCAAATCTTATCTTTTCGTGATCTTAATCTTAGACTCCTGATATAATAGAATCCGTATCCGCCATCGAGTGTACCTAAGTGTTACAGCCAAGTAATTGTATGAGCCATTAAATACAAATATCTAGTTATATCAATAACTGCTGCCATTCAATCAAATGTTTAATAAACATTAACTGATTACAAGGTAGCCTGTTAAAAAAAACTGATTTACTTACAAGCAACCAGTTGATTCAAATATTATTTCGATAAGCAGCTGCTTTTATAGAAACGGGTGGTCATAGGTTGTGTACTAAATAAAAAGTGGACGGACTCGTCGTTTAGAACGTCGTCGAAAACGCAAGCTTGCGTTGACTTGGGTGGACGGATTTTTCAGGGATTGGTACCTATAAATCCACCGACAGAGAATACGAGGTTAATTTTGATGTAATAAAGGAACAAAATCCTTATAACACTACTAGGTCCAAGCCTACAGAGGCGCCCTTGAGGCCAGAGTTCAGGTCCGATCCGGCCTGCTTGGGCAGTTTCGGTCTCGGTAGGGTGCCTTTTACACTCGACATAGGCCCATTCTCTAGTCGAAATAGGTAGTATACATCTTTTGAAGGACGATTCTTTTCACAATTGCGATTGCTCCCAAGTTGTTGTATCAGTTGTTTGCGTATGTGGGCATTAAGAAGAATTATAAGATTTCATGTCAATTCATTATTATACAAACCTATTACTCGTATCACTCTTATCTTATACATCAAACAGGAGCGTAGCGGGGGTAATTTCCGAACTTTTTGGCTACGTATGCAGGTTTAATATTTTTAACGAATAAAATTTTTAAAAAAGTCATTTTCATTTTGTCACACATGTGGCTAGTTAATCGAATTAACTTCCTTAGGAATGCCAAAATGTCCTATTATTCCTGTATTTATTTATTTTTAAAAGTTAATTATTAGATATACTTATTGTTATTTATGTAGTTTACTGAGCACGCAGTAATTACGAACTGGGCCACCTAGGGCTCCAGCTGAAAATCAGCGCTGCAATTTTCTGCAGCACATGCTGAGCTGGTGCCCATTAGACACCACATCGATGCGGATCATGGTATGCAATCTTTTGTGCTTTTTCTTGTTGTTTAATGTTGTTATTTGTCTGCCTTTTCTTTTTTATGTTTTTTGTATTTTTTTTGTATTCTACTTTTGTATTTTTGTGTGTCTAATAAAATATTTTTCTCTCTCTCTCTCTCTCTACAACATTTTAAACAAAAAGTGAAACAGTTATCTCTGTTAGTTTATTTATTTAAGCTCTATGCGATGTAACGACAAAATCTATCACAACTTTTTCCTATCGAAAATGGAACCCACAATGATTCATAGTCAAAAAGCTCAAGCATCAAACCCGCTATGCGCCTGTTTGATTTGATCCACACTTCCATGAACACCCTGTATAGAGGCACTGTTAAATAATTATTCGCCAGAAATGGAGGTTCGATTCCCAGGTCGAGTCTTCGAGCTCCGTTGAGTCGAGTCAAAATGGAACTTTTTATAAATTATCTCGCGTCTGTGCGTGCAGGAGAAGTCTCTGTGAATAAATTCCTTAGTTTCTTAGAACATGACAATTTGTCTGGCGCCAATTTATCATACTGGTAAGTTAATGGGTATCTAAATATGTATCTTTATGACTCCGGTACTTAAGAGTACAAATTTTTGGGCTCATTAGTTCGTCCACCACACAGTCATTTTTAGGACTCGATCTGCAAAGTTTTTGATATGGGTCCCCTTAGGTAGGTACTCGTTAACCTACATATTTATACATACCTAGTCATACTACATATTTTACAAATATCAACTTACCATTCTTGTTACTAGACCAAAAACATAAGCATCGAACTTAATGCGATTATGATGAAGCTTGATTTAGATAGACAAGGTGTTAGGTAAATGGTATATCAGGCCGAAACCAGCATATGTTAACATTATGCATATGAATCAATACTATGGTGAAATCAGAAATATAATATCATCAAATTTAAAAAAAAAATACAAATCGGATTCAAAATATTTTGTTTTGTATAAAAGTAAAAAAAATACAATGGTGATATCACATTAATTCTGACTTCACCGTAGTATTTATATGCATCTGTTAACATAGGGTAGTTAATATGCAATATAATTTATTAATATCTACCTATTAACAATTACTCGTCAGCTAACCTCGCGCTAAGGAGCCCAAACTATGTCGTTTGTTCATTTGAAAAGATCCGGTCCTGCCTATTCGGACGGTACCCTAAACGCAAAAGTCGGACTCGCACTTGGCGTTTTTTTATAGATAGAGCGATTTTATTGGACATTCTGTAAAGTGCCTATGTAGGCAGTAAGTTAGTAACTTTAATCGCCCGTAACGCCTATTCACCCGTTAGCCTATTCTTGTAAAAACCAGCGGAGCGGGAGCCTGTAAATCGTTAGGCACATAAAATTGTACCTACTTACCACGAGGTCGTAACTTCACAATACATATTAGTAAGGTATCCTATTATTTTACGATGGAGGTAATTAATGCTTGTCATATTAGTCGGCGGTACCTGCTACAACAAATAAGCAATGATTTTGAATTACATACTTTTACATTGGCGTGACAAGGGGTTTATACGAGAATAAGATTAGAAAAAATAGCGAGTGTCGTGAACTCGTGTCCCATAATTTATAAATAAATTGCTGTTATTATTGTCATTTTATACATGTCAGGTGGGTGTGTTTTTCTAGATATTGGACCAAATAGCTACTTATTTCACTTCACGATCATGTTACAGGGCATAACATTCATCGGCCGATGGGGCAGAAAGGTTCTGGAATGGAGGCCACGTACCGGCAAGCGCAGCGTAGGACGCCCACCCACAAGGTGGGCAGACGACCTGGTAAAGGTTGCAGGACGACGCTGGATGCAGGCCGCTTCCAATCGGCCGATCTGGACGTCACTGGGGGAGGCCTATGTTCATCAACTTCATGATGTTTAAATTGTCAAATTTCCTTAAGAATCAGAATTATTTTAATTTGATATTGTTATTCACACGTCATAACAGGTAAATATTTATTATTAAAATATAAAATTATGTAATGTCGGTAAACCAATACGAGTATATTAACGTTACAGTATTACGTAACGAATGTAATAGGTAGGTATTCAACTACGGGGTGATTTTTAACGAGCACGCAAATGTTACTATGGCTATGGTGTTCTACTTACTCATGAACCAACTTTTTCTTTGCAACCAATAAAAACAAGAAAAATGATTATGCTTTATTTATACAGTGTCTCTGGATTTCGACCGGCGATAATTTAAGGGCTTTAAATTCAACAAATTTTATCGATAAAAAACCCCTCATGTAGGGTCTAACTCTCCCTCTCTTTAAATGGCAGCCATTTAAAAAAAATGGTATAGCATGAAAAAGCATGCCATTAATATGGATCTGGAGGTCCTAAACAATATGAAAAATGATTTATTAGAAAGGTAAGGATATCGCCTATCAAGTTGAATAAAGATTAATTAAAAAATTATCAACTGTAATAGGGAAAAAAATTAAGTTCCAAGAAACTTGCTGATGTTTTTTCTAAATTTACCAGTTTTTTAAACGTATTACAAAAACTATCCCAATAAGTGAACTTTATTTTTGTATTATTTGATATATTTAAGATTATCTACTATATAATAATGGCTGCCATTTAGAGAGGGGCAGAGTTAGACTCTTACATGAGTTTTTTCTCGATAAAATTTGATGAATTAAAAGCCCTTAAATTATCGCCGCCGGTCAGAACCCGGACACACTGTATATGTGGGTACAGTATCACTGCAGTTTTGGAAAAGAAACTTGGATATTTTTTCGATGTTACTATTGGTTTCATAGTAAACGTTGCTTTCATCCTTAAGTAGCGCGCAGTAATTTAAAGCCTACTCATTAAAAAGTCAACCTGATTAAAATCTCCCAAGTCATATGACTAAATTCTGCCTTCTATCTAAGATTTTTGGAATTGGAATAATATTTTAAAATATTTGCTAACAATATGTCTATTTTATAAAATAATAAAAACTAAACTAAATTCAAAAGTGTGAAGTCGAGTCGAAGGTTAATTTTTAATGACCATATTTTATACATTTTATTTTTCAATAAAAGAAATGACTAATATTCAGGCTACTTTGAAAGAAGATTAGTACAACATCAAACGTGCCAAGTCAAATTAAAATACCTCATCAAGGCCTTTTCATCATTTTTAAATGAAAAGCAAATATTTCAGGCGTTCGACTTGTTTTATTTTCATTTCAAAATCGGCACGATCAAGAGATTGACGAATGTTTATAATTGGCAGAGGAAAACATTGGTAAAAGGGCAATCACACCCGTGGCAAACAAACAAATTATTAACTTAAGTAAGTAACATCAAAACACAAGCTGGTAAGTAGTAGTTAGTCAGCTGGAAACATACGACTTACGAGTAGCTGAACATTACACCACACAGCATAGGAATAAGCCCATTTTATTATTTCGTTAATAAAATCCAAATACCCGATCAACTGCGTGTCGTGCCACGCGTACTATACGGTCCCGTTACCGTAGTTGCCCGTCGTTACCACAATATATTTCAGCAATTACTTCATTTATGTCACTTTTAACGTTTTGTCTAAGGAATTTTAGAATGACTTAGTTGAACGAATAGTCGTCTACTAACCGATCAATCTTAACCATTATGATTTTTCTTAAAAGTTCGTGAAAAACACTATTATCATGAATTTTGCCGATTTTTCAAGCCGATAGTTTAGCTTTTAGAGGGGTTAGGGGATGGTCCATTTCGCAAATGGATCCCTTAATCGAAAAATTTTAGAGGACCTATTCAACGATATCCAACACAATGGGTTAGACGCTGAAAAAAAAATCATCCCCAGGTTACATGTATAGGAACAAGTAGAGATTTTTTTTTTTAATTTTATCCTACCACTTGTCGGCGTGATTGATACACATCTCTCCACAAAATTACAGCTCTCCAGCGTCAACAGTCTGCAAGAAAAACCTCGGACGGACAGACAAACAGACGGCCATGACGAAACTATGGGTTCCTTCCTTGTCAGGACACTCAGGACCCCTAAAAAGTATAATTTATTGTATAGTCAAAATCTCGCCACTTGTTTCTAAGCTATGTCTTATGTCGCAGCCAACTGGTTAAAACAGTCGTTTAATTGTACGGCTAAGTACCCAGCCTTTTTATTGAACAACACCATTCAACTACACGCATACCTACCTGGCTTTATAAGTAGCTGATGATTTATGACATTTGAAACATTGAACTTTACAAGCCGCTGTAACGTGGAATTAGTACAGTCGCCATCAGATGTATTGTTGTAGCAGACAAGGTGACCTAATATCTGAACATAATAGGTTGGTGAAAAAGTTTCGGCGCATTTTTTAGGAAAATTCAAAACATTTTTTAATTATAGTTTATTTACATTTAGCTAAAGTATAAGTAGGGGGTAGTAATATATAAGTAGGGGGGTAAGGGGAGAACGAAAACCACATCTGAGAGGGGTAAGGGGAGAACGGAAACCACATCTGATCCGGCCCAACTGTCAACCTCACCTGCACGCGCCGGATGGCGACGGCGTGGCGTATACCGTGTCGTGGTGCTCCCTGCTAGATAACGGACGAGGCTCTGGCGACCGAGCATTGTTGGTATAACCATACACCTGGCTGGGCAACCAGTTTGAAGAGGCTACAGTGACCTTGGGCTCCAAATAACCCCTAAAATATCTTATTATGTCCGCAAGTTGTGTTAGTATGTCATGCGATCCGACTGACCCTGGGCGCTATCGCAAACCCAGGATGCATAGTGGGAAGTATGCGACTGGGCACTGTGCTGTAGACTACCAGGCAGACAGTGAAACTAGGACTACTGGTAGCATTGTACTACCTAACTCGAATAAACCCAAAAGTAAGCGAAGTATAAGAATTGGAACTTGGAATGTAAAAGGACTAGTAACACAACCAGGCAAACTCGATATAATAGAAAGTGAGATGCAAAGTCGAAATATTGATATCCTAGGTCTCAGTGAAGTTCATTGGAAGGGAAGTGGTCATTTTGTCACTGAGAATGGTAATACCGTCTACTACTCGTGCTCAAATGAGTAAAGCGAGAATGGAGTAGTTTTTATAGTACCCAAGCGCTGGCAGGGAGCAGTAAAGGGATACCAGGGACCCTCTGACAGAATTATGCTTTTAAAATTGCACACCAGACCAATGACCCTGAATATTGTACAGGTGTACGCTCCAACTTTTGCAGCTTCTGAAGACGAAATCGAGCACTTTTACTCGGACTTGAGAGAACTATTGCGAGCCATACCATCCCAGGAGATAGCTGTTGTAAATAGGAGACCTAAATGCTGAAGTCGGCGAAACGAGAAATGACCCTTTGAATGGCACCATTGTTGGTAACTATGGTCTAGGTAAACGTAATGACCGTAGCGAGATGCGAATGCACTTCTATATTGAGAGCGAAATGTCCATTATGAATACCTGGTTTCAGCACCACCCTAGAAGGCTTTACACATGGACAGCGCCGGGTGGAAAATACAAGAATCAGATAGATTACGTATTTATAAAATCTAGGTGGAGGTCATGCATCACCAACTCCAAAACTCTGCCTGGTGCCGACTACGGTATTGACCATGAACTTCTCATTGCTGATTTCAAGCTTCGCCTAAGAAGCATTAAAAAACGCGTTAATAAACCTACGTCCTTGAATGGGCCAGCGTTACAACAATTTGAAAAGGAGATAAGACCAAAACTCCGGTCCCTAGAGCTTGATCCATTTGATTCAAGTGACGTTGACTGGATAAGATTTAAAGACGTTATTCTCACAACTGTTAAAGAAGTTAACGCACAGTTTAAGAGTGTCCGTCATAAAAAGAATTGGATCAGTGATAATACTTGTGACTTGATTGAGAGGAGGAGAACTGCGAAAAACAAAGGTTCTGTAACGGCTTACAACAAGCTTCATAAAGACGTGCAAACGGCTTTAAGATGGGACAAGGACAAACAAATTTCTGATATCTGTGAGGCAATAGAACAACATGCTGTGAAGGTACAAACCAAAGATCTCTTCGGTAAGGTAAAACTGTTAACGAAGCCACCAAATCCAAAATCGTGGGTTGTTGACGACAAGCAGGGTATCCCTCTCTCCGACCTCACTGAGGTTTTAAACAGATGGCGAGAGTACTGCTACGATCTTTACAGTCAAAACACGCATGAAAAGGTCGAAAGGTCGTGGGATGATTACGAAGCTGAACCCAACATACTACGCAGCGAAGTGGAGGATGCCATCAAGAAGCTCAAACACAAGGCAGTGGGTCCTGATGGCATATCAGCGGCCATGATCAAACATCTAGGCCCTGAAGGTGCCGAAACCCTCTACCAGATTTGTAGCAAGATCTGGTACACTGGTACTTGGCCTCAGGACTGGGCACAATCTGCGGTCATCCCCTTACACAAAAAAGGTTCCACAAAGAAATGCGAACATTACCGTACTATTTCCCTCATGCCTCACGCTAGTAAGATCATGCTCCAGATTCTGAATAAGAGATTGGCCGCCTACATAGATAGACAGATTTCTCCGGAACAGTCAAGGTTTGTGCAAGGAAAAGGAACACGAGAGCAAATACTGAACGTACGCCTTCTCATTCAAAAATGCCGCGAATTCAATAAACCCCTTGTGTTGTGCTTTATAGACAATGCCAAAGCATTTGACTGCGTAAGATGGAATTCCATGTTCAGGATAATGTCGGAAATGGGCGTGCCATCACACCTTGTCCAGAGGCTATACCCTGACGGGTCGAGTTTTGTGAAATTGGATGAATCACAATCTGAAACATTCCGTACAGAACGAGGGGTTTGTCAGGGATGCATACTTTCTCCGAAGCTGTTTAACCTCTACGGCGATTATATTATGAGGAAGGCGCTTGATGGCTGGGACTGGTTGGTCTTCTCTATCTTCCTGTACGGGGTGGAGACTTGGTGTCTCGGGAAAAAGGAACGCAACAAGATCCATGCCTTTGAAATGTGGTGCTGGAGAAAGCTGCTTCGCATTCCTTGGACAGCTATGAGAACCAATGTCTCCATCCTCGAAGAGCTAAAGGTCAACAAGCGCCTGCTGACTACGTGCCAGGAAAGGATCCGGAGTTTCTTTGGGCACATAATGCGATCCCCATTGCACAGCCTGCAGAAACTCATCATTCTCGGACAAATGGAGGGGAAGCGCGCTAGAGTAAGAGCGCCAGCTAGATGGATAGACAAACTCAAGGAGGTGACTGGAGGCCAGATACAGGGAGCGGTACATATGGCGCAGAACCGGACCGAGTGGAGAAGATTGACATACAGTCACGATCCTCAGCATTGAGGGAACGACCAGAAAGAAAGAAAGTATGTAGGTACCATTTTGTTTGATAACTTTTTGCCATCTTGTAGGTAGGACATGATCCCATTGCTATAGAAATGTTGAGGCTTCTGATCAAAATACCGCGACAAGAGGTTTTGGCTGTCCTCTCGTAATGTTAACCTGACACTGCCTAAAGAATTCTGAAGAGAGCGAAACAGGTGTAAATCTGAAGGTGCAAGGTCAGGACTATACGGCGGATGCATTAACACCTTCCAGCCAAACTCTCTTAATTTTTTTGAGTGGCTAAAGATGTGCGAGGTCTAGCGTTATCATGATGAAAAACCACACCCCTTCTGTTCATTAATTCCGGCCGCTTTCTCTCAACTTCTTGCTTTAATCTCATCAGTTGTTCGCAGTAGAGTTCAGAATCGCTGGTCCTGCCTGGTGGTAACAGCTCATAATCAAATGCCCTTCCAACCCCACCACACACACAGCATCACCTTGTTGCGAGTTAACCCGGGTTTCGCCACAGTCTGTGAAGCCTGACCGGCCTTTGACCACGACCTTTTTCGCACGTTCTTGTCGTACGTGATCCACTTTTCATCACCAGTTATCAGCTTCTTCAGAAATGGTTCGGTTTCATTACGTCGTAATAAAGAATCACAAATGAGTACACGGTTCATTAGGTTTCTTTCAGTGAGCTCGTGGGGTACCCAAATATCGAGCTTTTTTGTGTAGGTACCCAGTTGTTTTCAAATGCGCCAAAACTGTTTTGTGGTCATTTCCCAGTTCTTCAGCTACGTCGTAACTAGTGATATGCCGATCTTGCTGCACTTTTTCAAAAATGGCATCAATTTTATCCGTAATAGGGTAACCAGAGCGACGTGCATCTTTGACATCAAAATTTCCGGATTGAAAACGCTTAAACCAAATTTGTGCTACTCTCACAGACATGCACTAGGTCCCTAAACATCGCAAATATTTTCGCGGCTTGCGTTGCATTTTTACCTTTTTTGTAGTAAAATTTTCAAATGTATCGAATTACTTTATTAGATTCATTAATCGATTTGACAATACGAAAAACACACATTTTCCTAATTTCAAGTTGGAATTATCTTCTTTAAAATTTAAACTTTTAATGATAGGTACTTAAACCAGCCAGATACAAATAGTACAGCCAAAGAAATTGTATTACAAATTCATACGTACTATAATGCGAATATAAAGAGGTGCTCGTAGCTCAGTGGCGGCAGCGCTTTGGTATCGATTACTAAAATTAAGCAACCAACGCCGCGGTCGTGAGTGGATGGGTGACCATTCCGACCATATTTAGTGACATTTATCACGAGCATCTCCGTGCTTCGGAAGGCACGTTAAAAGTTGGTCCCGGCCAATATCGCTTGATATTGGTCGTGAAGCCTAGTCAGAGGCCTTAAGGCGGCTTGATAACATCTGACAGTAAGGTTTAGTCACGACCTTACAACACCCCTCCACCAATCCGCACCGGGCCCGCGTGGTGGAGTATGGCCCATACCACCTCATAGTTGAGGTGAGGCCTGTGCCCTGCAGTGGGACGTATATAGGCATACTTTAATTTTATACTTTAATTTTGTCTACTCAGATATTAATGGCATAGAGAAAGAATAATACTACGTAAAATTAATGGTAACTTTTGTGTATAGAACTTATTGACATTTTAAATGTTGAGTGAAGAAAGGGGCTTTAATTCTATCGCTACGGGCAGTGTAGTCTCTCCAGGAGACGTATTTTTGAATCACTCGAATTCTGTGTTGCTATTATGGTAAAATTCTTTAACTATTTTCGTTTCACGCAGAAAATATTTAAAACCGGAATGCAAAAACTTATTGATTTTAAAAACCGGCAATGAATCGCATGGAACAGAACGAAAAAAAAGGTTTTAATCTGTGAACCATATGTTTACTTGTCAAAGTCATACGTCTAAACTTTCTACTAGTAGAATCAAAATACGAGTGGGTCGGACCACTCGTTGCAGAATTCACAGAATAAATTTTCAAAAATAAATAGCGATTTTAGTAATTCGCATGCGAATCCTGCCATTTCGTATTCGAATTGGAATTACGTCTCAAGCGCAGCGGGTGCCTTAATTAACTATTTGCATATTGCTTGAGTTGATATACAAAAACGCCACCTTGGTCCGAGGGTACAGGAGCAAAGCGTGATCATCTTCATGACGATGTTAGTGAAGAAGGCAGGCCGCACAGTGGGTCTAAAATGTACCTAGTATGAAGGACATAGGTTTTTTTGGTCTATTGCATTTTTTTAAATGCCTGTCGAAAGTCTTTCACCAACTGATGACATGTGAATGTGATATAACATTTTTGCACTAAACCTATGTCAGGGGGTAGCCCCTCCCCACGGTAGGAAAAGCTCAGACGTATTTTTGAATCATGCGAATTCCAATTCGAATACGAAATGGCAAGATTCGCATGCGAATGACTAAAATCGCTATTTTTGAAAATTCATTCTGTGAATTCTGCAACGAGTGGTCCGACCCACTCGTATTTCGATTCTACTAGTAGAAAGTTTAGAAGTATGACTTTGACAAGTAAACATATGGTTCACAGATTAAAAACTTTTTTTTTCGTGCCGTTCTATGCGATTCATTGCCGGTTTTTAAAATCAATAAGTTTTTGCATTCCGGTTTTAAATATTTTCTGCGTGAAACGAAAATAGTTAAAGAATTTTACCATAATAGCAACAAAGAATTCGAGTGATTCAAAAATGCGTAAAATCGGGAGTGATAGAAATAGAATTCGCACACGAATCGTATTCGTGTTCGAATTCAAGATTCATTTCGAATGCTTCAAAAATACGTCTCCAGATTTTTGCTAGTGCCTAAGTACTTATTTAACTGTTTTTATAAAGGCGGCTTCCAAATCTGGCGAATGCTCTGCTCGCTAGCCGTCCGCGAGCTGCGCGCATGAATTCATGTTCGTGCGGACGCAGCGCTGCGCGCAAGTGGTGCGAGACGAGACGAGACCCGTTCGCGCCTCGACCTGTCAGGTACAGCAGCTACACCACAGTTTAGTCAGAGTATGTCTAAGCTACACTTAGGTTTTCTTGGAACGTGAACGTGAGAGTTGCGCTACTTGCGCTAAAGAGGCGCACTAAACCCTCTGCTGCTCGCGAACGGCTCGCGAGGTGCGCACTGGACTTACCCTAAAAGTTCAGTAAAAACTAAAATCAGAGAGAATACTTACTTAGGTATATCCAAGGAAATATCGGCAGTTTACTTAGAGCATTTATTAGATGCTTTAAGGCAGTTTAGCGAGTTCGTTAAAATTACGCAGAATTAGTAAAAACAGAATCGACTCTTTGTTTTCTGTCCTTGTTTGTCGACGTAGTTGATAAAGGAGAAAGGAAGTTTGCTCGTGTCATCATCATAAAGAAACTGTCAAAAAAATCCAAGGTTTTAGATTAACGCTTCGGCACTGTATTTTTTATCTGTATTCTCTATAAGCTTTGTTGTGTCAACCAACTTCTGTCAAACTGACTTGTGAGTTGTGATGATCGGTCAACGACGACAGCTCATCGTTTTTAATTTCGATTCGGTGTTCGGTGGTATTTTACATCATTCTATAGTTTATTGTGCAGTTCACAAATCAATATTGTAGTTAGATCGCAATGTGGGATCCAACTCATGTTCAAGTAACCATTCAAAGGGCGCGAGGACTTCTTATAAAAGGTAAAAACGGTACCAATAACTGTTTTGTGACCATCGCCCTCGGTAAAGAAAAATTCCAAACTTCCGTCAAACACAAAGCAACGGAGAACGTCGAATGGCTAGAAGAATGTGAGCTACGCATACCAACACAAGGAAATACGGCTGAGATTGTGTTGAAAGTATATGATGAAGATTTTGTAAAGGACCATTTACTAGGTCAAGTATCGATTCCGTTAAAAGACCTCGATGTTTACGAGCGCCCCAGAAACCGTTGGTATGTCCTGCAGGGAAAAGCAGGTAAAGAAAATGACAAAAAACGAGGGGAGCTGGAAGTCAAAATTGGTTTTACAGTCAAGGAAGGAAGTCTCACTGACCTTAGTAAAAAAGAAAAACATAGATCATCTTTGTCAAGTATCGCCCTAAATGTCGGAGGAAGCCTGATGAGTATTGGAAGCATTGAAAAACGAAAAGGTCTTAAAAAGTTTGCTAAAAATCTTGGCTCAAAAATGAACTTAAACAAAAAAGATAAGAAGAGTGACTCATCATCCCTAAGTGGCAGCATAGGGAACTTGAAAAGCTCAGCACTGTCCACTCCTGAACACTCTACTCCTAAGAGGCTATCTGGTGATGCAGACCCTGGTGTAATTAGTGAAGATGAAGATGAGTTTGCTTTTGATGATTTGTCTCATAAAAGTTCTGGTAGTTCATTGAATGTCAACACTCTACCTCGTGGACATAAATACACTCCATCCCCTATGAATGCCTCTCTAGAAAATCTTGGTGGTGGTGAAATTTTAAGAAGATCCACAAGCAGTAACTTGGCAAATTTAGATAAGCCTGCTCCTCATAAACCTGTTCGCTTAAGTCTGAACTTGTTTACTCCCCCACAACTGCCATCTCAAGTTGTCAATAAGGATGATGAGTGGTCTCAAAAATTATACTCTAAACCAAAGTCAAACAGTCAAACAACTATTGACAGGGAAAAGTCATCTAGCCTGGAACGAAACAACAAACTTGATAGTCCGAGCTCTTTCAAGGAGAAACCAAGTCCAAAATTCTTCAAGAAGTTTGGAAATAACAACAAGCAGAAAAAACTATTGGAAGAGCGCATAATTGTTGGTGAAGAAAACATTGTTGAGGAAGATTCTGTAAATCCTGCTTATAGTAATATCCCGAAAAATGTGGTACAACAATTTGATGGTAAATCAAGAGAAGATCTTATTGTTATGATTTACAATATGCAAAAAGATGCAGAATCAGAAAAAAAGAAAAACAAAGACTTGGAAAACTATTTAGATGAGTTGCTACTCAGAGTCATGGAAACAACTCCCAGAATACTACAGAATCCATATGTAAGAAACAACAGCATGCATATTAGAAACAAATGATTTGCTAACTTCCACAATCCTTTTTTCCTTGCATGATAAATATATACCTACATAATCAACAAAAATGAAAGTATCATAATTTTGTCAAGCATTTTTATTGTTTTTCTTTTGACTATTATACTTTTCTAGCTTTTTTCAAACATTATGTTAAAATTCTTGTCACATCTGAACTTAGTGCCTTAACTATGTAGTCTGTGATAAATTTTGAAGTATATATAACATGACAATAGATAAATCAATGTGTAGTTTGAATTAAAATTAATCAGTTTAAGAATGTTTTTATCAAAGCTGCCGCCAGTTATCAATATTTTTATCTATTTGCAAATCACTGTATAAAAATATTAAGTGCCAAAGTTTTCTTCATCATCCAGTTGAATATTTTAGGCAATATATAATATTCACTTGAATTTTGTAACTCTTGAAAATTTGTTTTAAGTTTTGTATTTTGAATTACAATTTAAATTATGTGTTTTACTGTTTTAGGTTTGATCTTTTTGGGTTGTTAATATACCATGTTACAAACTGCATTAATTACCTAAATAAGGTACATGTGTAAGCAACTGTGGTCAGACAGAATTTGGTCCATCCAAAATAGAGTGAGAAATGATATTTTCAAATGTATGTATGTAGTATTTAATATTTTTTAACATTTTAATAAGGCCATGCTGAGCTAACACTACTCATGTACCTACTAATCATAATGTCATTTATTCAGCTTCTCATATGTTTTTGTAAAGATTATTGTTTAATTAAATAAATAGGTATCATATAATAACCAGAATTAAGTAGATATCTATTACTAACACACTGATATGTTTTAAAGTCGATCTTGTTTTCAAAACTAAATTTTGTTAACTGCTTATTTTATTGATCCCTACCGAAAGCTGTTGTGCAATATCTTAGTGGTAGGTGGATGGTAGATAAGTTTTTGTTTTATTCCACTTTCCTTATACTGATTTTAGATATTAGTAATATTCCAAAATACTATATTAGAGAATGTAATTGTTTAAGCAAAAAAGTAATGTGTGAGGAACTTTCTTTGATAAGAAATGAAACGAGAAAGAATCCTGATCTGAACGATTTTATATTGGGTAATTTATGTGTCATAAGAATTTTTAACATAAACAGTATAAATGTATGCTAAGTATTATAGGATTTATTTTATATTTTCGCTATATTAATATCTTATAAGTAAGTACCTAGGGCTAAAGCAATGGCAATGTTCAAACAGTAAATAAAAGAACAAAGTAGTTTTATGGTTAATGTTAAATTTACATACCTAGGTACTAATATCGTTGAATTACATAGGTACAGGCAACAGCTCATCAACCTTATACAAAACGTCAAATTTTCTCAATTGAAAATGGACTCTATGTGCCGGATTTAAAGTTGGAAATCAGTTTGATGACCTTAACCTTTTTGTGTAGGTTGACCTGCCGTTGACTGGACAGGATCTTTTGATGTAGGTAATACAATCTTACAGAATTGATATTATAGTTACGTCATTTAGAATAATCAATCTTTCTTCTAATCCAAACCATGGTGCTGGTCGAAATATGGTCATAACATAACGCAAGATTAGAACAAAGATGCTGACACCAGTGTCATAAGACGCCTCTCTATATGTGTGGCAGTTATAAATATGACTGTGCTAAGTACCTAATTACCTATTCTGTTTTTCACGGCGCCTTGGAATACTACCTACCACCACGAGGCGTGAGCCTTTTAGCTTATTAAAAATTATTATTTTAAATCCAGTAAGCTTCAATAATATAAAAATTAGAAACTACTTCCTCTTAGTAATTTAGATTAAATATTCTAACGCATAAGAGAAAGTTACGTTTTTTAATTACATTATTTATCATTTAATCATACTGTGATGAATGAATAAGCAAACAAATAAACATGAACCTTATAATTTATTGTTTCAAAGTGATTGAATTATTATAATAAAGATATATTTTTTAAATACCTTTGATCTCTAAAGTATATTTGACCCTACAAGTCCTACGACTTATCAAGCCTAGCCGTGAAGAATAATTGCTACAATAATTCAAGTGCAACCTCAGACTGGAAGTTAATAAAGCGTAGACACCTTTTCAGGGATCTGGATTAAAGTTACGTCGCAACAAACCTATTATACCTACCTACTACGTAAGTAGTTCGTCAGGTAAACAAATTGTCACAGGGTCGGAATTAAAAGCAATTGACTGATCTGATGATCTCGAACTGTTGACCGAGTCATGTACCAAACACGTTACCTACTTATTCATATTTTTAGTCACGTTACCCACTCACGAGCATTGTTTACGAAGTAATTTAAAGAATGGACACTCCTAAAATCTTTCCTGGTTAGGCAACGCAGGGGTAGGATCTATGTTCGTTTCCGTACCTTAACATTATTGTAAATTTTTGTTTTTAGCTATTCCATGCAAAATTTTACTAAAGATAAATAACACTTGAAAAAATCCTCGACCTCAGGTGGGACTCGAACTCAAAAATTTACAATGTTTAAGCATTTCTGATCTTAACCAATAGTCAAATATTTGTAAAAATATTTCTATCGGGAGTTGACGGGTAGTATACTACTCGGCTTACATATAGCTACAACATTGATCAGAGATACGCTGGCTTCGACAGCGAGAAGAAACACTTGAGAAATTTCATCGTGTCACGTGACGTCCTCGGTAGCTTAGTTGGTAAATCACTCGCCCGGCATGCGATGGGAAGTGGGTTCGAGTCAAAAATTTACAATGTTTAAGCATTTCTGATCTTAACCAATATCAATAGTCTAATATTTGTAAAAATATTTCTATCGGGTGTTGACGGGTAGTATACTACTCAGCTATACATATAGCTACAACATTGATCAGAGATACGCTGGCTTCGACAGCGAGAAAAAACACTTGAGAAATTTCATCGTGTCACGTGACGTCCTCGGTAGCTTAGTTGGTAAAGCACTCGCCCGGCATGCGATGGGACGTGTGGGTTCGAGTCCCACCTGAGGTCGATGATTTTTTCAAGTGTTATTTATCTTAACATTATTGATTTGACGACCTCCGTAGCCGAGAGGCGAGCATGCTTGACTTGGCATCGCCATCGCTGAGGTCCCGAGTTCGATTCTCGATCGAGTCAATGTAAAAACGAACTCTTCTAATATTGTCTCGGGTTTGGGTGTTCTGGACCAGAACTTCTGGTATCGTTGTTTCTAATTTCTATTACACAAATGCTCTATCAGAGCAATGTATGTGATGTAGTTGTTCAATATTTATTTATTTATTATCATTGCGCAATTGAAGATAAATAACACTTGAAAAAAAATCATCGACCTCAGGTGGGACTCGAACCCACGTCCCATCGCATACCGGGCGAGTGCTTTGACCACTAAGCTACCGAGGACGTCATGTGACAAGATGAAATTTCTCAAGTGTTTTTTTTTCTCGCTGTCAAAGCCAGCGTATTCTGATCAATGTTGTAGCTATATGTATAGCTGAGTTTTTAGTTTCATTTTGAAGTCGGTTTTTAGTTTTTTATTAAACTTTTTTTAATCAAAGCCTCTTACCGTGTCTTATGCATAAGCTTAAATAAAACCGAATCGAGGCAGTTCAAAAGCATGCCTGCTGACTGCTGCCATGCTGACTCAGCTGAGCGAGCACAGCGAACAAATCTATGTATGAAAATTTAATACAGGTTTTTTATTAGTGAAGTTTAGAGGGGATAAATACTTGGGTGTGTTTTACTATAGGTATAGCTTATAAATAAATATTATATAACATCGCGTACATTACTTTGTGAAGTAGCTAAGCACTTGTGTTATAACGACCGTCTGGTGTAGTGGTTCGCGCTCCGGACTACAAAGCCTGGCCTGACAGTTGCGGGTTCAAATACCGCAAGAGGCAAATGTTTGTGTGATGAACACGATTATTTGTACCTAAGTCATGGATGTTTATATACGTATCTATGTATGTTTATCCTTTATCTAGTTGCCATAGTACAAGTGAAGCTTATTTTGAGACTAGCTGATTGTGGAAACAATTTATTATTATAAAAAAAATATTTATATAGAAATCAAAATAACGACGGTACCACAACACCAGACAATGTAGAAAAGTTCGTTTACTAACGGGAACCGAACCCGGGACCACAGAGATTGCGATGCCAATAACGGTTTTGTTGATGTTTTTAGGGTTCCGTACCCAAAGTGTAAAACGGGACCCTATTACTAAGGCTTCGCTGTCCGTCTGTCCATTTCAGGCTGATCTCATGAACCGTGATAGTTAGAGTTGAAATTTTCACAAATGATGTATTTCTGTTGTCGCTATACAAAAAAGTAGAATAAAGTAAATATTTAAGGGGGCTCCCATACAACAGTTTTTTTTTTGGCGTTTTTATAGATAATGGTACGGAACCCTTCGTGCGCGAGTCCGACTCGCACTTGGCCGGTTTTTTTAAATCTACCAATCGGGGTCCTCAGTCTGTTTAAGGATGTTCCAAGTCGCGGAAATTCTTTGTCAGGATGTAACTCTGATGGTGGGTTTATCGAGTCGAAATGCTACTCCAACCATCGCGAGATCCTAGGCCAAGGAACCATATTTGTGCAAATAATGGTTTTCTACAGATTTCATCAATTATTTTTTGAGTTTTCAAGTTGGTTTATATTTATAAGTAATAGATCTTATTATAGCAGCAGAATCAAAGGGTTCATAATCATTTTTTCACAAATTGTAGGTAACTACACTGTTTATATATAAGTAATAGATCTTATTATAGCAGCAGAATCAAAGAGTTCATAATCATTTTTTTACAAATTGTAGGTAACTACACTGCTGAAGTCATATTGTATTACATGTACCTACTTCTTATATTCATCACAAGGCACTAAAAACTAAAAAAATCCAAAATGGCGACTAACCAAGTTTAGTGTATTTAATAAAACGAAGATTTTTTTTTCATGATTTTATAATGTTTGTAAAAAATTAAAACACAAGATATTATTTGTGGCGGCGACCCTTGACTGGTGCTGCTGCTGGAGCTGAATAAGCTGAATATGTGCTATAAGTTTTCTGAGACAACTTATTCATGTAGTAGATTGTTATTATTGAAAATATCAAGCTGAAACAAAAAATAACTTTATTCTTCTCAATAAAAAACAAACAAAACATCTCTGTTTAGTCTAATAGGCGACTGGTAGATAATGCCTAATGGCAATAAGTCCACCTATTGTATGTTTTTTTTAATCTGTGCAATAAAGTTTAAATAAATAAATCTGAAGAAATGTAGGTTATGTTAAGTAACCAAAGCTATCATTACTTGCTTTACTCAGAGAGATACATGTGAATTAATGTTTTATATGTCTAATTCAAATCAAATCATTTATTTATTCATAACTAAGTATATTACTTAGTTTGTTATGATGACTTTTCAAAGGAATCACAACAGATGCTACACAATAAGGTCCGAAGTGTCCAAGCTAGGCAAAAGCCTGTATAAATGAACTTTGAGAGCCCTCACAAATAACATGTAATTTAACAATCTAAGTAAGATGTGAAGCAAAACTTTACTACAATACTGAGTGATGAGCAACTTAGCCGACACTGCAACACAGGCATTACATAGTAAAGATGATGGCATTAGTTACATACAAATCAGATCACAGGTGCTCCTATGTTTACTGTAATGCTACTTTCCTTAAAGTCACTGATGCAATGTTTACAGTCCAATTTCCATCATGTTACCTACCATGTAGTAAAACAAATTCTGTGGACCATTCCAGCTGCCACTAATGATACTCCCATTGACAGCACAATTTCAGGAAGCTTCAGTTGGAAATTTTTTCCAAACAGAGTTGCTTCTAAATTACCAACAGCCTGTGATATGCTAAGAAAATACATTTATTTTCACATTATCTTAATATGTAAAGAATAATCTTTTTGGGCAGAATAAATATTTAGCTCTGGGTTTCTTACTGAGGTAACTTATAAATGCAAGGAGTAAAACCTGACAAATCTAACTGAAAACTTTAGGAGAGGCTAACAACAGTTCTTAAAAAGTAAAAACATCAATCTTTATAACTTTAATGTGAAGCCCACACTTTTTCATTAGACAAAGACATGTAAATTTAGCTCCCATCCTTATGGATGGGACATAATATAGACAGAAATTAAAACTTTTGTTGAAGTTTAGCAACATGGCTAGGGTCATTATTTCGAATAATGCTTTACATTACACCCATGAACTTTTCAATTTGATTTTGAACAAATATTTATTTAACAGCACACAATATGATAATGATTAATAAAAGTTCTCCTTGTATTCCAATTGGAATCTGGTAAGTTTCAGATTTTCTGGCTGTGATTGACGCTTTAATGCCTTTAAATAGTTAAAAAAGGATACAGTCACGAAGAACATAAACATCACTGATCCGAGATAACCTCCAAATATAATCATAATTGGTGACTTCACAATCAGTGGTTTGTACATTTGCATTCCAGAAAATATCAATAAAGCTAAAATTGATGATAATATAAAAGAAGTAGCGCTATTTACGGCTGAAACAAAAACGTGATAGATTAATATATATCTCATCATATGAGTCACATTCTATAATAAAAGCTTAAAGCTTTCTATAAAATATAGGTACACTTTACCCATATTAAGTCGTTTATCTCTAGCTAGTCGGTATTAAATTAAAGTTAGCTGTTAAATCTAACTAAATAAACGCAACACGTAAGCCGGTTCAAATCATAGACAAACAATGAACCATAGAGTACACAATGAACACCATAGAATACATTTACTCATGAACACAGATGATAGAAGAGACCACAGATTAATATAGAAGAAGAACCTAGGACCAAGTATCAAATGGACTAGACAAGCAAATAATAATACCACGTGTAAGCGGGATCACTACATACAGAAATCACTAAGAGTGACAGAGACACAGACAGTGTTTTTTGTCCTTATCAGAGTTTCACTTTTTTGTGTTGGGCACAATCGTCAATTGTGCCCAACAGAGTTGATGAGTCATAGAATATTGTTAATTTTTGTGATAAATTGTGGATTTCACATGGATAACTGTGGTTTCAACTAAGTGATACGTGTTTTACTGTCTTAGGAAAATGGTTCATTGTTGTTTAATAGGCTGTAATAGCCGCAGTGAGCGAAAAACTAATATAAAAATACGTACGTACGAAATACGTAAGTGCGATAATTCGATTTAAACTTCGCTTGATTCTTGAAATTACAAGTAAACACAATTCAAGGCTTGGTATAATCGTGTCAAAACATTCAAAATTTGCTTAAATTCGTAATTTTAAGTAACTTGAATTATAGTAATAACCACCCAAGTAAAGTAGTAAGGGTATTTCACGGCGAGGCAGGAAATTGACATTTGACCACCATTTTCTACTACTTTTTTATTTGATTGGGTCAAACAGATGTTAGGGATACCAGCTCTAGAATTGAAGAAGTACCCAAAATTGATGGAATTTCTTTTTGAACTAAAACTTTTTGTTTCAGTTCCCAAAAAATGACTAGACAACGCGTCAATTATGGATACGTGCAACTGGCCAAAAAAAAGGGAACCGACTAAATTAACTTGCACATGCTCTAGACATTTTCAAGAAAATTGTTTTCGAGGGACATTTGACCTACCTAAATGCATTTGCTGTTCCAACGCTGCGTGTTGTGGAGCTGGCGAGTTAACCCTTTTTTAAATTTATCATTCTTTGTTTAGAAATAAAATAGTTTGTTTTGAAATAAATAAAGTTTTGAATACTATACTAAGATTTTTCTTTTCACTTCAGGACAAAAACCTGATCCCGATTGGACAAGCAAATTCTACGACTGGAATAATAACACTGCGAAAACTGAAACTTGTCAAACAATTAAGTCGACAAACACTTCTCGCTCAGACACGTAGAAGAAAGTAAGCAGTACTACGATCGAAATATCGCCTTGAGAAGAAAAATGTATTGGTCCTTGAATTAATTTCTGAAAATCATAATTTTTCAGATCGACGATCAGATTACATTATTCGCTTTTAATCAAGCCATTTGTAAAAATACCTGAATGTGCGAATTCCCTGTGCCACGAAGAAGAAAATGTCCGAAATAGGTATACTAAATTTATTTTGTATAAAGGACGGTAAATAAATAAAACAAGTTATAATAATCAAATTGTTTTCATTTTTAATACCTACTGAAAAATGTGAGGTAATATTTGGTAGACCTGGTAACCCGATGTAAACCATGTACTCTGTTTCTGTCCCTTTCGGTGGCACGCTCATGACGAGTCCATTTGATACTTGGTCCTAGAGAAGAACTGAGTTATACTCTGACTAATCGTAGCGAATCCTAAGTCTATGGACTAATCTGTGAACTGAGTGCTGACATGACTGACAGACATGACAGCTGACCACGCAGCAGCAGTAGTATTTATCCACGAAGGGAAAGCCGATGGTACAGAGCCATACAGCCTATTCTTGAGTATTTTTATTAGTTTCATGTAGTTGAGTATAAGGCAAGTAAGCCATTTCTTCTATTAAATTATTTTTCCTTAAAAAATAATATGTTCCAATGTTTGGTCTTCGTTACAGGAGCAATCCGTGCAAGTAGGCGAGTCATACATTTTCATACGATGTAAATCATAGACTTATGTAATGAGCATTGAATCTACAATGGCCAGCTGACCACGTTTATACGGATCAGTCCGAGTAGAGTACAAAAGTTCACACAAAAAGTGCGCTCCGATTTGCCCTTTTCGAGCAAATCTGCTGGCGGTGCTGGAGGTGCTGAATGAAAATAGTTTAGTATTTGCATCGGCCAACGACGGTACCACAACACCCAGACCCGAGACAATATAGAAATGTGCGTTTTCTTTATTGACCCAACCGAGAATTGAACTCAGGACCTCCCTCAAGGATAGCGTGCTTTTAGCACTTAGTTGTCAAATCGTGAGACCTAAGACGGTACGTTACACCCGGTACTGCTTGCCAGCTTGAAACGCTACCGCGTGTCTAGATTTAATAGTACTGTAGGTAGAGCGCTCAATGTGTAGGTATATAATATTGGACCAAGCCACTGACACGAGAGAAGATTGCGATTGTAAAATGAAATTCATGCTTATTTGACTATCGCCATTGCGCTGCCAGCAACTAAGGCTGATGCGGCGGTACTCTAGACTAAATTGTAATAGCAATGACTGCATGCACTGCATGCATCTATTGCATTGCATGCATGATGCATGCCAACCATGCTGATGCATCCATGTTTGATACTACATCATCAACTACATGAACTGAGGCCTATGTTCAGCAGTAGACGTCCCGTGGCAGAAATAATGATGATGATGATGAACTACATACATGATTTCCGGTCAGTGAAACAAACCCAAAATTAAAATAAAAGATAGTGTTTTACTACTTAGTTCGCGTTCCGATTTGAACCATTAGCACTGTCGTGTGTCAGCCAGCAGCGAGCGACAGCAGCGCGAATTATTGTAGCGCAATTCGGAATGTGGCCTTACGTCCCCTAGTTCCGAAGTGTGCTTAAAAATACAATTAATATATTCCATATATATATATGCAGTAGGAAAGTAAAAACCTATTTTGTGGTGCTTTTAGCGCAATTCGGAAGGCGGCTTGTGTATAGCATTTAGTTTATTTGATCAGTGATAGCAGTGAGACAGTCTGTCTTGTCGAGTTCAGTATAACTAAGAGGTCTTGTCTATAGAATTATAATAAATTACTCTGTGGCAGTAGCCGGCCGTCGACATACCATTTAATCGCAACTTTAGTATGGATTTATGAACTTACTTTCTCTTTACATTGAGATATAAAAATACCCTATCATAATAAAATGAGTATTGATGATGATATAGAATAATTTGACGATATAGAAATAGAAATAGAAAATCATTTATTTGTTACAAGACATACACATATTATATAAAAATCTTATCAAAAAACTTATAAAATAAGTTGCGTAACTGTGTGTAGTCAAGAACCAAATTGGTATCCGTTCACTATAAGGTCGTGACAGCAGAGAGCACGTCGCGACTACTGGTATTCTGCGGATGCCAGCTGAGATGAGATGAGGGCGCTGCCACCCAGATGTACATACTTGAATTTACACACGAACAAATGAAACAACAATAAAATTATTAACTTAAAACCGGAGTTACATAGTATTTTAGGAAAAGCAATTATATTATGAAATCTTTAACTTAATATAACATTTTTTCTGAAGAAATATTCGCGTAATATTGACTGGTGCTACTAGATTATTATAATCAAGATATTTTTTGCAAATGTAAAAGATACTTATTGTAGTTGTGCCTAAATGAATTTATTGTTTGACACCTTTTTATAGGCGGAGGTATGTTATTTCAGCATTTCGTGGCAGAATAGCGAAAACTACCACGAAATGCTGCAGTTTCCAGAACGTGATTATGAAATCTAAGCCTGTTGTCCATAAGGACGCCAAGGTTTCGGGCTTTAGTAACCCTGATCAATAGCAATATTATCAATATAAAATATTTAATGTTTATTTTAGATGCCGTTTGTGGGTAAAATTAACTGGAAACAAAGATTTGGCCTATTTACCTATACAAAAGTTAAATAAAAATAATTTTTTCCAAGAAGAGCTTTTTATAAAAGAGGCAATCGATTAAAAAGGAATGCCGTACCTTCTTTGCAATTGAACATGCCACCACTACCTGATCAAACCCTTTTGGAATTTCCCATTCCCATTTTTGTTTCACCTGATAAAACCAAAAAAGGTCATTAATTTGATTTTATGTTTGTTTTTAGGGTTCCGTTCCCAAAGGGTAAAACGGGACCCTATTACTAAGAGTCTCCGCTATCCGTCTGTCTGTCTGTCTTTCTGTCTGTCCATCTGTCACCAGACTTTATCTCATGAACCGTGATAGAAAGTTTAAATTTTCACAGATGATGTCCCTAAACTAAGAAAGGGAAAACTCTAGGATAAAAATGCTGGATAATGGGTTGTTTTATACAAGCTCACTTTAACGGACTTATCTATTTTTCAGTTTTAAAGCCAACCAAATATAATTATACACTTACAACAATAGTTGTACGATGTAAATATTAAACTGCGGTTCATACGAAAGCAAAATATGTGTATAGTGTGTGGGAAATCTCCACTTATATTAAGAGGTAAAAGTTTGTAACTTTCCAAGTAAGGGATAAACTCTCCTTAAGGACAATAATGCTGGATAAATGGTTGTTTTGTACAAGCTAACTTTAACGGACTCATCTATTTTTCAGTTTTATGGTCAACCAAATATAATTATACACATACAGCAATAGTTGTACCTACGATGTAAATATTAAACTGCAATTTGTGTTAGCTGCGGTCTATACGAGAAAAAAATGTGTATAGTGTTTGGGAAATCTCCACTAATAATAGGAGGTAAGAGTTTGTAACTTTCCAAGTAAGGGATAAATTGTACTCAAGGATAAAAATGCAGGATGATGTTTTGTACAAGCTTACTTAAGAGCGCTATCTATTTTTCAGTTTTAAGGTCAACCAAATATGGGGTTGGAAAGAAATCAAGCTCTCCCTCCACTCCCTCCCTCCCCCAAACCAGCCGTGCTTTTGCCCCGACAGCGATTTTTTACAACAAGTGAACTTCACGGCTCACGTGGCATGCGCCGAAGA
Source organism: Anania fuscalis (assembly GCA_950371115.1). NCBI lineage: Eukaryota > Metazoa > Arthropoda > Insecta > Lepidoptera > Crambidae > Anania > Anania fuscalis. Next base: position 15,324,309 of record OX493328.1, read on the forward strand.
TATATCATTCATTAGAGTAATAATAACTCATATAATGTAAAAAAAGAAAATAGCTTTGGTATGTTTTGTATTACAAAATGTAATAAATACGTTGAATGTAATTGTTGTTTTTATTTTAGTACATACAACTGACATATTTTAATAGTAAAAAGTACCCATCCGGCCTACCGATTGATCGCGGATTTATCGATATCGATAGATAAGAACGATACAGCTTCGTCAAGCCCTAGCTAGTCAATTAGTGTGACAGTTGTGTTTCTAAATGTTGGTACAAGTTCAAATTACCAGTGCGGTACAATTTTCTTTCATAAATCGGTTCAGTGGCTAGTGCTGTAGTAATGTTCCTTGCTAGTGCTAGAATGCCGACTCTTAATACGTAGTATTTAAAATTTTAAATCCTCATTGGCAGTAGCCGGCCAGTGATAGCGCTTGCGCTTCTTCTTATCTCTCCGCCAATATCGCTTGCGCTTGATAATGATAGCGTTATCAAAGTGTAAACATTTATAAACACTGAGATGTTGTACTTGTAATCAATCAGTGTCGTTTATGAAGTAGATAGGTCCATAATTAGAAATGAATTTCTTTACAAAAAGATCTAAGCTAGCCCTCAACCTTATATCAAGTCGTCAAGTAGTAAGTACTTAAAATTAAACTTTTGTTTGACAAACAGAAAATAACGTACTCACACAAATAAAATGTGCAACTATTACGTGTTGTTTCATGATACCTATTTACTTTGTGTGAATATAAAAGTACTTAATGTGCTCAAAATAAATTTAGGTAAACTTTAAATAATTTTCAGAGTTCTACTACCTCTCACATTCGAATTTATGAAGTAGGTCCAAGAGATGGACTTCAGAATGAATCTAAACTTGTACCAACGGAAGTAAAAGTTGAATTAATTCATAAATTGGCTGAAGCTGGACTTAAAAACATAGAGTCTGCAAGGTAAGAAAGACTGTAAAATTTGTTATGATTTGTTGGCTCTGTTACTTATATATCAGTTGGTAGCAGTTTTCACTAAAAACTCTGTAAGTAAAGTTTCAGTTTTAGCATAAAGCCTACCTTTAAAAATATTATGCTTTAAACTTTAATATAACCCCTTGAGTGCACAAACATATCATTTTAGAAAATCAAATTCTTATACTTTGTTTTATGATTGGCCATTCTTTCATTATCTAATTTTAAGATTGCCACATAATATTTCAGAGCACTAAGCTCTCATGCATGACTAGCCCCCAAAAATTTAATTATATGAATTTATTTTTATTATTTAAGTTCTCTTAACAACATTTCTGCAATCAGATTTAATTTTTGTTCCAGTTTTGTAAGTCCTAAATGGGTAAAGCAAATGGCTGATGGGAAGGATGTTATGAATACTATCAAAAGAGTTCCTGGTGTCAATTACCCTGTGCTTGTACCAAATATTAAGGGCTACCTCATAGCTGTTAGTATAATTCTCACTTACCAGTTACCACCAATATTATTTCAGCGCAGTTGATACACTTAAATTGTCACAAACGCGACTTTACGGTGCTGTAAATAACCAAAATGGGGAGGCTTATGCTTAGAGATGTTCATCCTACGGTTGAAATAATGATGATGAGGCCACCGTCGGAAAATTAGCGTCTTGATGTTGTGAGCCACGACATATGCTGAGACAGGGACCTTTTTGCTGCTGCGACACTACCTCCTATTGTAATGAGAGTGTGTAATGCTCTTGTGTTGTTCTTTTGTATTGTTTTTTATCTTTGTGGCTGCAAAATAAACATTATTCATTAATTCATGATATTAAAATGATAAAAACTAAAACCCCAAGCGTACCATATTTTAACAGCAGATATTAATAATTAAATATGAAATCAATCTACTTACTGATTCAGAGTGGTCCCTAAAAAATTGGCACCACCTTGCAATATCATAACCCTGTATAATTTTAAATAAATAAAATATGTACTACTCTGTCAAGAAAGTACCGGGAAAAGATTAATAATACACAAAATGTTAGTTATTCATCCAAATTTATTTAATCACCTTCAAAGTATGCTCCTTCAGAAGTGATACACTTACGCCAACGAATAATCCAATCATCAAAACATTTTTTAAACGCTTTTTCCGGAATCGAGTTCAGTTCTCGCCGCAAATTCTTCTTTATGTCTTCTACCGAATGAAACCGGGTGCGAAGTGGTAATTTGAGTTAAGGAAAAAGAAAGAAGTCGGCTGGAGCCATATCTGGTGAATAAGGTGGCTGATAGATGGTATTTTTTGAGTTTTTGGACAAAAATTCGTTCACAATGATGGCCTTGTGGGAAGGCGCATTATCGTGGTGCAACATCCAAGAATTTTCATTCCACAAATCTGGCCTTTTTCGACTAATTTGCTCTCTTAAACGCCGCATAACGCTTAAATAATACTCTTTTTTATCGTTTGACCTTCTGGCAAGAATTTTGAGTGCACAACCACATGAGTAAAGAAACGGAACAGAGACAAAGCTTCTAAAGAGCTACCAAAATTTATACCTATTTTGGTAGGGTTGGCACAATCAGGGGCGTGCGGTGCATATAGGGAATTAGGCAGTGCCTACCTGATAATTGAAATGAGGTAGGCAGTAGGTACTTACAAATGTAGATTATTGATGAAAACCACTGATTTTTATCAATAAAACACATAATAAGTACCTACTGCCTACCTCGAAATAAAACCAATGCTATTCACTGGGCACAATTGAATAAATTAAAAATATAAATGTTCTTTTTTTTCACATTTTTTATTAAAATAGGTTATTTTTTTACAAATTACATACTCTAAATATATTTTTTTATTACTTTTGGTTTTTAATAATTTGTTGTGTCTTTTAATCGAATGAAAAATTCTAAATCTAATATAAAGTTTTTTTCAAATAGTCTAAGTCTAATAAAAATAATCACATGGCATATGAAATGTACAATCTTGCAAACGTGCTAATATGTCATTACCAATATTAACAATTTGTACATGAAGATCAAAATATTCGCGAAATTTTTGCTCAAGCAATTCAACAAATGCAATAAAATTGACAGGAGGTATTATCACACACAGTACAATGTACAACCATATTTACAACACTTTTTAAATACTAAAACAAAAATATTCATACGTATTATGTGAGAAACTCGATAACAAAAACAAAACACGCACGACATTCGAGCTACGTGTCACGCCTGCACGCCCTGAGATTGACCACTGGCTGATCTAGTTTGAAGCGGTTTCGGCTCATACGTGACAAGCGGCCAGTGGACACGCACACACACGCGTTGCACTTGTAGTGATGTACCTATCACAGCGCATTCGTATGTAGCTTTGTCTCTGTTCCGTTTCTTTACTCATGTGGCACAACACCGCGACAGTCAAAGAAAACAGTCAACATGACTTTGACTTTCGATCGAGTTTGGCGCGGTTTCTTCGGTTTCGGTTCAGTTAGAAGGCGCCACTCCGAAGCTTGTTGACTAGTTTGCATATCAAACTCGTAAACCCACGTCTCGTCACCAGTAACAATGCGTTTCATGAATGTTTGGTCGGAATTGACTCGTTCTAGCATGTCCTCAGCGACTCTTTTGCGATTGAGTTTTTGGAGAAAATTCAGGTCTTTTGGGACGAGCCGAGCGGCAACATGTTTCATACCCAATTGATTATTTAAAATGGTACGAATCGACTTGGGTGACACAGAAAGTTCGACGGCTAGCTCTCTCAAACTTGAATGAGGATTTTCAGTCACTAGTTCCTTCACTATTGCGATGTCATCTTCAGTATTAGACGTTGATGGCCTACCAGAGCGAGGCAAATCTTCCATCACATCTCGACCGCTTTTGAACGCTTTGTACCACTCATAAACACGTGTTTTTGATAAAGTTGATTCACCGTAAGCCCTCTGTAACATTTTCAGAGACTCCGAACACGAAATCCCATTGGCGATGCAAAATTTAAGACAAACTCTTTGTTTGATGTTTTTGTCCACTATGAAATTCGCAATACACACTAGATATGGTATAACTAAAAACAATACATTTAATCTAATTATCAGATGTAACTCAAACTCCGCGCCAAAATGGAAACCAGTTGTGCCAATCTAACAACAACAAAAAATATAATTTGGAATTTGGAACCATAAACAAATCATCAATTCCCAAAACTTTTTTGACAGACTGTATTTAAATGTATAGTCAAACTTTGTTGCCTGCCAGTGATTTTTTTTTAAATTCAAAATTTATTTCTTTAATTCTAGAGACATCTGTTTTATTTTAAATTAAAACTTAGGCTGGGTGGCACCATCTTACTTTAACTATAACAAACGTCAAAAGTCTGACAAACTCTATACAAAAACCCCGGTTATAGTTACAGTTATGGTTAAAGTTAAGGTGGTGTAACATATAACTAAGCCTTATGGTCTACTTAATTTACTATGACTATTAACCGAGTTAAAAAAAAGAAGTAAGTTCTCAGTTTGACCCGTATGTTTGTATTATGTATGTTTGTCCGCGATATTCTCGCGTTTTGCTTATCCGATTTTGATTCGGTTTTCAGAAAAGTATTTTTTACATTTTGAAAAGGGTTTTAGTATGCATATCATACTGCTGAGCTGAAGAAGGAGTACACAGAACTGCTTAATGGTTAGGAGTCAATAGATAATACTTCGATTTGTTGACAGAACGTATTTCGTAGTGTATCGCGTGGCGCTTACCAGGTACCAGATAGTATTTTTTTTTACTGGGAGTAAAAAAAAGGAGTAGACCAGTACACCCAGAAACTAGAAAAAAAAATGGTCGTTTTTAGAGTTCCTAAAAACGACCATTTTTTTGCACCCAAAGGGTAAAACAGGACCCTATTACTGAGGCTCCGCCGTCCGTCTGTCTGTCTGTCTGTCCGTCTTCATCTTTCATTTTCACAGATAATGTATTTCTGTTGCCGCTATAACAACAAATACTAAAAAACAGAATACAATAAGTATTTAAGGGGGCTCCCATTCAACAAACGTGATTTTATAGATAATGGTACGGAACCCTTTGTGCGCGAGTCCGACTCGCACTTGGCCGGTTTTTTAAATTGACTTAGGCATTGAACGCAAGACCTTATCCTATGGTTACTTCTGTTATAACGATATTTTTATACGACTTCTATAATGATAGATCCTCAATTGCGATGCAAAGTATTGATAAAGTCATAATACCAAAAATAGTGAAATAAAAAAAGTTTTAAACATCTAAGAACCGAGTTTAGTCTATATATTCAAAAATAAATAGACTAAAAAACGAAAATAAATTTCTTAAACATACCTCTTCAGTTATTTTTGGAGTCGGTGCGATTAATGAACACATTTTAACTATCCATGGAGCACCGACTCCAAAAATAACTGATTTGGTATGTTTTAGTTTAGAAATTTATTTTTCAACACAGTTGCTCGTAAATTGACTCTTATAACACCGTTTTTAGTTTCATAATTCATCATATTACGCACTTGTGCTGTAAAATAACATTATCGCACTAGTGCGGTAATGTAAACTTTTTTTAAAAAAAATCCAGCAAAAGGTTATGTCTAAGAACATTGAATATTTTACCAATATTTAATTATTTTAGGGTTAAGATGACAAATAAATATTTCATTTTATCAAATTGTTTATTAATAAACACATATTAACTTAACTATCATTTTTAGTAACAATAATTTATAGTTTATTTAACAGCCAGTTTTTCCTGTGCCATTATTGAACCTGCGCGCGCATCGAAATTTCGGCGCGGGAAAAAAACAAAACTTACATGCCATTTTCCCTAAATATTTGGTAAAGTTGTTGCTGTGTGGTTAATTACTATTAAAAATGTCTACTTTTAATAGTGAAGACGAGTAAAATGTTATTCAACCCCGTCGGAAATACTTATCGAGGCACGAAACGCAAGTGATAGCCTGTTGCCGCCAAAATCCAGAGAAAAACAGCAAAAACGTAGAAGGTATTTTAAATTTTAGTTTGTTTTTTCCTCGCAATTGTGTTGAAAAACGTCGTATGCAACTCGTGTGCATTGATTATTAGACATTCGGCTTCCATACCGCGCTCGCCTGCGGCTCGCGCTTACAATAATGCCTCGTGTATAATAATCAACTTTGCACACTCGTATCATAATGTACTATTTCAAACAGTTGCTCGTAAATTGACTCTGATAACACCGTTTTTAGTTTTATAATTCATCATATTACGCACTTGTGCTGTAATAACATTATCGCAATAGTGCGGTAATGTAAACTTCTTTTTTAAAATCCAGCAAAATTTTATGTCAAAGAACATTGAATATTTTACCAATATGAAATTATTTTAGGGTTAAGATGACAAATAAATATATCATTTTATCAAATTGTATATTAATAAACACAAATTAACTTAACTATCATTTTTAGAAACAATAATTATTAGTTTATTTCATTTTTTAAATTGCTGCTACTCCGGCTGAACAGCCAGTTTTTCCTGTGCCATATTGAACCTGCGCGCGCATCGAAATTGCGGCGCGCGAAAAAAACAAAACTTACGTGGCATTTTCCCTAAATATTTGATAAAGTTGTTGCTGTGTGGTTAATTACTATCAAAAAATCGCGGACAAAAATACAAAAATACGGGTCACACTGAGAACCTCTTTGTTTTAAGTCGGTTAAAAACGAAAGATATTTTTAGTAAAATATATTTACCTAATCAGTTATTTTTTGAGTCGTTGCGAATTAACAAATTTTAACTTCATGACTCCAAGCTCAAAAAATAACTGATTAGGTATGTTTTATTTACTAAAAATTATTTTTCGCATTTAATACATATAATCCATAGCGAATTACTAGGTATTAATTAACAATTTTTTTTAGAAACAATGCAACGCTGAAGAAGTGGCGATATTTCCTGCAGGATCAGAAGGATTTTCACAAAAGAATCTAAACTGCTCTGTGGAAGAGGGCTTGCGACGGTTCAAGGATGTGGCAGTCCAGGCAGTGAATGATGGTTTGCGGGTCAGGGGATACGTTTCCTGCGTTGTTGGCTGCCCATATGATGGCCCAGTCAGTCCAAAAGTTATTGCTAAGGTACGTAAAACAAAGATTTTAAAGAATCTACATATAATTCTCTCTTCTCGGAGTAAAATACACCCTAGACACGGTAATAAGATAGTATTACCATATCTGGTCAACACCATATATCGTAGGTTTAGTACATATTAAAAACGAATAGATGATGTCACTACAAGGCTCATTAGGATTGGGGTTGATTTCAATGAACGCTAACTCTTGATAAAAACGTTATCAAAACACTTTTTTAACACTTATGTTTTTTAAAAATGAAATATTTATAGAATTTTAACATTTATTTCAAAACAATTTATTTCAACTAAAATTTAAAGCATTTACTGTATAATGCCATCTATCGGTTTTTACTTAAACTATCGTTTATGGAAACGCAACGTCAGCTATTAGATTGAAAAAAACTAAACACGGCATTTATGTTGATTATAGAGGTAATATACATTTCGTATTATTTTATCAAATAATTTATATTTATATATTTTATCAAAGGAAAACCAAATTTTAAAATGTAAGTATTTTTTTTAAAGAGTATATATATACTATCGGGTAATTAACGGTCAAAAGCAAGAAGCTTCAAAATAATGTTGGTTTTGGACAACCCTCAAATATTTGTTTGTAGCTAGGGCTACCAGTTGAAGCATTGTAGTTTTATAATATGGGGATTTGTTTTAATATTTGGGAAGTGATTTAAAAATTAATTTTTAGGAGAAAAATATGGATTACCAATGTTTAGCTAGAAAACGTTTCCCAAAATATCACAACCCAACTATTTTACGCAAATTTTCATTTGGCTAAAAAACATTTATCAAAACAACATTGGCAATTATTTGCATTATTATTTGCATTCATTTGGCAATTATTTGCATTTGCAACTCATTGCAATTTTTAGTTACGAAATCTCTTTTTTGGGATATTATTGTTTAACAAAGAATTGTTTGGTCATGTTTCATTTAATCAAATATTATTTATTCAGATGTTTCATTTGGCATAACTTACTCTTTGCAAAATATTGCATGGCATACGATTTACAAGCTTACGATCAAACATTGAAATTATCATGCTGCATCGACGTTTGTTTTAACTTGGAAAAATAATTTACAGGTAAAAAATGGTTGAAATGGCTTAAAGGGTTTTAAGAGAGTTTTGCTTTGATCGAGAGAGAGATTTGATCCCAAAAGCAATAATTTTGGAATAAATTCTTAAGGTGAATCTAAAAAAACAATTTGGTAACCCTATTCATCATAAACTTTGATTAACAATGTATTTTATTTGAAGGCATTTGTGTGTCACGTCCAAAGGTCAAGTCTAAATGACGTAAATATGTCAGAAACGGTCGTTTCAAGTTAAAACCTAATTAGTAATTTCGTTATTGATTGTCAAGTATCGATGTCCAAAGTGTTAATAATTCGGGATAATATTCCATGGGGCGCGACTTCGAATCTTGGTCGGCGACAATATTTTTACGAAAACCAGACTTGTATTAAAAAAATATTTTCATGTAAAATTGTTTATTTACATTTAAAACAATTACTAAAATTAGTTATAAACTTTTGCATATATTTTTTTACATAAAATTCACAAAATAAATAACAAATAGAAAATGGGTCAAAGCTCGCCATCATCAGCTTTCATAAAAATTAGGATCATACTCTAGTGAAATCAGAAACCGACTAAAATGAAAATAAATATAGTACTTAATATCTTTAAAAACTTATGGATGCAAACAAAAAGTTATTCAAGATAATGTAACCACTAGAAAAAAAAAAGACCGCAACAGGCGGGATCCGTACCCACACGTCTCATTACACTACGAGCGAGTACCTTTCCAATTGAGCTACGAGGACGTTAGAACGATTTTCGAAATTTGTCAAGTGTTAGTTTATATTTTTTTGACGGAAGTGTGCAAACAATTGTAAACCTTATGGTGGTTTGTCATTCTCTGACGGAACGAAACAGACATTAAAATATAAATAAATTATGCTCTATGAATTATGTGCAAGTTATCTATCACTGCGCAGATAGCGCCATCTAGTCAGAGAATGAAACAAACGATGACGTAGTTAAGTTTTAGTTCCATTTACTCACCACCTTCGCTGTCTTTCGCGCGAGTTAAGGTGGAAATTTTCAAAGTAAGGCTGTCTCTCTGTTTTACGTAGTCTTATTTTTTCTCTATGGTATTACCGTGCCCTCGCAAAATGCCAGATTAGCAAAATGACAGATTCTCAAAAAGACAGATTCGCGCAATGTCATATTCGCAAAATGACAGATTCGCAGAATGACAAATTCGCAAAATGACAGATTTGCAAAATGATAGAAATGCAGCAACCCTAAATCAATAAGGAGCCTCTGTTCGCTAGTGTATATGACAATGCGTGTGCGACTAATTACAATTAAAGATATTAAATTTAGCAGATTTTTTATTTCTAATTGTAAATGAACTTTAGATGTTCAGAGTATAAGAGAGTATAGCTGAGCAGTATACTACCGTCAACATCCTATAGAAATATTTTTACAAATATTTGACTATTGGTTAAGATCAGAAATGCTTAAACATTTTAAATTTTTGTTTTTAGCAATTCCATGCAAGGTTTAATTGAAGATAAATAACACTTGAAAAAAAATCATCGACCACAGGTGGGACTCGAACCCACGTCCCATCGCATGCCGGGCGAGTGCTTTACCAACTAAGCTACCAAGGACGTCACGTGACAAGATGAAATTCCTCAAGTGTTTTTTTCTCGCTGTCAAAGCCAGCGTATTCTGATCAATGTTATAGCTATATGTATAGCTGAGTAGTATACTACCGTCAACACCCCATAGAATTCAAAAATAAAATAAATAGATATTTAAGTATAATAATAAATCCCTTATTAGTATCCACCCACTAATTATGAATTAATTATAACAATATAACTTAATTGAAGATAAATAACACTTGAAAAAAAATCATCGACCTCAGGTGGGACTCGAACCCACGTCCCATCGCAAGCCGGGCGAGTGCTTTACCTACTAAGCTACCGAGGACGTCACGTGACAAGATGAAATTCCTCACGTGTTTTTTCTCGCTGTCAAAGCCAGCGTATTCTGATCAATGTTGTAGCTATATGTATAGCTGAGCAGTATACTACCGTCAACATCCTATAGAAATATTTTTACAAATATTTGACTATTGGTTAAGATCAGAAATGCTTAAACATTTTAAATTTTTGTTTTTAGCAATTCCATGCAAGGTTTTTAATTGAAGATAAATAACACTTGAAAAAAAATTCATCGACCTCAGGTGGGACTCGAACCCACGTCCCATCGCATGCCGGGCGAGTGCTTTACCAACTAACCTACCGAGGACGTCACGTGACAAGATGAAATTCCTTAAGTGTTTTTTCTCGCTGTCTATAGGATGTTGACGGTAGTATACTACTCAGCTATACATATAGCTACAACATTGATCAGAATACGCTGGCTTTGACAGCGAGAAAAAACACTTAAGGAATTTCATCTTGTCACGTGACGTCCTCTGTAGGTTAGTATACTATTAAATAGTCAATATTACCGAGAAATATTCCGTGGTTTTCCCTCTTATGAGACCTATGAATAATGAACTAAAACAACACAGCACGTACACCTGCCCACTGCTCCCTTTTTAACTTTTTAAAGGTATATTCATGGTAAATTTAAAACAATATTTTTAATCTACCCTTTATATTAATTATAATTATGTATTTTTATTATAGACATATAAAAAAATCATCTTTTTTTAAAAATCGGATATTCGTATTCTAATCTTTTAATGTCTTTGAAAAAATAATTCATAGGTACTTAGACCTACTAACATAATTGCATTAAAGCTTATACACGACATATAATAATATTATAATATAGGAAATGTTAACACTTGATAATTTTTAGTATGTTACTGTTACTTGTCAATTGCGATGGTACCCATCCGGTATTTTAATGTGATGTTCATTTTTTATAAAGAATTTGTCATTTTGAGAATCTGACATTTTGCGGATCTGACATTCTGCGAATCTGTCGTTTTACGAGTCTGTTATTTTGCTAATCTGTCTTTTTGCGTTTCTGACCATTTGCGACAATCTACTAACGTCCGACATTTTGTGAAGCTGTCATTTTGCGTTTCTGCCATTATGCGCCTAAACCCATCTAACTGAAAAATACCATTAATAAAACGTAAGGCAGGGCGCAAACGTGGACACTTTTGTGTCTTGTGTCAGATACAAGCTACCAATGAATATTTGATTTCTATAGAACCAGTATGAAATCATTCACTCCCTGCGCATACGTTAACATTTTTGTGTCTAGTTGCTTCCACTTAACACATTCTCATGACGATCAAAAAGTGTTCGGTGTCGGTAACTGGAAACTTAAAGTCGTCAGTTGAAGACACAAGCAACATTAACAAAAGGTCATGCAGGCTAAGCAAACAGCTTGTGTACTGGCAGGCCCTAAGTACCCTGTATGCCTAATATCAGTCCTCGATCTTCTTTTGTTTTCGAGTTTTTGAAGACAATGTGAAAAAATAAGGGTATCGTTTAAGAAACAGAAAAGGGATCAGAGCGTATCGAGTCTTACTTATTCCGTGGTTTAAAGTGTCATATTTGGTAAACTATTCAAGTTAGAGTAACCAAACCAAAACATCTTTAATAAGAATGAAATAGACTACAAAATGCATATTTTTAATTGAAGCTATGTCCATAAACTTCATCGTGCGTCACTGTTCGCAAATATACACCTCCAAAAAATATTTTTGACAAGCCACTAATATCCACTACGTACGTATAAATATATTTTTTAAAAGCTTCATGTAAAAATAACACAATCCTCTTACAAGTAGTCACTAGCATACTAATACAATGTGTAGATAAGTCCGTAATCGCTTTTAATGAATTTCTAACGAAATATACATTACATGGAATAAAAGAAAGTAATACTCTTTTCTACTAGTACTCTAAATAATCATGCCGTTATTTTAACGTTAGGCGTCACGCAGGTGAAGCCCGAGCATAACAAAAGTGTCTTACGTTTTGCAGCGCCTAATAAACATCCAACCGACTTTGGCAGTTATGGCAGCATTGGCTTTTGCTTTTAAACAGGGTGTTTCGATTTTATATCATTTAATTTTTTTTTAATAAGAATAAAAATAATTTATTTGCGTTTGAATAAGGTACAAAATGATGACAGAAATATATTAATTACATTAAGATCGCTTACCCAGCCATATGAAATAGCATGCAAATACTTTATCAAATATAAACAGTTATTTTAAATATCATAACAATATCACATGTTCTTACACAATACAGATGCATTATATATGTATGTAATTTAACAGTAATAGCAATGTCAAGATTTCAAAGTCATTAAAATATATTACATGGAAATAAAAATAAAATGTCAGGTATGCGGGAATTAATATTTATATGTCAGATAATCTTTTATTGAGTAAAAACAGCCTCTAACCAATAAATCAAATAATTTTCGATTAAATAAGCTCCTTTTGAGTTCTTTTAATTCATTTGGTAATTTATTATAAATAGTAACAGCCATAACGTAGCAATTACGACTGTAAAGTGCAGATCTTAATATGGGCTGTGCTAGTCTGTTTTTACCCTACACTACTACTACGGCGAAGCCAAAAGGAAGGGTAATGATTTTGGCAGTCTATGTATGAATGTATGTATGTTTGTATGTTCCACCGTAGCACCTACACTACTGAACCGATTTTAATGAACGAGGTGTCAATAGATTCGTATTAATGGCCCGGGTAAAATAGGCTGTATAAATTTTATCAAAATTGTCTCAGACGGAATTAAAACGTCAGTTTTTAACCTAAAAAAAAGCTTAAATTGTGATAATCATCACGTGTTTAGTATCAAAAGAAAGGTCTTGGCTAGCACATTACGAATATGTATATATATCATATTGTTTCAGTCATAATCTATACATTTAAATGCTTTGTCCTGAATGACTGCCTGACGGATCAACGCACAGCCTAAGCCGTTGATCGTAGAGACCTGAAACTAGGAGTGTGTCTTTTTTGTATGACGTAGGCATTGGATAAGAAAGGAGTTTGCGAAATTCAACCCCAAAGTGGGTGAAACCGGGGGGCAAAGTTTGTATGGGACAACGTGATTCCATGGTCCAATCTACTTCAAATTTTGCATAAACATTCTTTAACAGCATTAACGGAAGACATGTTTTGTATTTTATTGAAATGCATCCCGAAGCGGGGTTAAATAGGGGTAGAAAGTTTGGGGGTAATTTGCTCACCTTAAATTCTTTTCTTAGAATGCTACCATGTAGATACTAAATGGCTAGTGTATTATGTCGATCGGGAAACGAAAAATATTAAATAAAAAAATAAGTTTTAAAAACTTTAACCCGACTACCTAAGAAAGTGGTCTAAAAAGGACGAAACAAGTAAATAATTAAGATAGAAATCCAGAAATGCACAGGTACAAAAATGGTCAAGGTAGAGCCGTGGTCGTACCTACTGTATACCTACTATGATATTGTGGGTGCCAGGAACACTTCCATTGAACAGAAATGGTACTGTAATGGTAGGTTACCTACAGTGGGTGCGACCACGGCTCTACCTTGACCATTTTTGTACCTGTGCATTTCTGGATTTCTATCTTAATTATTTACTTGTTTCGTCCTTTTTAGAGCACTTTCTTACGTAGTCGGGTTATAGTTTTTAAAACTTTTTTTTTTGTGTCTAGCGCTGTACTTGTAAACATTTTTAAATTTGGCAAACAGGTTGGGATATGTTTTAACAAATTTACAAATTTCAAAAATTTATAAGCACGGGAGCGTAAGGAGCCTGTGTTCTTTAAAGATTGGCGCACAAGGCGTCCAAGGAGGCTTATTTAAAATAGCTCGTAAACATTTCTTTTGCGCAATAAATGTACTACTCGCTTGGACACCGTTTCCCCATAATATGAGTCCATAACGGAGTAGCGAAGCGACGTAACCGTGGTACGCTAGAAGAGCAGTTTTGCAATCAGTTATAGTCGACAGTTTCTATAAGGCATAAACAAAACTATTTAATTTCTTGTTCAACGCCTGTATGTGTGGTGTCCATGTGCAATTTTGGTCTAATATAATCCCGAGAAAGTTAGTACAGTCACTTTCTGGAATTTCTTCACCTTTATAATTTATTTTAAAATTATTACTAGTAGTTTTCCTATTATAAAATTTAATAAATTTAGTTTTAGAAGATTGTTTCTTGTCAGCCAGTTAATGCATGATTCTATAGTGCTATTTATTTCATTGATATGTTTTCAATTTCGTCATTACTTATAATTAAAGAGATATCGTCAGCAAAAAGAATACACGGGTAGTAAGTCATGTCTGGAAGGTCGTTTATACAAATTAGGAACAGCAGTGGTCCCAAAACACTTGATTATTATTTCATGTTTATTTTTTATGTTGATATTTTTATTTTACTCACATTTTTTTAACTATCTTAAGGGAACGCCCTCTGTTACATATTGTTTATCAATTGAATCAGATAACTGAGGAGCTCCTAGCAATGGGGTGCTACGAGGTGTCTCTCGGCGATACGATCGGCGTAGGCACCGCAGGCTCCGTGCGGCGGCTGCTGCGCGAAGTTCTTTCAGTGGCGACGCCCGAACAACTAGCCTTGCACTTCCACGACACCTATGGCCAAGGCTTGGCGAACTTACTAGCTGGATTGGAGGTAAGAAACGAATTTAATTTGCAGTAAAAGGGGAGGTATAAAGTTGACCTGAGACTGCAAACCACATGGCATTTCGAAAATGTTTGTACATACCAGTACGAGACCTATAAATACGTATGTAAAACTTGTCACCCACTTGTATGGTCTTAAAGTAAGTTAACGTCCTTCCTTGTGTTACGAGGTACCAGACGATTTAAGGTTAAATATTGAAATGTCCATACATGTTCTCCAACTACAGGACAACAGGATTATTATTTATGAACTACTAGTGATGTATGCCGGGTTTTCAGTAATTATATATGTCATTATTATTAATATTGAATCGGTAAAATGTGTTCGACCGACTCATCCCTAAACACTTGCCTGCCTTGGGTTTAATACAGCTCTATTAAACATACCAAGACTATACTTAGCTATTGTTTTTCTTTGAATCTTGTACTAATAGACGTAGTATATTTTTTACTCTATGCTAATAGATATAAAATTTTCTTGTTACGGGGTCTGCAGTTATAACGGTAACACTAAACTTGTACGATTAATAACAAACCCTGTAGTAAAACAACAAATATGTACCTAATAAATGTGAGGGCTGCGAGATATGCGGTACAAAACCCTCGGTATTCGCATCGGTTTTCTGTCTCTCAATAAACTTTAAATATTTTTTATAAGGGGAGCCATAAATAATAGTCAATATGAGTCATCTTTATTTAAACCCTTTGTGAATTTAAACATTTTTGGTCTGCAAATAATCCAGTTATCTCGTTTTTTTATCAAAATTATGTTTGTTGACAGAATTCGCGTTTAAAACAAACATAGCTCTCAACAAATAAAGCTATGTTGTTACTATCGTCTGATATGGATGTTTATCTCTTTAGAATAAATAAAATTACACAATTTAAAACTAATGAATACTTATTTACGAAAAACAATTGAATGAACACTGTAAAATCATGCTTCCGTGTTAGTTAGCATTACGTCATCGCGACTATGTTCAACTACAGCAAATAACAAAACTTGTTTTTGCAGTTCGGTATAACAACCGTGGACTCGTCGATCTCCGGGCTAGGAGGCTGTCCTTACGCGCGCGGCGCCAGTGGCAATCTAGCTACTGAGGACTTGGTTTACTTCCTGTACGGGCTCGGTGTCAACACAGACTTGGATCTACTGAAACTAGTCGAAGCCGGCCGCTACATATCCAACTTCCTAGCCAAACCCACTGAATCTAAAGTGAACAGAGCACTCAGCGACAGGTTTAAAAACCACAAAGACGTCGTTCAAATGGCCTCGTGTGCTGTTTGAACTTTGAAGGGGAAACAGGGTTACTAAAATACTATATTAAATATGGACCACTGCTGCGCTAAATACGTACCGTATGCATTTATGTAAATACATGTAAATATGAAACATCTGTTGTTGTTAAATAAAATTTTATACGACGTGAATAGTTCGCTTATTTGTGTTTACAACCTCGCGCGAGTGTATGCGTGATCATAGCGTCGGCCGGCATACTGGTTTTTTATCAATTATCATGCGGAGTGGGTACCGCGCCGGGCACACTAGTGCTGCGCGCGCGCAACAAGCAGCTCGCTTTTATATTGAATTGACCTTATTTACTCAATCTGATCTTGAGCGGGAGGTCGATAAACCCTCGCAACACAGTGACAATCCCTTTATTACGTTCGGTTCGCGTCGACAAACAGTGTCACTTTATTTGTTTCTATGGAATACACGCAACAGCTGTGAAGATGGTTGAAGTTAAGATTACCGACGACATCAGAGTTGGTGGCAACAATCCCTGTTTTATAATAGCGGAAGTTGGACAAAACCACCAAGGTGACATTGAAATCGCTAAAAAGTTGATAAAAGCAGCGAAGGTAAGTGCCGGCTTTAAAATACTTCTCATTGTTCGATGAAAACAGGCTTCGCGATTTGCCTCGCACAGGATGGAGAGAATTATGCACAGTGCACGGACTTATAATTCATTTCATAGCTATTCATCAAGCGCGTGTTCATTACATATGAATAACGACTGTTAATTATAAGTATTACACGGTGAATAAATGAACAAACTCCAATCAACCATTTGCTGGATAAAGTGTTTGATTGTGTATGTGTCGTTAGGTATTCGTAACTCAATACCTAAATAATCATGAATTACTAAAGAACGCTCTTATCACCTTCAATATAACTATTTAGTATTTATACTATTAATAAAACAATTATTATGGAAACATTTAAAAATGGTTGTAGTAATAATTCGCTTTGTTGGTTTCAGGATGCGGGTGCCAATTGTGTCAAGTTCCAAAAGACTTCTCTCAAAGATAGATTTACAAAGAAATACCTAGAGAGACCATACGAAAACCCTAACTCATGGGGGAAGACGTATGGTGAACATAAAAACCACTTAGAATTTAATGAGAGCCAATTTAGAGAGCTGTTGAGATATGCAAACGAGGTTGGGATACCACTTGCCGCATCTGCTATGGATATGGTAAGATAATGTTGATGGTCACTGTACAGTATTGACCGAACATTTCGCTCCATCATTAACTTCATTGTATATATCATTTTTCATTCCATCAATTTAGTACGTAATCAGCAACCGCCAAAGCACGTACTTGCGTTACAATAACCATTATCAATAAATCAAATCGTCAAACCAAACTACGTATCATTCTTATCAATTCTAAAGATGTGCAGCTCGTACAGTCATTTTATCGAAATAATAATAATAAATATGTGACAGACAACACACAAATGTCTTGGTCGCGAAGTTAGGAATGAATATCCTTGTGTTACAATTATATAGATAAACGTTGTAGTACTTTGACACCATAGAATCGTCCCTTAAAAGTTGGCTAATGTAATAATTGGATAGTATTTTAATTAATTATTTAATAATATTTAGGCTTTTACTTCTACATATTTCAGTACTTATTGGTTCAATGTGTACTCTAGAAAACATGCTCCTATCATGCTCCTAACTGACGCTTTGTTGTTGTTTGTTGTTATTGACCTTTTTGGCCCCATAGTTATGATTTTACTCACTTCTGATAGAAGCAGTTATTTATTATTTTTTCCTCTAACTTGAGTCTCAGTTTTTTTATGTTTAAATTAAGCATTGTGTTCCAGGTGTCCTTTGATTTCCTGGTCAACAACAAGGCGCCGTTTATAAAAATAAGTTCTGGCGACTCGAACAATCCTTTGTTCTTGAAATACGCGGCGTCTAAAAAAGTGCCACTTATTGTGTCGACGGGGATGGTCGACAAGAAAGCTGTGAAGGCCATCTACGACATCATATCGCCGTATCACAAGCAGTTCTGCCTGCTCCACTGCGTGTCGGCATACCCTGCACCGTTCGAGGACTGCAACTTGGCCGTGTTGCAAGACTACGAGAAAACCTTCGATGTTCCCATCGGATACTCCGGTCACGAAGTTGGAACTGCAGTCTCTTTAGCTGCAGTCGCTTTAGGAGCAAAGGTACGTTTTCTACGTTTTTCGATTTCAGATCCGTTCGATAATCGGCAAATTGACAACTGAAATGCCACGTAATAACATATGATTTAGCATTAGTGTCACGTGTGTGTCACTTTACGATTCGGTTTGATTAGAAATTCGTTATCGAAGAATACTGAATCAGGGGCAGGTCACTGGTGGGACAGAACGCAACAGTTTTGGAATGAAGATTTTCCACCATAGGGTTGATCTTTGTCAAAATATGCGTTAACGGACGAACCCTAACTTGAAAACGATAAAAAATATTTACATTGTTTCTAGAGACCATTTTAAAATAAAATTACCTCTATGTATGTATATGCTGGGTCAAATCACCATATTATGTTGTTCCACAAAGTTGTTGCATCTTCGGGAACAAACAATAAAAAGAGAAAAATATACAAATAATATAAATACTAATAATATAATACAAATAAATTGTCATAATAACATCAGAAAAAAAAACATTTTTCTTGAGGAACACAATTTTGACATAGTTAAAACACTGACATTACTTAATTAATGGCTATTGGATAATAATTTAATGATTAAGTTGACAAAAACTAATTTAATTAATTTCAATAATTTTAGAAACAGACATGCAAATATTGTTTTCAATAATGAATTAATTTGTTTTAAGAACGATGCTTCATTCTTAGATATCACATTGGATTCAAGCTTGAAATGGCAGATACATACAAATAAACTATGCGGCAAATTAAATGGATTTTCATATACGCTGTACAAGTTAATGAGAGTAGCTAGTAAAGAAGCAGCCATAGTTGCCTACTATGCGTATTTTGAATGGATATTACGATACGGCGTTATAGTATGGGGTAATAGTCCTGGAGCTAAAAAAGTATTTATAGCGCAAAAACGATGTGTTAGAGCCCTATGTGGTGTTGCTACAGATGTATCGTGTAGATCATACTTTTAAAATTTGGGCATACTGACATTAACATCTCTCTATATTTTCGAGATCGCAAAGTTTGTAAAATTAAAAAAATAGGTTTTTACTGAAGCAAAGGACTAGACTTGTACTAGATACGATTCCTAGATCCGCGTGTTATAGAAATAAATGCTATGCAATGAGCATAAAAATTTATAACAAAATACCTACTTACATAAAAGAGCTTCCATTTACTAGATTTAAATCGTTATTACGTAACTGGTTAATACAAAATGTTTTTTATACGATAGATAATTTTTTTAATTTTTAAATGTAGTTTTATAAATTAACAATATTTGTATGCTGTCATTCGGCTAAATGTGCAATGTTCGAACTAACCTTTTTAACACCTTTAATGTACCACATTTAATGCAAATAAAGATTATTATTATTATATACAACGTTTGCAATTAGTGGATAAAATGAATTAATTTGGCCGAGCAGAAGAAATCCCTAGATCGCTCAAGGTTCAAGGGGCAACTAAAGAATGGAATGCCTCTACAACTTATTATTTTCGTTTGTAATTATGCAAAGGTAGTAGTAGCCACCGTTTTGCAGATAGGAGGTGAATAAATATGGTATTCTTTATAACGCTGAAAGCCTTAAACGTTACTTTTTTTTTTTTGAGATGGGCTTGCTCTCGACCCTAATCTTGCTCTAGAGCAGCAATACAGTATTGTTTTTAGTGTGTATTGCGAATTTCATAATGGACAAAAACATCGAACAAAGAGTTTGTCTTAAATTTTGCATCGCCAATGGGGTTTCGTGTACGGAGTCTTTGAAAATGTAACAGAAGGCTTACGGTGAATCGACTTTATCAAAAACACTTTTTATGAGTGGTACAAAGCGTTCAAAAGCGGTCGAGATGTGATGGAAGGTTTGCCTCGCTCTGGTAGGCCATCAACGTCTGCTACTGAAGATAGCATCGCAAAAGTGAAAGAAATAATGACTGAAAATTCTCATTCAAGTTTGAGAGAGCTAGCCGTCGAACTTTCTGTTTCACACGAGTCGATTCGTACCATTTTAAATAATCAATTGGGTATGAAACATGTTGCCGCTCGGCTATTCCCAGAAGACCTGAATTTTCTCCAAAAACTCAATCCCAAAAGAGTCGCTGAGGACATGCTAGAACGAGTCAATTCCGACCCAACATTCATGAAACGCATTGTTACTGGTGACAAGACGTAGGTTTAAGAGTTTGACATGCAAACTAGTCAACAAGCTTCGGAGTGGCGCCTTCCAACTGAACCGAAACCGAAGAAACCGCGCCAAACTCGATCGAAAGTCAAAGTCATGTTGACTGTTTTCTTTTACTGTCGCGGTGTTGTGCACTCAGAATTCTTGCCAGAAGGTCAAACGATAAAAAGAGTATTATTTAAGCGTTATGCGGCGTTTAAGAGAGGAAATTAGATGAAAAAGGCCAGATCTGTGGAATGAAAATTCTTGGATTTTGCACCACGATAATGCGCCTAGTTGGGAGCTCTATTCTCGAAATTGTTGACAAATATGTTTACCTGGGACAAGTGATCCAGTTGGGTAGGTCCAATTTTGAGAAAGAGGTCTATCGACGAATCCAACTCGGATGGGCAGCGTTCGGGAAACTACGCAACATCTTCTCGTCCAAAATACCTCAGTACCTAAAGACGAAAGTATACAACCAGTGTGTGTTACCAGTGATGACATACGGAACTGAAACGTGGCCTCTTACTATGGGCCTTATTAAGAAGCTTAAAGTTGCACAGCGCGCTATAGAAAGGGCTATGCTCGGTGTTTCTTTGCGAGATCAAATTAGAAATGAGGAGATCCGTGAACGAACCAAAGTCGCTGACATAGCCCGAAGCCGGCTGAAGTGGCAGTGGGCGGGGCACATAGCACGTAGAACTGACGGCCGATGGGGCAGAAAGGTTCTGGAATGGAGGCCACGTACCGGCAAGCGCAGCGTAGGACGCCCACCCACAAGGTGGGCGGACGACCTGGTAAAGGTTGCAGGACGACGCTGGATGCAGGCCGCTTCCAATCGGCCGATCTGGAAGTCACTGGGGGAGGCCTATGTTCAGCAGTGGACGTCCTGTGGCTGAGATGATGATGATGATGATGAATGCGCCTTCCCACAAGGCCATCATTGTGAACGAATTTTTGACCAAAAACTCAACAAATACCATCGAGCAGCCACCTTATTCACCAGATATGGCTCCAGCCGACTTCTTTCTTTTTCCTAAACTAAAATTACCACTTTGTGGCACCCGGTTTCATTCGGTAGAAGACATAAATGAGAATTCGCGGCGAGAACTGAACTCCATTCCGGAAAATGCGTTTAAAAAATGTTTTGATGATTGGATTATTCGTTGGCGTAAGTGTATCGCTTCTGAAGGAGCATACTTTGAAGGTGATAAAATAAATTTGGATGAAGAACTAACATTTTGTGTATTATTAATCTTTTCCCGGCACTTTCATGACAGAGTAGTATAAACTACATACGGATTAATAATACTTAGTAACATTTACTAACATTCACAACTATTAATATTTAACATAAAAAACTTGTGAATGTTGGCTCAGTGTGACGGTTGGTAACTTGGTACTGTTTTGCATTCACAAGTTTTTAATGTTATGTTTTGTTTCGCAAAGCGCATCTTAAGTCATGTTCCACATTCAGACGATTTCTGGCTTTGTTACACCCGTGAAATTGCTGATTTACCCCCAAGGGGGTAATTACCCCCAGGTTGGAAACCCCTGCTCTAGAGCATAAATGGGATCTACGATGAAGCGAGCTTGCCCAGAAGATGCCTATTCACTCTGGACTTAAAGAGAGTCAGGTTATATGCACTCTTTAGCTGTGCGCATTATAAAAGATGACGAGAAGCGCTTAGTGCGGATTATGGGTATATCAACTAAGAACGGATGGTAGCCGGCCGTGCGTCTGGATGTCCGATGGAAGAAAGGTGACGGTGGTATGAGCTCATGCAGCTCATGAGCACACTCTCCGAAGTACAATCTATAGAAGACCGATAGGCAAGCAACCTTGCGGCGGTGAGCCAGGCTGTGCAGCTTGGACGCCACCAGTTTATTATCGCCTATTATTCTCTTGGCTCTGCGTTCCACTGAGTCAAGTGCAGCAAGTTGGTATTTCGCCAAGCCGTCCCAAAGGTGGCAGCAGTACTCCATGCAAGATCGGACTTGAGCTTTGTAAAGAGTTCAAAGCTGTCCAGGCGTGAAGTACCGCTTGACTTTATTCAGGACGCCCAACTTTCTAGCTGCAATTTGAGCCTTAGACTCGATGGTGGTGCCAAAGTTGAGGTCAGAGGACAACTCCATGCCAAGAAGTTGTAGAGTGTCGGTCACTGGAACAGATGTACCCCGGAAAGTAGGAGAAAGGGTGAAAGGACTCCTTTTTGTGGAGAAAAAACACACCTGCGTCTTAGAGGCATTGAAGCTGACGAGATTGTCATCGCCCCACTGGGAGACGTTACTTAACGTCAGGCTCGTACGCTCAACCATGGCCTCTCTCAGTCTTTAGACCTCAACTCCACCGGCTCCTGCACTTGACAGATACTTCTCCGTGACAGTACTGTCATCTGCATACCCAACAATACCTGAAGATAGCAGGTCATTGATGTGCAGCAGGAAAAGAGTCGCAGAGAGCACAGACCCCTGAGGAACTCCGGCGTCAATAGCCTTAAGGTCAGAGGAGCAGCCGTTAATGACTACTCGGATCGACCGTTCACTCAGGAAGTCAGCCAGTCAGTGGAGCTGAGACTGAAACCGAGTGTCTGTGTGGATCAGTTGTCAGCAGTAGGTCCAGGCAATTGGGTGTATGATCAGCGATATCCGGTATTCGCGTCGCTTGCTCCACCAGCTGAGTGAGATCTAGCGCCAATGCTAGCTTGCGGGCCTCTCGCCCAGCATGGTCAGTTTTCTGGTATGGGAACAGCCACTCTTTGTGGTGGGCGTTGAAGTCCCCCAGAAAAACAAGCTCTGCTGTTGGATATCGCTGAAGTGCGGAGTCTGCCGTCTCAGCAAGGTATTCCATGAGCCCAGTCGTCTCCCGATCTCCACTGTGCGAACGGTAAACACTAGCGCAGAGAGATTTCTCTACCCCAGTGTCCACTAAAAGCCACAGCACAGGAAATTTTGACTTCTCAAAGCAACGGAGACGCTTACAGCAGATGTCAACGCGAACATACACACAGACCCCTGCACATTTCTTGAACTTGTGTTCAAGAGTGTATCCAGGGTAGTTGAGGTATGCCACGTCCGACGGTGTTGCTATCTGCGTCTCTGTTAAGAAGAATAAGTGCGGCTTCTCGGTCTCCAGGTGGTGGTGGACTGGGTCGAGATTTGAGTGCAGACCTCGGATGTTGGTGAGGTGCACTTTGAGTGGGAGGAAGTGTCGCCGTTGATTAACCTTTTTCTTCTTCATTTGCTTTGTCATTTTTTAAGAGTTTTAGT
Source organism: Anania fuscalis (assembly GCA_950371115.1). NCBI lineage: Eukaryota > Metazoa > Arthropoda > Insecta > Lepidoptera > Crambidae > Anania > Anania fuscalis. The sequence goes on from OX493328.1 coordinate 15,348,006, forward strand.
AGGGGAAAGAAAAATATAGTCGAGGCGCTGTTAAGCAAACCCTACTCGTACTTTTCGGCTCTGCCGATCAGAGGGGAACTCGCTTGGAGACTGCGGGGACGCCCGAGCCCCCCCGATACCACTCCGCCGGGTCCTCCCATCCAGTCGCTAACTGGCACGGTGGAGCATAACGGGATTTTTCGCAAGTTGGCGGGGCAGCCTTTACGCGTGGCTAGCGCGTAAGTCGGGCCCCCTACTGACTGCGGTCGGCCAACGGCTGAGACCGTGCCTCGGATCCCGCTACCCTCCAGAACGAGTAACCCGATACAGCATCGCCTAAAGACAGAGACCGGTTCCAACAGCGCAACTGACTTAATTACAAACCCCCAATGGCACTGGCACTCCCGCACACCGACGGAACACAGCAGGGCTGCTTGGCGCCGGACTCCGGCGGGATGGTGGTCGCGAGCCAGGCGGCCCCTTCCAGGGCCTACCACCGCCTTTGGGATCTTCTGCCGCCATCACAAATTATGATGACGTTGCCCGAGGTGGACCGCTAGGAGGTAGATCCCAACCACCCCAAAAAAAAACTGTACTCTAGTGATCGAAGATTGTCTAAATAGTCATCTTTCTCTAAACTCCAGCTGTAACTTTTTTGTTTGGTGTGCAATAAAGACTATCTATCTACAAATTAGCCCCAATATTAATATTTAATGATAATGCACTGTCCGCTCACACAAGGACCTTCCTTTTCTGTTTTATCGTTATCTTTTGCAAAAAGTAGGTATTTTATTAAGTTCCATTGTTATTGAATATAACATCTTTATCTCAGAGAGTCATGGCCATTTTCCATTAGCAATATCAATTTATCAGGCAATAAATTTTGTTTGTTTTAAAATATAAAGTTAACTGCCTTAACAAGTCATAGCTAAGAACTTAACAAAACTATCAATATGGTAAACAAACAGTATAAACTCATGTAAATAAATAGCAATCCTTGTAATAGTATAATACTTTCCAAAGTTTATATCGTTTGGATGTTTGTTAAAAAATGACTCTGCTCAATTTGGCACACATATACCTAAATACTGTTCAAGCTTAACACACATTTATTGCTTATCTTTCGGTTAATTCTGAAATTTTGAGTCTACGCAAACGAAATCGCGGGTAGAAGCTAGTATCTAGTAATGGAATTTGAGCACGTAGTTTTCGTTAACGTTAGTTTGGATTTCTGAAACTGTTTTATCCCTAGCCAGATTATACAATTTGAAATGTTGACAAATAAGACATATCTCGATCATTGAGGTATAATGTACTAGCGATCTCAATCGATAATGGTCACATACATCATAAATTGGTTGGGTAATCCTTAGCCCTAGTCTATATTTCTAGTAATAATAATAAAACTTTTATTTATAGGTGATAGAGAAACACATAACCCTGGATAGGGGCTTGAAGGGAACCGACCACGTGTGCTCGTTGATCCCGGGCGAGTTCCAGCAACTGGTGAGAGACGTGAGGATCATAGAGACGGCTCTTGGGACGCCGGTCAAGAAAGTCGTCACGTCAGGTATATACTCTGCGATATCCTGGACTATGCCCATAGCATATGTGTATTATGCTGCGTTTCAAACGTTCGATCAATGTAAACGAAAATGTGTAGCGTTTCTGTAGTATGACCAGATTGACTGGTTGGGAGCGGTCTGCATCCAGCGGCTTCCTGAACCCTGACCACCGTATTGCGCCTTATGTGTTTTGTGTCGCCGCTCATTTTCCTTCCAAAGGAACGGTACAGCGAAGTGTTGCCGAACCATCGATAGTTTGATTATTTCGAATCTATCGATAGGCCTATCGAATATAAGAAAGAGCTTGACCTTAAATTAAATCAAGATATATTCGTCAACTGTGTCAAATAGTAGGCTCACTAAAACTTATTAGACATTAGCGATTGCTGGTTTTAATAACTTGGAAACCATAAACCTTTACGGGCATAAAACGAACCATCAGCGCCCTTACCATAGCTATAAAAATAATTTAACCTAACCTAAACAACCAATTATTATAGAGCTACGCTTTGACTACCCATTAAAACCCCATCAAATTATCCTCAACCTTACCATGCAATCAAGGCATTGATGATATCACTTGAATTAAATGAAAAATCATTTATTTCAGATGAGGGTCAATTTCGTAGTAACAATTTTCTTATAAACTATGTTAATTAATTATTTAATTTTAAATGTTTAGCACTATTAAGGATTGTGACTCGGGGCGTTAGGCGACAAATGCGTCGCAACCCAGTGCTTCAACATATGACTGTCTTCCCTTACATCGATGAAGAAATTAATTAATAAAATAACATAGTTTATAAGTCAACTATTTTAACATTGGCTTTGGCAGGTTCACCTGCCTGGGGAGCGACAGGTTATGTGGTACTGCACTCGTGGCCACTAAAACCCCAAAAAAACTAAAAATCAGCTATTAAATGAACCCGACCAGATGCGGAGGAAATTTCACCCTATCCATCCCCCGACGCGAGTTGGGTTAAATGTACTTACGGGTCGTGATTTTTATTGGATAATACTATAAAAAAATACTTAAAGGAACCAAAGGGTAATTTTGAGAAATTTAAAATGGTAAAATTTAAAACTATGTGTTTTACCCCGTCCTATCTCAAAATAACTCACGGTACCTACTACGAGTATATTTTTAAAAGAAACGTTATATTAAAACTTGTTCTCTTTTTGACTACAGAAATTCCGTGCATCGACAAACTTCAGAAGTCGCTTGTGATGGGCAGCACTAAGAACAAGGGCGAAATCCTCTACCCCGGTGACGTAAAAATTAAGGTCGCAGAACCGAAAGGCCTAAACGCCCTGCATTTCGAGGAGGTCATCTACAAAACACTCATCTACGACAAGAAAGAGGATGAACCGCTTAATGAGGGTGATTTCTGTTAAAAAGGCAGTTTATCTGGACTGTGGCAATAAGCAAGCAGGAATATGTCAGTTTATTACATTCGCTAAATGAATGAAGGGAACATAAAATTGCTTTACGTGTTCCCTGTTCCTGCCAAAAACTATAATACATTGGCCAGATTGAACTGCCCTTATAAAGTCACCATAATTATAATTAGTTTTTCTATTTAAGATAAGTGTCGTACTACTCTCTCTCTCTCTCTCTCTCTCTCTATCGTATTAACTGTATTATCAAATATGTCACAAACGGTTCAGTATAGAATGAAAATTGCTCTGTGTTCGGCTATCCAGTTACACAAAAACTATTGAATAAGTCTATGCTGTAATGCCATCAAAAATAAACACCAGTAATGAATTTATTATAATTATGGTATTGATGTGTACCCAGTCAATTCAATTGTTAAAGTTAATGTTACCGGCAAAGTATATAATTTAGAAATTCTGTTGAATATCTTAGGTAAGGAGGAGGTAATGTACGGACAACAACGCAACAATGTGCGTCTGACGTCTGATAAAGATTGTCGCAAAGATTGATATATTTGTTCGTATTTTGGTATACAGCAGGAACAAAAGCTTTGTCAGTATCGGAACCCCGTTCGAACAAAGCCGTAAAAGAGTTGTTAGAGAATCACCGGTGGTTATATGTCTAGTGAAGAACGCAAGTCTAGCTATCTAGTCTACAGTGCTGCAGTGGCATCTAAACTATGCTACTACATTTTACCCCTACATTGCAGGGACGAAATGTCAATCTTACTGTGACATACACATAAAATTTTCCTGACACTAAACATTTCGCCCGATATTACTTGTTTCATATATTCGGTATTGAATAAAATGCATAGAATTATAGAATTGCCTGCACTTTTAGACATTCTATAAAATCCCTAGATATTATATCGATTATCAGATATAATCAACTGCCGATAACATATACACTTGGAACAGCACAGCAGCCTTATTTCCTTTCCATATCATAAATTGAGTACAAAAGGAGTCCCCATCTGGCTTCTAATGTACACATTAACATTATTACTCTTAAAGCAGTTTGTCAAAATTGACATAAAAAAGGATATAAAAAGAGTATGCTCTTTAAATTAATGCATAATACTATTTTGTCGAGCTCAATGACGATAGGTATTAACAGCATATTGTATAAATATTTGTAAGGTATAATGTTAAAATACATGGTTGTTTAATATGAAAATACTCTGTTACTTAAGATGTTTTAAAATGTACAATACAAATAACAAACATCATTGCGCTATTTATTTGTAACCCCACCCCTCCACCAATCCGCACTGGGGCCGCGTGGTGGAGTATGGGCGGGCCGTACTGTATGGCCCACCCAAACCACCTCATAGTTGAGGTGAGGCCTGTGCCCTGCAGTGGGACGTATATAGGCATACTTCACTTGAAATAGTGAAGGTAATGGTTGTAGGTAGATGCATAGTAAGATTTTATTCACGAAGTACAAAATATTCAGTGGCCTGGTCCGAGTATATAAACATAACGTTAAATCGTTACGGATATTCATATTTACAGAAGAATTTTCCACACTACGCACTTCGACGTCAACGCTCATTCATAAAGATGCGATGACGTGCCAAATTATTTGTGGAGGTATATTATTCTCAGCGGGCGACCGTTACAGCAGATCTGCGCACAAACGTCCCGTTATGGATTTTACGGCCCGTGCGGAACCGGGTCGGCGGCTGCAGCACCGCACCTTGCACCGCGGAGGTCGCGGCCGGGAAGTCGGGGTACTCCCTACCGCGGTTTATTAGCGACTCTGTTTTATTTTTAATGACGATCAGGATGCGAGCGGCATGTGGTGTAATAGAGCATAAGTGTGCCAGCAGGCACGGTGAGTGTTGGCTCGCTGCCCGCGCCGCCGCCAGTCCCCGGAGCGCCGGCCCGCCCGCCGCCGCCCGCACCGCTCGCCGCCCCGCCGCCCGCCGTCGCGCACGCACGGACTCAGCGCTGATCCGACCACCTTTTAGTATCAGCGCCGATAACTACTTTCGCCGAGAACTAGTATTTGTGTTTACGCGGCTAGAAAGTTTGATAAATAGTCAGTGGCTCGTTCTAAGCTGCAGATTTAGGTCACCCGGCTCGGTGCTAGCAGCGGGATATTTTTATTGCCACCGTTGGGTGCAGACGTATCTACGAGCGCCGCGGGCGCGCCGCTAGTTAAATAAATTATTATTTATAGAGTAGAATCGTAAAGCTCATTCCATAATCGTTTACATTTGTGCAGTCGATCCTAGTTTTCTCGGGTGGAATACGTTGCCAAGCCGCGTGTGGATGATACGAGGGAGTGAAGGCCGAGGAATGTGATAAAGTGATTGAGTTTGGAGTTTGTGGCATTTAGCTGTAATCGTTGACATTTGTGAAGTGCATTTCGTAGTGTGTGTGGTGTGTGAAGGATGCATCACTTGTACCCGCTGGCGAAGGGTGACCCGCTGTGCCCGCTCGGGTTCCACCCGCAAGTGCGGTGGCCGACTCGCTGCAAGCGCTGCTTTCGCGACTACAAAGAGCACGGCGGCGGTCGCAAGAAAGAAGACGACTTTACTGCCTCTACACCCAGCCTCTCTTCTTGGAACTCACCGGTGTCACGGTTAGTTGACATATTTATTAAAATGATTGCCTGCATTTGTTTTTGTCTTTCATTCATGTGTTATATACATATTCAGGACAGCCAATGCAAACTTAAAATCTCATAGGTATGTAGACTTAAGTGAATTTAATTATTCCTAATTATGTCGTGATTTGTGAACATAATTTATAATGTAGGTAGTCCTTTAACGGTACTAGAAGCACCTACCATGCAACCTGTTATTTATACCGCTTTTGCTGCTTGACTGAAAACAATAATTGCTCAATAAATATCTTCAGGGACTTAGAATGGCCGGAAAATAGAGTGGGTCTGAATAAAAAGGGCTCACTAGGGGCTGTAAATGAAGGCACATAAATTTAAATAAATAGTGTTATTGAATTTAAAACAATAAACAGCTTAGTAAGAACAGGTGTTGGTATTTGTAAACATTTCTAGATGTATGCGTTTATTGTCTGTCAATTAACAAAAACAATCAACAACATAATGGAACAATCATCAACATAAGTCAATCTTCGATGACTCAAACTTTGATGATTTTAGTGCAGGACGATAACTTTGATTACCAGCAATACCAGCATACATCGAAGATTGAAGTTTAATTCTTAGTTTAAAAATCATTTCCGAATGCTTTTATTAGGTTCCTTGAACTGATTGCACGTTTATTCTTGTATGGAAGTTTCCTGGTTTTAATAAAACATAGTCAATTAAGATGTCGGGTCATCAACTAGTACTTAACTAGTACTACTAGTACTACTAATACTTATCACATCGGTGAACGGTGTGCAATGAATGGTATCTAAGTACATCTATCTATCTTACTTATCCATGTTGAGAAATGATTGTTTGCAGTCGATAACTACCGTAATCCAACTTATATAAACTTGGTGGAATTAGGAATTCATTAAATATGACCCATATTCCTATTACTCCAATATTCGGAAGATTGTGCGAGCACAGTCGAATCCAACTCATCCGAGTTGGGCAGCGTTCGGGAAGCTACGTAATATCTTCTCCTTACAAACACTACCGCAATGCCTCAAGACCAAGGTATGGAATCAATGTGTGTTGCCAGTGATGACATCCGGATCTGAGACGTGGCCGCTAACGATGGGCCTCATAAGAAAGCTCAAGGTCACTCAAAGGGTGATGGAGAGAGCAATGCTCGGAGTTTCCCTTCTCGATCGAATCAGAAATGAGACGATCCGAAGGCGAACCAAAGTCACCGACGTAGCTCTCAGAATCGCAAACCTTAAGTGGCAGTGGGCGGGGCACATTGCTCGCAGGACTGATGGCCGTTGGGGCAGGAAGGTCCTTGAATGGCGGCCGCGGGCCGGAAGGCGTAGTGTTGGTAGGCCCCCCACAAGGTGGACCGACGATCTGGTGAAGGTCGCGGGAAGCCGCTGGATGCGGGTGGCACAGGACCGATCTTCGTGTAAATCCTTGGGGGAGGCCTATGTCCAGCAGTGGACGTCTTTCGGCTGATGGATGCGAGCACAGGCAAAAAAAAAACAAGTTCCTTTATAGGATTACCTTAACAGTTTTGTAAATTTTTGTTTTTAGCAATTCCACGCAAGGTTTAATTGAAGATAAATGACACTTGAAAAAAATCATCGACCTCAGGTGGGACTCGAACCCACCCCGAACTCGAACACTTTTATCAAGAATAATTAGTGCTTAACGAATATCAAATCGTGCGTTTTGCGAAAGTTGATAATACAGGATGTCCCAAAAAGTGTGAATCAAATTGAACAGTCACTTATCAAAGGTCATTCCCGGACTTTTTGGGTCTATGAATATAGGTTTTATTTTTAAACAATAAAAACTTGTGATATTTTTTTTTCTTTTTTGTCCAACTGTACACATGTTTGCTAGTTGATAAAAAGAACTACTACTAGGTATTACTTTCCTAGGAAAGGAAAATCCTTCCTACAAGATTATATACAAACAAAAAAATACTGTTTTCTTTGATAGTTTGTTTGTTTTGCAATATTACGGATTAAACATTAGTCACAACTTTTTATCTGTCAAAATGAGACAAACATTCATGAAGCCAAAAAGATCGGAAATGACCACCGCTATACGCCTGTCCGATTTGATCCATAATTACAGTAATACCATTCATAAGTACTATTACTTACTTTTACTGAAGGTCAAACAATCAAATCGCGACAAAAACTGCCTCTACAAAAACAACCACAAAATATTTACCTCTACTGTAAAGATTTATTAATGTATTATATTATATGGTATAGTATATATCGGGTGTAAAAAAAGGCTTAACGAAGCCGAATACCACATATTCTACGTATTATTACAATCATATTTTTCTTTTACACTATACCTGGGAAATGACGGGTTACCGAGTTATTGACAGTCAAAGTTACAATTTATTTCAAAGATTTTTACTAAATTGACTTCTGTTTGATAATACTAAACTTTTTCACAAAAAAAACATAATATATTTTTTAGTACGGACAACAGCACGTCGACCTACCACAAAATGTCAAATTTTCTCATTTGAAAATGAACTCTATATGTCAGGCTTAAAGTTGAAAATCTATTGGAGAATTTTTGACATTTGGGGTAGGTCGACGTGCTGTTGACTGTACTTCTTTCTTCAGTGGCGTGCGCGCTATACATTGCGGGTTAGAAATAAGTTATTTTTTTGATACCTAAAAATAAAAGTCATTTCCCAGCAATTATTTTTTTTGCATTCTACTTGGTATTATGTATAGAATTCGTGGTTTAAGGCTTCGTTAAGCCTTTTTTTACACCCTGTATGTATAGTAAGTAAACAACTAATAGTTACCAAAGTTGGTTATTAAATATATGTTTCAATAAAGACAGATACCCACACAATTCGTGTCCTACTGTATTTTAAAAAAATATTAAACAACATAACATACGTTGCTCTGATCCTTATGTAAGTCTAAAGCACTTGTGTTATAGATATCAAAAACAACGAATGGTACCTACCACAACATCCAGACCCGTGACAATATAGAAAAGTTCATTTTCTAAATTGACCCGATCGGAAATCGAACCCGGGACCTCAGAGATGGCGAACTGTCCTTTGTGTAGAAAGCTTAATCAGGCTTCATCCGTCTCCTAGCTAGCGACTGCTTTTCTGCCTTTGCCCACTGGCTTTATTTCTTTTTAACCAACTGCCAAGTTAGTGTTATCACTGATAATGGCTTTGAGGAGACCTTAGTCATACATTATGTTCTGTGAAGCAGAAAGTGAGTTCCTATCCTTATTAGTTCGCAGCAGCAATTTTATAATTAACTACTAAGGCTTGTTTTTTAGGGTTTCGTACCCAAAGGGTAAAACGCAACCCTATTACTACTAAGACTCCGCTGTCTGTCTATCCATCCGTCTGTCACCAGGCTGTATCTCATGAACCGTGACAGTTAGAGAGTTGAAATTTTCACAGATGATGTAAGTACATATTTCTGTTGCCTTCTGTATATAACAACAAATATAAAAACTAAAAACCAGAATAAATTAAATATTTATGGGGGCTCCCATACAACAAACGTGATTTTTATTCCGTTTTTATAGATAATGGTACGGAACCCTTTGTGCGCGAGTCCGACTCTCACTTGGCCGGTTTTTATAGATAATGGTGCGGAACCCTTCGTGCGCGAGTCCGACTCGCACTTGGTCGGTTTTTCTTATTAAGATGTTTATTGTTTAGTAGATTTGTGCAGCTATGTATTCTCCCTATACCTAGCCGTTTGTTTTAAATCACCTCACAATACACGTTTTTTTGGAAGTGATCCTCTATTTATCTATCTATATCAACAAGTATATACGGTACCATAGTGTAGATACGCGGCACTGACCTTCCTCGCTATTATTTTCTTGTGTAAAATTTTTATGTAACTCGACGCGACATAAATTTCCTAACATTTTGTAAAGATTGCGTCCACTCCGTTTTTTTTTTTTGTAACATTTGCTTCCCATACAAATTAAAAGGTATGCTACCAACCATACCAAACAATAAAATAGTTCCATTGTCTTCGTAACAAGTACCTGTCAGGCATTTCAACAGAATTTCTGTAAAAAAGAGTCTTGGCACTTTTCCAAATTCCCGAATGATTTAGCGAATTGTTTGTACTTTGTGATGCAGACTGACGGATTGACGCAACGCCCGCCTTCGTATTACAGATACACACTCCCTCCTGGGCCATGTTAGCTGATACTAATTCACTATCACATTCAAACAACTGGCCTGCAGAAAGATTTAGAGCTCTCTGAAGTACAGAAATACCTGAAAGGAATTTAGGAATTCGCTTTGTAATACTGTCAACAAAATACAAGCAACCTACTAAAACAATGTCTCTTGATATAATAACAAACATTCTCTGATGATACCTACAATCTTTATTTATAGCGAAGTAAAACTGAGTGTTTGTTTTTTCGTATGCGCTCCTAATCTTAAACCATATTTATCCGATTGATATGAAACTTTTTTGAGTTGTGCGCTTGTTTTTGGATTGAACTAAAGACCACACGATGACGCGACCCGTAATGCGCGTGTGTTATATTTCGTACCTATATTAGCCCTTCATCGCCCTTCCCATAAATCAATGTTTCGGTTTTGTAAAAATGCCGGGGCTGCCTGGGTATAGAATATGGATGTCAAAAAATGGTGCTGGAATGTTTCAAAATATTTTAGTAGGTAGGTTCTATAATATGTATAGTGATAGTATCAATTATCCAGAATCAACTGCCAGCACACCCGGATTCGACTCAAATTAGAGAAGATCGTTTTCTGAATTGATCCGGCCCGAAAATCGAACTTGGGGTCCTTTTCATTAAAGACACATAGGTAGTTGTTATCAATTGTAATCCGGCCTAAGGTGGCATCTATCAACTTCTGTGAGGAATGTAAATATCAAATTACCAATGTACCACCTATAGGTACATTGGTATTGTTATCAATAAAACCATAATTATTACTTACCAATATACATAAAAAAAATGATATTATCTAGGTATATAAGGTCCGATTTTATTAGTGTTCATCCTGTTAACCTGTGACTATATAGGTGAAAAGCAATCGTAAAAACCAACTTTCAAATGTCTATCATAAAAACTAAAAGAGTTAAAAATAAATTACAAAATAACAACATCGACTCCATATTGCATAAACTCGTCCTATCTTCAACTCTTTCTCGCTCTGTACAAGGGGAAGGAATAAGACGGATAATCAGATGGTTAAACGTAGCAAAGATAGGACGAATTTATGCAATATGAAGTCAATGTTGTTGATTTTTAACTTTTTTAGTTTTTATGGTACACATTGAAAATTAGTTTTTACGATTGCTTTTCACCTATATAATCACAGGTTAACAGGATGAACACTAATAAAATCGGACCTTATATAATGTTCTTGGTTGGTTTATTCGTCCATTTCATGATTAAACACGTTTATAGTCAAAATAAAGGAGCCGCTAATCATGCCAATCAGCCAAAATACAATAAAATTAATTGAAAAAAATAGTAAAATTTAGTGTGAACATGTCTACAGCTTCCTCATTACTCTAAAACGAATTCTAAGCCTGCCATAGTTTAACGCATAATGAAAGCCATCGAATCGTTTCAGTCATATAATTGCAGCAATCAGATCTTCGTTACTATGAGGTGTTTTTTGTGTGTCAGCCGACGAAACGTGTCTCCAGCTACACATGGCGTTTAGGCAAACCAGTAAGGTTAGGGTTTCAGAATATAGTTAGAAATTTAACTAATAATGACAGCAATGATAGCCAAAAAAACTAGCCATCACACTGAAGTACTGTTGAAACTACGATCGTAATACTATGTGCGAGCTGGAGACCCATGTCTCTGGCTTGCACAGCTGTATCTTCGTAATTACTCAAGATACGATTATAATTTATACCTCAAAATTCGCGGTCGAATTGCAGCATTCGACTCCAAATATATCAAAACTTAATCTTGAATAGTTTAAGAGCTACGAACCGATAAGTATGTGTAAGCTGGAGACCCATGTCTCCAGCTTACACATTGTGAATTAGAGTAACTGTATAAGTTAGAGTTTCATTTTAAACATGAAATGATTCGTTGTAATAGCAGCACAAACGATGCTTAATTTCAATTCTCTGGGCCTCTTGGTTTCATAATTATAAGCCAAAACCTGTTTTCCCGCCAAAAAATTCAAAATAATGGCTCGGAAGCGGGCAAAGCGCGACGTTGCCGTTCCGTGCGCTAAACTATTGCAGTCGAGTTTGAACTCAAGAGCTAGTATTATTTGGAGTCATTTTAATTTGCGCTCTCGATCGTTTTTATTTCTAATACTAAGAATGATAGACTAGGAGCTAGTGACGAAAAGTCTATGTAATTATAAGACTTGCCACCATTTTTAGGACTCTATTACAAAGATATGACTCGAAACTTTTTCCTAATGTGAGATGACACAGCAGTCAGAATTATTAGAGAGAACTTGGAAATAAAACGACGTAAATATTTTATTAAGTCTATAGATAGTCCCGAGGTACAGTGTTTTTTGAGATGATATTAAGTAAGTACTTATAATACAGAGAAGTTATAATGTGTAAGATTATTACATATTATTTATGTTTTTAATGTTTTCGTGCTCAGTAAATTCTTAATCATTCATGATCTATTTATAAATCAAGATAGGAGTTTTTAATCAATGTAAAAAATTTCTATATTCATCAATTTATTCGCACTGAAAACCTAGAAAATAATAATAAATAGGAGAGATTTTAACGTATAGTATAGCTCCGCATTATGCTGTGAATTCAGTTACTACCTACGCCACGATGGATAACTAAACCAGCCATTCTCACATGGGGTCGCTCAGCCATCGATTGTCCTATTAAATTAGTAACTTGCAAACCTTTTAATTTGTAAATAGAAAACTACAGATGATAAATATCGATTGGAAAAATAAACACGTTTTATAATTTGCCTATTGTGATTAAAGAATCAATTCATGGATTATAAGGTACTGTTTTTTATTGTATGTGTAAATAAATAACAACAAAAATGCTTAGAACCTAAGCTTTGTCATTATTTTGAGTTAAATAATTTCATATCAACAATCGAATCCACCCGTTTATTTTCCGGTTCATTAGGAATGTTCCCGAATATTTTCCCATTTTTGGGAATATATCCGGGTGGAATCCCAACTCTAATCCTGATAGATACTACAGATAAGTCAGAGTCTACCATACATACAGTATCAAACGGAAGTCGCGCTATAATAACCCTTTGTTCCGAATTGCGCTAAAGCACTATTAGCACGAATCCATATAAATGCAACAGGTAGGTAAAGAAACCCTATTTTGTGTAATATTAATTGTGACTATTATATTAGGTCGGTTTTACGCTGACAGAGCTTTTAGCGCAAATTGGAACGTAAGAATATTTTAATTTACTTTACTTCAATCGTCGGCCCGGTCCGAGCTGATGATAAAATGGCTTTTCTGTGTAAATAACGAGCAGATGTAAGGTTATCGTATACTGTTAAAAAACTTATGAGATCGACCATGGATATTATTTTGAACCATTACTTACTTTGTTTAAAAACATTGAAATAGTAAAATAATCAATAGAATAGATTAGTTTGCATATTGGAATGATATTTTTAATGTCAATTAGCGAAATGTGAAAAAACAAATTACATTCTCATCAAAAAATGAAAAATATAAAATCATCCGCGTGTGAAATCACTACCATCAAAATTAAATATTAAAACTTATGGAGGAACTATTTTGTCCTTATGTTTAAAGCTGGAAACATACTATCGGACGCGGCTTACGGACGTGGCTTACAGCCGCGACTTAAAGGAATCTAGGTATTGAATGTACATTAAGGTGTGCAAACCATCGGACGTCAGTCGCGGACGTAACCTTGGGCTGACCTTGAGCGCTCGGACGTCCGACAGCAATCTGGCGCGCTGGATGTTTCTGTAAGCCGAAAACGTCCGTGGACGGTATGCACGGGGTGCGGACGCGTCCGAGCGTCAGAAGGATGCCGACTGCGCGAGAGCTCGCACGTGCTTATTGATTGCACGAACTTTTTTTATTATAAGATGGCTAGCGATTTATTAACGTATGCGAAAAACAAACCCGCTTATCACCGTATTCAGTATTATGTTACAGGAAATCCCCGGGACCTGGACAAGATTTATTTAGGGTTCCGTACCCAAAGCGTAAAACGGGGCTCTATTACTAAGGCTCCGCTGTCCGTCTGTCTGTCTCTCTGTCTGTCTGTCCATCTGTCTGTCTATCTCATGAACCGTGATAGCTAGACAGTTGAAATTTTCACAGATGATGTATTTTTGTTGCTGCTATAACAACATATACTAAAAACCAGAATAAAATAAATATTTAAGGGGGCTCCCATACAACCAAAGTGATTTATTTTGCTCGTTACTAAGGCTTCGCTGTCCGTCTGTCACCAAGCAATATCTCATGCACCGTGATAGCTAGAAAGTTGAAATAAATATTTAAGGGGCTTCCATATAACAAACGTGATTTTTTTGCCGTTTTTTATAGAAAATGGTACGCAACCCTTCGTGCGAGAGTCCGACTCACACTTCGCCGGTTTTTACAGATAATGGTGCGGAACCCTTCGTGCGCGAATTCGACTCGCACTTGGTCGGTTTTTTTGGCCTGGATAATAGTATTTTGGATTAGCTACTATTTTTCAAAATTTTCTTCCAAAATCTACTAAACGATACAGATTTTCTACTGAAATTACTACAAAATCATCGTCCTCTTTGTCACAAACCTACCAAAAATGTAGAAATCTACTTAAAGTGGTCACACTCGGGGCGTCCGCAAGCAACGTCCGAAGGACCGTGCACACTTATCAGTCGCGGCTGTAAGCCGCGTCCGTAAGCCGCGTCCGATAGTATGTTTCCAGCTTAAGGCTCCTTGTCTATCATTCTTAGTATAGAAATAAAAACGATCGAGAGCGCAAATTAAAATGACTCCAAATAATACTAGCTCTTGAGTTCAAACTCGACTACAATAGTGTAGCGCACGGAACGGCAACGTCGCGCTTTGCCCGCTTCCGAGCCATTATTTTGAATTTTTTGGCGGGAAAACAGGTTTTGGCTTATAATTATGAAACCAAGAGGCCCAGAATTTGAATTTAAACATTGTTTGTGCTGCTATTACAACGAATCATTTCATGTTTAAAATGAAACTCTAACTTATACAGTTACTCTAATTCACCATGTGTAAGCTGGAGACATGGGTCTCCAGCTTACACATACTTATCGGTTCGTAGCTCTTAAACTATTCAAGATTTAGTTTTGATATATTTGGAGTCGAATGCTGCAATTTGACCGCGAATTTTGAGGTATAAATTATAATCGTATCTTGAGTAATTACGAAGATACAGCTGTGCAAGCCAGAGACATGGGTCTCCAGCTCGCACATAGTTTTACGATCGTAGTTTCAACAGTATTTCAGTGTGATGGCTAGTTTTTTTGGCTATCATTGCTGTCATTATTAGTTAAATTTCTAACTATATTCTGAAACCCTAACCTTACTGGTTTGCCTAAACGGCATGTGTCAGCTGGAGACACGTTTCGTCGGCTGACACACAAAATACACCTCATAGTAACGAAGATCTGATTGCTGCAATTATATAACTGGAACGTTTCGATGGCTCTCATGCGTTAAACTATGGCAGGCTTAGAATTCGTTTTAGAGTAATGAGGAAGCTGTAGACATGTTCACACATTTAGTTGTTTTGGCATATTAAGGCCCGAAGTTGGGAAATAACGTGGTTGTACTTCTTAGTGCTCTACCTCAGAAACACGACAGTTTTAGTTCTGGCCGTCGTGTACCTACATATTCTACTTAATCACGTGCCAAACAGGCCACAATGTTTATTACAAATAACGCACTGAACAGTGGGTTCGACGATGAATACTTTGATGAGGTATGCTGACCTATAGTTATTGTGTCGTCAGTGAACTGCTGGACTTAAACCTTTCCTACAGTTATTGGAAATTTACCCAAAAAATGGTCTCCGGCACCAGATCGTACTTATGTAGCATCGTTGCATTAAATTTTATGTTAGTTGGCGACGGATTACATTCAGGCTTGTCCGGAAATGCTTTTAGCGGTTTCTAAAAATTCTGGATGAATGTCCGAGGAGCTTATAACTCTGGCTCTGTTGTCTGTCTGTTCGTCTATTACAACGCTGTATAACTTGATTCGTAATTGGTAGAAGACGAGTACCACTCCAAATAGTGTGTGTTAATAGGTATATGGCCGCTATAACAATACATAGACTCGCACTTGGCCGGTTTTTATTGGTAGTGCAAATTATGATTGACATTATTAATTAATAATCTTTTTGTTTAATTATTGCGTTTATTGCAGAAGTCGTGATGAAGAAAATGGTGCAGAAGTGGAGAAGACAGGCCGCGGTTGGGCCTCGAGTACCAACCTTAGTTCTATCGATCCTTCCAAGAAAGACGCCTTCTCCACAGGTAAGCTGCCGCGCCACTATGTTCCTTTGTTTCAATTAGGTAAACTATTCCTTCTGGTCCTTAGATATGAAATTGCCGATACTTAATACTGGCAACTTTAAAATCAAATATCTTGCGTTTGATTAGGAATTCCAAATTCAAATTAATTTCAAAATAAAGCCAGAAAAATATGTGTTTTAAATTGTTGAAGCTCAAACAAATTAAATACTTCATTTGATTGAGCTTCAACATTGCTATAACAACAACTATGGACAAAATGAAAATTCGCGGTATTTACGAATATACGGGTTCCACCGTGGCACCAATGCTGCAGAAGAATTTACGTCGTGTACGGACTAGGCACCACTAACGAACTAACGAACGGTGCGTTTTTGGTTTCAACGTTTTCGTTCTGGAAATTTCGATTTACACAATGAGTCTCGTGGACGACCTGATACTCAAATGAATAACGAAGAGTTGAAGGCGATAGTGAAAGCGGATTCATCTCAAACCACTTCTGAA
This sequence comes from Anania fuscalis, assembly GCA_950371115.1. Lineage (NCBI taxonomy): Eukaryota > Metazoa > Arthropoda > Insecta > Lepidoptera > Crambidae > Anania > Anania fuscalis. The sequence continues at coordinate 15,364,585 of OX493328.1, forward strand.
TTAGCAGCAGCCTTCAGCGTAAGTGACAAAACGATACTTATCCATTTGCACCAAATCGGAAAAGTCAAAAACTCGAACAGTGGGTACCGCACGAATTGACTGAAGCGAAGCAAACCAACAAACACGCGTCGCGTTTCTTTGCTCAATCGTCACAATAATGAGGGGATTTTGAACCGTATCGTGACTTGTGTGATAAATCAATCCTGCGCGACAATCGGAAGCGATCATCACAATGGCTTAACCCTGGAGAACTGGCGGAAGTGTATTGATAACAACGGCGTATACTTCAAATGATTCATTTAAAAAGGTTGTTTCACTTTTTTGATACTGAACGGCAATTTCATATGTAAGGACCCTATCTTGTAATGCTTGCCATCTTAGTTTATTCATACCTTAAGTAGTTAGGTAAGTACTTAACTATTGACATGAATTATGAACTGATTATCATATCAGCCTTTTGCAGTCCACTGCTGGACATAGGCCTCCCCCAAGGAGCGCCACAGCGCACGATCTCCCGCCCTTTGCATCCAGTCGCTGCCAGCTGCCTTCTTCAGGGCATCGTTCCATCTAGCCGAGGGGCGTCCTACACTACGTTTGCCTAAGCGTGGTCTCCATTCGAGAACCTTCCTGCTCCACCTCTCGTCGGTTCTGCGACAGACATGGCCAGCCCACGGCCACTTCAGCTTGCTACATTTTTGGACAATATCAGTCACCTTAGTCTTATGTCGTATGACCTCGTTCCGGATCTTATCCCTTAATGAGATCCCCAACATAGACCTTTCCATAGCATGCTGAGTGACGTGTAGTCTGTCATGTTCCACGTTTCGGATCCGTAGGTTAAAACTGGTAGGACGCATTGGTTAAACACCCGGCTTTTCAGGCACTGCGGCAGTATCGACGTGAAGATATGACGCAATTTCCCAAATGCTGCCCAGCCAAGCTGCACTCTTCTGGCGATTTCCCGCTCGAAGTTGTCTCTACCGAGCTGTAGTACTTGTCCAAGGTAGACGTAGTCTTGGACAACCTCGAGCGTAGTGCCCTCGACGAAAATTGGTTCCGGGATGACATGTTCGTTGAACATTACCTTAGTCTTGTCCAAATTCATCCCAAGCCCCACACGTCTCGAGGCAGCATTAAGACTGTGCAGCATTTTTTGCAAATGAACTGATCACCTTTGGTGAATTCAGATATCGATCCGATTAGTTAAACATAGATTTCACGGTACATATTAAAATTGAGTCATTGTTTTTCATGTTACCACAGTATATTATGTACTTATATATATATATATATATACTGTGATGTTACCTACCAGAAGATGCCTTTATGTTTCAACATTTCCTGCGTGGTACTGAAACTGATACCTACATAAGTTAAGGTTAACGTACCTACATAAGGTATATTTATAGGGACATCATATTATGTATTCCAAATATCATCAATAGGATAAAGAAGAGCTTTCCATAGTAAAATACGCGTGGCCGTAATAACCTGTTTCTTAAAAAATAATTACTTACTGGATAAAAATGTCTTAAAAAATAAAACCAGTGATACCTAGTGAGTCTTCTGAGACAAAATCGTCGAAGTGGCAATATCAGAACGTAAACTGCTGTTTATTTCATTCGATGATATAAGTAGGTAGTGCAAAACCGGCACTGTGCCGGTGCCAGTGATAGCTGTTGTATTTCAACTAGGGCTTCTGCTCGAGCATTCGACTTGAACACAAGAAAACTCGAGAAATCAGTAACCCTAGTTTTAACTATAGAGTCCTGTAAAAGAAGTTATTTAAACTTCGGCCAAGCTTAAATGCAATTGCAAAATATCCAAAACGATATAGACATAACCAATAGGTAATGTAAATCCATGCACATCACATCTAAATGATCATAGAGATGTGATCGAGCTTGACCGAACAAGGGCTTTACACACTCATCATCAGCATAGAGTGCAATCTTCTACTGAAGTTCAGAGGACAGCATGTAAAATTGTGGACGTTACCTCAAACTACATCTGCAATCCTTGACATCGTAATTTTTCAGCAGGGTTCAGCAGAACCAGTGCATCGTGGACGTCGACGCCGGACTTGGGGGCCAACGACTCAGAGTCGACGACCGCCGTCACCGTCAGCCTTAAGCTGCCCAAGCGGAAGCTTACCGGACCGCTACCGTCCTTGGATACGGGGCAGAAAGAAACTACTACGACAGGTAGAACCAACACTTGTAGAGTATTAACGCATATTAAACAATTATCAGAATGCGCGCTCGAGCACCGCACACATAGACATCGCTTACGGAGTACGGACACGATCTCGACCTGAGCGTACCAGGGTGTTCCGAGATTTTCTGTTCTCTACAGGGCCAAAAATAACGCGAAACATTGGTCACGATACTCACAAATAAAGTGATACCTATTACATTCTCTAAAGGCTGGTGTCTGTGGTACTTAACATGTAGGTAATTTTTCAGGCATTGCGACACAAAATGTGGACAGGCTTATTATGAGTGTATTCACTTTTACGGAGTCGATACATGTTAGCAACGGCGTTTTATTTTGTATGAACACTTGTTGTTGTTTACTGTATCCGAAACAGATGTAAGTCCCCATACTAAAATACAAGCATAGAGAAAATATTATACTACGTAAAAATACAAGGCAGTAGCTAGCTTTTAGGTATATCGACTCGTCAAGTGAGTAAAGGATACTACTGGTTCAATTATTATTATCTTTTAATATTTTACGATGACAGGCCAAACAACAGAACCTTAACATTGAAAGTGTCTTAAGGATTAGGCCGTAACTCTTTCTGGACTAGTCATTTTCCTTTTTCCAAGTAGACTCTGCCACTACTGCCAAGGACAAGGAAGGGAAACTGAGATGACGCTCTAGCGTTCTCCCCAGACCAGACATGTGCCAGTTCATAAATCTCCTTTGTTGGTGGCGGAATATGTCTTTAATGGATATTTTATGTAATTCATAGTCATTCACTTTTGGTAAAAATTGATTCACTTTACACTTTACAAACAATATATTTTTATGATTCGCTAAAAATATTTCAGCTATAAAACTGTATTAATATGATGTGCAGACACGGTGACGCTGCGACGGCCGTCCCCCTCGCCGCCGCCGGCGCCGGCGCAGATCACCATCTCCAAGAACGACTCGCTGGCGGAGCGCGTGCGCAAGGTACACAATCCCGGCGCGCACGTAAACACGAGCCATTTATTTTACGCACGAAACTGGCCGACGGCATAACATCGATTAATTGTGTTGGTTGCGTAACTGCAAAACAAAATGTTACAGTATTACCACTGACTTGTTTATTTTAAATCACGATTTCGCGGTTGCGTAACTGCAAAACAAAATGTTACAGTATTACCACTGACTTGTTATTTTAAATCACGATTTCGCAAGTTCCACTAGTAGGTACATAAACAAGACAATTTGTTGTTTTTTTTTTAAGTATTGTAGCCTGTATTATTTTCTATAATAATCGAATGTCAAAATCAGCTAAATCTGTTTGTCTATTCAACTTACATGTAGGCAGGAATGTATAATATGAAACCTATTTATAACATAGTAAGTACTTGTAAGAAGACGAATTGCAGCATACACAATAGAACTACGCATTAATGACGTTCGCCCACACGCGGTATCTATTAATACATTTACAGTGAGGGGTTTAACGCAACAGGATGGAAATATTTAGACGGTTCACCTTGAATGTTTAGAAAAAGCTCAAGAAATAATTTAAGTGGGTCACGCACGCCAATAGAACCGTCCGCGGGTAGCTTTTCAACTCACTGTTTGCGGTGCGTTGCCCGAAATAAACTTAAAAGGTCGCCATCAACTTAGCGGCTGGCAGTGCGCTAGACGTTATAATTAATTGAGGAAATGACCTGCTACTACTGGGTTTTATTTGCAGTAAAACGTGGATGTAATATATTACGCTAATCATACTTATGAACATTTATGAAGACATCTAAATGCTCTGAAAGTTATTAGGGCACTTATTATTAGATGTTACTTAATATTGTTAATGTGTATGTTACGTATTTTTGTTTGGATGTCTGTTACTTAGTCGCAATTTGATGAACGGAATTAGCTGAATGATAGACACATGTTAATATTGATGTAGCCTAAAGCTTAATAACCTTTATAATTGAAACTGAAGCATTTAAAGGGTCTCGGGGCCTCAATAGAAATAGCATGTTACAAGCAAAAGCATTAAGCAGATACCATTATTGTGATCAGTCGGGGAAAATATATATTTTTTTATTTAATCATAAATTACTATAATCTTTTCGTTTTCTTAATTCCAATTTCATTCCAGATGAACCTAATAAAAAGTCAAAACAGTTTTGAAAAAGAATCCAGTATAGAAAAAGAAAGAGAGAGGCGAAGTTTATCTAAAAGTAGAGAAGAAAAGAGCAAAGAAGAAGAAAAGCCACTGCGACCTAAAGAAGACAGAGCATCTAAAGATGACGTTAGCTTTATGATGCAGGTAATCCCCTCATAACAATTTACACTATTTTTTCAGTTTTATTTGTTTGGCTTAAACATTTTTCAAAACATCAAATCCTAAGTAAATAAAATACAGCTCAGGCTTATGCCATAGCATAATGTAGAAGAAGATTGTGTAGAATGACAAAACTTGTGTATTTTTCACAGCAATGCATAAAATAGTTTTTGTTTTAACCTAAAGTTATTGATTTAAGAATAAAATTACTAGCGCCAATTTTTGTGTTTTATCTTGTGGATCTATCTACTTTTGGTTGCAGGTGAAAAGTTCGAGAGCATCAACAAATTTCAAGCCACCGCTGAGGGGAGGCCCGGCGCGAGATAAAGACGAGTCAGACGATGACACCAGCACCGCCGGTACCGCCACCACAGAGCATACGCTGGTAGACGCTAATGTTAAGGACTACCAGGTACAATAATAATATATTGTCATCATCATCAATGGTTCATTGCAGCCATATGACCATTTGGAAGCGGTCTTCATCTAGCGGTTTCCCGCAACCTTTACCAGCCCCTCTAGCACGATCAACAAAACACGATATGATACGATATGATATAGCGATTTATCGCCTATTTACTTCAAAAATATGATAACATAGCCGCCATCTTGAACTTTTATTGAAACAGTAAGGATGTCCGTGCCGGCGACGTCACGGTTATGCTCGCTTTTTTGATAAAAGTTCATATGTTAACAAAAAATATGCGATATATCGCTATATCATATCGTATCATATCGTGTTTTGTTCTACATGCTAGAGGGGCTGATCGTGTATCTATCGCATCAAACTGGTTAAAATAGCCGTTTAATTTTAAGGTTTACCCTTTCATTGAACTAATTAAACATTCAACCCTCCTAAACCTAATATAAAGAAGGGGTATTAAAAAGTTATAGCACTTTTTGTATGTATTTTTGCTGATTGTTAGAATGCAAATACATATGCACTTCACGAACGCTATCTCAGGTCCTCAAACAGTAAAATAGCTAATGTAGTTTTCGGATGTGTCATCATAGCTCTGAGCACTATTTGGAAATAATTCCGATTTATTGACATTTATCACGAGCTTCTCCGTGCTTCAGAAGGCACGTTAAACGTTGGTCCCGGCTAATATCGCTTGATATTAGTCGTGCAGCCTAGTCAGAGGCCGAAAGGCGGCTTGATCACATCTGACAGTAACATTAAGTCACTGGCCTTACAACATCCCTCCACCAATCCTCACTGGGCCCGCGTGGTGGAGTATGGCCCAAGTTCAGGTAAGGCCTGTGCCCTGCAGTGGGACGTTTAATGGCATACTTAACTATAAGCACACATGTTCTATTTCCAGGAACAAGTAGAAAGTCTAAAGCAAGAAGTGGACACCCTCCGAAAGCGTTGCGAGCGGGTCGAGAAGGAAAAAAGTGACATACTGCTCCGACGACTGGCGAACATAGACACGGCCAACAAGTACACGTCGGGCCGCTCGTCCGAAGTGCTCAAGTTGCAGCAGAAGGTCAACGAACTCACCACGCAGAATGAGGACCTCAGGGACGAGAAGAAACACCTGTCATTGAGGGTTAAGGAGATCGAGTGTGAGCTGGAGGTAAGTTCAATTTATCAGGTTCCCCGTCCAAGAACCAACACAATAAGAAAAATCATCGTTATTTATCATTAAAGATACCACCATCAGACAGGAAATCCATTTAAAGTAATTCAAATAGATAAAGTAGCTTAAACTTAAAAATAAATTAAAAGTTGCTAAAATTAATTACAACAAACCCTAGGATATAGTATAGCAATGGAAGCATATGCACAAACGGGATCTACATTAAATATTTAAAATATTTTTATATGCATTTATTTACGTAATAATGAGGGTGCCGTGTGGGGACGGTCGTAAAGAATACACTTCCCCACTGCCAACAAAAGGCGGGTCGTAAGAGGCGACTAAATCCTGTAGCACGACACGGGAAGCAGCGTCAACGTGCTAAATAATATAAAAAAACTGCGTTCGCCAACCCGCCTGCCATGCGTGGCGAGTATGGCAAAAACCCCCCGATGACAGAAGTCACTGGGGGAGGCCTATGTTCAGCAGTGGACGTCCTGTGGCTGAAATGATGATGATAATGATGAGGGTATACTTTACTGTACTTTGTAACAATAGATAAGCTGTACTATTCGTATATTAAAATACGTAGGCTGGCATTAAGTTGTGGTTAACCAACATTTATCTTGGCTAACCGGTGAAAGAGAATGCTTTACAAAACTTTGTACTCTTGTAGCGCCGCCTCTTTTACCAACAAATCTACCGGACACTACGGCCGAATCCAACAGACTTTAAAACTGTATTTACTTTTCAGGCGCGACCATCAGTAGAATCGCAAACGCGACAAATAGAGCAGTTGCGGGCGAAGCTGCTTGCAGCAGAGACTCTCTGCGAGGAGTTAATGGACGAGAATGAGGACATGAAAAAGGAACTACGTGACCTTGAAGAGGAAATTGAAGAGATGCAAGATAACTTTAGGTAAAGTAAGCCTTTTGAAAAGGGAACACGAGATCCTAATAAATCATGGAGGTAAAGAGTGAGATTGGGAGTCGCGACGACTGTGTGAGGTTACCTCTCGCTCGATCGTTATACCGTAAAAACGAGAAGTGATACAGCCGTCTCAATTCTTATTGTGAGTTGGACATTAAGTAAATAGTTATACGGTCGGTATAATTTAATTTTCCAGGGAGGATCAAGCAGACGAGTATTCATCACTTCGAAGAGAATTGGAGCAAACAATAAAGAACTGTCGAGTTTTATCATTTAAGTTAAAAAAGACTGAAAGAAAAGCGGATCAGCTCGAGCAGGAAAAGGCGGACCAAGAAAAGAAACTTCTAGAGGTAAGTACAGATAAGCACAGAATTCAACCGGATATAGAAAAGAAAAGTCGGATTACCCACAGAACATTTCTGTTTAGCCAATTGGTCGGGCCTTGTGTACGATTTTTATTTGTGCAATAAAAAAATATAAATAAAAGTTGACAAACGCATTCCAACAGATAACATCAGTTTCAAACTGTTAAATTGTATTGCTTATAAACATTCTCAAGTGATGTCGAATCTTGAAGTTGGATAATGATAGCTAATGTTTTACGACTTTTTTTAATTTCTTACATCGAATATGCAAACTTTGCTGAGTTTGAGGTACTTAATTGATATGATTGTGGAAAAAAGCTATTTTATGTCCGATAACCGGGCGGTACATTATCATTTTTAGAAAAATCTGAATGTTGGGTACTAAAAGCTCAAAAACATTTTATTAACAGATGTAAGAGCACCTAACACCTCGTTCAACCGAATCTTAATTCCAGATAGTAGGTGGTAAAGATGGTCTCCGACGCGAGAACCGCATCAAGGAGTTAGAGCAAGAGTTGTCGCGCTCGAACGAGGTTGCGCTGCGCCTGCAGCGCGAGCTGGCCGACGCCGTGGCCAAGGGAGGCGCGCCGCCCGCCAACCTCAAGAAGCAGCAGCCGCCGCCCGACGGGGTAACACACTCTACGAGTATTACCTCTAGCAAGAGTCGCTGCGGCTTATTAACGAAATTAATTGTAATAAATATAATCAAAATGGTGGCGCCATTATTGCGCGTGCGTCCTCTAATATCTGACAGCAATTTTCAGTCACTGGGCTTATAGCACTCTTCCACCAATTTGCACTAGCCCGCAGTAGTATGTCACTCCCAATTACTTAGCCAGGAAAAAAAAGAAACTTTATCAGACCATTTCTTATCTAGGTACTTGATCGTGGGAACTGCAGGACTTCCTAGTTTGTTTTAGTAATAATTTGACATGGGTACGACTTTGATAAGAGATTTTTTTTTATTGCGATATAAGTGTTATACTATTTTGGAATTGCCATAGCATAGGGAAGTTTTTAATGGTATTTGTTCATTATGTTTGATATAATTTTTTTTCACGGTTGCTGCTTGAAGTCGAAACCATTTTCTTAGGGTAAAAATTAAATTGAGATTGACTATCGATTGTCGTTATTTCACACTATTTATCGACTGGATAATGATTGTTTCATCATAAACAACTATTGCCCGAGACGTGGGCTTACAAAAAAATAAAATAAAGAGCTTTATAAAAAAAACTCTGATACAAACTTTATGAAAAATTGTGTTTTTAAAAAAAAAATACTAAAATTGGTCATACTCAAAACTGATAAAACTTTTCTATGGACATGTTAGGCTTGTTCGAAGCGTCTTAGGCACATCTATCTCCGGTGTCACTGTGACGTGCTAATTTTGGGACACCCTGTTTATCTATACAGTAAAGAAACTACCTATAAACGGTCAAAATGACGTACACACACATGTGCACGGCTCAACAAGAAATCTCAGTAAAATAAGTGTACTCAGAGTTGTGGATGCCGAATACTGCCGATACGAGACGAGGTGCTGTCAGTTGTCATTGTCGCTGCAGAACGTAAAAACGTAGGATTTAAACTTAGAGCATTCAACCAACAGGAGACGACAAGCTCGCTAATTTCTATGAGAAAAAGTCTGTCATTTCTTGCGGGGGGAAGGGAATAACGCACACATAGGGAATTAACACTAACGCATTTTCAATGCTCGCACACAACAAAAAATTTCTAACACTAGCTTAAACTAGACGCACACAAATATATTCACATACAAGGGCAACTTATCCATGCACGAGTGTGACGTCAGTTTTAAATAAACGAAGATAGTGCTTAACACTATCGATAAATTTTATCGATGAGTTTTGCTAGTATTATGATAAGGTTTTATTCAATTCAGACTCTTTATTATGTGTGTTAGAAGACGAGACGGGCAGCAGCGGCTCCTCTCCACCATTGTCCAAACTGCGATCGCCAACCCGCCTGCCAAGCGAGGCGATTATGGCAAAATCCTTTTGGTGAGGCCTGTGTTCAGCAGTGGACTGATATAGGCTGGTAGTGGTGATGATAGAAACTTTCCTTTTGGCTGTCATTAAGATCTACAGGGTTATTTATTAATATACGTCAGTATGGTAGAGTTTAAGTATTGGACTATACCCAGCCGGAAAACCGGTCCGGGCAAGTACGGTTTCAATCCATCGCAAGCAATAAGGTCGTCGTGAACGAATTCTAGCTGATTCTAACAGATTCCGGCTGGTTAAAGTCCAAGCCTAAAACTGCAAGAAAAATCTGCAAAATTTGGTTTTCAGGTGTATTGTCATAATTATAATAAAAAAAATACTGGGCTATATATAACCCGCGAAAATATAAAGTTAGAAGGTTGAATTTTGTAAAGTAGGATTTGCAAGATTGGGTGTTAACTATTTTAGCTGTATTCGCGCTGTATACTATTTCGAAAAGTGCGTAGGTAAGGTAGTTCTATATCGTTGTGGATATAATTCATCTAGCCCCTTCCTCTTGGAGTAAAGGCATTCTCCAGATAGATAGATCAAGATAATTAAAAGACCTGTAAATAGAATATCAATCTTGCTTTTTCCACATCTGGCTGGCCTGAACCGGGAGTTCAGGCAGAAGACTTTCTAAAAATATTACCAATACTTTCGTCTCTTAAATCGAAAACATGAAATTAGTCTAGAGAAATCATGAAATAAGAATATCATAATACCAATTTTTCTGCTTGCTTTGCTTGTCTTTACAAAGTTGTAAATGAATTCAAATATTATTGGTCTGGGTCTGTCTATGGTGGTGACTGGAGATGGTTGGCTCGGAAACTTTATAATATAAAGTTTTGTTTCTTTGGAATGGATTGATTTCTATGACTTAATCAGTAATTGAGAAGGTGGTGAATAATAATGAATAAAAAACATTATCCGAAACATTATCAAATCCGCAAGAATCCGTTCAAAACATGTCGCTATTGCTGAAGCGATGGATTGAAACCGTGCTTACCCGGACCGGTTTCCAAATGGGTATAGTCCGAGCCTTAACATACGCTTTAATAATAAATAATCTGTTAACTTTTAGCTACAAGCAAAATGTCTAAGTACAAAACACATGTTTCTCTAGAGTTTAAGATAAATGATAAGATATTTTAGGTGCCTCAAAGATTTTGTCGTAACCTTTTGTAATGTTATATTTTCGCAAAAATAATGAAAATTAATATTTAGTGGCATCTTAATATGGACACATTATAATAATGCCTATTGTTATATAAATAACACGGATCTTACTGTAAAGCAACCAAATTAAACAAAATTTATAACACCATACAGTTTTTATTGTATGTGTAAATAAATAACAACAAAAATGCTTGTAACCTTGTAACCTTAACATCATTTTTGTGTTAAATAAAGTCATATAAACAATAAAACCTGATCCACCCGTTTATTTTCCCAACGGGTGGGTTTATTGGGAATGTTCCGAATATATTCCCATTTATGAAATACATTCGGGTGGAATGCCAACTCTAGGTGACCTAAAGGTCAAGTGGTTAAATCGATATCGATATTTTGTTTTTGTGCTATCTCATCACCAATTTTGCTGCAGGGTGGCCAGCGTATATCAATAAAAATCTCAAATTTTCAGAATAAGGTGAAGTTCGCAAATATATTATATTTTTGAAGTAGACCGATTAAATGCAAATATTTATAGTATTTATTATTGATACTTTAAAAGTAAGTATTAAGTCCAAAAAAATTGCGCAAAACTTAAACAAGAATCATAATTTGTTAACTGTGATATTCATTAATTCAATAATCATCTATTGTAATTAATATTATTAACAATATCAAACGTGAAATACCAGTGTGATTTTAAAGTTGGGTACTTCAGTATAAAAAAATACGCTAAATAGGATTTTTTTAATTTTACTGGTATCACTTTTTGATTGACAAATTTTATGAGGTTTTTGCAATTTTAAGGCATTATTTGCTAATATTGAGACTCAATAATACTTATAGATGAAAATTTACGCTGTCCTTTAGCACATAAGATGTTTCTGATCTTTTTTAACACGAGCACACGGCGTAAATTGGCATTTTAGCTGCGGTCCTTCCACGCTCATCGTGATTTGACAATGATGGCGAAACGCGCTGCAAATGGTTTTATATAACCTCTGTGACCGACGGTCATAAACTTGTGGCAGAGGGGAATGCCTGTCAATGGCGTCTCCTGTTGGTTGAATGCTCTAAGGATTTAAATCCTCTTTGGTCAACGCTTTTTGTTCATTTCTATTGTTTTCAGTTCGCTCGATTTTTAATCAACTTCTAAAGCTACGGCCAAACCAACGCGGTGGCGTGGGCGTGGGCGTGCAGGCCAGTTCACTCCAAACACGCGGACACTAGGCGTTCAGGAGGCCTAGCACAAAAATGTATCTTTCGCTCGGATGTTTAAACCTAACAAGAAAAGAGATTAGTCATGAATGAAGTAAAAGAAGATTATGAATGTTAGTCATTATAAAGGTATCTAATGATGTTGTAGAAATTAAGATTTAACTTTTGTTTATCAGATTATTTGCCGATATACTACGAATATAAAAGCTCAACCCTTTTACTAAATAAACAAAGAATTTTTGTAGAGTTTTTAATTTATTTATTTACTGAGTTTCGCATTAATTAATTCCAACGCGGTAACTCGAGCGATTTAAAGATGTAGCTAATGGGATTCACTCATTGCTTTTCGAAAAAAATAGTAGCTAAACGTAATTATTTATTTATTATCGTAGTAGCGCACCACCTGTCTGTTGAGCCTGTCACGTCAAATTTCATGTCCGCGCGTGCCAAAGCTGAATGTCAAGCTGCACGCGTGATGCACGCCGCCGCTGTCCGCGCCGGTGTGAACTCGTCGATACAAATACTATGGCACGATCTGAACGCCCACGCCTAAGGCACCACACACGCGTCTGTTTGGCCGGGACTTAAGACAACCCATTGACATATCTCAATAAACAGGCCTAGTTTCCATACTGTATAGATATATGTACTGTGTCAGTATTGTCCTTGTAACCTAAATATTTAAATTATTATAACATAATTATTAATATTTTATTATTTGTACTTGTAACAGCAAAAGGTATCCCGCTCGTCGCTAACGCGCGGCGGCAGCCAGGAGGACCCGGCGCAGCTGCTGCGCGACCTACAGGACTCGCTGGAGCGCGAGGCCGACCTGCGCGAGCAGCTCAGGAACGCGGAGGAAGAGGTATATGATAACACATCGCTTTACTCATTACACGCATCGAAAAACATGCCACTCAACTTAAAGTTGAATCTCAGTTTAATCAGTTTCGCACAGCATCCGATACGTTACGAATCCGAATCCGATAGGTATATCGGTACGAAGTAGACGTAGTACTTTTTTAAAGACGCTCTAACTAAGACCTAATCCGATTCGAGGACATTCGCAAAAGAAGTAGGTACTTACCATGTTTCTCGAGTTCGAATCGGACACAAAGCAAAACGGCGCGAAAATTTTGCGATATGAATAAATAATTTTACCAACATACGTTAAAAAGATGCCAATAAATATTGTAAATTAAGCCTTACAAATATTAATGATAACAAGGTTGTGACATTAAAGTTGCCAATAAATATTGTAAACCCTTGAGCCTTACAAATATTAATGATAACAAGGTTGTGACCGCGTAGCGAGTTTGACTTGTTCTGAGGTTGTGTCATTAAAAATGCCAATAAATATTGTAAGCCCTTGAGCCTTACAAATATTAATGATAACAAGGGTGTGACATTTAAACCGACACACGGACATAAGCGAGCCGGTATTAATCGGGAAAGCCGAGCGGCATAATGAGTATATTAGTTTATGTAGAATTAGGCAAATTACTATAATATGTAGATGGATGTAATGTAGTAGATGCTTCGGGTCGGGTATTGTTGTTCGATAAATACTGCCAAACCGACAGTGTCGACCCGCTTACATGTGTAGCAACCCTTAATGTTACAATGTCAACTAAAAATATAATATCCTAAACAAAATGTCCAATCATAACTAGCGCAAGAGCGCGATCAAGTCAGTGCAAAAGTTAGACACAGTAAATTATAATTCAACATCTACAACACAATCAATGAACTTACTCATCACGACTTTTCATTTAAATAAAAGAGAAATTCTGGCCCGGCCCTGGCTGGAGCGACCTATAGAACAGCAAACCGGAGAAAGTCCAAATTTTTCCAAAAGCCATAACGAAACTGGTTTCATCAAGGTGTTAAGTTGATGCAGTAGTTACTTTACTACCTTATTAAGGCGTCTTACGGTGATACAAAAGAACTTAGAAACTGACGTTTTTATGATTTCGTATCAAAAAAGGAAAATACCCCTAGGATCACTTAGTTGTTGTCAAGAACCTTTTCCACAACTCAGGGCAGAGGTATCAAGTAAAAATTAATTTAAATGGACCATTTCAACATATTTTAACGCAAACTCATGAAATCTAGAATGATATTTGGCAAAACAACAAGTTATAAACACCGGCCAAGTCTAAGCCGGGGTCGCATAAAGGGATTCCGAATTAAATTTAAGTAAACATCTTTTTTTGTTAATTTATACAACATTACAATATATTATTGTAGCCTTTCTGTGTCTTATCCTACAACACTTAGTAAGTATTGAAGGACTTCGCCTAAATAAACCATGACGACCTCCATAGCCGAGAGGCGAGTACACCGACAGTATACGGCGTCGCCATCTCTGAGGTTCCGGGTTCGATCCCCGGTCGGGTCAATGTAGAAAACGAACTTTTCTATATTGTCTCGGGTCTGGGTGTAGTGGTACCGTGGTTGTTTCTAGTTTCTATAATACAAGTGCTTAAGCTACTTACCTTAGGATTAGAGCATGTATGTGATGTTGCCTAATATTTATATTTTATTTAAATAATAACCGCCTCAAACGAAAACAACTCTCTTTGAAATAAATAAAAAGTTTTCATAATATACGTCTTTACTGTCGTAAGTCCATGTGAATCTAACTACTTACATATTATATACAGTAGATTTGAAAACGTAATTGGCATCTTGTCAGAAAGTTCAATACCTATAGACCTAACCTTTCGCCAGATTTATATTTAAGACATGCTTTATATTATATGAGTTTTATCCTACTCTCCGAACCTCGAATCTATGAAAGAAAAAAGATGAAGATTATTTACGACACTTTAAACCTGAACCAAACTAATAATCTGTAGTGGTTAACACTTTCACGGCTATTACACTTATTTCTCCAATTACTTCGGTTTACTAGAGAACAATTGCATTTAATAGGGCATTAACTCTCGGCGGCGGCCAGATGGCAGCTTGCCAGCGCACGCTGACTCAACGCGCGACACAAATATACAATCCGTAAATAATGAATGATACCTAACAAGACATTATTGAAGATAAATACCACTTGTAAAAAAAAAAAAAAACGACCTCAGGTGGGACACGAACCCACGTCCCATCGCATACCGGGCGAGTGCTTTGACCACTAAGCTACCCAGGACGTCACGTGACAAGTATTTATCTTCAATTAAACCTTGAATGGAATTGCTAAAAACAAAAATTTACAAGACATTATTGTCTTTAGGGCACACTATTTATTAATGATTTCCGCAAACCTACGGATTTAAATGCTATACGTTTATACAATATTATTTTCGAACAGGCAAGCCGATATCGGCAACGCTTCGGAGGCCGAAGAATTCCTCCTCCACAGATACTTCCTCAACCATTCCATCCTGATCTCATACCTTCTCAGATCGCTGACAAAACTTACAATAAACAACTCGAAGAAAGTACAACGCGGCGTATTTTAGAAATGCAATTAGCGCTAGAGAAAGGCTTGTCATCTTTAGAAGTACATCACATATCCATTGGGGTGAACCAAGTAGCTCAGTCGCCTCAAGATCTAATACTCCGTTATGCACAAGGTTGTCAGACTGAAATTATAATGGTACACGATATTGCTACTGAAACAAGAAAAATTACATTAGATTCATCTATACAAAGCGATAACAATGCTCTTGAAATGTACACCCAAACGGAAATTGCTTTTATGAAGAATAAAAACGTACAAACTGGTTTCATACGAATTAACAGTTTCACACAAACAGAGAAACCTAAACAAAGATGTGCTAATGTCCAAACACCAAATAAACTCTACAGCGACAAATGTCAGCAGGTTTTAAGATCAAGTGTTGAATATAATGATGCAAGTACAGAGACAGAAGTTACAGCTATGTATAATCAGGGAACTTCAATGGAAATAGAATTAAATGGTGAAAGTTTGCGCGTTGATGGTGAGAAAGATAAGGCTAATTTTGAGTCTGCTATGCGTAAAGAGAAATCTGAGAGTCCACCGCTCAGTCGCGATAGAGAAGCAGCGGGTCCCTCGTCTCCTCGTACGTTCCCATTCGTATCATTATTCAGCCCACTGGCAGTAAGATTGCCGACCATAGGTACATATCCATTTATCCCAGATATTTTACATGTTTTTTACATCCAGAAATAACGTGTCCGTAACAACAGCTCCCATAATACTCTAGACTAGTAAAAATATTGTCCAATTATAACAACTAACGAATATTTTCAGGCAAATAATTTGCGTAAAACTGCGTCACGGGTCGAGGATGACAATGAGTCCTTGCTTCTACAGCTGAAGAAAATGGCTACCAAAGCCAGAAGTACGTCAAACTAAATGTTTTTCTAAATCCTTAGTTTTTGTTTAAACCATATTAAGCATATCCGTATGTATTATTTTTAGATAACATCCCACATCCTTTTAAACCATCCTACTGTCTCTGCTGATGTTTTGTATTCTTTGCCACCTTTCAAAAATACTAACACGCTTTTAAATTCAGACGCAGGAGGCGTATCAATGGTAGCCATTTTCTCCGGTTATTGATAAGACCTTTTATGTATTGTATTGTTTATGAAACAAAAAGGAAAATCATTGAGTTATACCATCATGGTGCTTGATTGGTCAAAGTAATAAAAATCCGTTATGATATTATGCGGAACATAATAATACTAATATTTCCTAAGCATAACCACTAACAATTAATGTAATTGTATTCTAATAGTACCTCTTCGAAAAAAGTTTTGTCTGTTTTTGTGATTTGTGTTTGCTTTATAGTCATAAATATATATTATATGTATTGTGTGATGGTTATTTTGGTCAGGTCGCAAACTATCACCAACCCCTCCATCAAATAGACTTTCAATTGAAGCACCCAATGAAAAAGATGAAGGAATATCCGATGAAGAAGATCCAGCAGAATTGCGGCTGCTACTTGAACTCAATGAACAGGTAACGCAACGCAATAAATACTTAACAAAGAGATCATGTAACATTTCACAAGTAACAATGATATGACAATAAATACACTATTTTAGGAAGCTGCTGTTTTGCGACGTAAGGTAGAAGACTTGGAACAAGACAGGGAAACGTTAAAAAAACAAGTCAAAGAACTTACCGATAAAATAACTAACACAAATTCCAAAACTTTAACAAATTCCACTACTACTGTTAGGCGTAACACAACAAAAAGTAATAATTTAGCAGAAGAGAAAGTAAAGGTACGTTTACTTTTATTTATTTTATAAATTCATATAAGTAAGTCATATGAAACAACATCATGCCTGTTGCAATTTTCTTGAATTGTAGGTGTTAGAAGATGAAATAGATGAACTGAGAAAGAAACTTATTGAAAAGGAAAGAGACTGTGAACGGTTACATGCCGAGTTAAGCTTAGCCCAGAAGAAACCTAAAGCATCACTCATTAAAAGCAAGTGAGTCATTTGTAAAGACTTCATTATTTGTCTTTAGGCAACAAGTTTTGACTGATTTTTACAATGACTAATAATTCTGTTTTACTCTTAAGGTCACTGGATGGTACAAGTGAACAGCAGAATGTCGATCTAAAGCGGCAACTACAAGTCATCGAACAAGAAGCTAGTGTACTAAGAGCTAAAACACAAAGTCTTGAAGCAGATAATGAAAAACTACAAGCAGAAAATAAGAAATTACAGGTAAATGATTTGACTAAACTATGTACCATTACAAATGATCATTTAATGTGTTGTTATATTTTGATGCTAATTTCAGTTGTTAAAGAATACAAAAACTTTACGGTCTGACAAAGCTATTGAGCAAAATGCCACGAAAGTGACTCAACTGGAAAATGAATTAAAGGAAGCAGTAGCCAAAATTAAAGAATATGAAAGTAATAAAGATAAAGATGAAAAAACTGAGAAAAAAGTAAGGTTTGGTGGCGAACTAACCAAAAAGGATAGTGATACTCTAAAGGCTAAACAAGACGAATTAGACAAGTTGAAACTTAATTTCAGTAAGGTAATCTGGCAAAGCGATTTTAACATATTAAAAACTAGCTGACCCGGCGAACTTCGTACCGCCTAACAGTATTTGTTTTTCGCTATTCGGGGCAGAGACCAATCTAACAAATTATAAATCATGAAAATCGGTCCAGCCGTTCTTGAGTTTTAAGTGTAGTTACAAACCCGAATTTGTTTTATATATTAAGATACACATCATTTAATTAATTATTATACATTTTAATTACTAAAATTAAAAATACCTATTCATACCGACCATTTTTTTTAGCTGGAAAAGGAAAACGCTAAACTGCAAGCTACATTGAAAGCATTGAAAGAAGATGCAATGAAGTCGTTCAAACCACGCAATCCAAAAAAACTAACTGATCTCACAACAAAGCTACAAATGAAAAGAATGGTGGAAGACTTAGAAAGTGAAATTGGTATGTACATGCATTTATTGTTAACAACCTAATTTTCAATGTTTCTGTCACATAAAGAATTGTGTTCAAGTACTAGTCTTTTAAATATCACATCTGTTGAACAGGGGAATTGTACGTGGTAATGAAGAATGCTGGTCTATCCTCTAATGAAATTAATGCAAAGGCTCAACTGGAAAAAGACATCGAGGAAATAAGAGCAAAACTAACTAAAAATGAATCTGAATTTACCAACGAAAAGAATAAATTACAAACCGAAATAGCAAAACTTAAGGATCTTAATGCTAAAATAGAAGGCGACAAAACTAAAGTCTCTGATAAATGTAAAACTTTAGAAACTGAAAAAGATAAATCAGTTAATGAATTGAAAATACTGAAAGACGAAAAGAAAAGCCTTGAAGCTCAAATATCGAAACTTAACGCAGATCTCAGTAAGTATTTATTTTAATATTTGTTCATTTAAATTAATGATCAGAAAGTATAAATATTTAACCTCACTTTCAGAGAACTCTACCTCTCAACAGACAGCGATGGCTGATTGTATGAAGAAGATAGAAGACCTCAAAAAAGATATGGATGCAAAAGATAAAGAAGTTGAGAAGTTAAAGAAACAAGTAGAAAATAATAATAAATTAGAACAAGACAAAAACAAATTGCTCAAAGAGGTATGTAAATAATATAAAACATTACCTAATAATAATAAAATACAACAATAAATTTAATCAAACTCATTATAATTGCCTAGGTTGGAGATAAGGCTAAGAAAATTGGCGAACTTGAAAAGAAATTAAAGGAGTCTGACGAAAAGTGTAAGCGTATTGAAAAGCAGCTTTCCACACGAAAAGATCGTGTATCTAAATTAGAGAAGGAGGTGAGTTTACCTTATTTTTGTGTTTAATACTTAACGTCTAAGATTTTAAAAGCTTAATAAATATTTCTCAACTAGCTCTCAGAGGAAAAGGAGCAAACTGAAGCACTGGCCAATTCTCATCGGCGGCTATCTGTTGAATTTACAACAGAAAAAGATGAGATACATACAAAACTTATTAAATCTGAAAGCAGACTCATAACTCTAGAAACAGAAATAAGAGAAATGAAGACTGATTATGAAAGTAAAATAACTAATTTGGAATCGACTATAGCAGCTAAAGACATTCACATTAAGCAGCTGGTATTAATTAGTTATTATAGAGTGGCAAAAAGACCCACTGCATGTCCCTACAAACTACATGCCCCTCTCTGCCTTGACTTTAATGCACCTTTCAATCTTGTATATGTTTAGCATAGTGTGTACAGTTAGATGAAACCCACACAATATGCATGTCGCACTGTCCTATATCCAATAATTTGTTACACAATTTTCGAAGTTCAATTTCCCTTCCTAACCTACAAAATGAAAGTATTGAACCATTTAAACCATTTCAGGAGGACGCTTTAAGAGAAACATCAAACCAAAAATACGATGAAGCAATTTCATCAGTGGAAATGGCACAAATGCAGGACAAACTAGAAAAAACATTTAGAGATCTTCAAGAGAAAGAAGAAGAACTGGCTACTGCTAAACAAGAGCTAAGTAAGACTGAAAAAGAATTATCTGCGTTACAATCGGAAACGTCAAGGATTAAGTCTGATCTAAATAAGCTGGAAAACGAAAAGAAAGATCTAGATAACAAATTACAGGCTGAAAAGAAAGAGTCCGGATACTGGGAAAGTAAGGCGTCAGAACTTGAGACTGATTTGCAGGTATATTTTATTTAGTACTGTATTATCTTTAGAGGCTTTCTGCTTATCTAAATTGTTTCCTGCTATAGCGAAAGATAAGCTGACATGACTTACCCTCGTTGATGCTCACTTTCCCTCCTTCCTGCAAAACACGTCTATCTCCCTTGGAAACCGAATAAGTTATGCGGTAAGCTTGTACTCCTTTATTTGTTTCTGTATTTCTGCTTATTTTTAATTTAGGCAGAAAGAAAGAAACTAGAACGTATGCGTATCGCACATGATAAAGATATTAAGAACAAGGAGGCTGAACTGGCTACACTGAAGGGAAAACTTAAAGTCCTAGAACAGAGTACCGGAGCAGGCGCCAAGAGGATTGCTGATCTTAAACAGGAGTATGAAGAAACAATGAAAAGTTAGTATTTACCGAAGTGTTAGATTACATTTTGAATACGCTATAAATTTAGCATACAAATCTTACTATTTCAGAGTTGGAGCACTCGCTAGCAGTAGAAAAAGCCGAGTATGAAGAGTTGACAGGCAAATACGAGTTGTTAGAAGAAGAGCATGTGGTCACTAAGGCACGGTTAACTGTTGAAAAGGAGCAAGCTCAAGGGTCAGTTATGCAGTCAATGTTAATTGTAGTCACACTTTTGTTTATTATATTTGAGATTTATAAATAATGCTTCGCAGGGAATTAATACACGTACAAAAGGAATTAAATGCAGCATTAGCCGAAATAAAGAGCCATCAAGATTCCTACGAATCGCAGTCATCAGGGTGGCATAAAGAGAAAATGGAACTCCAGGTAATAGTGAACCAGTTAATTATTAAATACGAGTACAGTGAGGTTACGAGTCAGCAACTGACTCGCGAACAAGCCAGCGTTGCACTAACTCTAGTTAAGAACATACTGCAGCGTACTTTCTTCGTGAAATTAACTGCGTTTCCTATATTGATGATTTATATTTTAGGAGGCTGTTAAGCAATGACGTCATAGCCCTGCTTTCGCCATACAAGTTATGAGGCAGAGGTGCGTTTTGACAACACATAAAAAGTATGTCAATTGATTGCTGGTGTCAACAAGCCTATTATCCAAATATAATCTGAAAGGATCCCAACCGGTGGACCAGGATGCCAACGGCGCAAAGCCGCTCGATGTAGCGTTCTCTAGGGGAGGCCTGTGCCGTGCAGTTTACTACCAAAGGCATGATGATAACGAAGAATTTAGAAGACGTTACAGTGCAAGTGTTACTAAACATTTTGTTTATGTATTAATTAACCCCAGACGGAGATATCGTCGCTCCAAGAACGGCTGTGCGGCGGCGGCTGGGAGGTGGAGAAGGCGCGGCTGAGCGCGCGCCTCGAGCAACGGGAGAAGGACCTGCGTGCCGCCACCGACCAGTGCAACGTGGTCACGCACCACCACGAACAAGCGAAGAAAGAGGTTACAAGATTATATGTTATATGTATCTTAATAAGACAGCACGCAGCACATATATTGCAATTTACCTACATTAAAAATTAAAATCATCTGTATATTTCCATTTTGAATGACTAGTCTGTTATTGTAGTTTGACAGAGGAATCCCAGAAGCACTCTCAGTAAACATATTAGACTCGAAATCTAATGCCTTATTTTCGACAGTGGTTTTCAGACCTTTTTCATTTTTGTGAACTTTTCTAATGTCCCAACATTACAACTTATCGAGTTTGAAGACAATTAATAATTTTATTATAAAGAATTGTTTGTGCTAAATTAGATCTGAAATTGCTACAGCTTACATCGTCTCCTTACCTCATTAAAAATGTTTGCTTTCACGGGTTTCAACCTCAAATATAGTTTGCTAAACTGGAATGCACCATTTAGCAGTTGACGTTATTTTAATGCCTGTAATTTATTTTAGTTGGAAGAAATAAGACAGAAACTGGAAGACTACGAACGAGTGTCCAAGATCCAAAGAAACCTAACTTCAGAAAACGCCGAACTCGAGCGCGAGGTGGCGGCGCTGAACGCGCGCCTCGACCAGACCGAGAAGGCGAGGAAGACAGAACTCACCGACACCAAGATGAGATACGACGGACAAATGAACTCTTTGCGAGATGAAATGAAATCTTTACACAACCAGGTAATTAGCATAAAGTAAAAAAATACGATGTAAAAAGAAAAAAATTGGAAACAAAATGACGTAAGGCTTTATTTTGGCGTCGACTTTTTATTCTCAATAGTCTAGGAAACATCTCTAGTAGCCTTTTTAGTGATATGACATTCAAAATGGTGTGTGGGTGTACGCATTTTTTCGTCTACCCCTTGAAAAGCAGAACCCTGTCTTTGCTGTGGCGTAGACGAAGAAACTAAACCCGCGTGATATTTTTGCGATCTTTCTTTCGGTTAAAAAGTGAGCAAAACACTGGCTGCTTAGCCTGCTTAATTTTAAAATTGGTACATATTTTTTGTGTAATAGGTGTCCAGATTTAGACGAGAAAGGGACAACTACAAACAAATGCTGGAGGCCGCCCAAAAAACAATGGCGGAAATGAAGAATGGGGACAAAAACGCTAGAACGCCGAGAACTTCCATTTCAAGCACTGATGAGGTTGGTTTTTTATTTTACTTATTTTGTATTCTCTGTAATGTTATATCAACAAAAGTTATATGTTATAGCAAATAGAGATCACTTTTCTGAATAATACATCTTCGCTTCTTTCTTTCCATCATCATAATTAAACTAACTAAATCCATTCTATATTTTATATGATCGTATACTCCAGGAGGAATACCGCAACAAAGTGGCAACACTGGAGCAGCAGACGGCGTGCCTGGAGGACGAGCTGTGCGAGGCGCGGCTGCTGGCCTCCAAGCTCAAGACCGAGCTTGTCAGCGAGAAGTCGGCATCTGAAGTACGCATCGCCGAGATGCAGTCCAGGCTCAACGAGGTATGTCAACGTGTCTAACCGAGATTAATACCGTATGCCGTCGGTTTTGTTAGGATTCCGGAGCCAAACAAAACATTTAAATACATAGTATGTTACTACGCGTATCGGAATTATATTTTTTAGATTTTTCTATCTGACTAAAGACTTCAGAATTCTGAACTTTGCGTGTCTCCACCAACACCACTTTCATGATTGCACTTGCCCGTTTTATTCGAACATCTCTAAACTTTGAATTCTAATTGGTTAAGCAAGGCAGGTTCCTTATAGCCATATGGGAACGCTAAACAAATGTTTTTTGAGTGCAGTATGAGGAAGAGCGGCTGCTGTCGTCAGGCCGTGCGCGGGTAGCCGGGCTCGCCTCGCGCATGGAGCTGGCGTGGCACCGCGAGCGCGACGAGCAGCAGCGCCTGCTGCAGGAGACCTCCACGCTCGCGCGCGACCTGCGCCAGACGCTCTTCGAGGTGAGCAGTGAGCACGAGGCACACAGTACACTACTACAGGCTTCGGGCTCGCCTCGCGCATGGAGCTGGCGTGGCACCGCGAGCGCGACGAGCAGCAGCGCCTGCTGCAGGAGACCTCCACGCTCGCGCGCGACCTGCGCCAGACGCTCTTCGAGGTGAGCAGTGAGCACGAGGCACACAGTACACTACTACAGGCTTCGGGCTCGCCTCGCGCATGGAGCTGGCGTGGCACCGCGAGCGCGACGAGCAGCAGCGCCTGCTGCAGGAGACCTCCACGCTCGCGTGCGACCTGCGCCAGACGCTCTTCGAGGTGAGCAGTGAGCACGAGGCACACAGTACACTACTACAGGCTTCGGGCTCGCCTCGCGCATGGAGCTGGCGTGGCACCGCGAGCGCGACGAGCAGCAGCGCCTGCTGCAGGAGACCTCCACGCTCGCGCGCGACCTGCGCCAGACGCTCTTCGAGGTGAGCAGTGAGCACGAGGCACACAGTACACTACTACAGGCTTCGGGCTCGCCTCGCGCATGGAGCTGGCGTGGCACCGCGAGCGCGACGAGCAGCAGCGCCTGCTGCAGGAGACCTCCACGCTCGCGCGCGACCTGCGCCAGACGCTCTTCGAGGTGAGCAGTGAGCACGAGGCACACAGTACACTACTACAGGCTTCGGGCTCGCCTCGCGCATGGAGCTGGCGTGGCACCGCGAGCGCGACGAGCAGCAGCGCCTGCTGCAGGAGACCTCCACGCTCGCGCGCGACCTGCGCCAGACGCTCTTCGAGGTGAGCAGTGAGCACGAGGCACACAGTACACTACTACAGGCTTCGGGCTCGCCTCGCGCATGGAGCTGGCGTGGCACCGCGAGCGCGACGAGCAGCAGCGCCTGCTGCAGGAGACCTCCACGCTCGCGCGCGACCTGCGCCAGACGCTCTTCGAGGTGAGCAGTGAGCACGAGGCACACAGTACACTACTACAGGCTTCGGGCTCGCCTCGCGCATGGAGCTGGCGTGGCACCGCGAGCGCGACGAGCAGCAGCGCCTGCTGCAGGAGACCTCCACGCTCGCGCGCGACCTGCGCCAGACGCTCTTCGAGGTGAGCAGTGAGCACGAGGCACACAGTACACTACTACAGGCTTCGGGCTCGCCTCGCGCATGGAGCTGGCGTGGCACCGCGAGCGCGACGAGCAGCAGCGCCTGCTGCAGGAGACCTCCACGCTCGCGCGCGACCTGCGCCAGACGCTCTTCGAGGTGAGCAGTGAGCACGAGGCACACAGTACACTACTACAGGCTTCGGGCTCGCCTCGCGCATGGAGCTGGCGTAGCACCCTAAGCGCGACGAACGTTCCTAACTTGACCATGATATGAACAACGCATATGTAAAGTTTAATAACAAACAATACAAGCTGGTAAGAGCTAAACCTCTTTTTTAGGGTTCCGTAACCAAAGGGTAATACGGGGCCCTATTACTTAGGCTCCGCCGTCGGTCTCTGTCTGTCTGTCCGTCTGTCACCAGGCTGTATCTCATGAACCGTGATAGCTAGACAGTAAAAGTTCACAGATGATGTATTTCTGTAGCCGCTATAACAACAAATACTGAAAACCGAAAAATAATAAATATTTAAGGGGCTCCCGTACAACAAACGTGATTTTTTGCTCGTTTGTATAGGTAATGGGCGGAACCCTTCGTGCGCAATTCCGACTCGCACTCGCACCAAGCACGCACCGGTTTTTTATTTATCTTTCCAGAAAGGGTTCGTAATCTCGTTGTAATATTCCATTTATGATTACAAAAATAATATGAACCCTTGTCCTGATACAGGGGGATGGCATTGCAAGGACCAGACATTGCCACAAGCGTGCTTACTGATTGAATCAAAACCCAAATTAATAACTTGAGATTTTACTCATTAGGGACATTATAATGAAGCCTTGTTTTTTTCCGTAGAAGAAAGTAAATTTTTTTTTAGGATTACAGATATACAAACAAAATCGTCTTTTACAGGTGGAACGTGAAAGGGACAAAGAGAGGTTGGATATGAAGAGAAGAATAGACCAACTAAAGAGAACCACCGAAGAAGAGACTGAAGAAGCCAAAAAGAAGGTAAGAGAAGTATTGTATTCAAAACTGAATGCAAGATGAGACATATTTACAGATGCGCTAATTCGTGTAGTGATGCATCAAATATTCCACCACACTGCTGAGATTATGATGAGACCGCCAAACCATACATTCCGATTCCGTACTTTCGTTAATGGCGCGCGTATGCTACGGCCGCTTGGTCACGTGATATGATCCCGCTTGACGTAGCTTGGACAACCTAAACGAATTCGACCTGGAAGCGTGGTTTTGAACCGTTTGAATTCCAATTCGCATGCAAAATCCCAAGAATCGTGTACAATATCTTAGGAGTTCGTATGCGATTCTTATGAATTCGTATGCGAATCGGAATTCGAATGCGTCAAAATACGCTTCCAGGACTACCCCACAGATGTGCGTGCCGTCGTCGTGCGTGTGCGTGTGCGCGTCAAATTGCTATCACGTTGATTACCGTTTCCATCAGTTGCAGATACAGCACTAAAATAATAAAGGTATCTGAATTGCGGTGCAGGTGTCGGAGCTGCAGTGCGACCTTCTCGAGCTGCGCGACGCGCACGCCAAGCTGCGCACGGCCAACGAGAAGCTGCGCCGCGACCGCGAGCGCGCCGACCGCGAGCGCGACCAGAACAAGCTTCTCGTCGCCTCGCTCAAGCGCGCGCAACAGGTCACGTACACATCATTTTGCACCTATCCCACTGAATTGTTTGTTACGAGATTGCTACCATGTACCTTATTTTTAACCGACTTCAAAAAAAGGAGGAGGTTCTCAATTCGTCTGAATGTTGTTGTTGTTTTTTTTTTTTTTTTGTATGTATGTTACGCGATTACGCCGTCAATTATGGACCGATTTCAAAATTTATTTTTTAGTTTGAAATGGTATACTCCAAAGGTGGTCCCATTTCCACGAAGTCAGATTCTGATGATGGGATCCCTGGGAAATCGAGGGCAACCCTCAATTTTTATAGGCACCCATAATGTTTTGCATATATTTTCTGACTCGATGCTGATTTTTGGGTCTGGTAATCATCATGTCATGTTGCTGACCTGATGATGGAAGCCACAGAACTCCTTAACGGATAGGAGTTAGAAGATAATACTGCAATTTGTCGACAGAACGTATTTCGCAGTGTGTTGAGCAGACGTGGAGCTTATGAGGTACCAGACCGCCAATTTTTATTTACTGGGGGCGTACCCGCACACCCAGTAACGAAAAAAAAATTGAAAGTTCCTTTCTTAATTTATCCTGTTATTTAACGCGAGACCTTATCCTATGGTTACGACACCAAAATAGCCGCCGTTCTGGTTGGAGTGTAGGTAAACCCTTTTCTTAAGACTTACAAATTTTCGTCGAAAAATTGACCCTATATAACACCTTATTTTTATCATACCATTGGATGGGGGGTCCATAGAGGACCAATATTAGTTAAGGTTACTTTGCTGTAAAGTAATTTTTGGCGAAGTTAGGAGGGAAAAAATAGAGGACTTTACACTTAAAATTGTAAAATAAAAAAAGTTTAATAAAAAACTAAAAACCGACTTCAAAATGAAACTAAAAAGCGAAAAATAATATTGACTAAAACATACCTAATCAGTTCTTTTTGGAGTCGGTGCGAATGAACACATTTTAACTCTCGATGGCTGGCACCGACTCTAAAAAGAACTGATTAGGTATGTTTTAGTCAATATTATTTTTCGCTTTTTAGTTTCATTTTGAAGTCGGTTTTTAGTTTTTTATTAAACTTTTTTTTTGAGTTCCCGATATTTCGGCACTGTTGCAAGCGGCATGATCACGGAGTAACTGAAGATCTTGCGGGTAAGTTGTTAAGGGCAAACATATCGGTCTACCCTCTTTCGCTGTCTTTTATTGCACGCGCCGGTACCATTGTCTAGAAACTCACTATTTTCTCGCACCTGTTCTCGACTCGACTCGACTCGATTTATTATTATTTATTATATTATTATTATAATAATGTAGCAAACTTAAGATGCAGTGGGCTGGCCACATCTGCGCAGAACCGATGAAAGGTGGAGTAAACGGTTTAACGAGTGGAGACCATGCCTTGGCAAACGTAGTGTAGGACGCCCCCCAGCCCGATGGAACGATGACCTTAGGAAGATGGCTGGCAGTGGATGAATAAAAAATACGGGAGATCGTTCTCTTCGGCGCTCTTTGGGAGAGGCTTACGTCCAGCAGTAGACTGCAATAGGCTGAATAGATAGACTAAGAAACCATATCTTAAACAAAACACCTTATATAAAAAATTGTTTTATGCATAATTTACTATTTGTCACATAGATCGATTTTTATTCGCTTTAAATTTAATTAGTCATTACACTTTAATATGCTAAAAAGTGATTTAACGGATATGTAAACCCAAACTATGTAAAAAATCTATAGGATCGCGTTTTGAGTACGTCAATTGATTGGTGGTGCATCGTTCCTATTTGCAATCTATACTAATTTTACACCGAGCGCGACCAGCACAAGCTGCTCGTCGCCTCGCTCAAGCGCGCGCAACAATTCACGTGGACACTAAACCTGTCTCACGGAAGTTGGAATGCTGAGTCCATTTACTAATAATTGTATGAATTATTTTATTCTTAATTCTAAATGATTTCCAAAGATCGATATGCAATCGCTTTGAATTTAGTCACATATACAATGGAAATTCTATCGATCTTATAGGTCCGCCTGGCGTTTGACGAGAAAACATAATTTTTGACTACATATTGGTGATGTCACAGGTCTCAGCCATGTATATTCGTACAAAATATTGATACCACCTACTGATATAGTATGTATATCAGTGGTATCTATATATATTTTACAACGCGCTATCAACACGTTACCAAAGATACTTAGTGCTACACGTGCAAAGCCAGGACGGGTCGCTAGGCTAGTGTTAAATAATAAAAATAATTTGTGAAATGTGTACTCAATCGAAATACCTTAACAGGAAGATGACCGAATCATAGCTCAGTTGCTGGAGACGATAGAAGACCTAATGAAGCAAAGTCCTGACTTGTTCCGGTCCAGCGACCCGGCCGTCAAACCCGAGAAGAGCTTGCTCACACCCACTCCGCCGAGGCGGAATAGGGTAAGTGCACTTTTGTTTCGATTTAAAAATATAACTTCTGCCTTCTCGTTATATTTTTGATTCCAAAGCTCTGTTTAAATTCCGAACTCCATTTTGTCGACGCTAACCAGAGAACCCGAAGGTGGAAAGTTTTTACATTCAGCTAGGTGTTACAAAAGATTTTCCTAACATAGCTATTTACCAATGGCAGAAATACCCCTCCTTAGAAATACCGCGTAGCCAGTCTTCCTTGTTCTGTGAGAAATACTATCACTAAGGAACGAAAGCCGAACTTTGATTACATAAGCATGTAAAATGTGCGATAGCATGACCAACAAAACACGATATGATATGATATAGCGGTTTATCGACACCTTATTACTGTCCAAATATGATATACATAGCCGCCATCTTGAACTTTTATCGAAACAGCGAGCATGTCCGTGCCGGTGTTTTGTTGGTCATGCTAGGCGGGCTGATTCGTAACATCGTAAAGAACGTGTTTCAAGTGTGACTTTAGTAAACTTGGAATCCGTAGAGAGCCTATATTTTTTGTAATTGTTCCAGTCATCAAAGTCCCGTTCGCGTTCAGCAACCCCGGAGAGCGCGGAAGCGAGCGGCGCGGACGCGGCCGCCACCGCCGCGCGCCTGCGCCGCCTCACGGACGAGCTGCGCGCCTCGCGCATCGCCGAGCGCGCTCGCAGGCACAACGCTACTGCTAGGCGGTGAGTTTACTGTGCCCGCATTGACGACCTCCGTAGCTGAGGCGAGCACGCCGGACTTTAAATGGCGCCGCCATCTTTGAGGTTCCGGGTTCGATCCCCGGTCGGGTCAATGTAGAAAACGAACTTTTCTATATTGTCTCGGGTCTGGGTGTTGTGGTACTGTAGTTGTTTCTGATTTCTATAACACAAGTGCTTTAGCTACTCACCTTAGTGTCAGAGCAATGTATGTGATGTTGTCCATTATTTATTTATTTTATTCCGAATTGAGCTAAAAGCACTGTCATTGCAAAACCGACCAAATATAATATAGTCCTAAAATTACACAAAATAGAGTTTTACCTACCTACTGCATTTATATGGTTTCTTGCTAATAGTGCTTTTAGCGCAATTCGTAACTAGGCGTGTGATCAACAGGAATGAACAGCTGAATGGTCTTTTATAGGCCTTGTACTTCACAGCCTGACAGATGATGATCTGTCAGGCTGTGAAGTATTGCGATGGCAATAACCGTGTGACGACAGTTATCTTCTTCCTATCATGTTGATCGCAGACTACTGTGAACCCAGAATGTTACCACGATCCCGAAAGGCGATCGTGGCCACATTAAAGTCCTCTAGGTACAGCTGTCAGGACATAATACGATTGCCTTTGTCTGGGCTCCTATACAGCATCCGCGTGCCAAGTTGGATCGATTAATTAAGTCCTACCGGTTCAGGTTTTTCTTGCAACGGCTGAATTCCAAATCTGTTTGTAGATTTCCAGGTCTGCCATAGCAGTTCAAGGGCCTGTCAACTTTAGTCTACCATAAATCTAGACGTGCCTTCAAACGCATCACAACATAAAACTCGACAGCATCGGTGCTTTCTCGATTCATACCAGCTTTTTAACACAGTAGTTTCATATTATGAACCACTTAACCTAACTAAACGAACCACAAATTAGGTTTGCTGGATTGCAAACTGAGAAGCTAACCTAGCTACTGTCAACAAGTTGAAACATCCGCAATCTGTTTCAGCGCCATGTCGACTGAGCCGCGCGACACGCTGTCGGTGTCGCCTGCGACACGAACGCCCTCGCGCGCGCCTTCGCTCAAGAAGCGTTCCATTTCCTTGGAACAGACTACGAAGGATCAGGTACAATATTGCTACTACATAGTATTATCATGTTAATCTTGGTTTTTTAACTTAGCCCATTCCTTGACAATTTAAGGAATTTATTATCACTTACGTTAAGCTGGGTCCCCAGCGCCGTGTAACATTGCTTGCTAACTGAATAAGGGCGTGGCCTAAGAGTTTTGTTAGTAAAAGTAAAAATACGATAACATGTTTGCCGTCACGAATGGATAACATCCCCCGCGTTCGCCTGCGGGGAGGGGTAGTGACACAAGTTGATGTATCGTTTGAAGTTTGTGTGTGACAATTCAGATTTTTGAAATGAAACAAAAACAAAACCAACAATAGGCGCAGCAGACTTTTTGCTAACAAAATTTGCAAACATGTTACATATCATGTTTTGTTAGAAAATTGGCGCTGCGGACCCGCCCTTAGATGTTTTGAAAAAAAAGGGCTGGGTAAGACAGCAATAGACATTGCCTTATTTCGCTCCGACCGTTTATAACTGTTACCTGATTCGTTGAATATAAGAACCGGGGATTACCTTCAAACATATAAAATCAAATCTTCTCTAGACTATTTTATTTTGTTATTTACTTAATTCTAATATATTTTACACGCAGAGCCTAATCTGGAAGACGGTGGACGACAGCAGCGTGTCGTCGATGCAGTCGCTGGACGGCGACGACGTGCGCCTGTTCACTATGCAACGCGACGCCAGCCTCGACAGGTATATATTTTGTTCGTTACAAATTCATTATTTATTCATTTAAATTAAAAATAATTATTTTTATTAAATTTAACAATATACTTCGTAAAGAAACGTGTTTTTAAACCGGAACCATTATAGTTTCGAATTGAATACTGTTTTCTTACTCCTAAATAGCTCTGTCTCGTACGATTTAGTTAAATTACCTTAGGAGATTCTAAGCCGACGCAAATGTTTAAACGTTTTTAATGCATCTTCTAGTTTACTTAACTCTAACGCTATTACGACAAGTTCATATTTTTCTTGTCTTTTAGTCGACTATCTGGTGGATCGACTCAGAGTGATGTGCTCCCAGCGGATAAGAAGAAAAAAAAGAGTATCTTCAACAAGCTGAAAAAGCTAACGAAATCGCGTTCTATCGATGACCAAGTGGACTCGGAGACTGTCGATTTCAGACCAATCGGCACTGTATCACAGGTATGCAAATTGTTTGCCTGATATCTGTTTATTCTAAAAATCTTAATCTCATTTAATTAACATTTTTATTTGTTGGACTAGGGTTCGGATTCCGATATGAGTGCAGCAGGCAGCAAGCGAGATCTGCGTGGTCGACTCTCGGGCATGTTTAGTAGGAAGGGCCAAGCTTCCCGAAGCAACAGGTAAATTCAATCAAATTAAGTACGGAGCTAGTCAATCAAAACGATTGATAAAGTCACAGCAGCTTAATAAAGCCTTAGGCTTCAGCGTCAAAATCCATATTTCTCATTGCTTCCATTACCATTTTTAGATTATTTTCTGTAGGTTTTTTTTTTCTTATTTCATTTTGTGGGCGGCAAAAAATAGCAAGTTTAGGTGAATAATCCAATCACTAAAGGGATGTTATATTGCAAAACAAGCCTAATCTATCTAATTCAAATAAGGCAATATCGCATAAACACTTTTGTTTCTCAGCAAAGAGAAGAGTCCAGAGCGCCCGGCAAGCGCGATGGCGAGCGTGGGGTCGCGGCCCATGCTGCGCAACTCCAGCACGTCGCTGCTGCCGCGCCCCGAGAATGCCAAATCGGTACGTGGCAATAAACACTACCTACTACACTACGAGAAGTCTAGTTTCTAATAACACTTTTAGATTATCACACTTCGGTAATCTAGCCGCTAGTGACACTAGTCACACTAAGAAAAGTCTAGCCGCTAGGATCACCTACCTAGGATACTAATCGTAGTGTGATACATTCTAGTATCAACTAGAATGTATCACACTACGATTAGTATAGCCACTTGTGACACTTGACACTGTTACACTACAACTAGTCTGACGCTAGTGATACTAGGGGCTGTCACACTGAGGTTTGTCCAGCTGCTAATGACACTAGACAAAGGCACTACAAGCATTCAAGCCGCTAGTGACACCAGACACGTATCACACTATGAGTAGTCTAACCGCTAGTCCGATGTTTCCGGTGAGTGAGATAAGACACAAAGTGACGAGCACGTGGCGCATTAATGTTTCCGACAGATAACACTTTTTTTTCTTATTACATTTGATTATAATACAGCATGACAGTTTTACAGAGTCAATTAACAAAACGTTCTGACTATTAAAATAAAAAGCTTCTACTATGGGGTCAA